>CM066330.1:176323982-177523982 GCA_033807585.1 Hydrophis major
TGCTCGGAGCTGCACCTGGACGGCTCAGTTGCGGTATCTTGCACGGCGATCCGGGCGTAGTAAGGCAGATCGGGGGCTATCCTGGTTTCCCGCTTCCATCGAGGACAACCCTCGGGAGGTTGAAAGGGAGACGGGGGTGCCACTGTCCTGGTTCTCCATCACCTGACGGCCATCTCTTAACTCTCGTAGGGGGGAGGGTGAAAGGATTATAGGTGGCAAGATTCGAGTGAATTAGAAAGATTTGGTGAGTGAGGGTTTTGTTCCCGTTTCCCTAAGCCGAGGACTAGGTAGTGTTGCTTCGCCCAGCTTCGTGCATTGCAACCACCACATACTAGCAGAAGATTGACTTGCGGGTTTTGGTGCTGCGGACAATCCAACCCCAGTAGCTTTGCCTTTGCATGTGTTCCTGGCAATTGTTTTTGGGTTGTGGGAGGAGTCGTTAGAGGCTTTTCTCTGATAAATCACTGTTGCTGCACTGGCTTTTTAAGGGCATCCTTAAAACCATCTTGGTGAAAGATAGATGCTAGTGTGTCATTTTCAAGGTGTCTGCTTAAGGATTCCTAAGACGTTAAGACTGGTACTGATGCTTGCAGTCTGTTAGTTCACCCACCACAACAGCCCTTAGGGTATAGTTTAAATAATTGATCACATATATGATTCCCCCCCTACCTTTTTACATCAAAAAGACCAGCCTTTTTGTTTCCTCCAGTCGGAGGGTGGATATGCAACAGAGCAAACTAATACATTGTGATGATACTATGTATAGCTTTTTATAAAAATAGCTATCTTTTTTGTCCTTAATTAAACAAGACAAATAAAAAATGAAACATTTATAAATATATATTTGACTTCTCATCTTTATGCATACTTACACTACAATTTCACTAAAGGTTGAACATATTTCATTATATTTATCCATGCATAGTCTACATCTATAAGCAACCATTCATAAGTCACAAGTAACATCAGTTCTTCAATCCACTGAGTACTTAGAGCTTAAATGTATCTTTCCTAAATTGAAACATAAGTTTCTTGTTATTCAACAAAGGCATGGAATATCCATTTCCATTGTCCAGTCTTCAGTTTTTATGAAGTAGGTATATAGTTAAAAAAAATATGGACATCTGAAAATATTAAATCCTGTCTCCAAGTCAAATTAATATACTGATCTTACAATTTAGCTGTTTTAGCTGAAATCCCTAGAGCATATGCAAAACAGATGATACAGTCGAAGATATTATCCTAGCTATTTCTGAAAGCCTGAATAAACTATAATGTTTGCAATATAATTGTGAGATACTAAGATTACATATAAAATGCTCACATGCAATGTAATGTGTAAAGCTTTGGTGATAAGCAGCTCCCTTTGAAATATTGCACATGGAACATTTCTATACAGCACTGTAGAAATTGTAAGATTTTGTTGGAGACCGACACAAACTTTTATAAGAGGACAGTTATATTTGAATAATTTAAGCCTGAGCCTGAAGAGAGATTAGAATTATGTCATTTTTAAAAAAATAATTCCTTACAATGCTTTTTAAAAAAGCAACATTACAACTTTTTTTGGGGGGGGGGGGGATCAGAATTCTGCATCACCTACATCCCCTGATGGGTATCCCAGATGTTGGATTGGGGACCAGCAGAGAGAAGCTTGAAGGGGAGTCATGGAAGAGAAGGAAGCTCAGGAGTGACAGGATGTACCTCAAGAGGGAATGAAGTCAAGAGAAGAATCGGGAAGCAAAAGAGGAAAAGGTAGCCTTTTCTTCCTTCCATCCCACCAGGTTGCAGCTTGCAGCTCATTGCTAGGGCCCAGAGCAGCAGGGAGCAGCACCAGTAAGTTGTGTTCAAAGCTGCTACCAAAACCCCCTGAGGATGATCGGCCCCAGGAGATAAAGACAGGGGGAAAGAGAAAGAGATGGCAGGGAGCCAGGAGAATGAATCCAGGATCTCTATATGAATAAACGTCTGGGTGTATTATGTAAAGCTAGGCTCAAAAATGCATAGGCCAAGGGTAGAATAAATTGGTAGGATAAGAAGGTGAGCTAAAGTTCAGCTGCAGCAGAAGTGGTAAACAATTAAATAAAGTTGTTGTCAGATAAGAAGGAAAGGAGAATTCAAAAGTAAAGATAACATTGAAGTGATTAAGACCACTGGCAGCCGGTTACAGCCAGATGGAAATATAAGGAATATAAAATAGAAAAGTCAGAATGATTGCAATGGGATATAGAATAGAATAATAAAATAGAATAGTTGGAAGGGACCCTGGAGGTCTTTTAGTCAAACCTCCTGCTCAGGCAGGAAACCCTATACCATTTCAGACAAATGATTGTCCAATCTCTTCTTTAAAACTTCCAATGTTGGAGAATTCACAATTTCTAGAGGCAAGTTGTTCCACTGATTAATTGTTCTAACTGTCAGGAAATTTCTCCTTAGTTCTAGGTTGCTTCTCTCCTTGATTATTTTCCACCCATTGGTTCTTGTCCTGCCCTCAGCTGTCTTGGAAAATAGCTTGACTCCCTCTTCTTTGTGGCAGCCCCTGAGATATTGGAAGACTGCTATCATATCATCCCTAGTCCTTCTTTTCATTAGAGTAGACATACACAATTCCAGCAACTATTTAGAAAGTAAAGTTCAGATATAGGAAGAAGCTCTAGGCCAGATGCTGAATAAGATCTAACAACTGTTCACTTATTAAGTCAAAGTTATTGGTTTCTTGTAGTGCACATTGCTAATAAATGCATGATAAGAATTGTCTGTATTCTGATTTGATCTGTTTCCATGCCAGGACCAGCAAGACAATTTTTATTTTTCCTTATTTAAAATGATGGACACATTGGATTAAATCCATGCTAATAAGAGTTAAAATGTACTCATTAGAATCAGCGCTGGAAGTTAGTGTAATTTCATGTGAACTGATGTGTGAACCTGGACACAGATTCATCCACCAAGGGGAAAGGGGTGGGGGTAGGGGGATGAGTAACATGATAAAAAAAAACCCAGGATATTGTTGTTGCTCTGTCCTCTGTGTCATGGCTTTGCTGAGCTGGTGTTGCAATATTGCAATATTCATTTTGTTACTCAGACAAAACCTGCCTAGCAAATGTTTTCATTACCTTCCAAACAAGGCTAATTTCATTTGCCCAAATTCCATTATTTTGCTAATGTGTTTTATCATCCATTCCTCTTAATCTTTATGCTAGAAAGGTACCTTATTTCCTAGAAGCCCTGCCATCCATGTTTTAAGAAGAAATATAACTTCAAAGGCTCAGCCAGAGGCATATTTTCAACAACAAAGAAGCTCAGATTGGCCGTTCCAGAAAACAATAAACTCTAAATAAAGTTCTTCACCCGGTTGGTACAGAGGCCAAGCTTGTACCATGATTCTCTGCAGCTCTCCTTTGTCCAAATGTATGGAATGGCTGGCTGAAGAGCAGAGTTGTGTTTCTGTGGGCTGTTTTTTAGGAAAAGTTCATTTCTGCACTGGAAAAGTGGGAAATTGCTGTTTGAGCAAGGAATCTTTTACTGAGAGTTGACAGCATTTAAAAAGGCTTTAATGAGCACTCCCAGACTGCTGCAGTAGAAAGATTTCTACTGTAAAATAGGGGGGGGGGGAACGGTTGCAATCTTAACACTATAGAACAAAAATGAAAGACAGGTCTATCAGTTGCAAGCTCTGAAGCTACAAGTACCATTCTAAAATAGTTCATAATATTTATACCAGTACTTTCTTTGTATCACTCCCTAATTCAGGAGCCTAGAGAAGTTTTGTTTTCTTTTTACATTTTCCAATATGATTTCTGAACTATAGAGGTTTGGCTAATCCCTGCCATCCACTCATACCAACAGGGAATGATTTTAGGTAGAATTTGTGAATGGTTCTTAGTTTTCTGTCCAATACACAGGGGAAGGCTTAAGAAATAGGCTAGATATGGAGAAGACAATACCTTCTCCAATCTCAGCAAAGCTAATACTTGATGTTTGGATTCACATTTTGCACTAAGTGATGGTATGGTTTCTTATGGTGTTGTGTGACTTTGAAAACTATGACTAATGATTTTGGGGGGTGGGATCTGGGACTCCTAATCTGTAGATTTCTAAAAAGCACTTCTAAAATAACAAGATGCAAAGCTGTCCTACATTTATCATGAAATTCCTTGCCATTATCTGCTTCTGGTCAATGCAAAAATTAGTTGTCATTGGAAGACAGTTTGTCACAGACAGGAATTTTGGCATCTTAGTGTTTTAGAAGTGCTGCAAGATAACTTGCCTTAACTTTGCTTTTCCAAAATGCTGAGGCTGGCTATTTTAAGTAATTTCTATAGCCATTACTGTAATGTCTCCCAGAACATCAAGGATCCTGCAGATTTATTACTTAGGGTATGAAACATTTGCTGGTATTGGTAACAGGAAAAAAAAACCTAGTTAACAATTTATGGATGCAGCTACAAAAGCTATGAGATGAAAAAATAACTACAGGATTAAGGGGCTGCGGTACTTATTTACATGAACCATCCTTGTTTAATTATGATTTTTAAATAACTACACTTGGCTCAGTTAGCATAAAATATTAATCCATAAACCAGTATATACGGTAGAAACAATGAGACGCTGGATTCCTACAATGTACTATACACATAGCAACTATGCATGGGTTATAGTGTAAAACATTGTATGGTTGCTATGATTGGCCATGGTAAGCCTTATTTCCTAGAAAAAAAGGCACAGAATTGGATAGTCTACAGTATTTCAAAGATGAGTGATGAGAGGATTTACCTTTTTTTGTTGTTGTTTCTACCTTTTCATTTAGCAGAAATGAGCATTGGTGGAAGTGAAACTCTTTGATGATGCTGAGATTACCTACTCTGAAATACTTCTTACTTCCTTTCCCTTATATCATGCTTATGATTAAAACATGAGAGAGGCGACTACTTAATGGATATATTGTATTAATCTGATCTGGTTTATGTATATATATAAAATATATGTGCTTTTGAGTCAGTCTTTACTGAATGCACACTCTGGTTATGTATGAATGTACTTCTGAGTCTGTCTTTATACCCAGTGACTTCCTGCAATAGTCCCTGCAGTTTTCTTGGCAAGGTTTTTCCGAAGTGGTTTGCCATTATCTGATTCTTAGGCCTGAGGCAAAGTAGCACAAGGTCAAGTTTTGTGGCTAAGGCAGGGCTAGAACTGGTTCACAAACTCTGATTTTACTGCTGAATTCCAACATGAAACCTATATTTTATAATAATGGAAGACAATTTCCAAGAAACAGGAGACATACAGAATACAGTGGAAATGATGCCTTGGTTTATTACTTATAGATTATTTTTAATGCTATTATGTGGAAGCAAGTGTCTCTAAAAAAAGCATCAGTGGGATTAGAAGAGTGATAGCCTTTGTTGAAGCCACTGTTTGATTCATTGTAGCATATTTTTTATATTATACTCATTGCTAATAACTTCATTTTAATAAGAAATTAAAATGAAGGAACAGGACTATATTATTTAGACTCAACTTCTTGACTGAATCTGTGTTCTGATAGAGACCTTGAATAAAATAAGATCAAGATCTTTAAGAAAAGGTTTTTGTTTTTTGTTTTTTTAAAAAAAGGGAGATTAATGAAATTTAAGCCTGTACAGAAAGGTAGTAATTAAGAACCATTTCATTCATGAATGTTCATTCATACTTAAATGAGCTACCCAAAAGATTAAACATTATATATACATTGCATCACGTCTGCTTTACCACAAAGTGATGGACCATAGCTTTTTAATCAAAGCTTTATGACTGCAAGTTAACATTCAATTTGTATATCCTAAAGCTTTGGACAGACACTCCTCCAACCCCCCACCCATTAAAAGAAATGTAGAAAGAAAATACAGTTATGAGTATCGAGTTATGAGTATGGCATCACTTACTCACTGCTGAAAATGTGGTTGAAGTACACACATCTCTAGTGTCCAAGATTGTGTATCTTCACTCCTTCTTCATTTGCCTAAAGTTGCTGATGCTTTAACTGTAACATTAATGAGTAGATTCTTCAACTGACAGCTTTATCCCAAACTTAATTCTTAAAACAATAATTACAACAGTTAAATAGGCAGACAGCTTTTTTTCTCATCAACTTACACAGTTTTGCATCATGTATACTTTCACATTGCAAACAAATTGACTTAGAATAATTACTACTTTGCAGTCATGTGCTACTTCTAGTTACATGCACATGAAAGCATTTATAGTCATGTATTGAAAACAGTGAATGCAATCTATACCAATCTGGTGCTTAAACAATTGTAATGGTAACTAATCTATATTAACTGATCTTTAATGTGCTTAGCTTTGTTTTTCCTCCATTGTTTTGCACATATATCTACTAGAAACATAACGTCTTCCTACCTTGTTACATTTAAGGGATCAACAAAATCACTTAACACAGATAAGTTATTGTTTAATACCTTTTAACTATGTCATGCAAGGTTACTTAATGCAGGGAAATATCTTCTCAATATATCTTAATTACCATGTCAAACAATTTGGATGTACTTTTTATAAAATATTGATGAGAAAACTAGTTTGGTCTAGTTGATTAGGGTGCCAGACTAAAAATCAGAAGACTTCTAGTCTTGCCTTAAGCAGGAAAATTGGCTGGATAATTTCTGGCCAATATTCATTCATTCATTCATTCATTCATTCATTCATTCATTCATTCATTCATTCTCTCTCTCTCTCTCTCTCTCTCTCTCTCTCTCTCTCTCTCTCTCTCTCTCTCTCTCTCTCTCTCTCTCTCTCTCTCTCTCTCTCTTCCTCCCTCCTTCTCTCCCTCTGTCCTCCCTCTCTGTGTCCATCTCCCCTTCTCTCCTCCCTCTCTCTCTCCCCATCTCACAGTGTTGTTGTTGGAAAAATTAGGAGGAAGGAGTATTTGGTATGTTTGCTGCCTTAAATTTATAAAAATAATAAAGGCAAGATTAAAAAATAAAAAAATGTAGTGTCGTCAAATACAGAATCAAGGCCTAACGAAATATAGTAGAAATATGGAAAAATAAAGCCTAAATAGGTAGTCTTGATAGAATTAAACTTTCTTGATTTATAAATATCTGGTCTCAGTAATAGATCTCTGAGGATTGCTCGCTGTTGTGTCTAAAATTCTCAATAAAATCTAATAGTACTGTAATTCTGTAGATCAAACCATTTGAAATGCACTATATCTTCTGGCAAACTCGAATTCTCTCTGTCTGTGACCATTTCAAAACATTAAATATGTGTCTATGCCTTTTTGAAATTATTAGCAGCAAATTTAATCACTAAACTGAAATTTACTTCTTGATTCTGCTGCAGTATGTGTAATTATATGCTGGACAGCTTTAGCCAAATATGCAATAAGTAGTTAACATGCAGTGCAGGTTTTCTGCAGTGTAAGAGAATAACAATCCCTCCAATTGGTTTGCTACCTATAGCTGTCAAAGTAAGATCATATCTGTTGGTGAATGTGCATTCTTCATTCTTTCTCATCCTTGTCCTTCATGACCTTTCTAATATTTTTAATGTATACACAGTTTATAAAAATGTTATCCATTTCTCATTAGCATGATTTCAGATGTTTCATAGCTAACGCATTATATCTTGCTTATTTCATTTTCCTGAATGTATTCTACTTCTAAATCATGGAACTCATATGCCATCTATTTTTCTCTGCATCATCACATGTTGAATTTATTATCTAAGTCCACTTACCCTCAATCATTTCATGAATGATAAACATTTTACTATTTCTCCATCAACAAGGGAGTCTTTTTGTACATTCCAGTTGGACAGCAAAGAAAATGTACTTTTCTCGGCTTATTCGGTATTTCATAACAGATTGTTTCATTTTCGTTCATTTTTCCACATGATTTGGAAATACAGGTTTAAAGATCTAAAAAGGATAAAAACACTTTTTGAGCCAAAGACAATTTTTCACCTTTTAGAATGTACCAAAGGACACGGTTCAAAATGTAGGTAAAACCAAGCTTCAAAATGAGTAGACTCTAGATAAAGACTAAATTCTATTGATATTTATATGTAAATTAAATGTCCTGAATATTTGTAGGTCTACCTATTTTCAGTGACATCTGTGCCCAATAAGATCCAGTGGGTCAGGGTTTCTATGTGTCTCTTAGAGATTGACATAGCTTCTAAGTTAACCCCCTCCTCCGCTGGAATAGTATCTCCACAGATACTTGAATGGCCTTATACATTTTTGAGTAAATTTATAAAAACTTGATTATTTGAATAAGAGGCCTAAAAGTTATGACCAGCTCTTTGGATGATTAATACATCATATTGTTGCACTGAATGTTGTTTCCCTTTTTATAGTTTTAAATTTGATTATCTGTCTACTTTTATTTCTCAGTTATGGATCTGGGAAGTTTTCACTGCATTCCTAATGTGATGAAAATTGCTGGGATAGATCACAATTGTAGTTTGTTATGTCAGAAGTATAAATAATAACACCATTATTCTGGCAAAATATAGATTTTGACAAAGAATCTGAGTTAGGTATTAATTTGTAATAGTGAAATAATCAGCAATGAACAATTATATTCAGCTGCTTTGTTGTTATATAATTTTATGAACTAAACAAGGGATTTAACCAATTACATAACAGCTAAGTCAGAAATAGTGGTCATATGCTGAGCTAATCCTGAAAGAAATGCAAGTACTGTAGTGCTAAATTGGTGAAATATCTATTTTAAATGATTATCCTAAATAATAAGCCAAACAAAAAACCCATAAAGCTGGAAAATGAAACACACATCAGTAATATTAGTTGTTCAGTCAATCTGATAAACATTCCAACTTTTATAAAAAGGAAGAGACTTTGCAGGTTAACAAAGTCTGAGTCTCAGCTTTACATTATATATTATACATTAAACAGCCTTTTTAACCAACAGCAAAAGGAATTGATAGTGCCTTCCCCTCATGGAAGACCAAGCAGTAGCATGACTGAAAGAGACCCAAACAGGAAGTAGTTATTCTAGAATTTCTGAAAACCAATCAGACATTGATCTGGATGAAACAAAACAATCAGGATCTAGCTTTCTTGGATCAGAGATGAGCTTCATCCACTGCTTGATTAGCAACCTTTCATAAATAAAATGCTAACAAACCATTTTATATTCATTTTACAACCAATGCATGTACGCATGACCAAATTTCATGCATTTGACAACATACCTGACAGGGAGTGACACTGGTATAGCTGTACGAAAGAACTTTTATCTGAATGAGATGGTAGCAACCAGCAATCTTCACAGCACTTTTGTCTTTCTCAATCATGTGTTCACTTAACAACCATTTCATTTAATGGCCATGTTGGTTGCAACAGAACATGGTTACTAAACAAGGAGTAGATGTATTCATATCTAGATTATTTAGTTACAGATGCAAGGGTTTTTGTTAGTCCTCGCTCAGCCTCAGGTGTTAGTGAAACAACCTGAGGGCACCAGAAAACTAGATCATGGCTGCGTAGCCCAAAAACTCAGGCTTGATTGATATTGGCTATGAAAGCCGATACCATTACAAACCTTGATATTATTTAGTAAAAATAATCTTAACATATAAATAATTTTGGGTGCAATTCTTATGAAAGTACCTTTTACATGTACAATCTCAGGCCTTCATCTCATACACTGGAGTATTTGAAAGGATATTCATACACTGGAGTATTTGAAAGGATATTCAGTGCTGTAAATGCTTAAATTGATAATCATGGAAACGGTATTAAAATAAGAGACAATATATTTTAAAAGCTTCCTTATTTCTACTCTAGTTATATCTCTCCAAAACTGGTAGTTTACAATATGATTGCATTCTGCTGTATTTCTTTATCTGAAATACTAAACTATATATGCATAAAATAGATCAATTTTACTTTTTGAAATCATTGACCGACTTCCATATTGTAATCCAATTTTATTAATGATATTTATTGAATTCAAGTTACACAGGATTAACAGAGCTGTGTTATTTATTCCTATATCTAATCTATATTCTTTTGGCCTTCATTTCCCAAAGGAAAGTGGGGGGGGGGGGGGGGGGGGGGAGAAAGAATTTTCTAATTGTATGGATATTTTGCTAGAGGGACCCCTGACTGGGTTCTGCCTCTATACTCAGTAATAGGAAAATTAGGTGCCAGAGAGAGCGGAGTGAAGAGGCAAAATCACCATTGAGTCATTTGTATGCAGAAAGAGACCAACAAGAAATCCTCCCTAAAGCTTCATGGTATTTATCTGATGGTTACCTAGGATGTGCTTTTAGTCTAGTAAGATTCCTGTCTATAGGCAAACTGCAATAAAGAAACTGCTCTGAGTGATTCATCACATAGTTTTTGGTTCTCTGCCCCTTACAGCAAAATAGTGTATCATAGGGCAACATTTTTTTAAACCAGGGAGCATCTAATGAACTAATATTCAGAATGTGTCCAAAATCATGTCTGCCAAGGGAATGAAATTTGGGGGAATTGTGGCTGCTTTAGTGTTTCTGGCTGCTGTTGTGCTGCTGCCACAATCTTGTGATCTTCATTTTCAACATTCTGTGATAGTTTCCCAGCCAGTCTCACATCTCTCACCCCTTTCCCACACAGCGGCAAGAAACTGACTCATCATGTGGCTTTTAAAGAAACAACTTTAAGGTGCATGGTAAAAAGCCTGGATATTTTTATTGCTTTATGTGCCCCTTTTCTGATACACAAACATACACATATATCTATACCCCATCTTTCTTCAAGAACTCAAAGCACATGCATAATACTCTGCAGATGAAGTAGAACAGAATCTCTCTCGTATCAAATACATTAGCCATTATACCTTAATCACCACCCTCCCTATTTCACAGCTATTTCATCAACTGTTTCCTTTTCTGAAACTGAATGTAGATTGCCCTCCTCTTTGGTTACTGGAGTTCAGGTAGACAGGACCCATTCTATCCCTCAAACAATCATGTGATTTGATTTTGAAACTGACATCAGGAATTCTAAACGGTTCTGAAGCAATGTACAACATTGTGATAAAAATTAATGCAAAATAAAATATAATCAGCATAATAATTCTATGTGGAAAGTGTCAAGTTTGGAGAATGGGCGAGAAAGAATGGAGACGAGCCTCTGGAACAGTGAACTTCAACTCTTTATTTACATGGTGACTGCTCAAAAACAAGGGCAGCTAAGGCCCTCTTTATATAGGCAACCCAATAACTATTTAACCAATAATAACCCAGGAGCGCTAGCTCCATTAACCATTACGAAGGCTCCGTTAATGGCCAATCAGATTCTGCCATTTAGCAGCCAATCAGAAGTGCAGGGCCAAAACCCTGCACTTGACTCCAAGCTCAAAATAACTTTATTAAACCTTATGCATTCACAACACCCCTTCCCCCTGGCTTCTTTTTACAGGGCGCAGTTACATAGTCCTTGAGGTAGGACGGTTGCTTTATTAGTCTGTTTGATTTTCGCTGTGCGTTTTGCATTTGGCTGCAATCTTGCTGAGGTGGATCGTTGTTTAGCGAAGGGGTTTCCTCTGGTTCAGAGTTCACGTTTTCGTCCTCACCAATATTTTCGGTAACTCCCTGAGGTGAACCTACTCCTGTCTCTGGTTCCAGTTCCTGTGCCTCTATTCCGCTATCATTCCCTTCGAATGGGTTTTCTTCTACTTGAAATTCGTCTTCTTCTGTATCTCCCCCCCCTCTCCTCAGTTTGGTTATAAGGGAGTTCAGAAATGCCTGACCGGAGCCGTGATCGTAATTGATCGATATGGCGTTTCCAAATTTTATCGTCAAGGCATTTTACAACGTAGGATCTTGGGCCGGTTACACGTATTACTGTCACTTCTACCCACAGCGGATCACCCGATAGGTTTTTAGCCTATACCCAATAGCCTACCTGGAAGATACGGCAACGACCGCTGGATCCGAGTGGTTTTTCCGGTTTGTAAGCTGGGTGTAACCGGTCGAGGTGGGAGCGGAGCCTGAGTCCCATTAGCAATTCGGCGGGAGTTTTGTTGGTGACGCTGTGAGGTGTGATGTGTTGTAGAAAGAGGATTCGGTTGATTTTGTTGTCGATGTTATCGTAGTCTAATTTCTGCAAGGTCTTTTTGACGAATTGAACCATGCGCTCAGCCCTTCCATTGGTGGCAAGATGCGCAGGCGAGGTGAGCGCATGTCGGATGCCGTGGTCAGCCAGGTACTGCTCGAAGGACAGCACGGTAAATTGGGGCCCGTTGTCAGATACCAGGATATCTGGCAATCCGTGGGTTGCAAACAGTCTTTCCAATCTTTTGATGACTGCTTCAGTGGTCGTGTTCGTCATGCGGTGAATCTCGAGCCAATTCGAGTAGATGTTGATGGTTAGAAGAAAGGTGTGGCCTTTGGTCAGCCCTGCAAAGTCCAGGTGAATATGGGACCAGGGCCCCCATGGTGTTTCCCACTCAGTCGGAATGGCTTTTGGTGGGGCGTTGCTCACTTCCTGGCATCTATGACAAGCTTTAACCCAATTCTTGATTTGCTTGTTGATGCCAAGCCACCATGCGTAGCTTCGCATGAGGGCTTTCATTCGCACAATACCGGGATGGCCATCGTGCAAGGTCCTGAGTATTGCTTTTTGGAGTCGTTCTGGGATAACAACTCTATCACCCCAGATGACACAGCCCTTTTGAGAAAACAACTCTGTTTGTTGCATCTTGAATGGTGTGAAGTCATCTGATAGCTGGTCCAATGGCCATCCGCGTTCTACCCAGCTCAGGACTCGCGCTAAGGTGGGGACACGTCTGGTTTCTCTCGCGATATCTTGGGCGGTTAATGGCGGTGCATGTAGTGTTTCAATCTGTAACGTGGTTACCGTTGGAGCGGGATCATCAAGAGTCTCTGGTAGTGGTGCTCGGCTCAATGCATTGGTGTAGGGAATGGCTTTCCCCGGGCGGTATTGCAGCCGATAATTATAAGCAGCCAAGAATTCTGACCAGCGAGTCATCTTGGGGGATAATATGTAAGGCGTCGGCTTATCTCCGGCTGTTATCCCCAATAACGGTTTGTGGTCAGTCACGATAGTAAAAGCCCGGCCATACACATACTTGTGAAATCTTTTAACGGCCGATACAATTGCGAGGGTTTGGCTATAATTATCTGGCTATAATTATGCTCAGTTTTTGAAAGTGTCTTGGAAAAATATGCAACAGGGGCTTCGTTACCATTAGGCAGTACATGGCTCAAAATTGCGCCTACTCCAAAAGGCGAAGCATCACATGTGATATTTAACGGCAAAGTCTCATTGTACTGCATGAGTACAGCGTCAGAAGTCAGTAGTTTTTTAACATTACGAAATGCCTTTTCTTCTTTATGACCTCATAACCAAATTGCTTTTTTATCCAGCAAATGATGTAACGGCTCAGCGACAGTTGCTTTGTGCGGTAGAAATACATTATAGAAGTTGATAAGGCCTAGGAACGCCTGGAGATCGGCTTTGTTTCGAGGCCTGGGAGCATTTTTTATTGCTCTCAATTTACTGTCGGTAGGGTGAATACCCTGACTGTCAATTAGGCACCCTAAAAACTCGACACGATCAGTACACAATTTACACTTGTTCTTTTTCACTTTAAGACCGGCGTTTTGAAATTTTTGTAGGACTAATTTTAAACGATCTTGTAATATTTTCTTTGTTGGTGCAGCAATTAATACATTGTCAAAGTATGGGACTACGCCTTTAATCCCTTGTAGTAACCTCTCCATAAGGCTTTGAAAAATTCCCGGGGCTACAGTGACTCCGAATTGGAGCTGGGTACATTTAAAGGCACCTCGGTGCATCACTATCGTTTGTGCCTGTGCCGTCTTTTCATCAACAGGTAGTTGCGGATATGCGTGAGCTAAGTCTAATTTAGCGAAGACTTTTCTGCCCCCCAAGGAATGAAGGAGATGCTGCACCACTGGCACCGGATAAGCATTTTGCTGTAGGGCGTGGTTCAGAGTGGCCCGGTAGTCCCCACAAATTAGAATTGACCCATCCAGCTTAATTGGCGTTACGATTGGGGTTTCCCAGGGAGAGTGATCGGTAGGTTCTAGGACCCCCTGAGCTATCAATTTATCAAGCTGTTCGTCGATTTTCAGCTTTAAGGCAAACGGAACTCGACGGGGCTTAAGGCGGATGGGAGCTATCTTTGGATTTAGGCTGAACGATATTGGGGTCCCCTTGTACTCACCTAATTTTTCCACGAAGACGTCCCTGAATTCGTGGATGAGGTCCTCCTCCCAGTCACTTCCGCTGACCCGGTTTACGCCTGCCACTTCAATGCCAAGTGGCGCAAACCATTGAAGGCCTAGCAGGCTAGGCCGGTCTTTGTCGATCACAGTTAGCGGTAAGTATGCTGTGCGATTCTTGAATGAGACCCTGACTTGACTGGAACCGATGACAGGGATTCGATTCCCTTGATAGTCCTTAAGGATAAGTCTTTGATAACGGAGGTCTTGGCGCTGGATAGTGGGAATGAGTTGCTTGAGGGTCTTCCAGGACACCATCGAGAGGGATGATCCCAAGTCAACTTCCATTTGGCAGGGCCGGTTCTCGATGACCATAGTAATTCAGATTTTCTTGGCGTCTAAGGCAGAAGTGTGACCAATAATGATGGTATGGTGAGCCTCTTCTCGCTTCGTGGGGTGATTTGAAACTCGGTTTCTGTAGGAGTGGTTTACTGGTTCTCGCCTTACAGGACGGTTTCCTGTCGATTGGCGATAGTTAGCCCCTTTTGAGGCTTGGCCGGGTACTTGGAAAGTTCGGCAGACCCATCCAATGTGGCCTCTTTTTCCACACTCATGGCAGAGCGTGTCGCGGAATTTGCATTTGGACCTGGCATGGTTGGCTCCACAGCTGGCGCAGGGGTGTGAGGACCTTGGGTAGGGGTCCCGGTCAGACCTCAGTCGATGGACCTCTTCTTCGTCGCTGTCTGACGACGAAGAGAGGTCCTTGTGGTGGGCCATTGAAAGCCGCCCTTCTGACTTGGATAAAATTTCACTTGTTGGTTGGTGGACCGGAGCGCGGTTGCGTCAAAGTTGTGCAGCCGACTTCCTGGTTGCTTCTGCTGCAGTAGCATCAGCGATGGCATCGGCAAGGCTGATGTTGCCTTTTGCCATCAGCTTGCTCTGCACGCCTGGTGCATCTAATCCCAGAACTATTTGATCTCTCAGTGCCTCTTCTAAATCGGCGAATCCGCAGAGATTCCGAATCCGAAGATTCCGGAGGTCGGCTACGAAGTCAGCGACGCTTTCGCCTTTTCACTGGTTTCTCTGATAGAACTCGTGCCATCTCATGAGCAGTCGGTGCGTAATGAGCTCTCAGTAGGGGTTCGAGGACGTTCCAGTCCATCGCCTTCACTTCTGCAGGTTTGGCTAGTGCTTTAGCCATCTTAAATATGGTTGGACCACAATGAGTTAGGAATACCGCCCGTTTCTTCCCGGCTGTGGCATCCTTCAAATTGTTAGTTTCCAAAAACATTTGGAAACAATCCATGTAGGACTCCCAGTCCTCTTGCTCTGGATCGAACGGAGCGGGTGGTACGACGACACCGGACATGGTTCCGTCGTGTAGCGTCAGCCACGTGCTCGATGTTTCTTCTTAGTTCAGTCATCTCTGACGTCTCCACATCCCACCTTCGTTGCCAGTGTTAAGTTTGGAGCATGGGCGAGAAAGAATGGAAACGAGCCTCTGGAACAGTGAACTTCAACTCTTTATTTACATGGTGACTGCTCAAAAACAAGGGCAGCTAAGGCCCTCTTTATATAGGCAACCCAATAATTATTTAACCAATAATAACCCAGGAGCGCTAGCTCCATTAACCGATACGAAGGCTCCATTAATGGCCAATCGGATTCTGCCATTTAGCAGCCAATCAGAAGTGCAGGGCCAAAACCCTGCACTTGACTCCAAGCTCAAAATAACTTTATTAAACCTTATGCATTCACAACAGAAAGAGGGTTTGTGTGTCAAAGTAAAGAGATGTCCAAATGTCATGGAGATGTTGCAAGGAGGAGGAGAGATGAAGAAATGAAGGATGAAAGAGCTGGACACTTCCAGAATCACAAGGAAAGGTACAAAATGAGGAGGCAAGAAAAGATGGAAGAGGAAAGGTAAGATCAGTTCAAGAGTATATGACCAATATTAATGATGGTGAAAACAGGGGTGGGATTCTACCGGTTCAGACCAGTTCAGGCAAACTGGTATTTCTGCTGAGCATTTGGCCTCACCCACCCACACCTGCTCTTTGCTGTGCTTTATTTCCTAGTTTTTTAGCACGGCTGATTCACATGGCAGAGCAGTTTGCTGCTCTGCTGTTTTAGTCCCAGGGGCTGCAGTAGATGGTTAAGTAATTGAGTTGAAAATGGGCTTTTTTAACTGGAGACCATACGCACAAAGTGTGCATTTAGCATGCACGTGCATTCACCAAACCGGTTGTTACCCCAGTTGAATCTCACCACTGGGTGAAAGTACCCCAACAAAACAATAAATGTCTTCTGCAACAAGGCCTCAACAGAGAAAGAGTGAGGCAAAATGCATGACTTGCATGATGTAATATTTCTGCTGAATTTAGTGCCATGGCCAAAGTCTGTCTTCATTGTCTCTTCCCTGGAAAAAGGCACCAATTTCATCTGCACAAAGGGAAAAGTCAGGAGAGGCAATTTGTAACGTGAAAGTTTTTTTAAAAAATAAAGTTTTATTTGGGTTTTCACACATACAAAATACAAGTAAAACATCTTTTTTGAAAATAGCATGCGTGCCTCGATGTGAATGATGTTGAGTTGACCACACCCAGCCAGTAACATGACCACCAAGCCATGTCCACCCAGTGACATGACCACCAAGCCACACCCACTAACTAAGCCACGCCCACAGAACCGGTTGTGAAAAAATTTGAATCCCACCCCTGATGTAACATAAGAGCAGGTATTTAATTGCACAGATACAGCACTCTTGACTTTTTAAACTCCTCAACAGATTCCCCCTGAATAGACATGAACAGAGTAGGATCCTGAGATGTAGGTTGTTCTCAAATTGCTTTTGAGAAATTAGGGGCAGCCCAGATACCTTATTAGTATGCTTCCATGGCTATCTATATAACAAGGCAAAAAATCCCAAGACGAGTGAGTCTTCTAAAGGAGGAATTGCCAAAACATCAGTCAAAACAATTCCCTTGGCAAAGGAACATGTGAGATCTATATAAAGGGATGTGGCTGCACAAAATATTTGGCAAGGAGCTGAAAAATTTAAAAAGATATTTATCAGAAATGAAAAGGCAGACAGATTTACAAGAAGTAAAGGTGGGAAGCTCAGAGACACATGGAAAATATCAGTTCAATTCAAGCTCAGAAGGAGCTGAGATTCTAAGAGCAAGAAAATACTCAGTAAGAAAATGGTAGATTTAGAAGGAGGATAAAATCTTAACAGAAAGATCAAAAAGGGGCTTATTTGCCTCAATCCCATTATACACAGCATCCAGAAGCTGTGTAATACATATGAAGTGTAGCCCACTGAAACATGGTGTTAAAGAGCTTGTGTAGTGTAATGGGTAAAGACTTGAGCATTAGAACTCAAAGACAGAATGCAAATCTTTGCAGTAGCATCAGTAATCAAATTAATAAATATCACAATACCTTCAACAACGGTCTATATATCCACACTGAAACCGTCTGTAGGAAATTTATTTATTTATTTAGCGACATAATGGCGTTGTTACATAAGCCAGGAGACTACAGTGTTAGCACAAAGAAGTTGCTTGAATGTCAACAGTTGCTGACCTGTTCAGTTCATGCTTCTGCGCTATCCAGAGTTCACTACAGAGAGAGGACTAGGTCCACTCTCAGAAAGGCTCAGTGGCTTCTGCAACGTCATTTGGGGCATCTTCCTCCATCCCTCCCTCTGATGATGCCTTGCAATTGGGTGTCACACTGGAGAAGGTGCGGCTGGATTCATGCTACCACACAAAATGCCATTATTTTCTCACCAATGTGGTACCTATTTATCTACTTGCACGTAACACGCTTTCAAAATGCTAGGTTGGCAGAAGCTGAGGCAAGTGACTGGAGCTCACTCAGCCACATGGTGCTTGGGCTCGAACCACCAGAATACAGACTTTTTCCTGCATCATTAAGTCATTGAGCTACTGTGCCTTTTGCAGGAAATCTCAACTCCATGTAGAGACATAAAAGCAGAGATCTTCCTAATCCTAATCCCATACGCTCAAGAAATATAGCCTTCTATGGAAATGGTTTACAGTTTCCAATCCAAAATTGTCTGGACAATGAATTTAATTATATCTTGACCATCCTACAGACAAGCTACTCCTGCAAATTAAGCTTAATTTCCTTCCATGTGAAGCTATTTTAACTCTAATCAAAAGCAGGATAACTAGGAAAAGAATGGGTTATATGATGTCAAAAAACATTTATGTTCATTTTTATGGATGATATCTGTTAAGCCTGAGTTCCCCAACCAGGGTTAAGGAGACAAGCAAAACAGAATGTGCAGCGTTAGTCAGATAGGCACACAGATAAAATGAGTGAGATAAGTTTGTATGTTTATTAACATACAGTAAAAATAACAGATACGCTTGTGCTATCAAAAATATAGTTTATTCCATTTATAGCATAGTCAAAATAACAGTCCAATAGTCATGTATCATTTAATCAGTCCATTCAAGGATATTCAGTTAGCAAAGTCCGTGTAGAATATCCTATGTCAGTTCACTTACAAATCAGTCCTTTGTTTATCTCTCCCATTCAAGCAATGCAGTCTTGAGTCCATGCAGTAATTAGGGATCATCAAAGCCAGAGAGAGAGAAAGCTGTCATCTTGCTTCTTTTAAAGTGCTTTCACAACCACTCCCTTAATTACATTCCCATATTTAAAGTTGCAGACACTTTAACTTACAAACCATGATTACATAGTTATTATTTTACCTAAACCAGTTAGGGCAAACAATGTTATCCCTAACATTCTCCCCTTTTAGGTAATAATAATAATACTATAACTATTTACATCTTTAAATCATATTTATTACAACTTTCTTTAAATTTAATTACTCCTTGAGCTTTTGTAAATTGGTCTGCAATGTTTTCTTCTGTCATGCAGTATTCCAATTTAATTAGCCCATTCGTTACAGATTCTCTAACATTTAAGTATCTTAAATCAGTATGTTTTGATCTAGTTTTTATAGCACTAGTAGCTAACTTTATGGCTGCCTGGTTGTCCTCGTACACAATAATGGAATCTTTAACAGTTATACCCATGTCTAATAATAACTGTTTGTACAAAATTAAGTCAGTGCATAGCAATGACAGACATGAAAATTCTGCTTCCATCGTGGACAAGCTAATATGCTGTTGTCTGATTGACCTCCACCCTATTAGTGTCTTACCAAATAATATAGCCATCCCAGATGTTGATTTTCTAGTGTTTATGTCAGTTGCAAAACTTGCATCTGCATAGGCACTAAAACTCAAATCACCCTTTGGTTCTATATACAATGCATGGTTCATTGTTCCTTTAAGATATCTTAAAATTCTCTTTAATGATTGCCAATGACATTGATGTGGATCTAAATTAAAACGTGCCAGCTGATTTACACTATAAGCTATATCTGGCCTTGACCAATTGCTTATATATGATAAGCTACCAATCAAAGATTGATATATAGACTTATCAAATTTGGGACTTTGAGCAACAGTTTGGCAAACTTCCTGACTCATTGGAGTCTTTGCCGGTTTACAAAGTTCCATTTTAAACGTTTTAATTAATTGGCAAATTTTATCTTCTTGAGATATGTTGTGTCCGCGAAATGATGCCAGGAGTCGGTGACTTCAAATCATGCTCTTTATTTGAGGTTGGAACCGAACTGGGGCAAAGGGAAAAAGATCGCGGCTTTTATTCTTTTAGCCGCTGCGGCCGCGGCCAATGGCACCGCTTTGAATCTCCCGCGATCCGAATGGACCAATCGTGGGAGATTCTTAGCGAGCCAATCGGCGCGGCTCGCCTGATCAATCAGAGTGCCCCGCGCTTTGGCCAATCAAAACGCGGGGATCTCAAGAATGCTAATAAGGACAGAACACCCCTCCCCTCTTGGTTCAGTCCTTACGTCGCGTAGTCACGTAGGTAGGCGGGGCTCCGTCTGAGCCTACTTGACCTGCGCAGCTCAATTGTAGGTTGGATCCCGGCCGGTTCGATCAGGATCTCTGCTGCGCCTGCTGCCGTCGTGGGAACCGGCTGGTCGATCGGGCCGGGCCGCTGTCCATAGCTCCCTCCTGGGCCTCCCGGGTTGGTTGAGCTGCGGGTTTCGCCGTTCCCGCTCGGTCTTCCTGTGTCAGTCGAGCTGGCCTGGCTGTCTCTTCCTGGCGAGGGGTCGTGATGGCTGCTTTCCGGTAAGTATGGCTGGTTTATTTTTCTTTGGTTTTGGTTCCCTGGGTATTCCCTCCCCCCTTGGTTTGTGTTGTGGGGGTTGGTTTCGGCTGTCTGTGCGTCAGCGGTTTCTTGGTTGGTAGTCCTCGACCTTAGTTGGTCGATGTGGCGTTTCCACGCTCGTCCGTCTGCTGTTTGTAGCCGGTACGAGTGTGGGCCTGTTATTTGTGTGATAACGGCTGGTATCCATAGTGGGTCTCCCGTCAGGTTTCTCGCGTATACGGGGTCACCGGGTGTGAAGGTTCGGTGTTTGCTGTTTGAGTCTGGGGGCTTCTCCGGGTTATACGTGGGGTGTAACCTGTCGAGTGGGGACCTTAGTTTCCTGCCCATTAATAGTTCGGCTGGGCTCTTATTGGTTGTGGTATTTGGGGTTATGTGTTGGGTGAAGAGTAGTTTGTTAATTTTCTCCTGGATCTCCCCGTGGTCTATTTTCCAGATGGTCTTCTTAGTGAATTGGACCATCCGTTCCGCCCTACCATTCGCCGCCGGGTGCGCCGGTGCTGTCAGCGCGTGGCGGATGCCCCTTTCTGTTAGGAATTTTTCGAATTCCAGCGAGGTGAATTGGGGCCCATTGTCGGAAACGACGACGTCTGGGAGGCCATGTGTTGCAAAGAGTTTGCAGAGTTCCTTGAGCACGGCCTCCGTGGTTGTCGTCTTCATGTTGCTTACCTCCAGCCAGTTGGAGTAAGCGTCAACTGTTATGAGGAAGGTGTGTCCTTTTGTGGGCCCGGCGAAGTCTATGTGAATCCTAGACCAAGGTCCCCTTGGGGTTTCCCACTCTAGGACGAGTGCTGTGGGTGGGCTTGGCCTAGTTTCTGGCATCGTTGGTACCTTGCTACCCAGGCCTCAATTTGTTTGTCTATCCCTGGCCACCAAGCGTAACTTCTGGCCAGGGCTTTAGTCCTCACGATGCCAGGGTGCCCCTCGTGTAGCAGTTCCAGAACCTTCCCTTGTAGCTTTTCTGGAATGACCACCCTGTCCCCCCATAGTATGCACCCTTTTAATAGCGAGAGTTCCGTTTTGCGGTTTCGGAACGTTTTGACGGACTCGTCGTTGTCCCTTTCCGGCCACCCTTTCTCTACCCAATGCAACACCCGCGCCAGACGTTGTCTTTATTAGTCTCTTGGGCAATGTCTGATGCGGTTATGGGCAGGTTGGGTAGAGTCTCTATGCTGAGGGTGGTCGTCGTGGGTGCTGGGTCGGTGTCAGGTTCTGGTAGCGGCGAGCGGCTTAAGGCGTCTCATGGGAGATCGTCTTACCCGGTCTGTGTATGAGTCCATAGTTGTAGGCTGCCAGGAACTCGGACCACCTTGTCATTCGGGGAGACAGAATGTTCGGGGTGGTCCGGTTTCCTGCAAGGATTCCCAGCAGCGGCTTGTGGTCGGTTATGATGGTGAAAGTCCGGCCGTAGAGATACTCGTGGAATCGTTTTACGGCGGCAGCGATAGCCAGAGCCTCTTTGTCCAGCTGCCTATAGTTCCGCTCCGGTTTGGTGAGGGTCCTTGAAAAGAACGCGATGGGCACTTCTTTTCCATCGGGGAGGGTATGGCTGAGGACAGCGCCGACGCCGAAGGGTGATGCGTCGCATGTGACGGCCAGAGGTAGGGTCTCATTGTACTGTATGAGGACGGTGTCCGAAGTGAGTAGGTCCTTTGTTCTTTGGAGGGCGGCTTGCTCACGTTTCCCCCAAGTCCAGGTCGCCGCCTTGTCCAGGAGCCTATGCAAGGGCTCCGCCACCGTCGCCTTTTGGGGCAGGAAAACATTGTAAAAGTTTAGTAGCCCCAGGAATGCCCGTAGTTCTGTCTTGGACTTGGGTGTGGGGGCTTCTTTGATCGCCTTGATTTTTTGGTTTGTGGGGTGAATGCTGTGACGGTCTAGGAGGTATCCTAGGAATTCGACCCGTTCCGTGCATAGCTGGCATTTCTCCCTCTTGACCTTTAGCCCGGTCTCTTTAAATTTGGTTAGGACCTCCCTTAGGCGACCCTCTAGTTCGGCTTGGTTGGCTGCCGACACTAGGACATCATCGAAGTAAGGTACCACCCCCTTGATGCCCTGCAGTAGTCTTTCCATTAGGCTTTGGAATATTCCTGGTGCCACGCTGACTCCGAATTGGAGTCGGTTGCATTTGAATGCCCCCCGGTGGGTGACTATGGTTTGCGCTTCTGCTGTTTGCTCGTTCCATTATTTTCTCTTTTAAACACACATGGATCCGCTAAACCAGATTCAAAACCTATATTGTTTAATTCTTTCACAATATATTGGTTCCACTCAAAGCCAGATTGTTTCAACCCGTAAAGACTCTTTTTGAGTTTCCAACAATCATTACTATTTACTTTATTGTCTTTTATACCTACTGGTTTTCTTAAATATATAGTGTGCTGCAATGGTGCATGCAGATAGGCAGTTTCTACATCTAAATGGTTAATGACATAATTTTTCTTAGCTGCCCACACTAATGCTGCTCTCAAAGATGTTGCTTTAAGACTTGGTGCAAAAACTTCATCGTAATCAGATGCAGTTTGATTAAATCCTTGAGCTACTAACCTAGCCTTATGGGTAACAGTCCCATCATTTCCTGTTTTTACTTTAAATATCCATTTGCACCCAATGGATTTTTCTCCTGGAGGTAATTTAGCATCTTCATATGCTTTCATTACCTTTAATGAATTTAGTTCTTTTTCCATTGCCTTTTGCCAATTCTCCTGATCCTTAGCAGGATACATCTTAAGTTCATCTATACTAGTTGCTTGATACCTATCAGGTGGTCTAGTTACACGTGTAGTACGTCTAGGTATTACAGGACTTACAGGTGGACTTTCATTTATTAACTCTTCTTGATCAACTGTTTCCTCTTGTTCTGGTCCTATTTGCTCTTCATGGACTTCTTCTTTAATTGGATTCTTCTTATAACTAGTCTGTTCTTTCTGCCTTTTGTAGGGTTCAATAATTACTTCATTATTTAAATCTTGCTCTAATCTATTCCATCCTACATGTTCTAGGAATTTAGCACTAGCACTGGTGTAAACTCTAGATGTACCTGGTTCCCAGAATCTATAAGATCTATGATTAGATTTATATCCTACAAAAAATAATCTTTTAGCTCTATGCTGTTCTTTTTGTCTAAGTTGTGAAGGGATATGCACCCATGCTGGTGCTCCAAATGTGTGCATGTAACTTAAATCAGGTTTTGTACCATGCCACAGTGTGAATGGTAATTCACTTGTTGTTGAATTAACAACATTATTTAATATATGATTACCACACATTATTGCTTCTCCCCATAAATTGTCAGGTAATCCTGAATCAGCCATCATAGTTCGTGTCATTGATTGTAATGTTTGGCCTCTTCTCTCTATAAAGGAATTATGTTGTGGCCTATATGGTGCAGACTTTTTATGTTGAATACCTAACATTCTAAGTCTATTCTGGAATTTATTATTTGTAAATTCCGTACCATTATCTGTTATAAGAGTTACTAATTTCTTTTTAGTTTTCCTTTCAGCAAATTTTATCCAATTAAAGAGATTTTGATATGTTTCAGTTTTGCTCTTCATTAAATAGCAAAACCCATATCTAGAATAGTGGTCCATTATACTTAATATGTAACGAGCTCCTCCTACACTTGGTTTTTTCGGACCTATTAAATCAGCAAATACTACTTCTAAAGGCTCTTTGGTAGTAAATCCATCAACGCTATTAGCCGGTGTGACCCTGCTCTTACTTTGATTATAGGCATTACATTGCAAATACTTATTACAAGGTTTCAAACATATTCCCTTAGATAATTCAACAGTTTTCTTAAGCATTTTAAAATTTAAATGCCCTAGCCTTCGATGTAACAAGTGAATACATTCATCATGAGGTTTCTTATTTTCATAAACTGTGTTAGCCACTTCTAAACCATCATCATTTAACACATATAATTCGCCTCTTAAAGATGCAGTAATTTTCTTATCTTCTTTTTCAATTATGCAGTTATCTCCTTTAAAAGTAACTACATATCCTAGTTTAACCAAAATTTTAACTGAAATTAAATTAAACTTAAGTTGTGGTACATATAACATTTTTACATTCTCTTTTATAAAAGAACAATATGCTATACCTTGACCTTTAGCTTTCAGTTTCCAGCCATTGGCTTACGATATCTGCTGTGTACTCTTGGACATTTTAATAAAATTTTTGTTATCATTTGTTATACAGTGGGATGCTCCACTGTCAACCACCCATAAATTATTTTTTACAGCTCCGTTAGTATACATGGCTAACTCTAAATTTTTATTTTTATTTTGATGACTTTTAGTATTCTGGCCAGCGTTCTGGTGCTTTGCTTTTTTACAAAATCTTGCCAAATGTCCTCTTCCTCCACAATTAAAGCACTTTTTAATTGCGTATGCAGTAGGAGATTCATTATCTTCTTTTTGAGGTTGCTGCCTCCTTAACTCATTTCTTTCAAGCCTTCTTCTGGCCTCTTCAATCAATCTGCCAGTTATATCAATTAAAGTTAGGCTTTCCTTTGGCAATATTTCAAGGAAAGTGACGTAGTTATCATAACTTACATCAAGTGAAGATAGAATTATATAGACTTGGTGTAGTTCAGAGAAAATAAGCTCTTTCTCGTGCAGTTCTTGAAAAATGCTTTTCATAGTTTCCAAATGACTTAGCATATCACTATTCATCTGGAGATGCGTCCTGAAAAGCTTCCGTGTTAGATTTATGTGAGCACCAACGTTTTCTCGAACATAAGTCCTCTTCAGCTTCTGCCAACACCCAACAGCCATTTGCTCTCCATGGATATGAACAAGTTGTTGGTCAGTTAAGGTTAAACCAATTATGCAAATGGCGTGTTCATTTTTATGCATAAATTCTTCTATTTTTAATCTATCTTCATCATCCTCTGGATCCCATTCCTCTACATTTGGTGGATTTTCAATTATGTTCCACAAACCTTCTCTTCGTAGAAGCAGACTACATTTCATAGACCATGATACATAGTTTGTTCCATCCAGTTTGGATATAAGGGACAAACTTTGTTGATTGACTTGTGCCATGTTTTCTTATATGGATATAAAACTATAATTAATAAAACACAGCTGTCTGTTTACTGTAATGTATAACAACACAAACTCTCACTTTTACATAAATCTGTTTTATCCTATTTAAACTGACTTTGCAGCCTCTGGGCCCATAACCAGTGTTAAGCCTGAGTTCCCCAATCAGGGTTAAGGAGACAAGCTAAACAGAATGTGCAGCGTTAGTCAAATAGGCACACAGATAAAATGAGTGAGATAAGTTTGTATGTTTATTAACATACAGTAAAAATAACAGATACGCTTGTGCTATCAAAAATATAGTTTATTCCATTTATAGCATAGTCAAAATAACTGTCCAATAGTTTAATCAGTCCATTTATCATTTAATCAGTCCATTCAAAGATATTCAGTTAGCAAAGTCCGTGTAGAATATCCTATGTCAGTTCACTTACAAATCAGTCCTTTGTTTATCTCTCCCATTTGAGCAATGCAGTCTTGAGTCCATGCAGTAATTAGGGATCATCAAAGCCAGAGAGAGAGCAAGCTGTCCTCTTGCTTCTTTTAAAGTGCTTTCACAACCACTCCCTTAATTACATTCCCATATTTAAAGTTGCAGACACTTTAACTTACAAACCATGATTACATAGTTATTTTACCTAAACCAGTTAGGGCAAACAATGTTATCCCGAACAATATCTTTCAAAAATTTTGGTCTTTTTTTTTTTTTTTAAATAAAGTCTCATTTGGGTTTTCACACACAAAATACAAGTAAAACATCTTTTTTGAAAATAGCATGGTCCCGGGTTGAACTTCTTTATGCAGACACAAAACTCCATTTCATGCTCCTTTTTGTTTTCTATTCCATATCTTATACTATTTTACATTTTCTATATAGTTTTTCCCCTCTTTTAATTTTCTCAATTTTATTTGGATTATCTAATCTCAATTCAAATCATTATATTTATACTTTTGTCTGTTCTGTTTTAATTTCATATTATCTTTTCTCATTAAACAAATTTTCTCCTGTAGTCACTAATTGGAGTATGACACCTGTATATCTTTTAATTACATCCATTCAACTCTTATTTAAACTTCAATATATACCTCAAGTTTATGACCTTCAATATAATACATAATACATAACTTCCAGTCAAATTCTGCTTGGCACATTCTTATAATACACACTATATTCTTTAAAAAAAAAAAGAAAAGAAAGATTGTAAATATATGTAATTATAAACCCTCATTCCATTCCAGTTCAGTCCTATCATTAATAATCATTAAAACCATAACATCTTTAACACTTCTTTTCAATTAAATATCATACTTCCTTAAAGACACATATAATCTCCATAATTAATTTTTCCCTTATTTCTCTTCACATGTTTTATAAATCATTAAATATACCTTTTGTTACATTTATTTATTGACAAGCATTCCACTGAATTATGAAAGCTATTTTATCAGACATTTTAAACATACATTGTTTCATATTTTCTTAAATTATTTCTGTTTCTAATATAACCATTATATCTTGTGTACCTTTGCAGAATCCCTTTTTCCATTAAATTTTCACCCATTATCTCTAAATAGGCCCTGTTTCTCTATATTTTGTTTCTGTCCTTTATAACTTCTTTTCCTTTCTTTCTTCCCTCTCATCTTCTCCCTCCCCTTTTTACCCCCTTGTCTCTCTATTTCTAATACTCTCTTCTAATTTCCCTCTTTTGTTGCTTTCTGATTTTATACTTATTTTTCACTCTATTTTTTTAGTTGTTTTCCCCAATCTTAAACTTTCCATTCTCTTTTTCCCCTTTCCTTTTTCCCCCCATCTAAGGTTACTTGTTCATTAAAGATGGCTTCTTTTTTGTTGCAATCTTCTTGTTCTGCAGGCATTTCTTGTTGTTTCTCATAATTCCAAATCTCCATATCTAAAAACTGAAATATAAAGCCAAAAGAGCCTCTCCCTTCTTGTGCATCATCTTTGTACTTTTTAAGTTCCATTTTCAGTTCTTCTAAAAATGGAGCCATTTAAAAAAGTTTTAAACAACCACCCGATTTATTTCAGTCATTCAAATACAATAACCAAAAATCCAGAAATCATCAAGTAATCCAAATAGTCCCGAGTTATATCTTCTTATTTCTTTTTCGACTTTCTCTTCCTGGGGTTTTTGTTGTGATATTTCAGTTAGAATGTATCTTTTGGAAATCTTGTTGAGATTTTGCTATAAGTTCTTTTTTAATTCCAGGCAGTCTTCTCCCTTCCAGATCCTGCCCTTTTATTCTTTTTTTCTCCTTTCCTGTTTTCAAAAACTTTTGGTTATCCAAAAATCTTTATTATCCCTTTGACTTTTTATTTTCAGCATTAAGTGCCTATTAATGTCAAAGTGGATTTTTTTCCAATTTCTTGCTTAAGTCTCTTAGCTGTCAGTATAGGAAAAGGAGAAAACCAAAGCTTTTCCCTTTTCTCTCTCCTTCGCAGCTTAAAAATCTTCTTAGGTAACAATGTTATTGTTTTTTTAACAGTTTCAATTCCAGGGTACCTTATTTGTTGCTTTTGCTGTTTGATCTGGTCAACCAAAACTTTCTCTTCTTATCTTCCTCCTGCACATTCTTTTCCAGTCGAGTTCTTCTTTGTGGTGGCCATTTCTGACCACTGAAGGCAACCGCCTTCGGGAAAGGGAGTAATGGCCAGCTGGGGAGGAGAGATGCGGCTCTCCTCAACCCTGCTAGCAGTCTCCCCCCTCTTCACCACCTCTACGGGATAGCTTATCCCCGAAAACAGCCAGCTCGGGGTGCTCCAGCGGTGAGCACGGATCGAAGCCTTACAGAGATGAGGTTTCGGTGTGTCGCTGACGAAGCTCAAACTGGAAGTCCCAAAAATGTTGGTCTTTTAATTGGTGTATCTGCAAGATACTATAAATCACAAGTTTCTGCAATGATTACAACATTGTCAAATTGATCACATTAAAAGTTTTGTGTTTATATCAGCATAGCTACAGATTGATCCAAATATTTCAGTTTAGAATAATCCCAGTAGAATAAATCAAGTTCCCCATTCTGTCTTCTCAAGAATGAGATGAGAAACCTCTATACCATATAGTAATGTATTTCTATTCCTCCTTTATTTTTTAAAGGAAAAGTCTGAGATAGATGGATCAATACAAGCACAAATAATAATTATTTTTTTATTTGTAATAACCTTCAGTGAGCTAAGAGAATGTTCATAAAATAAGATTGTCACTTCAACATCATAAATAAAGAGTACGAAAATATTTTCTTTTGTTATTAATTCATTTAAAAATGAAAATGAATATGAATATGGATGGATCCATTTAGTTTATTTGCAACCAATAAAGAACTGAATTCTGGCACTATTGCTGCATCCTGGATGTCATATATTTATCCATTCTTCATTCATTCTGATGTTAAAAAAAAAAATCTACAGCACATAGAAAACTTCCCACCGGCATTCAGAAATTTGCATATGAAGAACAGCTATTGTTATTTATTTACTCCATCCCTCAGGTCCCACCCACCCCAAAACTGGAACCATGTTCAGCCGTTCGGGGAAAAATGGTTCCTATTTGTCCTTAGTCATAGAGATCAATGGAACTTAAATAAGTTGCATCAGGATACAATTTCCCTGTGGCCTTCACCATCAGCAAATGTTATAGGTGAAAGAGTAAAAGTTGTCCTGGGCCATCTCTCTCTATATATATATTTTAAAGCCTAAAGTTTGCCATTATTGTAGACACGTTTTTGCAAAACGCTTTTACATTTTCAGGTTTTCTTTCTGCACTAACTTCAACCAGCCACAATAAAGAGAAGAATTTATGAAAGTTTTAAAAATGATTACTATATAGCTTTTTTTTTTTGGCTGTATGAATTCCCTTCTTTTGGCCCTTCTGGTTCACTAGTTTGACAGTTTAAGAATGACTCGGAACAAACTTCAACTAAATATACAGGGAATATTGTGACAATAGAGTGTAATGATCCACACTTGCTTCTTTGTGAAAGCAAACAAGCCAAATTGTAGAAATTGTCAAAGAGATAGATGAGATGCAATTATTTTATCCTTCTTAATGTATGAATACTTCACATTATTTTCAAGTCTCAAAAGATGCAGCTCTGCAAAAGTGCACTAAACTTGATCTGAATGCACAGATGTTATGTGGCTTTTGAAAATCATTTGAATTCATTGGAGCAAAGGAGTATAAAAGAGAAAGAAAGAAAGAAAGAAAGAAAGAAAGAAAGAAAGAAAGAAAGAAAGAAAGAAAGAAAGAAAGAAAGAGAAAGGGAAGGAGGGAGAGTGTGAAGGATAACTGGTGAGTCCACCTTAGTTCAAAGATCTGATACTATCGGCAATGGCTGGTGACCTACAATATTCTTTCCACAATAAATTTCATGGGATCTTCTTTAATTTCACAGCTTGGAACAGTGCAACAGCAGCAGCATTTGCATATGTTTTTCTTAGTTCTTATGACTAGTAAGGCCAATCAAATAACACACTGGCCATACCCACATCCGGTTTAGGGAAAGGGGGGATCCTGATATGTCACATGATGCCACTGTGGCGATGTGAGTTTGGCACTCCTGGACTGGATAATGCAGATCAGAGTTTTCACTTGGGTGTTCACTGTGGAAGCATTTAAGCTTGGGGCAGCTGAATAGATTTGCCATTTACCAAGCACAGAGGAGACTTAGCTGCTTCCCAGTTTCCATGGCAAAGCAGATATACATGAACATATTTTGCAGGGGGCAGCAATTATTCTGAGAATACTCATGGGGCTCTGTGGGACATAGCAATGTGCTCAAAATAAAGATAACAACTAGATGGGGAATTCTAGAAGTTGAAATCCACTAGTCTTAAAGTTGCTAAGTTTGGACCCCCCTATGCATGCAGTTGTAGCCACCATCTTGATTATTTGGTTAACAAAATAACAGTATAATCATAACAGTATAAATAACAATAATCCCACTAACAGATGCCCTGGTTTACATTGTAGCATGTGCCTATTATTGTTTTTAAAATTAAAATACTATTTAATGTTTAATGTATCAATTGATAACAGGGAACAGATAGGCATCAAAGGAGGCACAGTATTAATCAGATGTGAGTTCAAGGGATTCCAAATTGTCTACCCCTATTCTAAGGCATTTCCTATTGGGATCTATCTACCTTCTTTATCTTTTGCTCTCTTTCCATTCATTTAGCTAGTAAGTTACAAAAATCCTTTGCAAAACAAGTGTTCTGTGTTATTATTGTTTCATGCAAAACTATGGTCACTCTAGATTACTGAGCTTTGAAGCTTCCCATAGCAATCATTTTCCTGAAAAATTCACAGAAGCTCTTCCTAACCCAGTGTTTTCTGGATGTGTTAATTCCAGCATCTCTGTGCTATTGTGTGTAAGAACAATCTGTGGGGAAAAGCTACTTCTTGGTAGATCTGATCAATGGGAAAAAAAATCTTCAGTTTTGTGAGGTGTGTCAAGTACTTTTTCTCCCTGGTATTTTTTTCAGTAGCTATCAAAATCAATCTTCTTTCTCACTCTAGCCATTAATATTCTGTGATGCCTTCAACAAGTGTAGAACCCATTCCCTAACAAAATAAACCTACAGTCAACATATCTGAACAATTTATCTTAACCCTGAACTGAAATTAAGATCTTACTGCTGAATATAAAGGTAGATTTCTCTTAGTCTTATAGTCTTTTGCCACATCGTTCTTAAAGAAAGATGACCCACAAGCTGTCAAATTATTTCTATGTGGAATTATTTCATAAAATGAATGAAATGGAAATTTCTGCTCTGAATATCTATGTGACTGACAATTTGCAATAATTTTATTGAACATTACAATTAAAAAGATAAAATTAAAAAGAAAAAGTGTAGGAAAAAAAGAAAATGAAATAGATAAGAAATGACTTTTCCCTTCATAACAAACATAAACAATTTTAATAATTTATCACCTTTTCTTAAAATCGAACAAATTATCTCTTCTGTCCATATTTCATCTCTTATAATCTTAAACAAATCTTTAAAGCTTTGCATTCATGCCCAAAAACATTCTAATCACCCTTTTTACATTGTTCATTCATTCATTCATTCATTCATTCAATTACTATAGCTACCCGTCCCAATCAATGATTTTGGGTGGCTTCCAATTTAAACAAATGCTATAATTTTTTATTTATTTATTTTATTTTGTCAAGCGATTATAAGATAACAGGTATAAGTACAAGCATGGTTATAAATACATGAAATGGATACGTATAAGAAAAAAAAAGAAACAATAGGACAGGGATGGTAGGCACATTGAATATCTGGCTGTATTTACAATATTCTTCAAGCAAAAGCAACACTGAGCTGAAAAAAAGTTGGCCAACATATTGTTCTTTCAATATAAATTCTATATTTTGTAATAGTTGCGACAGCTCAAGGGCCAATCTATAGTCAGAATTGGAAGGAACTGATTTTGCCACTGAATCTAACCTCCAGCTCAATGCAACAATATATGCTAACTCCGATATTTGATTGGCCTTGACCCTGACAGACTTTCCCAAAGCATTCAAGTCCTGGATGGATTCCAGGACCTGAAAGTCAAGAAGTCAAATTGTTTGTTGAAAGATTTTTCTTTATTGTTTGGTTGGGGTTACCCCTCTGTAATCATTACAGGGTTTTTCTTTCTGTTAAAATGGTGCTTTATTGTTTTTATATATTGTTATGCTCTCATATTTGAGTTGTATTGGCAAGATGGGTGGTCATATAAATCAATTCAACCATAATCCTTGGCAGATAGTTCTCTAGACTTCACTTGAAAACACCCAGTGAAGGGAGGTCCTTCAATTATCTTAAGATAATTGGTTCCACTTCTGAATTATTTTTCTATAAGGAAATATTTTTCCAATATTCAGTTGGGATCTGCCTTGCTGTAACTTGAATCCATCATAATTTGCTGTAACTTGTGTCTTGCATAGTAAAGTGATGGAAAACAGCTCTGTGTGACAATCTTTCAGGTATATAAAGAATGCTATCATCTCCCCGTCAGTTTTACTCATATATACGCATACCAATGTTATTGGTTCAAATTTTGTAGAAGACTTCTAAAAGACATGGAGTCTATCTTATGCCCAATTCCCAAGCAACTAGAGTATCATTTCATCTCTTTTCCAAAATTTGTGGTTGACCAAAACCAATTGGTAGTAATGATTGCCTTTCTTACTTAATTTGCAAATAACATGATATCTCTAAAGGATCCATTTTTATTTCCCACTCCTAATATGTCTGTCCGTGTGTGTTCCCACTGATTAGCAAGATAATCATTTCTTCTGAAAACATGAAGAAAAAAGTCATTGATGGAGAAAATTGGCTTCTGGCACTAAGCAGTGGAAAATGTGTTTTTCAATAGAAGAGTACCAAAGCAAAGAAAATAACTGTACCCATTTTGGAAATAGCTTTGATGTCAATTGCCAGAAGTACAGAGAAGGAGCCAAGCTCACTGGTGGAAAAGTTGCCCATGTAAACCATATCTAAAAGTTCTGTGTAGATAAAGGCTAATGCACATACTTCACAAGTGGTGAGTTGAGTATCTTTATATATTCTTAGTAATAAAAATAAAAATTAAAGATTAACATGTATAATACAGCATGAATCTGATATTTTATTATATTATTTGGACTTCTGTTTTATTACTATTGTAAGTGATATATAATAGTAACATTTTAAAAGAAATTGGGTAATGCCTAAATGCCTAATTAAGGTATATAATCAATTTGAAATTGATGCAATTTTAGATGACCTTGCCACTACAATCCAGTAGTTTTCTATAAGCATTTCCTCATATATTTCAAGTGTTACAAGAGATGGTAATTTGCTATCTGACTGTGGTAATGATCTAGGTTTCTGGCTTTCTATAGAATAGTTGAATATAGAACACATTGATAATAGCAACAAGAAAGGACTGAACCAGTTGTGAACCCTTCAGGTTTTACTATTTACAATATAGTGGTCAATATATCATGACTTCCTTGTTAAACGTCGAAGGTATGAGTTGGGAAAAATATGCATATATATTATATATGCATGTGAAGTGTGTCAAAAGGTTGTTCCTGGCAGTCTTTCATTGCAGAAATATTTCTTCTATTCAGTAGGAAAGAATTACATGCACTCCGATTATGCACTGCTGAGTGTTAACCTATATAAAATTGCAACTCAGTATGAAATAGAGGCTGAAATCCTATGATGCTCAATATAGACAGCGTATAAAGGAAAGATAAGGCAATTAACAGAAGATCTCAGATCTGAAACTCCTTGGAAATAATCACCATAAATGATTGCAATGGACCATTGCTTTGGGGACTGAAACTTTTTTCTTCTTCTTCCATGAAGCTCTTTTTACAGCTATTTTTTGAGGAATATATTTTATGTTTTCCTAGAAAGATTTCATCTTTTTTTGTGAACAAAGTTGATTGACATTGGTGAAATCAGGAATCAGAGCTGCAGAGGCTCTTTCCATGTAGTTCCAGACCTACAAAAAATATATTATAGGTCTTATCTGAATCCAGGAATACAGTATAGCAAGGCAGACACATTCAAATTAATCTGCCTTAATACAAATGAAAACTTCTCCTGGATCAAAGAGTTTGGTCAGAGGTGAGATATCATTAGGTTAGTAACTACTCATTATAAAAGAGACAGACATTTTTTAAAAATGAGAAAGTGCCATCCAAACAGAAACGTACATTCCTGTTCTGTTAATCAAAACTTGACTGAGTCTGCTCTTGTTATATTATCAGTTAGCCATAATGACAAGCAAGATAACCCTAACGCTGCTGAAAATAAAATAGTTTATGTAGTCTGCATTAGTAATTCTAAACATTTTAAGGAATCATGGTTGATACTTATATTTGTGTAATATATTTTTGAAAATTGAGTTGAATGCTGTATTACTGTTGGCATAGTATTGTAGAATGAGGTATCTGACTGAGGCAAATTAGCCCTTTTTTAAACTAAAGTGTGTCCTAGAAGCTCTGAATGTGATTCTCAGAAAGTGACTGGATTTTTCATAACCAGGTTTCTATCATACAGTATATGAATTCTATATCACTACAAAGTAAGAACTATGTCTCTTGCCCACAAAACCCAACTTTTATTGTGAAATAGCTTTAAATGCTGTAGTTACTGCATTAATTAATTGAACATCCATTCTTTCTGTTACCTTAAAAAGAACAGAAACACTTTGAAACATCTTATTCATAATTTCCTATAGAAGGTTTCCTTGCATCCAACCGAACTTGTTATTTTCCACATAATACATCAATTCATTCTTAAAAAGCATTGTCTTATTTATTATTTGGACCAAACTTTGTAGACTTTATGTAGACTGTAGGTAGAAACATATTTGCTATTTTAGACACCCCATTTCCTATAATGGAAGGTAGAAAAGAAGTTTATTGAAGCATTTCACTAACAAGTTTCCACAGCCAATATTTAGTTCTTGAGATTGATGGCCCATTTCCCAGTAATAATTGTTTGTGTTTTGTAAGAAGCAGGTATTCTCAGAAAAAAACTTTAAAGAAAGGCAGTTCCAAAACTGGATAAGGAATTGCACGTATAAATGAATGATGTACCTAATCTAATATACCTCGAATTAGAAAACCAGTGATATTTTCCAGAAGTATTCAGAAGAGGGAGCAGAACAAACATTAATCACCACTTCACCCCTTTACCTTGAATTGCCTATTAGTTATGTAATTGATTAACCAGCCAAGAATTCATCCATTCATTCATCCATTCATTCGTTTATTGTTAATTTAACAAATTTGTATACTGCTGTAACCCCTAAAGACTTTTGGTGGTTTGCAGCAACATTCAAAATAATTAATAATTAGTCAAATATTTATTTTGGCTTTCAAAAATACTTAAAAAATAAGACTTTAGCAAATTCAAAGAGATTTCTTGTAGAACTCCATGACAAGCGAATCTAATGAGTGGAAGGATGGGTGGGTGTTTTTTAAAAAGAGGATTCTGAAAGCACAATGACAGATCATTCTGAAAGCACAAAAAAATTGATGCTAGCAGAGCAAGCCAGTATAATTACACAAATAGCTTAGTGAAGATGTAGAAAAGAAAAAGAAATTGTGAGAAGGTCACATCACAAAGGGAGAGTCCCAACAGAAAAGGATGTAAAGAAGAGGCCAGGAAAGTTAAAACGTAGAATGAGATCAAAACACTCTCCATGAGCTAGCTAAAAAACCAGCTTAAAATAAAAGAATGAAATTTAAACCCAGAAACCCAGATATGAAGATATTCAAATCTTTATTCCCATCACATTAATCTTGAGCACATAACGTAAATAATAAAAGGTATTTCATATTGCAATGTGTGAACTGAACAATCCACACAGTGGATATCTGAGTGGTTCCCTATACAGAGGAAGACACATTGCCTTCTATGATAGCTGCAATAATAATTTCAAAGACATTGTTTACATCTGTTTGGAAAGAGTAAAGCAGCCCCATTGAGTAAAATTTTCTGAAGCTCAGAACACCTTGACCTTGAAACTTTGTTGGTAGATAAATGACTAGAACATTTATGAGTTTGGTGGTTTGAAAATCAGTTTGATTCTTAATGAAGAGATTTACATTAGCACTGAATGCAAAAACAGCAATAAATCTGAAAGCTGTTTTCCTGCTTATAATTCTAAGCAAATCCTAGATTTGCTTTAGGATTTTTGCTGGAAGAAAAAAAATGGACTACTTGACAGTCTCAGTTCAAAGACTGTCCAAGACTGTCCAAGTTTTGAAGTCCAAGTCTAACTGTTCAGTTGCAAGAAAGGACAATTGATTTCTCTAGGGCTTATTTTCAAATCATATTCTTAGAAGCCAGTAGATATGTTTGCAGTTGCTATATTTTTAGAGCTAACAGGCAGACTGATAGACAAATAGATAGTGTCCTATACTGCTCACACAGGCGTACACCATGAGGTCTTTATTGAAGCTTTGCCAGCTCCGAATAGTATTTCCCAGAATTCATCCCACGCAGGAATCAGCCCAAAACTCAATGGGTTCAATCCAGAAGAAGAAGAAGAAGAAGAAGAAGAAGAAGAAGAAGAAGAAGAAGAAGAAGAAGAAGAAGAAGAAGAAGAAGAAGAAGAAGAAGAAGAAGAAGAAGAAGAAGAAGAAGAAGAAGAAGAAGAAGAAGAAGAAGAAGAAGAAGAAGAAGAAGAAGAAGAAGAAGTTCGTAAAGTCACCCATCAAGTTCAGAATCCCAAGACAAGTCCACAGTCTGAACACAAATCATGAACTCAAAATCCAAGTCCAGAGTCTGAGAAGCAAAGTTCAAAGTCCAGTCATAGGGTCAATATTTAAGTCCAAAGGCAAGAATCATGATGATAGGACACATGCACAGCAATAAAAAGAGGAATTGTTTCCAGGGTCACTTTGTTCCACATACTGAGCTAAATAGCCGCTGGCCAATGCAGCACATTAGGAGGACTTCTGCCTTCTCTTTATCAGGCAGATGCTTGTCTGGTCTCTCTTGCCCTTCTAGCCCTTCTGAAGTTCCTTTCCTCTCCTCCTCCTCTTGCCCATCTCCACCTGGTTCAGAATCTCCCACATTTTCCAGATGTTCCTCCATGCCCTGCTCTGAAGTTCCTGAAGCCAGCTCTTCTTCATCATCTGAGCCAACTTCATTATATATATTAGATAGATGACAGAGATAAATAGATAGATAGATAGATAGATGAAAGATAGATAGATAATAGATAGATACTTACCTACTCTATATACCATATGAATAATAATTTTATAATGACAATCTCTTTACAAGATAGATAGGAAAAACAGGAAGTATATATCTTTATAGAGAATGTTTTTTTTTTAAGTTTTTAAGTTGTAGCCCCCCCCCCACTTTGTTAACAGAATTCATGAGTCCAAGGCCTAACTACATATCCTTTGGTGATGCTGTACTTTAGAGTCTGAGTGAAAGAAAAGTATTTGAATCTTTGTCTATAGCAGGGATGACAAACTTGCGTCGATACAGTGTCTTCACACAAGACCTTTTTCCTCTTTGCTAAACGGGTAGAGCATGGCCAGCATGTGTTGCATCTAACTCTTGGGCTGCGAATTTGACAGCCCTAGTCTACAGCAATCTCAGCCTTGAAGGACTCAACCTCTCAGGCAGATGTATCTAGACTAGATAATTGCATGACATACTAGCAAAATATACTAGAGATATTTCATGTGGCTATTCCAAATTCTGGCCACAAAATATAAGTCAGAACCTTCATGAGTTACCTTACCACCATTTGCAACTGGCACAGTCAGCATGGTTGAAATGTGACATATTTTCTGAACATCTAAATAACCTCATTCAGTATTTAAATGAACATGTATATATTTATAAAATATATAACCACCAGGGGTGACTCATGAAATAAATCAAGAAAAGAAACACAGTTATAAAAGTCTCAGTGAAGAATCAGGGGAAAAATTATTAATAAACCAAAACTCCCCATAACCGTTCAAACCCAAAGGCCTGGGGCAGGAGGTGTGTCCAGAATATTATTTAAAAACTCAAGATGGTGGTCACAACAGTATAATCGAAACTAGAAAAGTTTTTATGTACATTACAGGGGAACAACCAGATACCGAGGACTCAGATAAATAGATTCAGGATCTAATGGTGCATTTCCCTAATATATTACATTCTCCTTCCTTCTTTCCTTCTTACCCATTTGTGGAACAAGTATTATCTTTCTTAATTTATAGTTTCCACAGACTTTGCTGCTGAGTTTTCAGTAGCCAATCTTATAAGCTACCTAAAATGAAATAAAAATCACAAGACTAGGTTGATAGTGTCAAAAATAATAGGATTCTTCTGTGGGTCACATTACATGGCATATCAGCACTGCTCAGTTTGTGTGTATTTTTAAATGGAGTTGTATTGTTTGTTTTCTCTGTTCCCAAAGGCTGCATATATTTACATATGAATGAAGAGTGATTGCATGTACAGGGAAAGAAGAAGAAAAGTAGTGTGGAAAGCCTGGCTTTTCAAACTCTTATACTCGACAAAACTTACTACTCTGATATGCTGAATTAGCAATCTCAAAAACATTTTTATTTCTGCTTCTTTTGCTTAGATAAACATATTATGGTAAAGAAATTGCAGTTATAGAAGTCCCCAATGAACATTTGGTTAGTGATCATTATTTATTGAAGTCTATGAGGGAAAAGTGGATTTTGCAAAGAACTTTTTAAATGGTTACACAGAATCCCCAATTAGATAAGAGCTAGGTAGTATTAATGTTCCAGCAGACTGGAAATCACATGTTTTCTAATGCAGTATGTAGGGTTTTGAATGCAACAAAATCTTTCCACTTGCTGGAGGTTACAGCTTCTTCAAAAGAAAACAGGCACCTTATACTGGAAAGCAGTTGTGTTACAAGACGTTGGAGCTGAATGGTCACTTTAGTGACAATGACAAAGGCATAGTTTTATATTGTTTAAGAGAAGGCCGTCGTGTATTTAACCAAGCAAACATGGATAGACAAAATAAAGTGATTTATGATATACTGCCAGTTGACAGGCCTTTCAAGTTTAGTGGCAGTCAATATGCTATTGAGGAAGAGCTGGAGATCTTTCTGTAAAGTTGTTTATGACATGGCTGAATTAAAGCCTTCAGAATTCGAGTTGCTGATGTTGCCACTCCTTTAACACAACTAGTTAAAGAGGCCACTGCAATGAGGATCTTTGTATGTGAGCGTTTATGATGTGTGCATGTGCCAAGACAAGTCAATGCAGTTACCTTGGCAAATGTTGGAAGTAGCTTGCCATTATCTCCTTGCTAGAACTGAAAAAGATGGCCCAAAGTCACACATTCCTAAGCAAGACTAGAATCCACAGTTTCCTCATTTGTAGAATAATTTTAATTGCTAAACCAGACTGGTTCTCAATGGTGATCTAATACATTGGAATATTATTCTACACAGTCCTCTGTGTCTTATCTTCAGATTTTCAGGAACTTTGCTTTTGACACATAATCACAATCGAAGATGAAGGAAAGGATGAAAGCCGAGTCAGATTTTCTCCCTCTCCCACCCCTTGCAGCTAATTTGACACTATTAAATATTTAAACTTTAAAAGAAGGAGACAGCTTGCCCTTTTATTCTCAGAGATTTGCTAGTAAAGGACAAATATTAGGATGAGAGACTGGGGTTATGTGCTGGAGGAGAAGCATTCGGTTTATTTTGTCGTCAATATCGCCGTGGTCCATTTTGTGCAAGGTCTTTTTTACAAATTGAACCATTCGCTCAGCCCTACCATTGGCCGCAGGGTGAGCTGGAGATGTTAAGGCATGGCGGATGCCCCGATCTGCCAGGTACTGTTCAAATGCCAGGGCAGTGAATTGGGGGCCATTATTGGAGACCAGGACATCCAGCAATCTGTGGGTAGCGAATAGCTTATTCGGTTTTTTAGTGACCGCCTCTGTGGTGGTGCTTTTCATCTTGTGGACCTTGAGCCAGTTTGAATAGGCATCCACTGTTAGGAGGAAAGTGTGTCCTCTTGTGGATCCCGCAAAATTGATATGGATATGGGACCAAGGGCCTCGAGGCGTTTCCCACTGAGTTGGGGGAGTGTTTGGAGGAGTAGAACGAATCTCCTGGCATTTGCTGCACTTTGCTACCGAGGTCTCTATCTGTTTGTCTAAGCCAGGCCACCATGCGTAACTCCTGGCCAATGCCTTCATCCACACGATGCCTGAATGTCCATCGTGCAACATTTTTAATACCTTATGTTGCAATTTCTCCGGGATTACAACTCTGTCTCCCCACAAGATGCAGCCCTTCTGGGAGAATAGTTCTTTCTGTCGATTCCTGAATAGCTTGAACGTGTCATTGGGTGTGCTGACCAGCCAACCCCGTTCCACCCAGCTGAGAACTCGTGCCAAAACAGGGTCCTTTTTTGTTTCTGAGGCGAAGTCTTGAGCGGTCAGTGGCGGCGATTTGAGGGTTTCGATTTGCAATACAGATAAGGTTGGAGCTGGGTCCTCTATGATGTCTGGTAGTGGAGAGCGGCTCAAAGCGTCAGCGTGGGGAATGGTTTTCCCCGGGTGGTGTTGCAATCGGTAATCATAGGTGGCTAAAAATTCTGACCAACGTGCCATTCTTGGTGATAAGATATGGGGAGTTGGTTTGTTTCCCGCCAAAATACCAAGTAGCAGCTTGTGGTCTGTAATTATGGCAAAGGGTCTCCCATACACATATTCATGGAAATGTTTAATTGCGGATACAATAGCAAGAGCCTCTTTATCAAGTTGACTATAGTTCCTTTTGATCTTAGACAAGGTTCTTGAAAAGAACGCAATAGGTGCCTCATTCCCATTTGGTAGGACATGGCTTAAAATGGCTTCCACTCCGAATGTTGAGGCGTCACAGGTAACTGTCAAGGGTAGAGTCTCGTTGTATTGCATCAATATAGCATCAGAGGTTAAGAGGTCTTTTACTTGTTGGAATGCTCTTTCTTCACCCCATCCCCAGACCCAGGAAGCCTTTTTGTCGAGAAGTCTATGTAGGGGCTCGGCTAAGGTCACCTTCTGGGGCAAGAAGATGTTATAAAAGTTAATGAGTCCCAGGAAGGCTTGGAGGTCTGTCTTATTCCTAGGTCTCGGGGCGTTTTTTATTGCGGTTAGTTTGTTTTCGGTGGGATGGATTCCCTGTCTGTCGAGAAGGTATCCCAGGAACTCCACTCTCTCCGTACAAAGTTGACACTTGTCCCTTTTTACTTTCAGACCAGTGTCTTTAAATTTCTGAAGAACTTTTCTGAATCATTGTACTAATAACTCTTTAGTGGGGGCAGCTATTAGGACGTCGTCAAAATAAGGCACGACGCCTTTTATGCCTTGTAATAGTCTCTCCATCAAACTTTGGAAAATGCCAGGTGCCACGCTTACTCCGAATTGGAGTCTATTGCACTTGAAAGCGCCTCTATGTGTAACTATTGTCTGGGCTTCTGCAGTTGTCGTGTCTACAGGTAGTTGCTTGTATGCCTGAGCTAAGTCCAATTTCGCAAATATTTTTCCGCCACCCAGGAAATGAAGAAGGTGTTGGACCACTGGTACTGGGTAAGCTCTCTGTTGAAGAGCATGATTTAGGGTGGCCCAGTAATCCCCACAAATTCTTAACGAACCATCTGGCTTCATGGGCGTTACTATTGGAGTTTCCCAGCGGGCATGGTCAATCAGTTCCAACACGCCCTGGGCTATCAGTTTATCTAGCTGCTCGTCGATCTTCAGCTTGAGGGCAAAAGGCACCCGATGAGGCTTAAGCTGAATGGGAGCTACATCGGGGCTGAGATTAAATGATATAGGGGTCCCCTTGTACTTGCCTAATGTTCCTGTGAACACGTCCTGGAATTCCTGGATGAGGGCCTCTTCCCAGTCGTCGCTTCTGGTTTGATGTATGCCGGCTAGTTCAATCCTGAGTGGGGCGAGCCACTGTAACCCTAACAAACTGGTCCGGTCACGATCGACGACAGTCAGGGGAAGCGTCGCAGTGCGATCCTTGAAGGATACTTGGACGTGGATGGAACCGACAACTGGAATTCTGTTTCCCTGGTAGTCTTTTAGGATGATTCGTTGAGTGCTGAGGTCCTGGTGGCAGATGGCAGGGATCAGCTGTTTGAGGGTTTTCCAGGATACCATCGATAGGGATGATCCCGAATCGACTTCCATCATGCACGGTCGATTCTCAATAGTAACCCTTACGCGGATCTTTCTTGCATTGAACAATGAAGTGTGGCTGATAATAATGGTTTGGTGGGCCTCTTCTCGTCTTGTTGAAGAGGCAGGTGCTCGATTTCTGTAGTAGTAGTGGTTGTTCCATTGGTGGTTCAGGCGGTCCCGATTCTCAGGTGGTTTGCCTGTCTCCCAGTGGAGGTTGTTCTCCCTTCGGCTGGGACTGGACTCTCGCTTGCTTCTGCAGACCTTCACGATGTGGCCTCTTTTCCCACAGGTATGGCAGAGTGCGTCGAGGAATTTGCAGTCCGATCGCGGGTGGTTTGCCCTGCAACCAGCACATTGGCGCGGACGTCTCTGGTTCCTTTGCTCTTGTTCTGAGCAGAGCTGGTTGACCTCCTCTTCCTCACTGTCTGAGGATGACTCGAGGTCTTCGTGATGGGCGGTAATAGCGTGCTTCTCAGTGGCGAGCAGGCTATTGTTAGCGAGTTGGCGAAGCGGTGCGTTCACTTGGCGCATTCGAGCAGCTGACTTCCTGGTTGCTTCTGTGGCAGTAGCATCGGTGATGACATCTGCAAGGCTGATGTCTCCTTTCGCCATGAGTTTTCTCTGCATGGCTGGTGCATCTAATCCCAGAACTATGCGGTCTCTCAGGGCTTCCTCGAGGTTTGCAAATCCACAAAGGCCTCCTAGGCCTCCGGAGGTCAGCTAGGAAATCCCCAATGCTCTCGTTCTTCCTTTGGTCCCTCTGGTAAAACTTGTGTCTTCGTATCAGTGTAGGTACTGCGGGTGCGTAATGGGCCCGGAGGATCGGGGTGAGGTTATCCTAATCCATGGTCTTCACTTCCGCCGGTTTGGCAAGTGGTTTAGCTATTTTGAAAACAGCGGGGCCGCAATGAGTCAGGAACACCGCTCGTTTCTTGCCAGGCGTAGCATCTTTTAAATTGTTGGTCTCTAGGAACATCTGGAAACTATCTATATACGAGTCCCAGTCTTCGGTTGCTGGGTCAAATGGAGCGGGTAGTATAGCGTTGCTGGTCATCTTGCCATTTGTTGTGTGCGCTCTTCAGCCACGTGCTCTGTCTTGTTCGATGAGTACTTAATCAGCTCTATCGTCTCCGCATCCCACGTCACCAGTGTTAAGTCCTGAGCACGGGCGCAAGGAATGGAGACGAGACATCCAACGATGACTTCAACTCTTTATTGTGAAATAAGAACAGAGCAAATACTTGGGCGGCAGCAGCTCTTTTCTAGAGCTGGCTGCTGTCAAAACAACCAATGATTTGAGTTTACTGCTTTCACAAGCATCCAATCAGAGGGGCTCGTTAACAGCCAATCAGACTGGCCAGGAACGACCAATCACGACTCGCTATTCGCGGGCCAATGAGGAGTGCAGGATTACGAGCCTGCTGCAAAGTAAAGCTATTTAGGGTTGTTACTGCTGTGTTGGCTTGGTCCATAACAAACAGAATTTGGTGTCAGTGAAGAAAGAACTTCAGTTTTACCAATAAGCTTACTTTTATTCCTGGGTTAATAGAAAGAGGCTAATCAAAGTGGTAAGTTTAGAACCTCCCTCTAAAGCTGTTTTTGGAAAATACAGATTTCTGTGCATTGCTCAAATGGTTTTTTAACAGCCTGATTTCTTAATCTCTCCCAGATTCTTCTGTTTGTTCACTTGTTTATTGACACGGGGCTCCCTTTCATGAATTACCTTGAGCATGATGACTTGGGTGCTGGGATAAAAGGGAATTGTTTCACACTCACACACACATACACACACCAGAGTTGTAGTACTGAACTCCATCCCACTCTCTGAAAGGCACAGATTTTAATTCATTTGTATCTAGAGAAAAAGACTCTGTAACAGATGAAAGAAATCCATCATTAAAACATGCCTTGACTGAACAACAAGGAATGGACACAACAACAACTACTACTACTACAACAATGTATCACACTTAAAAATGAGAAGTACAAATAAGGGTAAATGTAAAATTTCCCCTGTTCAGTCATGTCCCATTCTAGAGGCCCACGCTCATCTCCATTTCTTAGCTGAGAGAGCCAGCATTGTCCAAAGACATTTGTATGGTCATGTGGCCAGCACGACTATACTGAGGCTCACAAAACACTGTTACCTTCTCATCAAAGTGGCACCTATTGATCTATTTGCATTGCATACTTTCAAACTACTAATCTGGCAGGAGCTGGGGTAGGAACCCCGTCATGTGGTGCTAGGGTCTCAAATTGCCAAACTTCTAGATGACAAGTCCATTTTCTTAATCAGTAGGCAACTCATTGTTAACAAATAAGGGTACATCAGTAACATAAAATATACAAAATTATAAAATATTACAAACTTTGGCAAGTAGGTAATCAATCAGTATTAACAAGTTTGAACTGTATAAAGCTATACCTGAAGCTGACTGGCCAGTAGAAACTAAGAAGGCTACAGAAGCATCAAAGGCAGAAGCCCCCAAATTCTGTCTCCCCCCCACCCCTAATGTTCAAATGATTGTGGTTGTTTTTCCCTCTGGTAGATGAGTGGGCAGGGAAGGAAACCCACCCATTACTTCCCTGAAACTATCGTGCAATACAAATTGTCAGCATCAGGGTATAATCTAATTGTTGAGATGCAGCACATCTTAGGTGTGGGGGCAGCACCATTTATCTCAATATACTTTCCTGCCTACTTAAGGGCAAGAGGACAGCGCATTAAAGCAGCTGTTTGGATGACCCCTGAGAGAATTGTGAAGCTTCCACAAGACTGCGCTTGCTACTTAAATGTTTGTGCCGCAAAGGGAGCAGAGTAGTAGCAATGCCACGGTAGATGGGATTGAAATTAATGAATTAATTCTGGGAACTGCTGATGGCAGAGGGGAGTCTCAAAATACTAACTATACTTATAAGCATATTAAAAAATGATTCATTGCAATTTCAATTTCATTATTAATTTCAGTTCTTGTCTCCACTCTGAATACCAACTGAATGTAGATCTGCTTTTAAATTATCATACTATTTATTGCTATAGCCTCTTTAACTTTATTCTTTATTTTCAAAATATATTTTAAGTGCTCTATGACAGAAAGGGAGATGGAAAGGATGAACCGTATGAAGTATTCATCTTTCATTTCAGAACTTCATTGTTAATAGAATGATCCAAATGATTGCCGTGTATAGAACAGAACAGAAAGCTATGTTCCCTAGTCTTTATGTGCAGGCAACTTTAATTACCATTTAGTTGGCAAAGCAGAGATGAGGATTTGCTCCACTTGTTTAATTGTGACATGATATTAAACACTGATATTTTGCCTATGTTTCTTAAATTGTGTCATTATATAATCATGCTTCTTTAGGAATAATAAAAATAAGGTCACTGTAGCAGACTTAGTAACTTCTGCCTATTGGCAAATGTAGGATTGGTATGTGGGAAAATATTCTACTGCTTAATATTACAATTAGTTAGCTCATTTGCCACTGGGTGCAATTGGATTTATAGATTAAGATAATCACGAAAGGAAGCAGGGACTCTCAACCTTGGGCTGCGATCCAGACAGTGTTGGGCCACAGCCCATTGGAAAAAGGACCATGGAAGTGTTGGGCATGTGCCTGTATCCACATGCAGCTGCATTTCTGAAAGTGGCATTTGCGCACATGTGAAACTCTTCTCTCTTTTCCCCACCCTGTGGCCGCCTCTGCCTATCCACCAAGCTGAAAAGTTTGGGGACCACTGAAATAAAACATGGTTCTATAACTTATTTTCACAATTTGTATGCAACAGTAGTAATGTCTATTCTTTCCCCGGGCAATTTTTTTAAAACTTTTATCTTGAATCCCTTACATCTCATCTGTTCTTCAGTAGACAAAAAAAAGTGTTTGTGGGATTTTTACTTGTAAATGGGAACTATTGCAACTACATCAACCAGTTGCTCTAGTTTTGTTCCCTGGATATGTGCTATTTCAGACACCACATTTTTCTGTGGAATAACTTCTAAGAAATTGGAAGGCTTGTTTGCCTACAGTGATGAATGGATATTCTTTACTTGGGTTCTCATTTTTCTCTCATCTGACAATCTGTATCTTTTGGAGTGAACAGTGCAGATATTATGACTGTAGCAAATGCTGGCACTGAAATGCAATGGGATGCCATTATCTTTTAGTATCAAACCCCCTAATAATAACCAAGAAAATTAGATTCGTATATAGTCTCATTGCCAGGTTTAGGACAAGTAATAAGAGTTGTATTATATAATCTAGGAAACCATACTTCTTTGTATTTTACTCTTGGTTTTATCAGCAAGTATGTTAAAACAGATCCACCTTGATGCCTTGGACTCCCTTTCTTGCTTTTTCTTGATTTGAGGAGGGACTGGCCATACATTTTGGACATGCAGATGAAGTGTCCATCTCTTTTAGTTGTGCACTGTTTGCTAAGTAGCCCTGAGGGTCAGAAGATTCTATCACCTCTCATCATCACATCCTGTCCTAAGCACATCTGGCTATAAGTGTATTCTACAGTCCGCAGCTACAGTCTCCACATCCTTCCATTTAAGACTGATGTTTTGCAGATCTTCCAGAAATATCTACCGCCAGGTTTTCTTTGGCCTTCCTCTTTTTAACTCTGACCATTTAGTGATATCCAATTGATTGTAGTCTTTGTTGCTAGACATTCAACTCCATCATCTCTAGCACATTGAATTTAGGAAGCTAGTGATGACATCTGCAGCACTCACCCCAGATGATCGGTCCTTCAGATGACCAGCCTGCCTGGCCCAAACACATCAACACATCCTATGGGACTTCTGAGGCTTTAATTAAGATAATAGCCTGATTCTGCTGGTTTTCTTCTTGCATGCCCTCTGCAGACCTGGAAAGAGATCACTGAGGCCCACTTCTTCTGGATTAGGATCTTCACCTCCCTTATGACTGTAGGAATGCAGGCCCTGAGATACCATACCAGTTTTCCCTCCCTTGTCCCTCCTGATCTGTTGGCGCCTGTAATTCTGCTCCCCTGCACTTTGATTCAATTTGTATCTGCTGGGCACTACATCTCCCAGGAACCCACTGCAGTGTCCTCTGCCATTTCCCAGCCACAGGGCTACACATTGTTTTAGCCTTTGTAAATTTAGCATTGTATCATTTTAGCATTTGTAAATTTAAAGCCTTATTATTCCATCTAAAAAAAATATCAAGATTGAATGGGAATTGGATTTAAAGTATATTTATCTTTTTCTGTGATTTCCATTTTAGGGAAATCAACAGGTTACTGAACACATTTCAGGATGCTTCATCTTAATATTATCACAGCCTTGTCTTCCTTTTAATTTGCTTGTGCAAATCAGGACTCTGTGTGTGATAAAAATAGATATGGTATACAACATAGCATATTTTAGGAAAGTAAGACAGCCATCAATTTAAGAAACTATCTGTTGTGAATGCATAATACCAATAAAGTTATCATTGAGCTTGAAGTCTAGTGCAGGGTTCTGGCCCTGCACTTCTGATTGGCTGTTAATGGCAGGATCGGATTGGCCCATTCAGGAGCATCCGATTGGCCATTAACAGGCCATTCCCATTGGTTAACGGAGCTAGCGCTCCAGGTTTGCTATTTCAGGAAGCAGGCCTGAAAGTCAAAAAAAATAAATGCAAAATGTGTACCGATCGTGTTGAATTCTTAGGGTACCTAATTGACAGTCAGGGTATTCACCCTACTGATAGTAAATTAAGAGCAATAAAGAACGCTCCCAGACCCCAGAACAAGACCGACCTCCAGGCGTTCTTAGGCCTCATCAACTTCTATAATGTTTTCTTGCCGCACAAGGCGACTGTCGCTGAACCATTACATCGTCTTTTAGACAAAAAAGCAAACTGGGTATGGGGTCAAAAAGAAGAGCAGGCGTTCCGTAATGTAAAAAAACAACTGACTTCGGACGCCGTGCTGATGCAGTACAATGAGACTTTGCCAATAAACATAACCTGTGATGCATCGCCTTTTGGAGTGGGCGCCATTTTGAGCCATGTGTTACCTAACAGTAACGAAGCCCCTGTTGCTTACTTCTCAAAGACGCTCTCGAAAACCGAGCAAAATTACAGCCAAATCGATAAGGAGACCTTGGCGATTGTATCAGCAGTTAAAAGGTTTCATGAGTACGTGTACGGATGGGTTTTCACCATTGTAACTGACCACAAACCATTGCTGGGGATCATTGCTGGGGACAAGCCAACTCCCTACATACTTTCTCCCAGAATGACCTGCTGGTCAGAATTCTTGGCTGCCTACAATTATCGGCTACAATATCGTCCAGGTAAAGCCATTCCCACGCGGACACGCTGAACCGTACACCGCTCCCTGAAACTATCAACGATCCTGCACCAACGATGATAGCGTTGCAGATCGAGACACTCCACACGCCGCCATTGACTGCCCGTGACATTGCGAGAGAAACAAAACGTGACCCCATCTTGGCGCGAATCCTCACGTGGGTAGAATGCGGATGGCCATTGAACCAAGTACCAGATGACTTTGCACCATTCAAAAGTTGTCAAACAGAATTGTTCTCGCAGAAGGGCTGTGTCATCTGGGGCGATAGAGTCATTATCCCAGAACGACTCCAACAGACGTTGTTAAAAACTTTGCACGATGGCCACCCTGGCATCATGCACATGAAGGGCCTCGCACAAAGCTACGCGTGGTGGCCAGGCATTGACAGACAAATCGAATCATGGGTTAAAACTTGCAAGAGATGCCAAGAAGTAAGCAACGCTCCACCAAAGGCAACCCCAACCGAATGGGAGATGCTGCAGGGACCCTGGTTCCGCATCCATCTGGACTTTTCTGGGCCGACCAAAGGCCACACGTTTCTGCTAACCATCAACGCCTACTTGAATTGGCTCGAGATTCACCGAATGAGCAACATGACCACTGACGCAGTCATCAAAAGACTGGAAAGACTTTTTGCAACCCACGGATTACCAGACGTTCTGGTATCCGACAATGGGCCCCAATTTACCACCCTACCTTTTGAGCAGTACTTGGCTGACCGGGGTATTCGACATGCGCTCACTTCGCCTGCGCACCCTGCTTCCAACGGTAGGGCTGAGTGCATGGTTCAATTCATCAAAAAGACTCTCCAAAAGATCAATTACAACAACATCGACGAAAAAATCAACCGGATCCTTTTCCTGCAGCACATCACACCTCACAGCGTCACCAACAAAACTCCCGCCGAACTGCTAATGGGACGAAAGCTCCGCTCCCACCTCGATCAGTTACACCCAGCCTACGAACCTGAAAAGCCACTTGGATCCAGCAGCCGATGCCGTACCTTTCAGGTAGGCGATCTAGTATTCGCTAAAAACTTATCGGGCGATCCGCTGTGGGTAGAAGCGACCGTAATCCGTGTAAGCGGCCCAAGATCATATCTTGTTCAGTGCCCTGACGGTAGACCTTGGAAGCGCCACATAGATCAGTTACGATCGCGGCTACCACCTCGCAATTCTGAACTCCTTTTTGACCAACCTGGGGAGATACAGAGGATAGCGAATTACTATTTGAAGGAAACCTTTTCGAAGAGACTGATAATGGAATGGAAACGCAGGAACAGGAACCAGGGACCAGAGTGAATGCACCTCAGGAAATGGCCAGCGATATTGATGACAACGAGAACGCGAACTCGGAACCAGAGGCACCCTTACCGCTAAACAACGATCTACCTCAGCAAGAGTGCAGCCAACCGCCAGGCACCTTGCGAAAATTGAAAAGACTAATTAAACAACCGTCCTACCTTAAGGACTATGTAACCGCGCCCTGTGGGCCGAAGCCGGGGGAAAGGGGTGTTGTGAATGCATAATACCAATAAAGTTATCATTGAGCTTGAAGTCTAGTGCAGGGTTCTGGCCCTGCACTTCTGATTGGCTGTTAATGGCAGGATCGGATTGGCCCGTTCAGGAGTATCCGATTGGCCATTAACAGGCCATTCCCATTGGTTAACGGAGCTAGCGCTCCAGGTTCACTATTGGTTAAGTAGTTAATGAGTTGCCTATATAAGTAAGATTAGAGCAGCCTTTGAGCTGAGCTGTCATAAGATGTAAATAAAGAGTTTGAAGTTCACTGTTTCTACCGGCTCGTCTCCATCATTCGCACCCATGCTCTAAACATAACACTATCATACTTCAATAACTATTTATCTGCAATCATGAAATTCACCCACTATTGATTTTATCAGTAGATACTACCAATCTGAAAAAGAGGCTCATATTTTATTTACTGGTGAGGAGTGAAGTATTTGCTCATATACATTTTGGATGTGCAAGCTGTTATAGTTTCAGGCATGGGTGAAATGAATGGAGACAATCTTAGTTGGTGAACTTTCAGCTCTTTATTACATAGTGACTTAAGAGAGTGAACAACAACAACTCTGCCTTATATAGGTGACCTTAATGTGAAATAACCAATAGGGAGCTGTAAGACGCTAGCTCCAGAACCAATAAGAGTCCTTCGTTAAGGGCCAATCGGATTCTCTGAACCCAACCAATCCGATCGAGCCGCTTAACACCCAATCAGAAGTGCAGGGCCAGAACCCTGCACTTTACCCCAAGCTTGCTTTTATTTAAACTATTTACATACATAACATCCCTTCCCCCTGGCTCCTCAATTATGGTGTGGTTATATAGTCCTTTAAATAGGACGGTTGTCTTTTGGGTCTATTAGATTTTCTTTGGACTGGCTGTGTGCAGTCCTGTTGAGGTAAAATGTTGTTTGGTAATGGCTCAGCTTCTCGTTCTGGTGTGATTTCCCTTGGAGTGTACGATTCTTCCTCCTGCTCCATTTCCTGAGTTTCACTAGATTCATCGCTCTCTTGGAACAAGTTCCCTGGAATGTCGTCTTCTTCCATTCCTTCCCCCCCCCTCAGTTTGGTCGTAGGAGAGTTGCTGGCTGGCTGAAAGGAGTCGTGACCGTAATTGGTCAATATGTCGTTTCCACAGTCTTTCATCTACACATTTTACAATATAGGATTTGGGCCCAGTCTCGCGTATTATCGTTGCTTCAATCCAAACCGGGTCGCCGGATAAATTTCTTGCATAAACAGGGTCGCCTACCTTGAAGGTACAGTAGCGTCCGCTGGATCCTGTAGGCATTTCTGGCTCGTAAGCAGGGTGCAATCGGTCGAGGCGGGAATGGAGTTTTCGCCCCATGAGAAGTTCTGTGGGAGTTCTGCCGGTTACGCTGTGCGGAGTGATGTGTTGTAGAAGTAGAATGCGGTTTATTTTTTCGTCAATATTATCATAGTCCACTTTTTGCAAAGTCTTTTTTACAAATTGGACCATGCGTTCCGCTCAGCCGTTGGTAGCAGGATGCGCCAGCGAGGTGAGCGCATGGCGGATGCCATTATCAGCAAGGTACTGTTGAAACATTAGCGCTGTAAACTGTGGTCCGTTGTCGGACACCAGGACGTCCAGCAATCCATGAGTTGCAAAGAGTCTATTGAGGACTTTAATGACAGCTTCGGAGGTTGTATGGGTCATTCGATGAATTTCCAACCAATTAGAGTATGCATCGACAGTCAATAGTAATGCATGTCCTTTAATCAGCCCTGCGAAATCCAGGTGGATTCTGGACCAGGGCCCGCGTGGCGTTTCCCATTCAGTCGGTGCAGCTTTTGGCAGTGCGTTGCTGTTTTGTTGGCACTTGGTGCACGCCTTGACCCATTGCTCGATGTGTCGGTCCATGCCTGGCCACCAAGTGTAGCTCCGTGCAAGTGCTTTTATCCGCACGATCCCGGGATGTCCTTTGTGCAAAATTTGTAACAGTGAGTTTTGGAGTCGTTCTGGAACGATGACTCTATCGCCCCAGATGACACAGCCTTTTTGCAAAAAAAGTTCAGTCTGTCTTGTTTTAAATGGCGCGAAGTCATCTGGGGCCTGGTCCAATGGCCATCCACGTTCTACCCAGCCTAGGACTCAAGCTAGGGTGTGATCTCATCTGGTCTCTCTCGCGATATCTCGAGTGGTCATAGGAGGTGAGTTGAGCATCTCGATTTGTAACGCCAATACTATTGGTGCTGGATCGTCGAGAGTTTCTGGTAACGGTGCTCTGCTGAGTGTGTCGGCGTGGGGAATGGCTTTCCCTGGGCGATGTAACTATTGATAATTGTTGCAGCTAGGAACTCTGACCATCGAGTCATTCTTGGGGACAATATATAGGGGGTTGGTTTGTCCCCAGCGATTATCCCCAGTAAAGGTTTGTGGTCAGTTACAATGGTAAATGTCCTTCCATATACATACTCATGGAATTTTTTTACGGCTGCCACAATTGCAAGAGCTTCCTTATCTATTTATCCATAGTTACGTTCTGCCTGAGAAAGAATCTTCGAAAAATATGCAACAGGGGCCTCGTTTCCATAAGGCAGCACATGGCTCAAAATAGCGCCCACCCCAAACGGTGAGGCATCACAAGTTATAACCAATGGTAATATTTCATTATATTGCATAAGTACAGAATCAGATGTAAGTAAATCTTTTACATTTCAAAACGCTTTTTCCTCCTGGTAACCCCAAACCTACAATGCTTTCTTATCTAATAACCAGTGTAACGGTTCAGCCACAGTCGCCTTATGTGGTAAAAACACATTATAGAAATTAATAAGGCCTAAAAATGCCTGGAGATCTGTTTTGTTACGGGGTCTGGGAGCATTTTTTATTGCCCTTAATTTACTCTCAGTAGGGTGGATACCCTGACTATCAATGCGATAACCTAGAAATTCAACACTGTCTCTATACAGATGACATTTATCCTTTTTTACTTTCAATCCTGCTTCTTGGAATTTCTTAAGAACACATTTTAAACGATTCTGTAGAATTTTTTTACTAGGAGCTGCAATTAACACGTCATCAAAATACGGAACCACGCCCTTGATTCCCTGCAATAATCGTTCCATTAAACTTTGGAATATTCCCGGGGCTACACTTACCCCGAATTGCAATCGGGTACATTTAAAAGCACCTCTGTGCGTTACTATCGTTTGAGTTTGGGCTGTTTTATTGTCCACGGGCAATTGTTGATAGGCTTGAGCTAAATCTAACTTAGCAAAAACATTTCCGCCTCCCAGGGAATGAAGGAGGTGCTGTACCACCGGCACTGGATACGCGTTCTGCTGGAGGGCGTGGTTTAGAATGGCCCGGTCGTCCCCACAGATTCGGATTGACCCATCTGGTTTAATGGGGGTTACAATAGGAGTTTCCCATGGAGAATGATCAATGGGTTGCAGTACCCCTTGTTTAATTAGTTTGTCAAGTTGTTCATTTATCTTGGCCTTAAGGGCGAACGGAACTCGACAGGGCTTTAAACGGATCGGGGCGACCTTAGGGTCAAGGCTAAATGAAATTGGGGTCCTCTTATACTCGCCCAGATGATCTGCGAAGACATCGCTGAATTCAGTAATAAGGTCCTCCTCCCACTCGCAATCACCGACTCGGTTTATGCCGGCTACTTCGATGCCGAGTGGCACGAATCATTGGAGGCCCAACAAACTAGGCCTGTCCCTATCGATGATCGTTAGAGGTAAGTATGCCGTATGCTTTTTAAACGAGACGCGGACTCGACAAGACCCAACCACAGGGATCCGATTCCCTTGGTAGTCTTTAAGGATGAGACGTTGCATTTGAAGGTCTTGGCGTTGGATGGTAGGAATTAGTTGCTTTAATGTCTTCCACGACACCATCAAGAGGGACGATCCGGAATCGACCTCCATGTGGCAAGGTTGGTTCTCTATGGCTACTGTGACTCGAATCTTCTTAGCGTCCATGGCTGAGGCGTGACCTATAGTGATAGTATGGTGGGCCTCTTCTTTCTGCAACGCTCGATATCTGTAGGAGTGGTTTGCTGGATCTCACCTTACAGGACGGTTTCCCGCCGATTGGCGAGAGCTGGTTCCCCTTGAGGCCTGACTTGGTCCCGGTAAACTGCGACAGACTCGACTGATGTGGCCTCGTTTTCCGCACTCATGACAGATCGCATCACGGAATTGGCAGTCTGCCCTGGGGTGGTTCGCCCCGCAACCAGCGCAAGGGCGTGAGGGTTTAGAGCGAGGGTCCCGGTCGGACCGCAGTCGATGGACCCCTTCTTCGTCGCTGTCTGACAACAAAGAGAGGTCCTCGTAGTGCGTTGTCGCTAGCTGCCCTTCTGAGCTGGGTAAGATGTCGCCTGTCGGTGGGGTCGGTGGGTTTCGGCTTCGCCGTAGTTGCGCTGCGGACTTTTTGGTCACCTCAGCAGCAGTGGCTTCGGCGATGGCGTCAGCAAGGTCGATGTCGCCTTTCGCCATCAGCTTGCTTTGCACGCCTAGCGCATCTAATCCCAGAATTAAGTGGTCTCTCAGTGCTTCATCTAAGTTTGCGAACCCGCAGAGGCCTCCCAAGTGTCGGAGGTCTGCCACGAAGTCAGCCACACTCTCTCCTTTTCGCTGGCTTCTTTGATAGAATTCGTGGCGTCTCACGAGTGTAGGTACGGTTGGCGCGTAATGGTCTCACAGGAGAGGTTCGAGGTCATCCCAGCTCATTGCTTTAACTTCTCAAAGTTTCGCAAGTGCCTTTGCCATTTTAAAGGCAGCCGGGCCGTAGTACGTCAGGAACAGCGCCCGCTTCTTGGCTGGTGTGGCGTCCTTCAGGTTGTTTGTTTCAAGGAACATTTGGAAGCGATCCATGTAGGATTCCCAATCCTCTTGGTTCAGATCGAATGGAGCGGGTGGTACGATGCCGCTGGACATGGTTTCCGTTGGTGGCGTCGTCTTGGCATGTGCTCTGTTTTTCTTCCCTGTTCCTTAAGATCAGATGTCTCCAAATCCCATCCTCGTCACCAGTGTTATAGTTTCAGGCATGGGTGAAATGAATGGAGACAATCTTAGTTGGTGAACTTTCAGCTCTTTATTACATAGTGACTTAAGAGAGTGAACAACAACAACTCTGCCTTATATAGGTGACCTTAATGTGAAATAACCAATAGGGAGCTGTAAGACGCTAGCTCCAGAACCAATAAGAGTCCTTCGTTAAGGGCCAATCGGATTCTCTGAACCCAACCAATCCGATCGAGCCGCTTAACACCCAATCAGAAGTGCAGGGCCAGAACCCTGCACTTTACCCCAAGCTTGCTTTTATTTAAACTATTTACATACATAACACAAGCCAACATATTTAAATCATTCACCACAACTCTACCTATTATTTGTCAGCAGTATGTCTATCAAAATTTCTAGAGTTGACAGATATATCCTTGTAAAAAGGACAGGACAAGTGATTTTTATATAGATAAATGTTTTACTTATGGCCCATACAATATATATAAATAAATCTTCAGAATGGACGTCGATAGTATATTGTAAAGACATTATACAAACACCCAAAGAATCCTTTGATCATGTCTAGTTATTCTGGCAAAGTGATAGAGAGAATACAGAAAATGTTCAATATATTCAAAGCTCAGCAGCTTCTCTTTTATTTTGCTGCTGAGCTGCTTCAAAATGTCTGCAATCTTTTTAGGCAAGCTAAAAAGTGCTGGAAAAGAATACTAACCATTATATTGGGCAGTAATTCTTTAAAAAGTGAATACTCCTTAAAATTGTTCCAAGAAAAGACAATTGCCAACTGGCTTCTATCTTCCAAGAAAGGCTGAATTGCTTATTTCTTAAAACATCTAAAGAATATGGCTTGATAAAGATAACAGTTGGCTCTCTAATTGTTTTCAGACTAGAAAATTAAGCATAAGCATAGATAGGCTGCCTTCCTAACACACATTTAAAATGTTAACACCTATCTCTGCCAGTTCTTCTTAAGCCATAGAAACTTGCTATGTTTACTGTTTGATGTTTATATCCTATGAGAAAGTGACTATGGGCAGAACTTATAAGATATTATTGACATAGTTTACTGATGTTATTCTAAGCCAAGCATTTTTATGTGATTCATTGCTGGCTTTTGACGCTTGGCTCTTAAGAAATTTCCTTAGCTTTGTACAATAACACTCATATAACATTGCCACTGTCATAACAAGGGGGGAATATAAGAGAAAGAGGTGCCAGGCTGTGAGATGGCATGGAATCTGAAAATTCATTTAGATCCAAACATCTAAAGCCTATATAATTAGTTAGTGGAACTTGCCCTTCATCTACTCCAGTGTTTTTCAACCTCAGCAGCTTTAAAATGGCTGGGGAATTCTGGGATTTGAAGTCCACACATTTTAAAATTGCTAAGGTTGAGAAACATGGATCTACTCCCATGATGGGGAACCTATGGCATGTGTGCCACAGGTGGCACACAGAGTCATTTGTGTGGGCACACGACCCCTGGCAAACTTACCTCACTGCGTATGCTGATTTTCGGCCTCCCAGAGGCTTGAGGGAAGCTCTGCAGCCTTTGTAGGCCAAAAACCAGGCCCATCTCATCACTTCCTGTATTTCCGGAAATAACGGAAGTGACAAAACAGGCCCATTTTTCAGCCTACAAAGGCTGCAGAGGCTTCCTGAGCCTCTGGGAGGCTGAAAAAAACCTTAAAGGGCCAAAAATCAGCTGGGAGGCGTAGTGCAGATAAGGGGGCAGCGGGGGGAATTGCACGTACATGCGCAGGGGGCAGGAGGCGCACACGTTGCCTTCTGGGTGCTGGCATGTGAGTGCAAGCATGAGCACGTGCACAATTTTTGGCACAGGAGCCCAAAAAGGTTAGCCATCACCGGTCTACTCGGTCCTGCAGAGCCTTTGAACCTTCAAACCCCTTTCTTAAAGAAGATTTGAGAACTTCAAGGTGGCAAGATTCTTTTTTTTTTAAGCATAAAAAACTATAATCCTTGCAGGATTTTACTATGTTTTGAAAAAAAAAATACTACAACATCAGTTAACTAATGAAGACATTAACTGATCATGATTCTTCATATACAGTATCATAGATGTGTTTCTAAGACAATTGGGATAAAACAGCCTAAGGAAAAATTCACACTTGAATAAGGAGATTTTTAAAAAGAACATCACAGGCTGCTTTGATAGTTCCTTGCATTTCAAAAGAGTCTTTTTCAAAAGAGGAATTCATCTGCGACATGGTTGACTGGCATACTTTGGTATGAAAAACATGTCCCAAACCTTTTTTAAATTATGCATTATAAGTTACACAATTCTTTAAGTTGAAATAATTATGCATAGTTGTTCAAAAGCCTAAGAGTGTTTCCTGCATTGAGTGATTGGGATAGGTGATCAGCATAAGATATCTTAATTTTAGGAATTTATTGATCTATTTTATTTATTACCTACTTTCATCCTTTAATTCCTCCAAAGAGGTAAAGGCTCAGAAGAGAGAAGGTAATTGAATGAATCAAAATCATTTCATTAGCAGCTGAAATTATGTACATTAATTCCTTAATTTTATGGCCCTATCTTGAAGAACATCCCATTTTCACAGCAACATCTAAGCAGACTGGTGTGACCTATTAAAAACTGCTCAGTAGAAGAAAGTATATATATATATATATATATATATATATATATATATATATATATATATATATATATATATATATATATATATATATATATATATATATATATATATATATATATATATATATATATATATATATATATATATAATATATATATATATATATATATATATATATATATATATATATATATATATATTCTTAAGTAGACCTGAAAAAAGTCTAAAATAATCAAGATCCAGACTAACCTTGATATTATTTAAAGCAAGTAATTTTTGTTTCAGAATAAATAACAAAGCTTTTACACTATTCTTTGATTCTTTATTCCACATATCTAGTTGCTATGGGCTACCATTTAATTCCACATAATGTTTAGAGTTTCATTCCTTTTTTAAAATCATATTTGCTCCCTAAATTAAGCAAAGAAACAGGATTGGGCCTGAACTCTAACCAAACTATCATTATTGTAGTTGAAAGTGGAGCAAATTTTCATGCTGATGGAAGAGAAAGAGCTCAGAACAGAAAGGTAAATTTAGTTGTATTTCAGCTAAAGAGAAACTGCACAACTATTGTCTCACAAAAGCCTTACTGCTGTGTGGTAATTGATCAAGTGTGAACTCATTCCTATTGGAATGAGTCCTGCTATGTTTTCCTAAAGGTTAAATTAATTGTGCCTATTCAATAATAGGCAGGTTATATGCCCATATGGGGGATGTTCCTTCCACTGAAAAGCTAGCATCTTTTGCACTACCTAGCAGATGGGGCATGACAACATCGTAGCATAAAATCTCTTCAGGAGATGTGGATTGCATTTTAAAATACAGTGTGTTAAATGCAAAGATGCATTTGAACTCATGTCTAGCTGTCGGTTATTTGAAAACTGAAAAGCTAAAGCATATGGTGGTTGGTGTTCAGTGAACTGCGTTGCTCTCCTCTGTTTAAGCCACTGTTAATTTTTTTTTTTTTTAAAATGCATTAATGGCAGCTGCTACTTGGCAAAGAATCTTTGGATCTCAACCATAGTCCAGACTTTGCTAAAGCCTAAACTAATTAGCAAAACCGAACCACTTGCTTTGTATTTAATCACTCTAATCACCATCCTGCATTACTATTGGCAGTACATGTATTTTGCTTTAAGTTAGACATTCAAATTCTCCATCCTAGTAAAAAAAAACTTACCTCTTCAACATCTCTGGGATTATTACCTTTTTGCCACAACTGGCTTTTATGTGATTAAACAATTATGATTCCCTTCGAATTCAGTCTATGCATCCACTAAGTTTAAATGTATTAGTAAAAACAAAAATAGATCATAGAGGGGAGAAGATGGAATGAGGGGGGATGCAATTACAGAAAGTACACTTTTTATAGTTAAGGGAAGAAAATGCAGAGAATTTATTTATTTGCTTATCTATCTATTTATGACTAACTTTGCATATTGCTTATTTCTTGCAATTCTATTTTTCTCTCTGTCAAAATTTATTTTTGAATAAAACTGTTTTTCAAGCTAGCAAGTGGAGGTCCCCAAGAATTTAAATGATGTCTTTAAATCTCTCTCCTTAATACCAGAAATGTTTTTTAATATAATTAACAGAGAAAACCTTTTGAATCTAGCATCTTTTAAAAATTTAAACATTCAGCCTGAGTTCTCACACTATCACACAATTGCTTATAACAATTTAATTCCATAGGAATTAAATTCTTTTGCAGGAACCAGTATTCATCACTGGAGGCCTTCAAGAAGAAATTGGATTGCCATTTGTCAGAAATGGTGTAGAATCTCCTGCTTGGGCAGGGGGTTGGACTAGATGACCTACAAGCCCCCTTCCAACTCTGTTAATCTGTATCTGTATTATCTAAATGTTATCTAACTTTGAAGGCTTATAACAATTTAATTCTATTGGAATTAATTCCATTGGAGGAACCAGTATTATCTAAACATTATCTAATTTTGTCTATGGAGATTCTCAGTCATCCAAGTCATGGTTGTCCCAAAAGTGTTTTTTTTTTTCAAGAGGCAACTGGATTTTGTTTGTTTTTCCTTGAAGACATTTTGCTTCTCATTCAGCTTCGCTTCTTGGATGACAGGCAAAATGTCTTCAAGGAAAAAGAAAATCTAGTTTCTTCATGAAAAAAGCACCTTATAATCCATCCATCCATCCATCCATCTCCATCTCCATCTCCATCTCCATCTCCGTATCTATTTGTCTGTTTATCTGTCTATCTACCCTGTTTCCCCAAAAATATGACCTCCCTGAAAGTAAGTCCTACCTTGATTGTTACACATGTGCCCAATATAAGCCCTACCCCAAAATAAACCCTAATTAAGATCCCACCCACTCCAAAGTGCATGGGTAAAAATTAAGCTAGGATGGGAATGGGTGATGGTGGAGTTGCCCTACTACTTACCTTTGGACAGTTGTAGTCAGGTCTCACACACCCAGATATCTGTCTTGCTGGCCCATTTCTTCTGCAGCCAGCAAGGCTTTCCTAAAGACCTCTGTAGCTACAGAGCCTCAGATCAATCTGGTGCTCTGTTATAAGCTGCAGAAGCCTTCAAGAAAGCCTTGTTGGCTGCAGAAGAAAAAGTTCCTGAAGGCCTCTGACATTGAAAAGGAGGCCAGGGGCAACGTGCACAAGTGAGATTAGTCAGTGAATGACATCCCCTGAAAATATAACCTGGTGCCTTTTTTGGTGGCAAAAAATATAAGACAGAATCTTATTTTGGGGGAAACACGGTATCTATCTATCGATTGATCGATTGATAGATAATATAGTTGAGCTTTTTCAAGAGGCAACTGGACTTTTTGGGGACAACCACGACCTAGATGACTAAGAATCTCCATAGACATCATGTAATTGAACACTTGACATGATCATGCTAAACAATATTATTACTTACAATATTACATATATTATTATACTGTTTTCCTCCTGGGTTTGAACTTGATATTCCCCAGCACTCTTAGTGCCCAGTGCCGTTTGGCAGGACGTGGCTCAGGATGGCTCCTACTCCAAACGGTGAGGTGTCACAGGTGACGTTTAAGGGTAAAGTCTCGTTATATTGTATTAATACAGCATCTGATGTTAAAAGGTCTTTTACTTGCTGAAAAGCTCGCTCTTCTCGATGTCCCCAGACCCAGGAAGCCTTCTTGTCGAGGAGCCTATGCAGGGGTTCGGCCACAGTTGCTTTCTGGGGCAAGAAGATGTTATAAAAGTTAATGAGTCCTAGGAAAGCTTGGAGGTCTGTTTTATTCCTAGGTTTTGGGATGTTTTTTATGGCAGTCAGTTTTTTTTTCAGTAGGATGAATTCCCTGTTTGTCAAGTAGATAGCCCAGGAATTCAACCTTTTCTGTACAGAGTTGGCACTTGTCCTTCTTGACCTTCAGGCCAGCGTCTTTAAATTTTTGGAGGGCCATTCTTAGTCGCTTTTCTAGTAGACTTCTGGTGGGGGCAGCTATCAAGACATCATCGAAATATGGCACGACCCCTTTTATGCCTTGTAGCAATCTCTCCATCAAACTTTGGAAGATGCCAGGTGCTACACTCACTCCGAACTGGAGTCTATTACACTTGAATGCACCTCTGTGCGTGACTATAGTTTGGGCTTTTGCGGTCGGTGCATCTATGGGCAGCTGCTGGTACACCTGGGCTAGGTCCAATTTTGCAAATATTTTCCCACCCCCAAGGGAGTGAAGTAGGTGTTGGACCACCGGCACAGGGTAAGCGCTCTGCTGAAGTGCGTGATTTAGGGTGGCCTTGTAATGCCCACAAATTCTCAGAGATCCGTCAGGCTTTATGGGGGTTACAATTGGGGTCTCCCATTGGGCGTGGTCAATTGGTTCCAACACACCTTGGGCTATTAATTTGTCCAATTGTTTGTCAATCTTTGGTTTGAGTGCAAAAGGCACTCGACGGGGCTTAAGGCGAATGGGTGCAATATCTGGGCAGAGGTTAAACGATATAGGGGATCCCTTGTACTTGCCTAGCTTCTCAGTGAACACTCCCTGAAATTCTTGGATGAGGGCCGCTTCCCAGTCATTGCTTTCGGTTTGGTTGATGCCCGCCAGTTCGGTTCCTAGTGGCGCGAACCACTGCAAGCCTAATAAGCTGGGTCGATTTTTATCGATGACTGTAAGTGGTAGAGTTGCGGTATGGTCTTTGAAGGAGACTTGGACATGGCTGAAACCGGCGACTGGGATTCTATTTCCTTGGTAGTCCTTTAATATAATTTTCTGAGGGCTGAGATTCTGGCGACGGATGTCAGGGATCAGCTGTTTGAGGGTTTTCCAGGAAACCATTGATAGGGAGGACCCGGAGTCGACTTCCATAACGCATGGACGATTCTCAATGGTGACCCTTACTCGGATCTTTCTTGCATCAAGGGATGAAGTGTGGCCGATGGTGATAGTTTGGTGTGCCTCTTCTCGTCTGGTGGAAGTGGCTGGTGCTTGATTTCTGTAGTAGTGGTTCCATTGGTTGCTTGGGCGGTCCCGATTTAGTGGTGGGGTGTCTGTCGTCTGCCGGAAATTATTTTCTCTTCGGTTTGGGCTGGACCCTCATTTGCCTCTACAGATTTTAGCAATGTGGCCCCTCTTTCCACAGGAACGGCAGAGGGCATCTAGGAATTTGCAGTCTGATCATGGGTGGTTCCCCCGCATCCAGCACACTGATACGAGGGCTTACGAATCCATTGATCTTGCTGATCGCGGTTTCACCTGAGTCTGTTGACCTCCTCTTCCTCACTTTCTGATGAGGATTCGAGGTCTTCATGGTGGGTGGTCATTGCGTGCCTCTCAGAAAGGGGTGTAGGGTCACTAGCGAGTTGGTGGTGTGGTCCGTTCACTCGGTGCATTCGAGCTGCCGACTTCCTGGTTGCTTCTGCTGCAGTAGCATCGGCGATGACATCTGCGAGGGCGATGTCCCCCTTTGCCATTATCTTGCTCTGGGTTGTGTGGTCTTTTAGACCCAGAACAATTCAATCTCTCATGGCTTCTTCAAGGTTTGCAAAGCCACAGAGCCCTCCCAGGTTTCTGAGGTCTGAGATGAAGTCTCCAACACTTTCGCTTTCCTGTTGGTCCCTCTGGTAAAACTCATGTCTCCTGATGAGTGTTGGCACCGCTGGGGCATAATGGGCCTGGAGGATTGGGGCGAGGTTGTCTCAGTCCATCGTCTTGACTTCAGCTGGTTTTGCAAGTGCCTTTGCCATCTGCCTATTCCAATTGGCTTGAGGTCCACAAAATGAAGAGCACCACCACAGAGGCAGTCGTTAAAAAACTAAACAGACTATTTTCCACACATGGCTTGCCAGACGTCTTGGTTTCAGACAATGGCCCACAGTTCACCGCCTTGGCATTTGAACAGTACCTAGCAGACCGGGGGATACGCCACGCCTTAACATCGCCGGCTCACCCTGGACCAATGGTAGGGCTGAATGAATGGTCCAGTTCATAAAGAAAACCTTACACAAGATGTAACAAGGGAACATCCATGACATGGTAACCAGGATGCTTCTCCTCCAACATATTACTCTGAACAGCACCACAAACAAAACCCCAGCTGAACTCCTGATGGGCCGGAAACTTTGATCACATCGTGACCGTCTACACCCTGCCTACATGCCAGAAAAGCCTCTGGGTTCCAGTAGCAAGTATCGCACATTCAAGGTAGGCGACCCGGTCTTTGCAAAAAAACTTACTGGTGACCCATTGTGAGTCCCCGCTACCATAACTCAACTTACGGGTCCCAGTTCCTACCATTTGCGAACTGCTGATGGGAGACTGTGGAAGCGCCACATCGACCAATTACATTCCAGGCTGGCACCTACTCCTTTTACAAGCCCTGAACTCCAAACCTGGGGGGGAGGCAAATCGAGGGGGCCGAAAATGAACTAGTACCTGATCCAGTACGCGAAACTCAACATTCAGCGCAACCAAGCCTGGAATATTCACCTTCCAAAGAGGAGCCAGGACAGATGGTCATCTCACCACGTAGCAGCACGGTGGCATCAGCAATCCCAGAGAATCCAGATAGCAGCCTTGACGGGAGTAGAGATGACAACCCCGAGTCACCCAACGGAGAAGTCAGATCACCACTACCACTGAGTCTAACAAACAGCCCACCGGAACCAGAGTCCAGCCAAAGACTGATGGAGCAACGTAGATCAGGTAGGCAGGTGAAATGACCTGCCTACCTGCGGGAATACATCACCCTGCCCTTGAGATGGAACCTAGGGGGGAGGGGTGTTACAAACTAAGCAAAACTCGTTAGCTTGCAATTCTAATAGTTTTCTTTCCACGACAGGCTCGTACTTCTGCACTTCTGATTGGCCCGTTGACAGCGGATCATGATTGGTCAGTTTTGGCTGATCAGATTGGCTGATAGCGGGTCGCTGCTGATTGGATGCTCTCAGCGCGGCAAACTCAAATCATTGGGTGTTGTGACAGCAGCCACTCTATAAAAGGAGCTGCTGCTGCCCTAGTATTTTGCTCTGTTCTGAAGTCACTAATAAAGAGTTGGAGTCACTATTCGATGCCTGTCTCCGTTCCTTGCGCCCACTCTCCCAGATCTAACAATGTAGATTTTAAAAATCATTATTTTAGGAGTACCGTAGGAGATAATGGAATAAATACAAGCTCAAGTTGTGTTGGAAGATGCCTTTGTTTGTTTCAGCATAGGAAGTATTTGATAGAAAAGAAACAGCTGGTAAAGATAAATCATTAACATACCAAGATTTGTTATTACAGGGAAATGGAGAATTTAAAATAAAACTAAGAGAACAATTAATTGCCAAAGGACTTAGATTTCAATAGTTCCCATGCATATGATTCAGAGATCGGCTTAAAATAGATAAAAAGACACTTGGGATAAGATGGAATTTGAAATTGCATTATGTAAAAATGAGGAATGTGTGATTGCTAAAATATACAAGTTTCTGCTGAAATTTGAAATGGAAGAAGGTCAAATTAAAGAGTGCATGATAATCTCGGCTAAGAATTTTGGTTATAAACATACAGATGCACCAATGTGAGAAATATGGCTAAAAGAACTGACATTTATGTTGTATTATAACCTAAGGCAGATTTTTTTATAAATTATGTACTGCTGGTATTTGACACCAGAAAATTTGTCATGGATGTATAAAGGTACTTCTAATTTGTGTTGAAAATGTAAAAAACATGAGTTTTAGCATACGTGGTAGAGTGTTTAAAAAGCTAGGAAATCCTGGGTACAAATATGTTCAATGAAATAAAGAATTTTAAACATTAACATACAGCTAAAACCAGAATTTTGGAGTAGGGAGACTTATGGATAGTTAACGGAAAAAGAATTGTGGAACGTTGCTTTTGCACATAGTACCTGCAGTGAAATTACTACATGTACGAAGTTGGAAAGATTCTGAAATACCCACAATGGAGGAATGGTTGGTGAAGATGACAGAACCTGCAGAAATGGCAAAACTGATTAGAGAAAACACAAGTACCTTTATTAGTGACTGGAAACCCTTTATGGACTTTTTGCTGAAAATGGGAAAAATATGTTTTATGGATGTGATGATTAGAAAGAGAATAAATGTAGGAAGAAGGGAGTTCATGACGGCTAGTCATGAATATGTATTTATATAAAATATAAATATAGGAAGGCTAGTTTATACATTTATTTGTAACTGCTCTAAAAAAGATCAAAATCAATCTTTTACATATTTTATTCTTTCTTCTTTTTTCTTTTCTATTATATGTTTGCATTATTATATAAAATATCTTAATCAAACTGTATGTATATATATATGTGTATGTGTGTGTGTGTGTGTATGTATGTATGTATGTATGTATGTATGTATGTACGTATGTGAATACACATATACCCACACACAAATAATCTTGTGTGCCAGATAGTAATGGCCCATTGTTCTACATGTCACGAAATACTGAACTCAACCTATCAATTAATGGAACAGCACTATTAAGGCTGGGTTTTTATTTCTCCTTTTGGACACAAAGTCATCAAATCTATTGTGTAAGGTTAAAAATCAACTAAGGTAGATTTGAGGAGTGCAGAAGAATTCAGAAAGGAAGAAATAAGGCTCCTGTTGTAGAGAAACAGATGCTGAATATTGTCATACAGTTGTAGTTCTTAGGTCTAGTTTATAGACCTAAGAATGTTGCTTGCAACTATCCCGCTGGAAAACATTATCCTAGAATGGGGGAAAGCCCACTTTTAGCAGAAATTATTCAGTTTTGAAGAGGTCTGCTCTACAAATTCATATTGTTCACACCGTATCAAAATAGCTACTGTCAACCTGTTTTGATTTCAAGAGGTGACCTAGAAATATTTTCAACAAATAGAAACGTAGCAGACATATAGACAGGGAACTGGGGTGCCAAATTTTCTATAATTAATCGTCTAACGTTTCCTGGCTTAGCAATAGTATGACAGCCCTTTATTTGAACTCATCGTTCCCATATCCCAGTGCTTGCTCCTTCATTATTTATAAATGACAAAAATACAGCATAGCAGGAAACGGCTTTGGGCATTCTACTGAAGCAACAAGAGAGGAAGTCCAAGAAGTATCTATAACCATAATAGCCTCTTAGAACTGAAATATCATCTGTTATACTGATATAATACTGTACTGATGGTGCCTGAAATGTACAGTTCTTGTGTCTCTGCAAAGTGTGTTTCATCTTCTCCTGGTGCTGTTAAGAACATGCAATCTCCTCTCTTCTGGAGAGTAGCTGCTAGTTCTAGAGAGGCTTTCACAGTCTCCTTCCAAAACTAGCACTGAATAAAATTCTTAGATGTCCTCAAAAGAGTAAAATAGCCGTTTTTACTACAGTAGACTGAGCTACATATAAGAGAATGTGCTACTATATATTCTCATAATATACTGTACTCTACTGAGAAATTGCAAAGGTATATATGGCAATAAAACTGGGTCATCTGAGATATTAATCTTGTTTAAATTTGAAAGCACTGCAATGAGAAAGTATAACATTGTTTTAAATTTTTGTTCAAAGAGAGTGTAATTCATTTTGATATACATGCTCCTCAAGCTTGTAAAAAGCACCTAACCTAATTTCTGGTGTGTGTGTTTTTTTTTTAATGACACTAGACAACTTGTGACCCATTGGCTTATCCTTTCAGAGATATTTCTTGACCTAATCAGAAAAACAGTATGACCACAGGCAGATTGCCATTGTTTTGGATTTAAAATTAAAGACGAAAGATATGTAGCAAGACAAATATAGATGCTTTAACAAAAGAATGCTTTCAATGACATTTGTGGTTCATCTGCCATTCTTAAAAAAACTCTAATGTTTCATTTCTTTTTCCTTGGCTTACACAGACCTACTTTGACCATGCTGGTATATCAGTTTTTCCAGATAAATCAGCACATTCTCCATGCTTTATCCTAGTTCTTTATATATAGTGTCTGTATTGTGAACTGTGTCTGTGCAAAGGAACATCTTCCCTTCTGATTAATTGAGCTTAATTCTTAGAATCACAACAATGTCATTTTTAAACATACACATGTTTACCCTTTCTACAATGAGATTCTTGTAGAGTTTTTCCATGATCATCTTTGTTCTATTGTAAAACTTAGAAGAGCCAAGTTCTTCATTAAAATGATGGGAGAGTCCATCTTCAATTCCAGACTATGTGGTGGAAATTCAGGAAGTTCACCTGAATCAAGGAATCTCGTTGGAAAATGTGTAGCTCTTTCACTAACAGCACTGAAGGAACAATATTCTTTCATTATTCCAGAAAAGCATCTAATACATATGGAACTGATTTTTCCCATCATTTTATTGAGAGAAGCCAGACTTCTTTGAGAACAGTTCAGCAGTTCTTCAATGTTGGATAGATGAAATCGTCACATTCCAACCTATTTCTTGCTGGCAGAACCCTAATTTCAGGTAATTCTGTGTCATCATTTTGATTTGATTTTTCTTCCACATTCAATAAGAATTCAGAATATTCTTCTCTCTCATTCAAATGCATGTTTCTGTGGTGGAATGTAGTCTGGATTCTCAAAAGGAGGGGCTGTATTACAGAGGGCAAAGAAACAGTGAAGCATGGGAAATTTGATTGAGAAGAAGAATGGTAAGTGTTAAGTACTTGGACATGGGTCGGAGTAAATGGAGACAGCCTCTGAATAGTGACTTTCAGCTCTTTATTAGCATAGTGACTTCTCAAAACAACAACAGTGCTCTCTGCCTTATATAGGCAACCCTTGTAAGAATTGTCCAATAGTGAGCTATGAACGCTAGCTCTTTTAACCAATAAGAATCCTCTGTTAAGAGCCAATCGGATTCCTCAGAACTAACCAATCCGATCTGGCCGCCTAACAGCCAATCAGAAGTGCAGGGCCAGAACCCTGCACTTTACCTCAAGCTCATACTTTATTAACTATGGTACATACACAACAGTAAGAAAGATCTTTTCTATTCTCAGGGTATGTATGTAGTGATGCAAATAGTTGCTTTAAGTTGGCAAGATTTCTATCGATAGGTGAAGAGAAAATAAACTGCTCACATTTATGTGTCTATCTTAGTTTTGGAGGCCTGACAATCTCTCTTCAATTGAAACTTGATAAAGCTTCTCCATAAATATGATTTTTTTAATTTTAAATTTTCCACATTGGCATCATTTCTTCCTTTCACAACTGGTAGAAGCTGAGGGACATTGCCACAGGAAATTATTAAAATTTCCACAGAGGCCTCATTCTTGCTGCATATATTGTGAAGAATTCATTCTATTGCTTCAAAACTAATCTCTCCTAATTATGGGATTTTCATCCCAGACCATTGTCTTTCTTTCTTTCTTTCTTTCTTTCTTTCTTTCTTTCTTTCTTTCTTTCTTTCTTTCTTTCTTTCTTTCTTTCTTTCTTTCTTTCTTTCTTTTTGCAAAGAGCATTTTCATTCACTTTGAGAAGTATCTTGTATCATCACAGAAAGATTCCATGTGTTCCTCTTTGGCACCAAAAGATGTTATTGGAAGAGGCAGTTGTATTGTGTGATGTTCTTCCTGAACTCATTTGCAACAGGTTCATTCTTGTTATATAAACTGAGGCGTTCATTAAGTTGAGGTTACAAATTGCCTCTTCCGGTTTGAGCTTCTTCGGCGACAGACCGAAACGTCATCTCTGCGAGGCTTCGATCCGTGCTCGCTGCTGGAGCGCCCCGAGCTGGCTGGTTTCGGGGCTAAGCCACCCTGTAAGGTGGTGAAGAGGGGAGAGACTGCCTGCATGGTTGAGGAGAGCCGCATCTCTCCTACCCAGCTGGCCATTACTCCCTTTCCTGAAGGCAGTTGTAGCGATGGTCAGAAATGGCCATCACAAAGAAGAACTCGACCAGAAAAGAATGTGCAGGAGGAAGATAAGAAGAGAAAGTTTTGGTTGACCGGGTCAAACAGCAAAAGCAACAAATAAGGTACCCTGGAATTGAAACTGTTAAAAAACAATAACATTGTTCCCAAAGAAGATTTTTAAGCTGTGAAGGAGAGAGAAAAGGGGGGGGGGGGGGTGTTCTCCTTTTCCTATACTGACAGCTAAGAGACTTAAGCAAGAAATTGGAAAAAAATCCACTTTGACATTAATAGGCACTTAATGCTGAAAATAAAAAGTCAAAGGGATAATAAAGATTTCTGGATAACTAAAAGTTTTTGAAAACAGGAAAGGAGAGAAAAATAATAAAAGGGCAGGATCTGGAAGGGAGGAGACTGCCTGAAATTAAAAAGAACTTATAGCAAAATCTCAACAAGACTTCCAAAAGATACATTCTAACTGAAATATCACAACAAAAACCCCAGGAAGAGAAAGTCAAAAAAGAAATAAGAAGATATAATTTGGGACTATTTGGATTACTTGATGATTTCTGGATTTTTGGTTATTGTATTTGAATGACTGAAATAAATTGGGTGGTTGTTTAAAACTTTTTTAAATGGCTCCATTTTTAGAAGAACTGAAAATGGAACTTAAAAAGTACAAAGAAGATGCACAAGAAGGGAGAGGCTCTTTTGGCTTTATATTTCAGTTTTTAGAAATGGAGATTTGGAATCATGAGAAACAACAAGAAATGCCTGCAGAACAAGAAGATTGCGACAAAGAAGAAGCCATCTTTAATGAACAAGTAACCTTAGATGGGGAAAAAAGGAAAGGGGAAAAAGAGAATGGAAAGTTTAAGATTGGGGAAAACAACTAAAAAAATAGAGTGAAAAATAAGTATAAAATCAGAAAGCAACAAAAGAGGGAAATGCAGAAGAGAGTATTAGAACTAGAGAGACAAGGGGGTAAAAAGGGGAGGGAGAAGATGAGAGGGAAGAAAGAAAGGAAAAGAAGTTATAAAGGACAGAAACAAAATATAGAGAAACGGCCTATTTAGAGATAATGGGTAAAAATTTAATGGAAAAAGGGATTCTGCAAAGGTACATAACATAGTATTGTTCTATTAGAAACAGAAATAATTTTAGAAAATATGAAACAATGTATGATTAAAATGTTTGATAAAATAGCTATCGTAATTCAGTGGAATGCTTGTCAATAAATAAATGTAACAAAATGAATATTTAATGGTTTATAAAACATGTGAAGAGAAATAAGGGAAAAATTAATTATGGAGATTATATGTGTCTTTAAGGAAATATGATATTTAATTGAAAAGAAGTTGTTAAGATTTTAATGATTATTAATGATAGAACTGAATTGGAATGAAATTAGGGTTTATAATTACATATATTTATAATCCTTTTTTAAAAAAAAAGAATATAATGAGTATTATAAGAATGTACCAAGCAGAATTTGACTGGAAGTTATGTGTTATGTATTATATTGAAGGTCATAACCTTGAGGTATATATTGAAGTTTAAATAAGAGTTGAATGGATGTAATTAAAAGATATAAAGGTGTCATACTCCAATTAGTAACTACAGGAGAAAATTTGTTTAATGAGAAAAGATAATATGAAATTGAAACAGAACAGACAAAAGTATAAATATAATGATTTGAATTGAGATGAGATAATCAAAATAAAATTGAGAAAATTAAAAGAGGGGAAAAACTATATAGAAAATGTAAAATAGTATAAGATATGGAATAGAAAACAAAAAGGAGCATGAAATTGAGTTTTGTGTCTGTATAAAGAAATTCAACCCAGGACCATGCTATTTTCAAAAAAGATGTTTTACTTGTATTTTTTGTGTGAAAACCCAAATAAAATTTTATTTAAAAAAAAAGACTAAAATTTTTGAAAGATATAATCCATAAAAATGAACATAAATGTTTTTTGAGTGTGCATCATATAACCCATTCTTTTTCTAGTTATCCTGCTTTTGATTAGAGTTAAAATAGCTTCACATGGAAGGAAATTAAGCTTAATTTGCAGGAGTAGCTTGTCTGTAGGATGGTCAAGATATAATTAAATTTATTGTCCAGACAATTTTGGATTGGAAACTGTAAACCATTTCCATAGAAGGCTATATTTCTTGAGCGTATGGGATTAGGATTAGGAAGATCTCTGCTTTTATGTCTCTACATGGAGTTGAGATTTCCTGCAAAAGGCACAGTAGCTCAATGGCTTAATGATGCAGGAAAAAGTCTGTATTCTGGTGGTTCGAGCCCAAGCACCATGTGGCTGAGTGAGCTCCAGTCACTTGCCTCAGCTTCTGCCAACCTAGCATTTTGAAAGCGTGTTACGTGCAAGTAGATAAATAGGTACCACATTGGTGAGAAAATAATGGCATTTTGTGTGGTAGCATGAATCCAGCCGCACCTTCTCCAGTGTGACACCCAATTGCAAGGCATCATCAGAGGGAGGGATGGAGGAAGATGCCCCAAATGACATTGCAGAAGCCACTGAGCCTTTCTGAGAGTGGACCTAGTCCTCTCTCTGTAGTGAACTCTGGATAGCGCAGAAGCATGAACTGAACAGGTCAGCAACTGTTGACATTCAAGCAACTTCTTTGTGCTAACACCGTAGTCTCCTGGCAACACCATTATGTCGCTAAATAAATAAATAAATTTCCTACAGACGGTTTCAGTGTGGATATATAGACCGTTGTTGAAGGTATTGTGATATTTATTAATTTGATTACTGATGCTACTGCAAAGATTTGCATTCTGTCTTTGAGTTCTAATGCTCAAGTCTTTACCCATTACACTACACAAGCTCTTTAACACCATGTTTCAGTGGGCTACACTTCATATGTATTACACAGCTTCTGGATGCTGTGTATAATGGGATTGAGGCAAATAAGCCCCTTTTTGGTCTTTCTGTTAAGATTTTATCCTCCTTCTAAATCTACCATTTTCTCACTGAGTATTTTCTGGCTCTTAGAATCTCAGCTCCTTCTGAGCTTGAATTGACCTGATATTTTCCATGTGTCTCTGAGCTTCCCACCTTTACTTCTTGTAAATCTGTCTGCCTTTTCATTTCTGATAAATATCTTTTTAAATTTTTCAGCTCCTTGCCAAATATTTTGTGCAGCCACATCCCTTTTTATAGATCTCACATGTTCCTTTGCCAAGGGAATTGTTTTGACTGATGTTTTGGCAATTCCTCCTTTAGAAGACTCACTCGTCTTGGGATTTTTTGCCTTGTTATATAGATAGCCATGGAAGCATACTAATAAGGTATCTGGGCTGCCCCTAATTTCTCAAAAGCAGTTTGAGAACAACCTACATCTCAGGATCCTACTCTGTTCATGTCTATTCAGGGGGAACCTGTTGAGGAGTTAAAAAAGTCAAGAGTGCTGTATCTGTGCAATTAAATACCTGCTCTTATGTTACATCAGAGGTGGGATTCAAATTTTTTAACAACCAGTTCTGTGGGCGTGGCTTAGTTAGTGGGTGTAGCTTGGTGGTCATGTCACTGGGTGGACATGGCTTGGTGGTCATGTTACTGGCTGGGCGTGGCCAACTCAACATCATTCACATCGAGGCACGCCTCTCATGACTGTGGGGATGCTGCAATAGTTGTAAGTGTGAAAAATGGTTATAAGTCACTTTTTTCAGTGCCACTGTAACTTTGAATGGTCACTCCACACAAGCAAAGTACCAGTAAAGGAGGAGAAAAAAACTCCAGAAAGATTCCAGAGACAGGAAGTCTCGTTCTGCCAAGAATGTAATAAGGGATAATTGAGAGGCACTTTCTGTAAGCAACACCAGAATGTTTCCTTCCTGCCTTCCTTCCAGGATTCGGCCAGTAATTTTTTCTAACTGCCGGTTCTCCAAACTGCTTAGAATGTTAATAACCGATTCTAGTGAATAGGTACAAATTGGTAGAATCCCACCCCTGTGTTACATGCATAACATTGTGTGTTGTATGTTAAAAGGGGGTGTGGCTCTTATTCCCACTCCACCAGCTCATATTCCACCCAGTGGAAGAAGGATGGAGGAAGGACAGACTTATCCTTGCTAGCATTTCACTTCTATGACCAGAAGAAAATACAGTATCTGACAAAATTTTGCTTCATCTTGGTTACTAAGGGGACATGGAGGGGGTAATATGGAGCTAACTAATATTTCTCTTATAGGATTAGCTAGAACTGCTGAATTTCAGAGTTACTGTGAGGTAAAATGGGTAGCCTATAAATGTTATAAACAAATAAAAATAAATTTCACTACTGAATGTATTTATCAATATAATTCACTTGTTCATTGACAATGTTCATACCACATTCTTCTGTAAGTGTTAATAAAAGTCGCTTATAGATATTATTTTTTAAAATCAATACTTCATATTAAAGGAAAAAATTGAAGTACAATCAGATAATTCATTGCTGAGGATTGAAGTGAAGATTTCCTGGTCCAAAATTCTTTTCCTACTAGTTTTGTTCTAGATGTATTGCATTAGAATTCTCATAAAGTGTAATTCACAATCAAGAATGTATATTGGTATGGATTCTAGCCCTAACCAAACATAATGATAAAACCCTTATTGTTACTGTTGAAACATTATTTTTATTACATCCTTCAACAACCCTACATTAAAGAGATTCTCCCTACGGTATTTTTTAATGTGCAAACCATACCACAGTCTCAATTTATGAGAAGGCCAATAGGTGTGAGAAGGGGAAAGGTTTTTTGGGGGAAAAAACTCTTTCATTGTGAGAATCAGAGTCATGACTGGTATAAGAAAATTCATGACAAAGGACTGGAGAATATAAATATGAAGTGCAGTACCTTCAAGTGGACTATTTTATTTGTTATGATAAAGAAGATTGGTAGCCATGGAAATGTGTTAGAATTTAATTTGTATGTGTATTTAAAACTAACTTTTACAATACTCCACTGCTCTTTTGCTACAAGCTCATTAACCTGAATGAAATGTCAAACCATAGGATTTTGTAACATTTCAATTCAAGAAATAAGATGATTCACAGAAAGGCTTTCCTTGCACTACTGCCTGTTTTTTGGCTTGTTTATAGAAAAGAAAGCATGAGAGTACATTTCAAGCAGACCAGCATTTCCCTTCTTTTTGATAAGAAAGGACTCCTGAAAATTTATTCAGATATAAGATGCCTTCCCTTTAAGGCTAGATTTACCCAATTCGCTAAGGCACAATGTGAATTTTTCCTCCCTTCAGGCTTATATTATCAGATTTCTATTCACTCTTTCCAAAACTGGATTGATCAGACCCATTAACATCTTCTTTACAGATATCTCATATATATTGCTTCATTAGAACACTCTCCTTCTTATGTCAGCTATTTAAACATCGTATATTTAAAATGCTGCAATCCTGGTCAACTCCCTTGAAAAGATTTTGCTAAATGTAACTGTGGGAAGTTGCTGTCTATGGTGCACCTGGGAGCAGCCTCATTAGATTTTCAATTCCCATTTCAGTTGCTATTTCTCCAAAATTTTGGAGTTTGTCCTTGACCAGATGTATATATGGTTAGTTGCATGGAACATACTGTAGTGGAAGCTACCATACACCAATGCAGATTGGTGTCTAGCCTAAAATTATCTATTGCAGGTGGGAATGGCTCTCCAAATTCTCAGGCAGATGTCTCTTCCATTATATATAATTTTTCAGAATTAGGATTGAGCCTGGGAAAGAGGAACTCCCTTGTCTTTGAGGTGTCTTCTATGCTGTAAATAAAGGTGATATCATTATTGATTGGAGAAATATGTGGTTTACAGAACATGGTAGAAACCAATGATCTGCATGTTATTATAGTGACCAATAGAAGATAGGAACCTGAGCAACCATCCTCTTGCAAAAGATGTGCAAACCATTCTTTAGCCTTCAAGCTTTTCCTTGGAAATATCACTATGTCACACAGAACTGTGTTTGTCACTGTGATCCTTTCTTGAGAGTGGGAATTCTTGTCTGCTGGAAGGAGTGGCTGGATTGAGTTTCTTTCTTTTTATGCCTGTAAGAGCAGCAAAAATAGATAAATTGATGCTAGGAAAAATATTTTTAGTCTCTTATTTCTACCCTCATTCTTCTGCCAAAACCATCCTTGAACCTGGCAATATTGGACATTTTTCATTCTGTTTCCAACTCTTTTTTTTTAAAAAAAATAGTTGATAGGATGGGTGGACTGCAATTCGGAGGGTACTGGAGAAAGAAATTATATCTTATATAATAAGAAAGCAAGCAAATGATTTATTTTAATATGGTTTCAAACTTGGTGCATATTTCAAATATATTCCTTGTATCTCTGTCATAAGAGGAAAAAGAACAGAACAGAACAAAAATTGATCTAGAAAAAGCCTACATTGCATTGACCCTGTAAAGAAACTGCTGTACTTTGTGTGTGTGTGTGTGTGAGAGAGAGAGAGAGAGAGGTTCAGTTAACGCATGGCGTATGCCTTGGCCTGCCAGAAATTGTTCAAATGCTAATGTGGTGAACTGGGGTCTGTTGTCCGACACTAGCCCATCTGGCAGGCCATGCGTGGCAAAGAGTTTACTCAGTTTTTTTATTATCGCCTCCGTTGTGGTAGACGTCATGGTGCTTAGCTCCAGCCAGTTTGAGTAAGGTACATGTGCCCCTTGGTTGGCCCCACGAAGTCTATGTGAATCCTAGACCACGGGCCTCTTGGCGTTTCCCACTCTTGGGTTGGGGCGGCGGGAGGATTTGGTCTGGATTCTTGGCATTGTTTGCATTTGGTTACCCAGGTTTCGATCTGTTTATCCATTCCCAGCCACCATGCATAGCTTCTGGCCAGGCTTTTCATTTTGACCATCCCTGGCTGTCCCTTGTACAGCATCCCCAACACCCTTTGCTGTAATGTTTCCGGGATTACCACTCTGCCCCCCCAAAGTATACAGCCCTTCTTGGTAAAAAGTTCAGTCTGTCTGTTTCGGAAGGGTCTGAATAGTTTGTCCCTGTCCCCTCCTGGCCACCCTTTTCCAACCCAGCTCAAGATTTGCGCCAGCCACTTGTCTTTATTTGTTTCTCTGGCAATGTCTGGTGCGGTCACGAGTGGGTTGGATATTGTTTCTATTTGAAGTACCTTTGTCATGGGTGCCAGGTCGTTTTCCAGGTCAGGGTGAGCGGCTCAGGGCGTCTGCGTGGGCAATGTCCTTGCTGGGTCGGTGTACCAGCTAGTAGTTGTATGCTGCTAGGAAGTCAGACCACCTTGTCATTCTTGGTGATAGAATGTTCGGTGTGGCCTTATTTCCTGCCAGGATCCCTAGCAGCAGCTTATGATCTGTGATGATTGTAAAAGTTCTACCGTAAAGGTATTCATGAAATTTCTTGACGACGGTGACAATGCCTAGGGCCTCTTTGTCGAACTGGCTGTAATTTCTCTCTGGTTTTGAAAGTGTCCTTGATGAGAAAGCGATGGGTGCTTCCCTCCTGTCCAGTAGCTGGTGGCTGAGAATGGCGCCGATCCTGAAGGGCAATGCGTCACATGTTACCGTTAATGGCAGGGTCTCACTGTACTGAATTAGTACCACATCAGATGTTAGCAGGTTCTTTGTATTAGTGAATGCGCTCTCTTCCCGTGCTTCCCAGGTCCAGGTGGCTGTTTTGTCTAACAGCCTATGCAGTGGTTCCACCATGGTTGCCTTTTGGAGTAGGAAGACATTGTAAAAATTTAACAGTCCCAAGAAAGCCTGTAGTTCCGTTTTGTTTTTGGGCCATGGCATTCCCTTATGGCTCTCAGTTTCTTTTCCGTGGGGTGGATCCCTTGCTTGTCTAGGAGGTACCCTAGAAATTCAACCCTCTCTGCCTGTAGTTGGCATTTCCCTTTTTTAACTTTGAGTCCCAAGTCTCTGAATTTCTTCAGTACCTCCCTCAACCAGGCTTCCAGTTGCTTTTCGTTTTTTCACGGCCACCAGCACGTCGTCAAAGTAGGGCACCAGCCCCTCTATGCCTTGGAGGAGTCTTTCCATGAGGCTTTGGAAAACCCCGGGTGCCACGCTGACTCCAAATTGGAGCTGGTTGCAATGGAAAGCCCCCTGGTGTGTTACAATGTTCTGGGCTTCGGTGGTTGTGGCGTCGACCGGCAGTTGCTGGTAGGCTTGTGCCAGGTCGAGTTTTGCAAAAATCCGACCTTCCCCCAGTGAGTGCAGAAGGTGCTGTACTACTGGGACGGGGTATGCACTTTGTTGGAGTGCGTGGTTCAGGGTGGCCTTGTAGTCCCCACAAATTCTCACGGACCCATCTGGCTTGATGGGGGTGACTATGGGGGTCTCCCACCAGGCGTGATCGATTGGTTCCAGGACACCTTGCGCGATGAGCTTGTCTAGCTGCTCATTGATTTTGGGCTTGAGTGCAAATGGCACTCGCCTTGGCTTAAGGCGGATTGGCGCAATGCTTGGGTCTATTTTGAATGAGATAGGGGACCCCTGGTACTTGTCTAGGCTGTCGTTGAAGACTTCCCAGAAGTCCCTCACGAGCGCCGTTTCCCCTCGTGGAGTCACCTGTTCTGAACCTCTCGGCTCCAATGGCTCTCCGTCTGGCAATCTTGGTGTCTGGTGGGGGTGCTCTCTCGTCACCTGGGGCTGCCATCTCATCGTCACGGGCTGTAGTGCCTTTTATTTTGGCACACTTTGGTGATGTGCCCCTGTTTCTCGCAATGCTGGCAGATGGCATCAAGAAAACGGCAGTCCGAATGGGGGTGATCGCCTCCACAGCCGGCACATTGGAACCTCGACTTACGACCTCGTGGTTCCCGTCACTCCCACGCTGCTTGAAGGCGGTGGATTTCCTCCTTGTCGTCCTTGGTCTCTGAGAAGGAGTCGATGTTGCCGTGGTGTGTGGTTGTGTCCCGGTGGTTGACTTCGGGTCGCCTCTTGGGGGTCGAGGTCGTCTCGCCGTCCATCAGTCGTGTTGTGATGCTCGATTGTTGCATCCGAGCTGCTGATTTCTTGGCCGCCTCAGCTGTGGCTGCCTTGGTGAGGGCATTGGCGAGGGATATGTCACCCTTTGCCATGATGTGGCTTTGGAGGACGGGGTCTCGGAGTCCCAGGACGACGCGGTCTCGTAATGGCTCGTCCAGATCAACGAAATCGCATAGGCCGCCCAAGTCTCATAGCGCCGCCATGAAATCGCCAAGCCCCTCGCCCTCACGTTGACCCCGCCTGTAGAAATCATGCCGCCGGATGAGGATGGGCACGACGGGGGCATAATGGCTTTGTAGTAGGGGCTCAAGGTTGCCCCACTCCATGGTCTTGATGTCCTCTGGTTTGGCCAAGGTTTTGGCCATCTTGAACACTGCAGGCCCGCAGTGTGTGAGAAACGCAGCTCATTTCTTGTGGCTGTTGGCATCTTTAAGGTTGCTGCTCTTGAGGAACATCTGGAACCTATCAATGTAGGATTCCCAGTCCTCTGTAGCAGGGTTGAAGGGTGCAGGTGGTGAGTTGCTGCTGGCCATGCTGCCTGCCTCTGCGTGCCGCTTCGCCACATGCTGGGTGATCTCCTTGTCTCACGATCCCATCCTCGTCGCCAGTGTTAGATCTGGGGTGGATCGGTTCGAAGGAGACGCGAGACCATCTTAGTGATGGTCTTTATTTAGAAGTAGAATAGTCTGAAGAATACAAGCCGCGGCAGCCCCTCATATAGGGCTGGCTCGCGGCTCGGCGGCCAATGGCAGCACTTTGAATCTCCCACGATCAGTGCAGCCAATCGTGGTAGATTCCTAGCGCTCCAATCACAGCCGGGGTCTCGACCAATCCGGTCGCTGTCTGTCCGGACCAATCAGTTGCGAGGGTTTGGAGTATGCTAATATAGCACACTCTGGGTTTTCAGACTTTGCATGACATTAAGTGTCATGAGCACAGATTTTTCCAGTATGGGTTACACACTTTGCTGCATCTGCTAAACATACTTTGTAGATTATTTGAATTGTCAAGCATCCCCAGCAATAAGTGTTTTCTTCTGCTCAATATTTTCCCTTCTCCTTGATTTTTATTTTATTCAGCAAGGCCAGTCTTCAATAACAAACATAAGACAAAGGTATGCATCATTTTCAGAGTTGTGCTGAAGGGGACTTGATGGGGGATTATAAAAGTTCCTTTTTTGAAGGAGTTCGATCCTGATGGGATCAAGGTTGACTCAGCTCTCCATCCTTCTGAGTTGGTCCTTTCTTGAGTACTCAGATTGTTGTGTGCAATATGCTGACTTTGTAAACCACTCACAGAGTGCTTTAAGCACAATGGAGCAGTATATAAGTCTAAGTACTATTGCTATAGTACTATTGTTAAAAAACATTTTAATCTTGCAACCAAGTAAGGTAAGGAGACCCAAAGAAAGATCTGGTCATAGAAATCTTGTCTGCAACAGTGAAACAAACCCACAGAAATTCCTGCAAGGGCTGCAATTCAGTCCCGCTTGAAGGGAGTAGACATCGGAAATTGCTAAAAGATGGCATTCACTCATTATAATCTGCCTGCATTAATCACACTTGTCTCTTGATTCATATGGTTGAGCAGAAAAGGGAAAGGAAGAGAAACAAGCATGCTTTTGGTTGTGTGGTCTTTTTAGGAAAGACTTTTCTCATCCCCATTTTTGTTAATGTCTCTAATTGGAAAGTCCCTTTGAACAAACTGGCAATACAATCCTATTGATTTACAAAAATATTCATGCTGCTTTAATAGCACAGAAAATAACAGCTAGTTAAACTGCCTGATTCTCAAGATCTCTGGGTGGCTCACAACAAACAAACAAATAAACCCAAGATAAAAGATGACAAGTTTGATAGACCAGATGGAATGAGGTGACTGAGGGATCTCCAACACCAAATAACTGGGTGAATATCCAGGTCTTCTTCAGTTTCTCTGGAAACAACAAAGGCCATTCAGATCTCAAGGGGAATCTCACTTATAGGGACTGGTATAGAGAAGGTGCATATCCAGAGCAGTTCCATGAAAGTCAGTGGTCGGATTCAATAATTTATTTATTTTTTGGTAAAAGTTTTATTGATTTTAACAACAGACAAAAAACATATAAGACATAAAACATGACATAAAAAAATAAAAAATAAAAAAATTATAACATTCTTCATAAATTTACAGTGTATCGGTTGGTTTACCACTCCCTTTTGTGCATCCATTTCATTGTCATCAGAATAATTATATTACATAATAACTCACATTATCAATCATCAATAAAATATCCCAACATCATTATTGAACAATCATTTGACTATAATTTTACTAATTCATACTTAAGCGAGATAACTATAATTAAGTTAAATTATTTTATGACAAATCATGAAATCATACCAAATCTATCTTAATAAAATATTCTTAAAAATTATCAAAACCAAGAAAAATTATATATTCATTATTTCCTAAATTTCTGAATATTCTATTATTACATTGTATTATCTAACCATTGATAAAAAAGATCCCAAACTTCATAAAATTGTTTATCTTCTTGTTCTCTAATTTCAAATGTCAATCTACTCATTTCAGCACATTCCAATATTTTCTTAATAATTTCTTCCACTAATGGTATTTTCTCACCCTTCCAATGTTTAGCAAATACAATCCTAGTTGCTGTTAATTCATTTACAATCAGATACTTTAAATTTTTATTATATATATCAGGTACGATTCCCAATAAAAAAAATCTCTGGTTTCAAATCTATGTGTTTCTTTATCATTTTTTCCAGCCATATGTGAATTCTAGTCCAATATTTCCTGGCCTCCTCACAAGTCCACCACATATGGTAATATGAGCTAGGTATCTGATGACATTTCCAGCACTTTTCAGATTTATTCTTGAACATTCTTGCTATTCTTGTCGGGGGAAAATGCCACCTGTAAAACATCTTATACAAATTTTCTTTATATGCTGTTGACATTGTCATTTTATAATTTTGTGACCACAATTTTTGCCATTTCTCTAAATCAATCCCATATCCAAAATTCTTCCCCCAAGCAATCATTGTTTCTTTAACTTGTTCTTCCTCTAATTTAATTTCCAACAAATAACTATATAATTTTTTAATCACTTTTTCATCAGTACCTGTCAATATCCTATCTAAGTCAGTCAATTTATCATAAAATCCTTCTGTTTTAGAATCTTTAAGATACCTTGCATGTATTTGCGCATATGAAAACCAATTCATCTTTATACCTTGTTCTTCTAAATTTTGCATCGTTTTAAGTTCACACTTTTCATCCAATATTTCCCCATATCTATTACCGGTTCTGTGGGTGTGGCTTGGTGGGCGTGGTTTGATGGGCATGGCAGGGGAAGGATACTATTAAAACCCCATTCCCACTCCATTCCAGGGGAAGGTTACTGCAAAATCCCATTCTCTTCTCCGTCCCACTAACCTGCTTTCCATCTCTGTTCTCTTGTGCAGGGCAACAAAAGAAGACCCAGCCGCTCAGCAGGAACTCGGGATGCAGAGGATAGATGGGGATGGGGCCAGTCAGAGGTCGTATTTGCCGGTTCTCCAAACTACTCAAAATTTCCACTACCAGTTCTTCAGAACTAGTCAGAACCTGCTGAATACCACCTCTGATGTATGTGTATTGTAGTGGTCCATAATGACTAAGATAAATAAGCAATTCAATTCTTGTCATTTCTCTCTGGTCCAAATTGCCTTCTACTGTTTCTTCCTATGCATGGGAAGATATATAACCTCCTCCTATTTTATTTCACCGAATGTAAAAGCATAAAGGAGATTCTTTTGATGTTTAAAAGTAGTGAGAAATGAATCGCATAAACAATTAAATGTCCAATCTCAAGCAGTTCATTTTGAGTTTGCAAATAGGAGAGAAATGTTTTTTTTTAAACTGATCAGGGATCCACACATCACCATTCATCTCCTCTTGGTTGACCCTTGGTGTATGTTTTAACACCAGAAATTGGCTATAATGAATTGTGAGTCATATATTACCTAGGATTTTTTAAAAAAACTACGTTGTTATGATTTAGACCTTGTTCCATCTTCACTGAGTCGATGCATTTCAAATGAGTGTGGGAACGTCCCTCCAACTCCTACTTGCTTCATTTATGAAGGCATTCCTAATGTCTCACTTAGACATCTTGTGAGAGGGAGGGAGAAAGATGAACCTTTGTGTTTTCCTTTTTTGAAAGGGAAACTGTGAAGTATGAGAAGGATAGGAAGCAGCATCAAAGACTTTTACCACATAATTTTACCCTTCGCATTTACGTGAATATTTCAAAGCACAGTAGAGCCTCAATAGGTTTCTGATTTGTTAGTTTTATGAACAAACTTGGGTACATTATATCCTATAACAATCCACCAGCTGTTAAATGTTTGCTTTTTAGAATTCAGAGAACTTCAACTTTGAAATACAGACAGATTTAGCTGCTTTTTGTGTGTGGTAAATGTTCCGAACTAGCAGGCTCGTAATCCTGTACTTCTGATTGGTCCATGAACAGCGGGTCATAATTAGTCATTTAGAGCTGATCCGATTGGCTGGTAAACGGGCTGCCGCAATTGGTCACCCCAAGCATGGCAAGCTCAAATCTCTGTCATTGGACACTTTAGCAGCAGCCAGCTCTATAAAAGGAGCTGCTGCTGCTAGGCTTTTCACCTCCGATCTGAATTCACTATTAAAGAGTTGAAGTTACTATCCGAGGTCTTGTCTCCGTTATTGCGCCCATCTTCCCAGACTTAACACTGGCGACGAGGATGGGATGCGGAGACGATAGAACTGACTGAGCACTCACAGATTATTCAGAGCACGTGGCTGAAGATGCGCAGAGAACGGCAGAATGGCGAGCAGCGCTATGCCACCCGCTCCATTTGACCCAGCTAGCAAAGACTGGGACTCATATATGGACAGGTTCCAAATGTTCCTGGAATCTAACAATTTGAAGGATGCCACATCGAGCAAAAAAAGGGTGGTTTTCCTAACGCATTGCAGACCCGCCATTTTTAGAATGGCAGAGGCGCTTGCCAAACCAGCTGAAGTCAAAACAATGGACTGGGATACCCTGGCTTCCATCCTGTGCGCCCATTATGCGCCAGCAATTCCAACCCTCATCAGAAGACAAGAATTCTACCAGAGGGACCAATGTGAAGGTGAGAACATTGGGGACTTTGTAGCTGACCTACAGAATTTGGGTGGATTATGTGGCTTTGTAAACCTAGAAGAAGCCATGAGAGATCGAATTGTCCTTGGTCTAAGGGACCCCACTGTTCAAAGCAAAATTATGGCAAAGGAAGACATCACCCTCGCAGATGCCATAGCCGATGCCACTGCAGCAAAAGCCACTCGCAAATCAGCAGCATAAATGCGCCGAGCAAATGGGGCCAGCCGTCAACCACTCAGCGACCCAGCCACCACCTCAGAGAAATACACATCATCCACCCACCACGAGGACATCGATTCTTCATCTGATAGTGAGGAGGAAGAAGTCAACAGACTCAGGTCAGAGCGTGAACAGCGAGACCAGCGGGGTCGTAAATCTAATTTCCAATGCGCAGGATGCGGAGGAAACCACCCACGATCAGAATGCAGGTTCCTAGACACTATCTGTCATTCCTGTGAGAAAAGGGGGCACATTGCTAAAGTGTGCCAGAACAAAAGAGGATCCAGCCCCAAGAGAAAAGAGACTAACTTCTGACAAGCAGCAGGCACCCCACCAACAAATCGGGACCACCCAAACAACCAGTGGAGCCAGTACAACAGGAACTGGATGTTCACTTGTGCCACCAGACAGGAAGAGGCACATCAGACCATCATTATCAGCCACGCTTCATCCTTAGATGCAAAAAAAATCCGGGTAAAGGTCACCATTGAAAATCGTCCATGCATTATGGAAGTGGACTCCGGGTCTTCCTTATCCATGGTCTCCTGGAAAACCTTCAAGCAGCTGATTCCTGACATCCGCTGCCAAGACCTCAGCACCCAGAGGCTCATATTAAAAGACTACCAGGGCAATCGAATCCTGGTTGCTGGATCCAGTCACGTCCAGGTCTCCTTTAAGGACCATACCGCTATACTACCGCTCACCATCGTTGACAGAGACCGGCCCAGCTTATTGGGTCTGCAGTGGTTCGCGCCATTAGGAATCGGAATGGCAGGCATCAACCAGACTGTAGACGTAGACTGGGAGGCGGCCCTCATCCAGGACTTTCAGAAAGTCTTCACTGAGGAATTAGGCAAGTACAAGGGGTCCCCCATCTCGTTCAATCTATGCCCTGATATCGCATCCATTCGCCTAAAGCCTCGCCGCGTTCCTTTTGCTCTCAAACCTAAAATTGACGAGTAATTGGACAAATTAATAGCACAGGGTGTGTTAGAACCCATCGATCATGCCCGCTGGGAGACCCCAATTGTAACCCCCATAAAACCTGACGGATCCTTGAGAATCTGTGGGGATTACAAGGCCACCCTCAACCACGCATTACAGCAGAGCGTCTATCCAGTACCCGTGGTCCAACATCTCCTTCACTCACTTGGGGGCGGAAAAGTATTCGCAAAGCTTGACCTGGCCCAAGCTTATCAACAGTTGCCAGTAGATGCAGATACTGCAGAAGCCCAAACTATAGTTACACACAGAGATGCCTTCAAATGTAACAGATTCCAGTTTGGGGTAAGCGTAGCACCTGGCATTTTTCAAAGCCTGATGGAAAGGTTGTTACAGGGCATCAAAGGGGTTATGCCATATTTTGATGATGTATTGATAGCCACCCCTACAAGAAGTCAGTTAGAAGAACGCCTGAGAACTGTCCTCCAAAGGTTCAAAGATGCAGGCCTCAAGGTTAAGAAGGAAAAGTCAGTTATGCACTGAGAGGGTTGAATTTCTGGGTTACCTTCTTGACAAACAAGGAATTCACCCTACAGAAAAGAAATTGGCTGCCATTAAAAATGCCCCAAGACCAAAGAACAAAACAAACCTCCAAGCCTTCCTGGGACTAATTAACTTTTATAACATCTTCCTAACCCAGAAGGTGACTGTTGCTGAACCCCTACATAGGCTCCTCGACAAGAAGGCTTCCTGGTTTTGGGGACGTCGGGAGGAGCAGGCTTTCCAACAAGTAAAAGACCTTTTAACTTCGGATGCAGTACTCATCCAATATAATGAGACACTTCCATTAACTGTGACTTGTGATGCCTCACCCTTTGGAGTAGGTGCCATCCTGAGCCACATCCTACCCAATGGTACAGAGGCGCCTATTGCATACTTTTCAAGAACTTTGTCTAAAACAGAGAGAAATTATAGTCATCTTGATAAAGAAGCCCTCGCTATTGTATCTGCAATAAAAAGATTCCACGAGTACGTGTATGGAAGATCCTTTTCCATCATCACAGATCATAAACCATTACTTGGCATCTTGGCAGGTGACAAACCGACCCCACACATCCTATCCCCTAGGATGACACAATGGTCGGAGTTCTTAGCTGCCTATGACTACCAATTGAGACACTGACCAGGGAAAGCCATTCCCCATGCTTTGAGCCATTCTCCACTGCCAGAAATTCTCAATGACCCAGCTCTCACGCTCTCCGCACTACAAATTGAGACACTTCCATCACCTCCACTAACAGCACTAGACATAGCCTGGGAAACAAAAAAGGACTCTTGTTTGGCATGGGTTCTCAGCTGGGTGGAGAGAGGATGGCCAGAAATCGAACCAAATGACACCTTTAAACCTTTCAAGAACAGACAAACAGAACTTTTCTCTCAAAAAGGGTGAGTGTTATGGGAAGACCGAGTGGTCATACCAGAGAAGCTGCGAAAGGAAGTTCTACACTTGTTACACGATGGACACCCAGGCATTGTTCGAATGAAAGCATTGGCAAGGAGCTACGCCTGGTGGCCAGGTATGGACAAACAAATTGAAGCCTGGGTTGCCTCTTGTAGCAAATGCCAAGAAACACACTCGTCCCCACCAAAAGCACCACCAGCTGAATGGGAAACGCCCAGGAGTCCTTGGTCCCGCATCCACATTGATTTTGCGGGACCTACAAAAGGACATACTTTCCTGATCACAGTGGACACCTACTCTAACTGGCTCGAGGTCAACAAAATGAAGACCACCACTACAGATGCAGTCATCAAGAAGCTAAACAGACTTTTTGCAATGCAAGGATTACCAGATGTCTTGGTTTCCAACAATGGGCCCCAATTTACCACCTTGTCCTTTGAACGGTACCATGCCCTGACTTCACCTGCTCACCCAGCGGCCAATGGCAGGGCTGAACGAATGGTTCATTTCACTAAAAAGACATTACAGAAAATGGAACAAGGAAACATCCACGACAAAGTCACCAGGATGCTCCTTCTCCAGCATATTACACCAAACAGTACCACAAACAAAAGCCCAACTGAACTCCTGATGGGCAGGAAACTCAGATCGCATCTAGACTGCCTACACCCAGCATACACCCCGGAAAAACCCCTGGGTTCCAGCAGTAAACACCGCTCCTTTAAGATAGGAGACCCTGTATTTGCAAAGAACTTTTCAGGAGACCCCTTGTGGATCCCTGCCAAAATAATGCAAATCAAAGGCCCCCGTACCTACCGACTAGAAACCACAAATGGGAGATTGTGGAAACGTCACATAGACCAGCTATATTCTAGGCTGCCCACAACTCCCATCACTAACCCCGACCTCGAAACCAGAGGGGGAAGGGAATCAGGGGTTTTTGAAATTGAACCAACATCTGGCTCAGGAAGCATAACCCTACAACCAGCACAGCAAAGCCCACTATATGCACAAATGGAGGAGGAACCTTGGCAGATGGTCATATCTCCAGGAGCTAGCAGCCAAACAGGGTCCGCGATTCCAGAGAACCCCGATGACAGTAACAATGGAAGTGTTGCAGGTATCCCTGAATCACTTCCTAGGAGACCCAGCGTAGAAGCCGGGTCGCCACACCAGACAGTTCCAGTAAACAGTCCGTCAGAACCAGAAACTGAGCAAAGACATTTTGAACAATGCAAATCAGGTAGACAGGTATGAAGACCCGCCTACCTGCAAGAATCCATCACCCCACCCCTTAGACGGAACCTAGAGGAGAGGGATGTTCCGAACTAGCAGGCTCGTAATCCTGCACTTCTGATTGGTCCGTGAACAGCGGGTCGTGATTGGTCGTTTAGAGCTGATCCGATTGGCTGGTAAACGGGCTGCTGCGATTGGTCGCCCCAAGCACGGCAAGCTCAAATCTCTGTCATTGGATGCTTTAGCAGCAGCCAGCTCTATAAAAGGAGCTGCTACTGCTAGGCTTTTCACCTCTGATCTGAAGTCACTATTGAAGAGTTGAAGTTACTATCCGAGGTCTCATCTCCGTTATTGCGCCCGTCTTCCCAGACTTAACAGTAAAGCTAAGCATCACTTGGCAAAACCTAAATCCAAGATGTTTGGTTCTTCTAAAAGGGGGAGAAACTATGAACTTGGTCTCAGAGGCTGAAAATCACTCATTCTTTACAAAAAGAGCACTAAATTTATCTTGGGGAATATGAGTACAAGTAAGGGAAAGTAGCAGTTGTATCGCATAGACGCGTTTCCCTCTGATACAGGAAAAGAGACTAGGAGAAAAGAGAGGAGATGGACAGGTTAGGGCAATGCTTTGCAAATTCAGGACAGAGTTAAGGTTATTGATTGCCTTCAAAGCTGACAAGAAAAGAAGATTCATACACTGTGGTTAAGCGCATAAGTCAACTTTCTTATACAAGGGAAACAAAAATAGCTGATGAACTCTTCCAACAGATTCTGACTCGAAGAAAACACTTCTCAAAGCAAAGACTGGCCAACTGCTGCTTTTTTGGAGGTAAAGTCAGATAGTGATTTGTATCTTTAGCATGAAGGGCCTGGTGACTATCCAGATTTTGAAAAACATTAAGAACATGAAAAATCAAATTAAAGCCACATAAGGCTCAGCCTTCTGTTTGTGGAAGTAATGCCCATGAGAAACAATAGGCCATATGTAGGATATGAGGGCAATGACTTCTCACATTAAGTATGTAGGCAGTTTTTTGATCCTGCATCAATCACATTCATTTTGTTCCTATTTTTAAAGGTCAGAAACCATGATTAGGTCATTGAATAGCTTTTATAAATGATCTATGGAAACTTTTTAAATAATATGATCCCAGAAGCAGGTTCCTTTTTTTTTTTTTTTTTTTGCTGTGTTTTCCTCCTTAAATTAACCAAATTTAGTATTTAATCCTGGCATTTGTAAGTCTTTCTAAATACCCTGTGTTTCTGAGGTAATTCTGCAGTACATAAAGTACCATGTTTCTTTAGTTGCCATGGCAAAATTTCTTTTCTCCCTCTCTTCATTGCAGAGCAACTTGTATCTAAAAACTCACATTAATTGCTCCCACACACGAAGCATTTTTGCCTGAATATTTTCTTAACCAGTGGTGAGCAATTAATTTTTGCACTAAATCAAGAAATGGAGATGTAAGAGTCAATGGTTGGATTTCAGATGAACATTTATTAATTCCCTAAATGCAGTAGTGACTGCAAACTAAAAAAATTCAACCGCTATCTCATTCACATACTTTCCATGAGATTGGCCCCAATATTCCTTCCTGGTCCTGCCTTCTCTGGATAAGCCTTCAATGATTGGAGCCTATTTTGGTATAAAGGCTAGATTCCGAGTGCAGGATTCCATACTTTATCCAATAAATAACTATTTTCAGTTAGTTAATAAGATCTTAATAGTTAATAATAACTTAAAAGTTAATAGTTAATAAACTCAAGAAGAGATTGGACTGCCATTTGTCAGAAATGTTGTAGAGTCTCCAGCTTGGGCTATTTCCAGTGAGATAAGAGGCAAAGAAGCTTGAAAATTTTGATTGGTAGAAAGAGAGCAAATATGGGTTCTTCCTAACATTTTGCAGGGTATATCCAGCCAATTTGGTCCAATTGTTAAAGCATCAGCTAGCAAGCAGGAGACTTTGAGATCTAGTTCCGCCCCAGCCATGAAAGCCAACTGGGTGACCTTGGTCCAGTTACTTTCTCACAAGGTTCTCATCTCATAGGGTTATTGTTGTTGTGGGGAAATTAAGAGGAGGAAGGTGTGTTGGATAGAGTTTGCAGCCTTGAGTTATTTATAAAAATAATAAAGTTGGGATACAAATAAATACATAAAAATAAATTATGCAAACAAGTGCTTTTGTCTGGCATGATTTCTGTCTATAAGTGAGCAACAATAAAGGAACTACTCAGAAGTAGCTGGTCGTGTTGTTCTTGTTTCCTTGAGCTTGACAACACATGAGATAAAAATAACCAGATTAAATTTGTTACAGACAAGTAGAAATTCTTGAAATACTACCTGATTACATATTGAATTTTAGCCAAGAGTGTGACATGGCTGCGAAAAAGATAAATGCATTATCTGGCTTCAGTAACAAGTATATCTTCTAAATCATTGCTAATAATAATTTCACTTTATTCTGTATTGCTCAGACTATAACTCAAGGGCTTCTTCAGTAGGAAAGATTCCAGCAACCTGTAACAGATGTACAGAAGGACAGTGAGGATGATCAAGGAAGTAAAAGTCTATAAGTCCTATGTAGAGAGATTGAGGTAATTGGCCATATTTAATTTTGGGAAGTAAAATCTGAGTATGGCTATGATACAGGGGTGGAATTCAAAAATTTTTACTACCGGTTCTGTGAGCGTGGCTTGATGGATTGGTGGGCGTGGCAGGGGAAGGTTACTGCAAAATTCCATTCCTTCCCCACTCCACTAACCTGCTTTCCAGCTTTCCAGTTCTCCTGTGCAGGCAACAAAAGAAGATCCAGCTGATCAGCTGGGACTCAGGAGGCAGAGAATAGATGGGGCAGGGCCAGTCAGAAGTGGTATTTGCCGGTTCTCTAAACTACTCAAAATTTCTGTTAATAGTTCTCCAGAACTGGTCAGAACCTGCTGAATGCCATCTCTGCTATGATAGCATTCTTCAAGTAGCTGAAGCAGTGTCACATGGAAAAAAGCTAAGGTATTTCCTTATCACCCCAAAGGGAGGACACAGAATAAGAGACTGAAGAAAAAAGAAAGCAGATTCTGGCTGAATGTTAGGAAAACAATCCTAACAGAAAGAATAATTCAGTGGTGAAAACCAAGAACCTTGAGAGGTGGTGGACACCAAAGTCTATATAGATACCTTTGTGGAATGCTTTATTTATTTATACATACATACATATAATGTATAGGCCATCCAAATCCAATGACTCTAATTTAAAAAGTTAAGGAAAAAAAATCATAAGCATCTCAAAGACAAACATATTTTTTTAAAAAACCACACTATCTAACAGGGTTTGAACTCATATACCCTAAAGCCTGTCTAGGCTTTTAATAGTTCCATGAACATCATCAAGGTGGTTGCCATCCATCCAGATTTCTAGAGGAGATGATTCCAGAGGGCAAGTGAGAAAACAGAGGAGGCCTTCATAGTTCCAGAAAATCTAAATTATATGATTAAATGTTTGATATATGATTAAATGTTTGATATTACTGATGAGATTATTTTAAAAGTAAATTAGTAGTAGTAATAGTACTCTGTGGAGACCTATCTCATTTAATGTTTATGCAAAGCTTAGAATTCTAGGCATTTTATTAGTAATATGTTCATGTTCAATAGTTTATTTTATTAATTAGATTTTTATCCCTTTTATTTCTTCATATGTAATATATACCTTATGCACTGAACAAACATAATACACCTTCCTTCTATTTTCCCCACAACAGCAACCCTGTGAGGTGAGTTGGCTGAGAGAGAGCCATTGGCACAAAGTCACCCAGCCAACTTTCATGCCTCAGTCAAGACTAGAATTCAGTTTCCTGGCAATTGGCTCAAAGTCACCCAGCTGGTTTTTCATGCCTAAAGTGGGACTAGAACTCACAGGATCCTGGTTTTTAGTCCAGCATCTTCACCACTACACCAGACTGATAGCCACTATATGTAAATTCTACAATTTCCAATTTAACAGGATGTTGTGATTAAAATCCTGTGTATGTGTGTGTGTTCTGTGGTTCTGTATGTGAATGCATTTTTTTCCCATTCTCAAATAGCATCTGTGAGAAGATTGCATACTGAGGTGTCTGAGTTATGGAAGAACAGATTGAAGAACTGTGGCTTCAAAATACTCCTACAAAATACATTTGGATATAATTGTTCATTAGCTTAAAATATCTAATGGTAGGTGGTTAAGAGCTCTTGCTTTCCTGCTGCTTGTTAGATATGGATTATTGTCACAGCAACAGTGGTCCCAATCAGAAAGCCTCTTTCCATACTAGGGAGGCAATAAAAAAATTATCATAAGAGCCTATTCAAATTATGGAAAACCATTTTTTGGAACAGAATTTTTTTTAGGATACAGAAACTAAGAAATGCAAAAAAATTAGAATTCAGTAATGTCGAATTATTAGCCTCCAACAATTTGACCAGTCAAGCATCTTCAGATTGAATAGTGGCATCAGGAAATTTGGCCATCAACCCCCAAACAGCAAGCCACCTCAGGGTTGCCATTTGGTGAGACAAGATTGTAGGGGCATGGAAATAAACCATTTTAAGAATAGTTTCTGTCAAGTTTTGAGCATGGGTGAGAAAGAATGGAGACAAGTTTCTGAACGGTGAACTTCAGCTCTTTATTTACATTATACTTGCTCAGTTAAACAGTAGTAGAACCTGCCTTATATAAGCAAACCTTGTAACGATTACCCAATAATGAGTTAGGAACGTTAGCTCTTGAACCAATAAGACATTTCTGTCAAGGGCCAATCGGATTCCCCAGAATGGGCCAATCTGGTACGGCCATTTAACAGCCAATTAGAAGTGCAGGGCCAGAACCCTGCACTTGACTTCAAGCTTATACTTTATTGAGTTATATTACATACACAACACCCCTTCCCTCTGGCTTCTTAGTTCAGGGCGCAGTTACGTAGTCCTTTAAATAGGACGGTTGTTTTTTTAAGTCTTTTTGACTTTCGCTGTATTGGTTAGTTGCAGTCCTGCTGAGGCAGATTGCTGTTTGGTAGCGGGGCTGCCTCCAGTTCAGAGTTTGCTTCTGCAATGTTGCCCCCGTTTTCTGCACTCTCTTGAGGTGCAAACATTTCTCCCTCCAGCTCCGCAGCCTGGGCTTCTGTTAGGTCGTCGTTCCCTTCAAACAGGTTTCCTAGGGCTTCATCTTCTTCTGTACCTCCCCCCCTCAGTTTGGTCATAGGGGAGTTGTGGACTGGCAGCTGCGAGGCGCGACCGTAACTGGTCGATATGCCGTTTCCAGAGTTTATTGTCATGGCTTTGCACAAGGTAGGATCTGGGGCCGGTTACACGTACTACCGTTGCTTCCACCCACAATGGGTCGCCCGATAAGTTTTTTGCATAACCCAGGTCTCCTACCTGGAAGTGCGACAGCGGCCGCTGGATCCTAATGGTTTCTCTGGTTCATAAGCAGGGTGCAACTGGTCGAGATGGGAGCGGAGCTTTCGTCCCACTAACAGTTTCGTCCCATTAACAGTTCAGCGGGCATCTTGTTGGTGACGCTATGTGGGGTGATGTGTTGCAAGAAGAGGATTTGATTGACTTTGTCGTCAATGTTATCATAGTTTACCTTTTGCAAGGTTTTCTTTAAAAATTGGACCATGCGTTCTGCTCGGCCATTAGTCGCAGGATACACCGGTGAGGTGAGAGCATGGCAGATGCCGTGGTCAGTGAGGTACTGCTCGAATGCGAGTGCCGTAAATTGTGGGCCATTATCGGATACCAGGACGTCTGGAAGTCCGTGGGTTGCAAAGAGTCTGTTTAAAATCTTGATGACTGCCTTGGAGGTTGTAGTAGTCATGCGATGAATCTCGAGTCAATTCGAGTAGGCATCGACGGTAATCAGGAAAGTGTGGCCCTTGGTTGGCCCCGCAAAGTCCAGGTGAATTCGGGCCCAGGGTCCATGTGGTGTCTCCCATTCAGTAGGCATGGCTTTTGGAGGGGCATTGCTGACTTCTTGGCATTTGGGACAAGCTTTAACCCAATGTTCGATTTGCTTGTCAATGCCCAGCCACCATGCATAGCTTTGTGCAAGGGCTTTCACTTGCACGATGCCGGGGTGGCCATCGTGCAAGGTTCTTAGCAGTGTCTTTTGGAGCCGTTCTGGGATAACGACTCTATCGCCCCAGATGACACAGCCTTTTTGTGAGAAGAGCTCGGTCTGCCGAGACTTGAATGGTGTGAAGTCCTCAGGCAGTTGGTCCAATGGCCATCCGCATTCTACCCAGCCCAGGACTCGTGCTAGGGTGTGGTCGCATTTGGTTTCTCTCGCGATATCTCTAGCAGTCAGTGGCGGCGAGTTGAGCACCTCAATTTGCAACCAGCGCCACCGGAAGCGGTGCTCGGCTCAATGCGTCGGCGTGGGGAATGGTTTTCCCCGGCCGGTATTGCAGCCGATAATTATAAGCAGCTAAGAATTCTGACCATCGGGTCATTCTAGGGGATAACATGTAGATAATATGCTTATCTCCGGCTATTATCCCTAGCAGCGGTTTGTGGTCAGTTACAATAGTAAAAGCCTGCTATACACGTATTCGTGAAATCTTTTCACAGCTGAGACGATTGCAAGGGCCTCTTTGTCAATTTGTCCATAGTTTCGCTCAGTCTTGGAAAGAGTCTTAGAAAAATACGCAACAGGGGCTTCGTTCCCGTTAGGCAGTACGTGGCTCAAAATGGCGCCTACCCCAAAAGGCGATGCATCACAGGTTATAACTAATGGCAAAGTCTTGTTATACTGCATAAGTACAGAGTCAGAAGTAAGCAGTTTTTTAACATTTCTAAACGCTTGTTCTTCATGGTAACCCCATAACCAAATTGCCCTTTTATCTGATAATCAGTGTAATGGTTCAGCGACAGTTGCTTTGTGCGGTAAAAACACATTATAGAAGTTAATGAGGCCTAGGAATGCTTCCGAGATCGGCCTTGTTTCGTGGCCTGGGTGAGTTTTTGACCTCTTTTAATTTACCTTCGGTAGGGTGAATGCCCTGGCTATCAATCAGGTACCCTAAAAATTCAACACTGTCAGTGCATAATTTACATTGATTTTTCTTAACCTTTAGACCCACTTCTTGGAATTTTCTTAGGACTAATTTTAATTGGTCCTGTAAGATTTTTTTTGTTGGGGCTGCGATTAATACATCGTCAAAATAAGGGACACACCCTTAATTCCCTGTAATAGCCTTTCCATAAGGCTCTGAAATATCCCTGGGGCGACACTAACCCCGAATTGTAACCGGGTACATTTAAAGGCACCCCAGTGCGTCACAATAGTTTGGGCCTGTGCCGTTTTTTCATCCACTGGCAACTGTTGATATGCCTGAGCTAAATCCAATTTAGCGAAAACTTTCCCGCCCCCCAAGGAATGGAGGAGGTGCTGCACCACTGGAACTGGATACGTGTTTTGCTGGAGAGCGTGGTTCAAGGTGGCCCGGTAGTCCCCACAAATTCAAATTGACCCATCTGGCTTAATGGATGTTGCAATACGGGTTTCCCAAGGGGAGTGATCGATGGGCTCTAACACTCCCTGAGCTATCAGTTTGTTGAGTTGCTCGTCTATTTTAGCCTTTAAGGCAAACGGGACTCGACGGGGCTTCAAGCGAATGGGAGCTACCTTGGGATCTAAGCTAAATGAGATCGGGGTCCCCTTGTACTTGCCTAAACTGTCCGCGAAGACGTCCCTGAACTCAGAGATAAGGTCTTCCTCCCAGTCACAGCCACCGACTCGGTTTATGCCGGCCACTTCAATGCCGAATGGCGCGAACCATTGGAGCCCCAGCAAGCTTGGCCTATCGCTATCGATGACTGTCAATGGTAAGTACGCTGTGTGTTTCTTGAAGGAGTCTCGGATTCGGCAGGACCCGACGACGGGGATTCAATTCCCCTGGTAGTCCTTGAGGATGAGGCATTGGAACCAGAGGTCTTGGCGTTGAATTGTGGGGATGAGTTGCTTGAGTGTTCTCCATGACACCATCGAGAGAGATGATCCCAAATCGACCTCCATGTGGCAAGGCTGATTTTCGATGGCTACTGTTACTCGGATTTTCTTAGTGTCCAGGGTTGAGGCGTGACCAATAGTGATAGTATGGTGAGCCTCTTCTCTCTGCAATGGCCGATTTCTGTAGGATTGGTTTGCTGGCGTTCACCTTACAGGACGGTTTCCTGTCGATTGGTGATAGTTGGTGCCTTTTGAGGCCTGGCTGGGTCCTGGCAAGCTGCGGCAGACCCGTCCGATGTGGCCTCGTCTCCCGCACTCATGGCAGAGTGCGTCGTGGAACTTGCATTCAGACCTGGCATGGTTGGCTCCACATCCAGCGCAAGGGCGTACAGGCTTCGGGTAGTGGTCTCAATTGGACCGCAGTCGATGGACCCCTTCTTTGTCACTTTCTGATGATGAAGAGAGATCCTCGTGGTGCGTTGTCGCAAGCTGCCCTTCTGAACTAGGTGAGATTTCGCTGGCCGGTGGTGGTACTGGAGCGCGGTTTCGGCGTAGTTGTGCAGCTGACTTCTTGGTTGCCTCTGCCACGGTAGCATCGGCAATGGCGTCGGCAAGGCTGATGTTGCCTTTTGCCATCAGCTTGCTTTGGACGCCCAGAACATCGAGTCCAAGGACTATGCGATCTCTTAATGCTTCTTCAAGGTCGGTGAATCTGCAGAGGCCTCCCAAGTTACGGAGGTCTGCTATGAAGTCGGCCACGCTTTCTCCTTTTCGCTGGTTTCTTTGATAAAACTCGTGGCGTCTCATGAGCGTAGGCACGGTAGGAGCGTAGTGGGCTCGCAGGATAGGTTCGAGGTCGTCCCAATCCATGGCCTTCACTTCTCGGGGTTTGGCTAGTGCCTTAGCCATCTTAAATACGGTTGGACCGCAAATGCATTAGGAACACCGCCCGCTTCTTTCCTGGTGTGACGTCCTTCAAATTGTTCGTCTCAAGAAACATTTGGAAGTGATCCATGTAGGACTCCCAGTCCTCTTGAGTCGGATCGAACGGAGCGGGTGGTACGAGGCCGCCGGACATGGTTCCATTGTTGGCGCCATCTGTCAGTTGCTTGGTATTGCTTCTGGGTTCCGTTGGTTCAGTTGTCTCCATATCCCATCCTCGTCGCCAGTGTCACGTTTTGAGCATGGGCGAGAAAGAATGGAGACAAATTTCTTTTTTTTTTTGAAAGAAAATTTTATTAATTTTCTACAAACAGACAAGACCAACAAAACATTAAAACATTCAACTCTCATATGTACATCCAGTGTGTCAGTTGGTTCATCATTTTTGTGCATTCATTCTGTAGTCCCAGTTACAATTATGTTACATAACAACTCATATTATCAATCCAAACTTATATATCCTATAATCACTAAACAAAAAAAAAGAAATTTTTGACTATACTTTTAATCATTCATGCTTTATGAGCTAACAATATTTTAACCAGATTATTCAACAAATCATATAATCATACCAAATCAATCCTAAAAAAAAAACCTTTATAAATATAATATCAAATAACAAAATAATAGCAAAATAGCAAGATAAAGATATTTCTTACTATCTAAAATATTCTATTATCGTATTTTATCATCTAGCCATTTATAAAAAAGATCCCAAATTTCATAAAATTGTTTATCCTCTTGCTCTCTGATTTCAAATGTCAATCTGCTCATCTCAGCACATTCCAATATTTTCTTAATAATTTCTTCCTGTAATGGTATTTTTTCATTCTTCCAATTTTTAGCAAATACAATCCTGGCCGCTGTTAATACATTTACAATCAGGTATTTCAAATCTTTACTATATATATCAGGTAAAATTCCCAATAAGAAGATCTCTGGTTTCAAGTCTATATGTTTCTTTGTCATTTTTTCCAACCACATGCGAATTATAGTCCAATATTTTCTAGCATCCTCACAAGTCCACCACATATGGTAATACGAGCCGGGTATCTGATGACATTTCCAGCATTTTTCAGATTTATTCTTAAACATTCTTGCTATTCTTGTCGGAGGAAAGTGCCACCTGTAAAACATCTTATACAAGTTTTCTTTATATACTGTTGACATTGTCATTTTATAATTTTGAGACCACAATTTCTGCCATTTCTCTAAATCAATCCCATATCCAAAATTCTTCCCCCAAACAATCATAGTTTCTTTGACTTGTTCTTCCTCTAATTTCATTCCCAGTAAATAACCATATAATTTTTTAATCACCTTCTCATCAGTACCCATCAAGACCTTATCTAAATCAGTCTGCTTATCATAAAATCCCTCCGTTTTGGAATCTTCATCATACCTTGAATGTATTTGTGCATATGAAAACCAATTCATCCTTATACCTTGTTCCTCTAAGTTTTGGATCGATTTAAGTTCACCCTTTTCATCCAAAAGTTCCCCATATCTAACTGCTTGTTCCTTCTTGTAGATTATAGGATAGGAAAATGCTTCAATGGTCGATAACCAAACTGGAATTTTCAAATAACATTGTCTTTTTATCTTCTCCCAATTTAACCACAAAGACTCCCGTACATAATGTCTTCTAAAATAACCCTGTGTTTTAGTTCCCTTATACCATAAAAAAGCATGCCAGCCCAACAGCAAGTCATGCCCTTCTAATGTCAACAACCTATGTTTCCTTAATGTTATCCATTCTTTGACCCACATCAAACTTGCAGCTTGATAATACAATTCCCAATTAGGCAGGCCAAAACCTCCTCTAATTCTAGCATCTTGCAAAAGCTTTAGCTTTATTCTCGCTTTTTTACCTTGCCATATAAACTTCAACATAATTTTATTTAAATCTTCAAAATAGTCTTTTCCAAGCCTAATTGGTATTGTTTGAAACAAAAATAAAATTCTAGGTAAAATATTCATCTTAATTGTTGAAATTCTCCCTATTAATGACAATTGCAAGTTTTCCCACTTCTTCAAATCTGTAGTTATCTGTTGTTTAAGTTTAATATAATTATTCTCCTTTAATGTGCTACATCTTGTTGTCAAGATGGAAGACCCACTAGAAACAGCTCCAAAGTTATTGGAAAGGATACAGACATATGGAGAGGTGGCTGGTTTGAAAATAAATAAAGATAAAACAAAGATTTTGACAAAGAATATGCTATTGAGACAGAGAGAAGAACTGGCAGATCTTTTGAAAATTCAAGTTACAAATAAGGTTAAGTATCTGGGGAGAATGGAGACAAATTTCTGAATGGTGAACTTCAGCTCTTTATTTACATTATACTTGCTCAGTTAAACAGTAGTAGTAGAACCTGCCTTATATAGGCAAATCTTGCAACGATTACCCAATAACGAGCTAGGAACGTTAGCTCTTGAACCAATAAGACATTTCTGTTAAGGGCCAATCGGATTCCCCAGAATGGGCCAGTCCGGTACGGCCGTTTAACAGCCAATTAGAAGTGCAGGGCCAGAACCCTGCACTTGACTTCAATCTTATACTTTATTGAGTTATATTACATACACAACAGTTTCTAATTGACTTCATTGGTATTTTAGTTTTATATTAGTCTGGCTTTTAAGTTTTATTAGAATATTACCTCTATTCTGCAAAGTCAGCATTAACTACAGCTGCAATTTAAAGAAGCACTAGATTAGTATTAGCTGTTGGATCTGTATCTCACATTCCTTTTGATGCAATTTTTAGCACAAGATATAAAATAGCAGGTCAGCTTTTCTGTAAAGCTCAGTAAATAACCAATGTTATACCATTTGGATCTCTTATTTCTGGAAAGATAATTGTTCAGACTTCTTTGACATGTCTCCTGCTATGGCATACTTCCAGGGCTGTGTGTTTTACATGATAATATTACTTGCCACACATTATCTAGCAGAAATCTGATAAGTCAGAATCAGAATCAAGCTGGAAGGGACCTTGAAGGTCTTCTAGTCCTCTCACATTCAATCAGGTTTAGCGATTAGGAGCCTTTTTGAAAGTTCAAAATATATAGAAAACTGTAAGATTCCCTTAAAAAAATTGAGACCACCTTTAAGATGGTGCAAATTTGAAGCACAAAATATTTGTTTTCGGATTTCTCAACTGCAATGTTGTCATAGCAATAGAATTCTGAGCAGATATAAATTAGAGTATAATACTTTAATCAAAATATTTTTCTCAGACAAAAAAAATGGTTAGCTGTACACACAAAATTATGAATCAATACTTAGAAGGAAATAACGTTCAGCTAATTGGCCCTACGGCATCCTCAGTGCTTGATAGTTGCACAGCCTAAGCGTTCACATTCCACAATCAAATGCGGCCCTCAAGGAAATCAAGCTTGACACCCCTGGTGTGGGGTCTCCTGCTTGGACAGGGGGTTGGACTAGATGACCTAAAAGGTCCCTTCCAACTCCGTTACTCTGGTTATTATCAACCATCATAGGTAGGAAAAGCATATCACCTTCTTTCTCAAATTTAATAAAGGCTTGGCTCAAGATCAAGCTATATTTAGTGTAGCACCTCTCAAATCTATGAAATGGACAACTAACCCATGTTTCTTTGATTTTAATAAACTAGTTTGAATGTCTTTAAATGTACATGAAAGTTATAACTTTTTTTTCAGTTAGGTAGAAGACGCTGAAAAATGACACAAACAACAGTTTGTGGAGCTGGAGACATATAACCATTTAATGAGCTTCTATTTATTAAGTTGTGCCCACAAAACTGTATGAAACTTTGAATTGTCAAATGCCCAAGGAGATTCCTCACATCTCAAAGACCAAAACATCAAGTATCACTTAGATCTGCTTACTTTTTGAAGGCAGAATGGAACACTCTTATCCCTGCTTATAACTAGAGTGAGGATTTCTATGACATGTCTTGTTTTTTCTGGAAACTTCATTTGAGTAAGCTAAAACATGGTTCAGAGTAATCTGGTAAGAATTAGATGCTTTTTATTTTGCCTAAAAAGTCATATTTTGACTTTTTAAATATGTCGTGTCATATTTCTGATTAATTTTGTAATAAGCATCATATTTTGGTCATGAACATTGGCAACTTCCTGATAGACCACCAAGTTTGAGTCAGCAAAGAAAGTGAACATTTTCCTGGTTTTTTTTTTCCTTTTTCTTATTTGTTCCTTAACTCAGGGGGGAGTAGGGTGTGTTTGTGTGAGAGAGAGAGATGGAAGGGGAGGGGTGTTGTTTAAAAATGACCAGTTTTTTTTATAAAAGGTGAGAATTTGCCTGCTTTGTTTTCTGTTTTTTATTTGCTCCCCACTTGAGATGGTGTGTGTATGTGTGTGTGTGTTAGGTGGTGGAGTCATGTGAGAGCTGCAATCCGATTTCAACATGCCTAAAAGTAAATGTTCGGTGAGTGTGAAATTACAATGTCTTATTCTAGAATTTGGGGAGCAGATTTTCAGTGGTGATGGTGATATTTTGATTTGTAAATTGCGTGATGTTAAGGTATCAACCCAGAAGCATCTTAATATTCAACAACATTGTGGTACTGTGAAACACAAGCATTTAGCAACATTTAAAGATGACTGCTGTGAATTTTCTTCCATCAAGATTGTGCAAGATTCCTTTTCTGAAACTTTGGCTGGGCAATTAATTAACGTGTGGAATTTAACTTCAGTATTCTTCAGGATTATCAAGAGCAATTCCCTCCCCTCCCCTGAAACTATAACAATGGAACCTACTGAAAATTGTAAAACAAACTGAGTGTGATTTAAAACAAGCAAAGGGGAAAGCGGTTGAAAATATTAGTGATAAACTGCAAAAAATGCTGCAATCTAATCTGAATTATTCAACACTTTGCAAAATAAGTAATGCTCTAAAATGGACTCAAAACAAAATTTGAAGACTTGGAGCTAGAATTTCCTCCCGAGGAGTTTGCTTTTTTCAAATTTGTTCCTTATAACCTCTTGTGATGTTGAATGGGGTTTCTCCAGATACAAGAACATATTGGTGGACAACAGAAAGAGTTTTGAGTTTGATAACTTCAACATGTACATGGTTACCGTTAGGAATGTAAATCACCTAACAGTTATTTGGGTTGGAAATATATAAACTAGGATAGACATTTTATTCTTCTTTACTTCCAGTGCAAAAGTGCTAGTATTGAAGGAGTTAAGTGAAAATTTTGAGAATAAAATGGTCACCTCTGGATTACTTTTTAATAACAGCAGAATTGTGTTGGAGGATAACTGTTGAGGTAATTCCCCGTAAGGAGAATGAGCACATACAGGGAGATGTAGTGAGAGTAGGGAAGAATAATACACACACAGCACACAGATACACTGTACTCCTCTGGAGGAAATTCTAGCTCCAAGTCTTCAAATTTTGTTTTGAGTCCATTTTAGAGTATTACTTATTTTGCAAAGTGTTGAATAAGAGAATAGTAGAGAATAGTATTCTCTTTAAGAGAATACTAAATCTGTAATTGGGTGTGGTTCCACAAATGGCCATAAGATGGAGCCAGAAACCTGGGTTGTTTAGTCTCAGAAGAGATTCTCAGTGAGTCTCTGTTTCCTTCTGTTGGAGAGTTTTGCCGTTCCTCCTAATGACTGTTACTGATCGTTGATGTAAGTTTGTTACTGAACTGTTTTTGATACTGGACTTTGATATTTGGATTATCCCTGAACTAAACACTGACTGCATTACCTGTGAATGACTTGGACTGCTTATCTTGGAATTTGCTTAAACGTTTATTGAAAGTAAAAACCTACATTTACTGTACAGTGTATCTGTGTGCTGTGTGTGTGTTATTCTTCCCTACTCTCACTACGTCCCCCTGTATGTGCTCATTCTCCTAACGGGAAATTACCTCAACAGTTATCCTCCAACACAATTATGCTGTTATTAAAAAGTAATCCAGAGGTGACCATTTTACTCTCAAAATTTTCACTTAACTCCTTCAATACTAGCACTTCTGCACTGGAAGTAAACTGAACTGCTTAAACGTTTATTGGAAGTAAAACTTTTTAATATGTGTGTAAAACACAGATTTTTAAAAAATGGTGGCTAATTTCAAAAAATTATGAAATCATATTGATGCTCTAAAAGTTATATTTTTGGTTTAACTGATCAAAAATCAAAGTGATTTTAAGATCATAAATGCTTGCATATTAATAACACTTTTAGGTCATACTTACAACCTAAAACATACTTATAACTGAAAATCTTTGCGAAGAAGGTATACACTGAAGTCCTACAGGTTGTGTTTGCGCTGTTGTCCCTCTTATCTTTAAAATGTTCATTGTGCACGATACAATTTCATGAACAATAAGTGCTTGAAATTGTCTGCTTCCCTTGTTTCCTTTTTCCTTACATTCCTTTTTTCCCTTTTTTCCTTATGACGTGTTTATTTTGTTTTATTTTATTTTGATTATTTTATTATTTAGAAAACTTTAGGAAGGTGTCATACAAATAAATAAGTGCCAATCCTTTGACTGTAGAAATCTTAGAGACTGGTTGTAAATTTACCAGTAAACAGGGATGCGTTATGTCAGACACAAAAACTGCCATTTAAAATCTGGCATGATTTTGAATCATACTTCATTAAGAAACGTTCTCATGCACCATGGGTAATTGGTATGATGTGGCCTAATAAGATTTCCCTATCAAGTGACAGCATGAAAAATATCATCAGGAGTCCCCCAAAGTCATTTAAAGTGCTTTAAGCATGAAATCCATCTGTCTGAATAAGTAAATGCAGAACAAGTGCCAACATTTACCAAGGCACAATCTATTTGCTTTTGGCATAATTGAACTGCAAATCTGATAGACATGATTCAAGCAGGGAAACTGAACAGTAATTTTCACTAATGAATTCCACACCCCAAAGTCACAAGTAAGTTGGCAGAATTATTAATCAGCTGATGGGTTCACAAGTCCACGGGCAGAAAAGGGTGATAACGAATATTCCCTCGAGTGTTTGAAGTTGTAATCCAAAATGAGTGTATTCTAAGGGGTGTGAGTTAGAATCCACTGTGCTTAGATTCACATATCGTTTAAATATATTTAAATGATATTTTCAGTGATATAATACCAATAATAATTTGCACTTTAATATCACCTCAGCTATTTTTCAGGATATTTTAAAATTATTATATTTTACTTCATACAATAATGATCACAGGGCAATCTCTCTGGAATTTTATTGTAAAAATCCAATAAATTATATAGTTAATTGTTCATTATCAAAAAACAAAAACAAATGACCTTCATAGACTCAATTATAAAATAAAGGCCAAAAGGAAAGCAACTATATCCCTCTGACTGCAAGATCTATTAAATGTAGAAAAAAATCTAAATTCAGAAATGAGACGGTATAATTTTTTAAAATTTGTTATAGAAATTCATTCTGGATAGCTTATAAAATCTAAAGAAATGGTAAAAAAAAACCAGTTAAAAATAAAACTGCACAGACATCCTTGGGTTTGAAATTGCAACAACAAGCCATGACGAATCACAATTTAAGGGTTTTCTTAAATGTCTCTTCAGGATAAATATCCTATGCTGGTATCTCTTTTCAAGGGAACTCCAATGTAGATTGGAAGAGAAACACAAACTTCAAGACATTCTCATGATTAAGCTCTTCTTAGAGAAAACAATTGTATATTTAATCTTCAGATGACAATTGATTTCACCTATCTTAATTCAAGATGATCATTAGAGAAGCTGCTAAATGTATTCATTTCCCCACATGACAAACATTTATCATAGCTGTTCATGGGAAATACAGAGTTTCTTTGCTATAAATTTCCATTTGTATTAAACATATAACTCTGAGTCATGAATCCATAAACTTATCTGCCAGAGATGCTGGAGCTGACAGAAGACAAACCTCAAAATTTTTGAAATGTTTAGATTATACTGTTTATAAGTAGAATTACAACATGGAAAAAATAATCAGAAAAGAGACAAAAGGCTTAGAGTCAAGTATTGAAAATACATTAAGCAATTAAATCTTCAAAGAATGGAATTCCAGTGAAGTTTCTAGAGCAACTTCTCAGCTCCACAGGTAGAATTCAATGAATGATTGAAATATCCCTGGAGCGCCATCATATGCAAAATCACTACTGCATCTCAATATGAATTTGCCTTTTTACACACAATATCTTGATTTTATTTGTCCCATGTGAATTCCAAACACCTTGCACCAGTACTCATGGTATAGAATGCTATAACACAGAGATGTCAAACTCAAGGCCCATAGGCTGGGTCCAGCTGCATGCAGCCTTCCTGAGCACCGATTTCGGCCTGCAGCTCTCTGCCAGCAAAAATGGAGCTCGGGAGGGCTGTGCTCAGAGGCCTCCCAAGCTCCATTTTCATTGGCAAAGCACTCAGGCACCCCTGACACGAGTGATATCGAGCTGGCCACGCCCATTCTGGCCATACCTCTCCCCCGGGATCAAACACAATCCGGATGTGGCCCTCAATGAAATAGAGTTTGATATCCCTGCTATAAGGTAACTGAGATCACCAGAATGTAACACCATTCTTCATATTAAACTCAAACAATGCGAATATAAAAATCTGTCAGTTTCTACAAAGTAGAATACACTAGGCACAATTTCAGAAGTTGTGGATGACTTTCCATTTTAGCTTTGGCTAAGACAAGGCACAGCTTGGGATACTTAATCATAGCTGTTCTGAAAAAAATCAAACTAACACATTATAGGCTAGCTAACTGATGAGGCAGTCCATCAACTTTCGATGGACTCTCCATATGGAATCATTTATTTATATTCTCCTGCCATGAGACCATACTGGCCTTTGTAAGACACAATTCTCCTGTAATTTAACCTCATGACTCTAAATGAAGTAGTCAGCTTTCAGTATAGCCAATACTTAGATTTGATAACTGGAGAATGATTTTTTTTTCTGTTGGCCAAACTAAACATATGTTTCCCCACATAGTTAGTAACAAATTAACTTCAGTACAATAGCCAGGATATCCAATGGGTTTTTTTTTTTAAAAAAAACCTGACCTTATATTAGATTTGACATTTGTTTCTGCAACATTCAAGAACTTCTGTTGTGAGTAACACATCCTTTTGGTGGAGTGTGGTCTCATGACAGGTCTAGGAAGAATGAGACAAGAGATAAAACAAGAAGCTTACATGATACAATTGCTAAATATTGCAATTCTTGCTTATAAAGCCATGAAGTGATGTTCAAAATCAATTGAGAGTAGGGGGTTGAAATGTAACTTTTTTTTCAGAATGGAAGCTGAGAAGTCCATATTCTACATTATGGAATAGATAGATAATTTCTTCAGGGTATAAACAGCTAGGGTGAGTACAATGCTGCCTATTTCCTTAACTACCAGCAGGTTTTGATATTTTTGACTATATAATTTTTTGGAATCATTTCTTTAGTATGAGATTTGGGAATTCTGGATTTTCCTGGAGGAGCTATGAAGCTCAAAGCACTGCTAAGAAATTTCTCTTGGTTTTTAGCATTCAGGTGTGTAAGGCTTGCACATTGCTTCATAAATTTTTAAATTATCTGTATAATGATACCAGCATTCAAATAACATGCTGCTCTACTGTTTGCTCCTACTATCTAATCCCAGGGAAATAGTAGACATCTAGACTTTCTATGCAAAGGAAACATTAGCATGGGGAAAACAAGCTATTGATAATTATGATAATATGAATGGTTTTGATTTGGCAAACCCACTATTCTTCTCCAGTGGCTTTGGCTATTCCTGAAGAATTGGATATGTATCTTGCTAGTGTTTTGGAGTACAACACTTTTAATAGAAGTGTAAGTTGCCATAGTAGACTGGTCTATCTTTAAATGATTGGTTTGCCACTTTCTGTCCTATTGTGCAAGTGGTCTTCTAATTAGTCTTGTTTATCTTGCTTCAGTATTTTAACTGATTTTATTCTATGTGTGTGTTTGTATACATGCCTGCCTCTCTCTCTCTCTCTCTCTCTTTCTCTCTCTTTCCCCTCCCTCTCTCCCTCTCTCTTCTGCCAGGATTATATTTGTACGACTAAAAATTCATGTTATGCTGCTGGTCTTGATTTAAATGTCAATGTGTGTGTGTGTTTAAAAGGTTATTATAAGCCAATTTATAGACCCGAATGTATCCATTCTTAAATAAATACATTGACCTCATTGACTATTGTAATGCCACCCGTTCAGAATTATAACTTGATTGATAGTGTAGTCAAGTAGGAACTACATTTTTAGAACATATATATATGATACATTCTTTCAATTTCTAAGTAACTTGAAGGAAGTCTGTATGTTGCCTACATTGCTACATAGGTTCCAAGAATGGGGCCTTTTAGATGATAATTTACCATCTTGCTATACCACTCAATATTTAAACATCAATTTATGAGATGAAGAAACTGATTTTCCTTAGTTTGTATCTTATGGCTTTAAATTGGTTGATTCAATTTATGAATATTCCTGTTTTACGAGTGAACTACTTTTATTCTCCTGATCCAGGGAAAGCATTTTGGGACTTTTCAGAGATATGGTTCACTGGAGAAGAAGGAGGCAGACAACAATATCTGATTAGTGATGGGCAGAGGGAGATACAATTGGAAACAGCATGTTTGGTGACTTATAGCGATTCCAGTTTCAGGCCTTTAGACTTATCCCCAATGCCTGATCCTCAGTGGTACTGGGCTCAAGATGTCATGCTAAAGACTAGGTTGCAATAAGAACTTCTTCATCCATGATCTTAGCTTGAACAGGAGGACATGCTTGAACTGGGCCGGCATGCAATTACTGATACCCAGTTGTGCATGGATGGAGGAACTTCTGTTTGTAAATCTGCTCATGCAGGTTTTTAGGTGGCATTAATCACAAACTCAAGAGAAGAGTGGATGAGAGTGGCAATTGTTATCCAGGAGTCTTATATGACTTTCAAATATTCCTCTGAAGATAACTAGATAGGAGACTCTTATTTGTGATGTTGGGCTCTAGAGAACAGATGGCAAAATGTTCTGCTGCATAATGGTGAGCTGACAAACATTGTAGATTTGTGGTGCTAGGTGATTTTAAACTTGTGTACCTGGGCTTGGAGTCTGAATCATCTTGGAGACATGAAGAACAATGTTATTAATAGCTACTAGTAATGAGGTCTATAAATTATTCCTAATATTGTTGGCAGCATGTCTTCTTCTGAGTTTATGAATCTGTTATTTTAATTTTTGCATCTCCCAAGGCATCTGATGAGAAAATGTAAGACTGCTGGACTAAACAGTTCCTTAGCTTTTAATCATGCATTAAATGATCATAATCCAAGGCCACCTGCTTCCAAGTCTTATTTAGTTATCAATCTTTCCTGAAAAACATATTGGCTAAATACACTTGAATGACCAAGTTTAACTTACATGATAATATTAGTTTCTTTTACACATAGAGGGTAGGGACCATTTTATTTCTGATCTTATTGATAAACTCAATATAAGGAATCTGATGAAAATTCTGTTCTTCCACATTATGAAGAATGGTGCCTTAACTAAGGTTCCAGTATAAAATATTTAACCATGTTAAAAATGTAACACACTGAGGATTTGAGTGCCCTGACTCAAATATTTTGAATTTCTAATTGCTATAGTCATCTGGCTTTAAACATGGACTTTCCATTTGGTTTTCATTTAATATTAATTTTAGGAGCAATAAGCAACTTGTTCGTCCCACTGTAAAATTTCCCATCTGTGACTTGCCAATTAATATATAATTAATTCTAATGATAATTCCAACTAAATTTGCCATATATAATACAAGTCATTTGCCTTATGGATGCTGAAGGACAGGGGTGTCCAACCTTGGCAACTTTAAGACTTGTGGACTTTAATTCCTAGAATTATCCATGGCTGGCTGGGGAATTCTGAGAATTGAAGTCCACAAGTTTTAAAAGGACAACCATGACCTGGATGAATGAGAATCTCCATAGACCAGAGGTCTCCAAACTTAGCAACTTTAAAACTTGTGGACTACAACTTCTGGGAGTTGAAATCCACAAGTCTTAAAGTTGCCAAGTTTCAGGGTCCCTGCCATAGACACTCAACCCATCTATTTAAGATAAATACTGCATATTCTCCTGCCTCCTTTCCTTATTGGAACCTTGTTGGGAAACCCTGCAGTTGGAGAGAATGCTGGACAAACTTGATGATTTGGAGCCTTCTCAATTGAGTTTCAACCCAGGATATGAGACTTTTGAGTGTTTTGTCAATGACTATTCTGGAACCAAGAGATGGTGAGAACAACTATCCTGATTCTACAGGATCTTTCAGTTGCCTTATTATTTTTAATCTGTTTGATGAATTTGTGAAATAGACACAACTCAGAGCTGTTCTGATTTAAGTGTCATACAAACTGTACAGATGAACAAGCATGTTCTACTACTACTAGAGTATTACTACTCTAGAGGAATCTAGGGAAGTAGAGAATGACATTTTAGCGAGGATGAATGGAGTCCCCAATTTCAAGGACTTTACTTTCCTCTTGTTCCTCACCAAGAACTGTGACTTTGAGGTATTTCTGGGCTATTCCTGGGGACCTCTCTGGAGCCAATCAGTAACAAACATAACTCACTAAAGAGCTGCTGCTTGAAATATATTTATTTTCCTATCTCTGTAATTGGATTGTGGTTTGATACTTTCTCAAATGAATTCAGAGTAAGCTTTGTTTAACATTCAACATTTGGCAGAAGGCTCACTTGAATCAATTTGAGTTTCACATTGCAAATGTTGTGGCACAACTGAATTATCCTTGAAATATTTACTTCAAGTAGAGTTAAGATGGGAGACTGAGGTTTGGAAAATTAAAATTCATCTATTAGCTCTACTTTATCAGTTTACTCCTATGTGGCAATTTAATTCCCACAAGCTTCCAATTGAAATTCCACACCAACACAGCAGCCACTAAACGCATCCTAAAAATAACAGAATTGGCCCTAATTAGAAATGAACTTCACACAAAAAGATTTATCCTAGACCAAATCAACAAAGATCTCCTCACACTTCACCTCAGACTCAGCAACAAGATTCACCCCTTACTTTGGGACAAATCCAAACAGCTCGCTGTCTGGAGAGCCGAAACACAGACCACCCTCAAGACAGACCAACAAACTCAGAAAACTACAACAATGCCAGAAACAAACTCCTCCCCCCTCACAGCCACACATGAAACAAACAGTGCACAATATCTCAGACAAGATCCTCACCGAAGCTGAAACCAAGGTCCTTTCTAAAGGATTCAACTTTGCTGTCGCTCCCAAACACATCCCCACAGAAACCATCATATGCGGAGTTGAATCCAGCCTGACCAAAACCAACCCTGATGATGCTAATAGAATCAGACTCGAAATCACCAACATCCTCTGCACTAACAAACCACCCAAAAGCAACTTATCCAAAGAAGAACAAACTGCACTACTTAACCTGAAAGAAGACACCAGCATAATAATCCTACCAGCAGACAAGGGCAACACGACAGTGGTTATGAACACATCTGACTACCAATCCAAGTTAACCAACCTACTCCAAGACCCCACATACAAACCCCTAAAGACAGACCCCACCACCTACCTAGAAAAAACCACCAGATCCAAAATAAAAGCCTCCCCCATCAGTGAAGAAATCCAGCAAAGAATCATACCCAGAAAGAAATCATCCAGATGCCCTAAACTTTATGGTCTCCCCAAGATACACAAAGAAGGAACCCCACTTAGACCAATAGTCAGCTCCATAGGCTCACCTCTACAAAACCTAGCCAAATTTCTCGCCAAACAACTACAGCCCTATGCAGAATCCATCAACTCACACGTAAGAAACTCATTCCAGTTCATCGAGATCATAAAGAAACAAAACTTACAACCCAGTGACCTACTAGTGAGCTTCGATGTCATATCCCTCTTCACCCAAGTGCCAATAAAAGAAGCCTTGACAGCCATCCAAAACAAATACAACCCCCCCCAAGCACATCCTAGATCTGATCAACCACTGCCTATCCAATACATACTTCACCTACAACGGACAAAAATACAAACAAATAGAAGGAGCACCCATGGGATCACCCCTCTCACCTGTCATTGCTAATCTCTACATGGAACAATTTGAAACACAAGCTCTAGAAAAATATGATCACAAACCCAAACTCTGGCTCAGATACGTAGATGACACCTTCATAATCTGGCCACACAGGAAAGAAAAACTGAACAACTTCCTCACACACCTCAACAGCCTACACCCCAAAATACAATTCACCATGGAAACAGAAGCTAACAACCAACTTCCCTTCCTAGATGTCTTGGTATACAAAAAATCCAATGGCTCCCTAGGACACACCATCTACCAGAAGAAAACACATACAAACCGCTATCTACATGCACTCTCACACCACCACGCAGCACAGATCAATTCCGTAGCCAAGACACTCATCTCCAGAACAAAATGATTAGCCGTCGAACAACACCTAGAGACCGAACTACACTCTCTCACCGGTGTGCTGACAGCCAATGGATTCCAAAGAAAGAAGATCACCCACCTAATCCAAAAAGAAACCCCAACCAAAATCCAAGACAGAGAACAAGAGAATGGCAAAGCCCTCCTCCCATATATAAAAGGCACTACAGACAAAATCAGCAAGATCCTCCAAAAACACAACATCAAGACAGCATTCTGCACAAACAGAAAGATATCCACCATCCTAAGAAACCCTAAGGACAAAATTGAGTTAGAAAATCAAGGAGTATATGAAATCCTTGCACTGCCTGCCCCACCACATACATTGGACAAACTAACAGAAGAATAAGTGCACACATTGAAGAACGTAAGAACTCAATAAAAAAGGAAGTACCAACCTCTTCCCTGGTCCAACACCTCAAAGCCACAGGACATGAGATTGACTTTAAAAATACTAGAACTATCGCCAAAACTGAACACTTCAGCAGCAGAATAATCAGAGAAGCCATAGAGATAGAAAAACGCCCACACAGCATGAATAAACGAGATGATACCTCCCGCCTACCAGCCATTTGGAAACCCACCCTCATGAACAGACGAGTACCTAACATGAAGAATGACACCAGACCCACACCCCTGAGAGCCACACAAGATGCCACCACCACAGTTCCACGTAGAAAGCAGACTCACACCCACAGAAGATGAGACACGACCATGGACCAGAAGCCACACTGCAGCTGCATCACTACCCACTTCAAACCCCTCTGAGCCATACATGAAGCAAACTGACCCCCACCATGAAGATGCAGCATGACCACGAACTCAAAGCCAAACAGCAAGATCACAGCTCACCAGCTCAAATCCCCCAGCAACTAAGACTAACCTGAGCACAACCAAGCCCCCACCTGAACAAAACACGCCTCCAGCCAAATAGAACACAACCAACCCCCCAACCAATCAGAACACAGCCAAACCCCCAACCAATGAGAACACACCCCTAGCCAATCAGAACACAGCCAAGCCCCCACCCAATCAAGTCACACCCCCACTAGCAGTTAAAAGGAAGAAGCAGCTGCAAGCTCACATCACTCTGAGAAGCACAGAGCTGAAGACCAAGCCTGAAGATGATGAATGAGACTTCATCGAAACGTTGCCTAGATACTTCCAATCTTACGCGGGAGAAAACCCGAATAACCAAAGATCCACATACAAATATCCAAAACCTCAGAAAACATATATATATATATATATATATATATATATATATATATATATATATATATTTGTTTTCTTAAGTTTTCGCGGGTACTTACATGTCTGGCATTCAGCTTTGTTCGAGTATTTTCCCATGTCATAATAGTGGTGCTTTTAAAGTTGTAGCAACGTTTCAGCAGAATCTCATCTGCCATCATCAGGCTTCTGTCAACAGAAGCCTGATGATGGCAGATGAGATTCTGCTGAAACGTTGCTACAACTTTAAAAGCACCACTATTATGACGTGGGAAAATACCCGAACAAAGCTGAATGCCAGACATATATATATATATATATATACCCGAACAAAGTATATATATATATATATATATATATATATATGAAGCCTGATGATGGCAGATGAGATTCTGCTGAAACGTTGCTACAACTTTAAAAGCACCACTATTATGACGTGGGAAAATACCCGAACAAAGCTGAATGCCAGACATATATATATATATATATATACCCGAACAAAGTATATATATATATATATATATATATATATATATATATATATATATATATATATATATATTCCGGACCAATCTACCTTTTCTGGTATATATATATATATTAGAGACACGAGATTCAGTCCTCCACAATGGAAGGTGACAATGTCTTCCGATCCAAGACAAATAAGTCCCGAGATAAGTCAGTGGGCCCCAAAAAGGCCTCTAAGGTGGTGGATAAGGATGCCCATAGATGGCACCAAGCCTTGGAAAGGCAGTTGCAGAAACGGGCCAGGGAGGCGGATAAGATGGCTATGACACAACAATCGGATCAGGGCCCAAGTCCATTGCTGGGGCCCTTGGACTTATCTACCCAGTCCAGACAGGCTATTTCTGGACAGCCTCCCATAGCCATATCTCCTCCAATGAGCACTGCCTGGCGAAGCGCAGAGGCAACCTTCACCCCTACGGCCACCGGTTTAAGACAGGAGGAGGGATTACCTGAGACTATTCCCATTGAAATGAGGCAATGGATGGAGATGGCAATTCAAAAGGGCATTGCGGTTGGAATTCAACAATCCATCTGGACCAGACACTTTTCAGCTACTTCGGAAATGGGATCCCTGTCTGCTCAATCCTTTGTGCATATGGGACAACATCAAACTCAGGTATTCCCCAATATTCCTGACATACCAGTTCAGGGTCTTTGGGAGGAGGTGGAATTAGATGATCAGGATGTTCCCATGGAGATGGGGTCGATCTATCAGATCAACTGGGGGTTATCAGAGGCTGACCCACTAGAACGAGGAATGTTGGCTGATGAAGGCCTCATTCTGGACCAACCTACCTTTTCTGGTCTTTTTTGTCCGCACCTCTTTAAATCTTTACTGTTCAAAGCAAAGAACACCGCTAAACTAGGCACATCAAGTCCTCATCCATTGTCAACAGGGTCTCAGGATGAATCCGAGGACCTAATATTCTCACAACCAGCTAATGAGGCAGAAATTATTCCTGTCTCTCGTATGTTTGCTGAATTAGTACAAAATCAATGGGCATCAGCAGCATCCTACCTAGCCCCCAAAGGGTACGATAAACGATATTATAATTTGGCACCAGAGTTTTCAAATTTTCTCAAAACGCTGGAAGTGGATGAGCCCATTGTGGCACTGGCCTCTTCTTCAACCTTTCCCAATGAGGCCAAGGAAGCCCTGAGACCAGAGGAAAAGAGAGCAGAGTTGGCATCCATAGGGCGCATGTTTCTGACGCCTGGGCCATTAGGGCAGCTACAGCTGCATCCTTTTTTACACAGTCCTCCCTTCGATGGCTCTTCCACTTGAGGGATATATTGCCGGCGTCAAATGTCAGAGCCCACCAGGACATTGCTAAGATTATTGCAGTGACAGAATTTTCTGCCGACACCATATTTAATGCAGTCAAATTCTCATCTAAAGCCATAGCATCTCACGTGTTAGCATGGAGACTGCTATGGCTCAGACATTGGCAGGCAGATAACAAGCATAAATGCAAGCTGGCATCAGCCCCAATATCAGGGGATAAATTATTTGGCAGTGTCTTGGAGCCTCTGCTTATTGAGAATAGAAACAAGAAAAAAGCACTTCCCCCTCTTTTTCAGAGGTCTGAAAACAGAACACCCCAGTTGTTTCGAAGGGGTTTCTTTTGGCCCTACTATCAATGTCCATATATTCCCAGATCTCAGAGAACATCAGGCTACAGGCCCAGTTTTAGACAGGATAGGTCTGAATCTTTCGATAGAGGTCAGCGGGGAGGCCAAAACAGAAGAAACCCTTGAGGTACCGGAGGCTGATTTTTTCGTCACCCCAAGTGAGTCCTTGACAGCAGCTCCCATTGGAGAGCGGCTAAAATTGTTTGCTGATCAATGGGACAGCTCCACCTCTGATGCATGGGTCAGGGACTCTGTTAGGTTTGGTTTGGCGCTAGAGTTTCAATCCTCCCCTCTGAACTTTTTCATTAGGAGTCCTAAGTCCACAGACCCCATTAAGAGAGCGTTGATGCAGGAGGCTATCAATCATCTTGTGCAAATTCGGGCCATTAGGGAGGTCCCATCTGAACAACGGGGTCAAGGTTGTTATTCCATATTGTTTGTGGTCCCAAAGAGTTCGGGGGGCTGGAGGGCAATTCTGGACCTCAAAAGTCTGAACAGATCATTGGTTTATCAAAAATTCAAGATGACTACTCTCCAGTCCATTCTGCTCAGCATCAGAGAGAACGATGTCTTGACCTCTATAGATCTCACAGAGGCTTATCTACATATACCAATTAGACCTGCTCACTATAAATATCTTAGATTTTGCTATTGTGATCGGCGCTACGAATATATCACCCTACCATTCGGCCTGGCTTCGGCCCCTAGGACGTTTACCAAGGTTGTAGCGGCTTTCGCTGCCTCCCTAAGGAACAAATCTATTCATTTACAATGCTATCTGGATGATATTTTAATTTTGTCATTTTCCAGACATCAATCAAATTTGGATACCAAGATTACCCTGGAGACCCTTCAAGGTCACAGTTTTTCCATAAATTGGGATAAAAGCCATTTGATCCCCTCAACTAGGTTAGTTCATTTAGGGGCAGTGATAAATACCATGGAGGGCAAGGTTTTTCTCTCTCAGGACAGGTTGAATAGTATCCAGTCTTTGGCCAGAGAGATCAGAGCCTTAAAGAGGGTTTCCCTGGCAGTTCTGTCTCAACTGTTAGGGAAACTGATTTCTTGTATTTCCATTGTGCCTTGGGCTCAATTCCATTCTAGAGATCTACAATGGCTCCTGCTACCTTTCCAGCGATCCAGAAGAGCCACTTCCAACGTCCGGATAAAGTTACCACACAATGTTCTCCGATTGCTCTGCTGGTGGTCAGAAAACACGATAAACAATGGGTGTCAATTCAAGGAACCATGCAGGGCAACGATCACAACCGATGCCAGACTGGTGGGATGGGGAGCTCACTTCCAATCCCACACTGCTCAGGGAATTTGGACTATTTACAAACAATCACAAAACATCAACCTGTTGGAGTTGCGAGCAGTTCATCTGGCATTATGCAGTTTTCTACCCCTCTTCCAGACCACATTCTGGTCTTGACAGACTATATCACAACCAAGGCCCACGTAAACAGACAGTGGGGTACCCATTCCAAACTTATGATGCTGGAGACAGCCAGGTTGTTCAAGTGGGCCGAGGCCAATCTGTTGTCGCTCAAGGCAGAGCACATAGCAGGGGCCTTAAACACACAAGCGGACTGGCTCAGCAGGGCCACGATAGATCAGGCAGAGTGGTACCTACACCCATCTCTCTTCCAGGAAGCAGTGCAGAGGTTTGGGCAACCGGTGATTGATCTATTTGCCTCTCCCCTCAACGACCAATTGGCCCGGTATATTTCAAGGTACCTGACTCAGGCGGCGGAGGCCATCAACGCTCTGCGATGTCAGTGGCCTCCCAGACTTCTATATGCATTTCCCCCACTCCCTGTAATACCCAGGTTGATCCAGAAGTTATTGGAGGAATGAGAGAAATTGATATTGGTCGCCCCTTACTGACCCAGGAGAACATGGTTCGCGGACTTACAGTACCTGTCGAGAGAACAACCTTGGAAAATTCCACCATTGATGGTTTCCCTCTCGCAAGGGCCAGTACTTCATCCGGACCCCCAATGGCTCAGCCTAGCCATATAGAGGTTGAGCGGAACCGTTTAAAGACCCAACAGATTTCAGAGGATGCCGTTGCCACCATACAAGCATCCAGACGGTCCTCTACAAATCGTATATACAAGGCCACATGGTCCACTTTCTGTCACTGGTGCCGGGGGGCTAAGATCGACCCAACTGCCCCATCAATAGGACAATTATTGGACTTTTTACAGGAGGGATTGACCAAGGGCCTATCTCCAAATACTTTATGCAGACAGGTGGCGGCCTAAGCCTCGGTGATATCCTGGGGTAACCTTTGTTCTATAGCACACCATCCACATGTCCACAGCTTTCTTAAGGGTGCTGCAAACTTATGACCTCCTGTAATTCACCACTATCCCACTTGGGAGCTCAACAAGGTGTTAACTGCACTTACAACTGGCCCATTCGAGCTTTTAAGAACCGCTCATCTCAAATTCCTGACATATAAGGTGGTCTTCTTAATTGCGATCACATCAGCAAGGAGGATTTCCAAATTGGAAGCATTGTTGATGAGAAAGGACCTGTGCATGTTTCATGCGGAAAGAGTGATTCTCAGATTGGATCCATCGTTCATCCCTAAAGTAAATTCAGCCTTTCACAGAGCGCAGGAGTTAGTGCTTCCAAATTTTTGTCCGAAACCATCTCATAGATTGGAGCATCAATGGCATCGACCTGACGTTCGAAGGGCGTTAAGCATCTATCTAGAACGCATGGCGGCATTTCGAAAATCTGAGGCTCTCTTCCTATCCTTCAACCCATCCACTTTAGGACACAAGGTGTCATCGACAACTATTGGTAGATGGTTGAGAGCCACCATAGCTAAAAGTTACGAATGCCAGTCCATCTCAGTTCCTAAGGGCATTACAGCCCATTCGACAAGGAGTGCGGCAACATCAGCAGCATGGGCCACATGGACTTCCATAGATGAAATTTGCAGAGTGGCGACTTGGGCTTCACCATCGCCCTTTGTCAGAAATTATAAAATTGATATCTATGCCTCAGCGGATGCTTCATTTGGCAGAAAAGTCCTGCAGAGGGTCCATAGAGTTTAGGAGTGGATTTCAATCCAGATGGAGTCCCTCCCTAAGGACAGGCCAAGCTTTGGTATGTCCCACTTCTGGATGCTCTGAACACTCATGGGAGAAAGGACATTGGTACTTACCTGATACGCCCATTCTCTGTGAGCTGTGAAGAGCATCCAGCCCCACCCATTTCTTTCTGTCTGGTGGGGTTCTGTTCTGGTCAGATATCTAGATTAGGTGATGAGTTCCGGACTTTGGCACTCAGTCTTTGCAAAACTGGGGGACACTGGGGAGGTGTCCTGTGGAGGAGGAGGAGCATCCTGGAGTTTTAAGCCCAGCCTTTCCAGAAGAGACGGAAGCACCTCCCACTTCTGGATGCTCTTCACAGCTCACAGAGAACGGGTGTATCAGGTAAGTACCAACGCCCTTTCTCCAAAGCATGCACATAGGTACATAAATGGGAGAAACTAGGCAACCATTAGCATTGCATTGCAAACAAAATAATTTCTTTAATAAATAATTTAGGAATGCATTGTATGTATCTACTGATAGTCATTTAAAAACTTCAAGCACAAAACAGGCATCTTATTTCACATATAATGTCCATTATTTTTGAACAATGCAGTTTGTTTGTCTATTAACCTTAGATATGGTATAGAATGCCATGAGCTGTATTCACAGATAACCAATATCTGTTGCTGGCAATCAGCTGAGTTATCCAGATCCATTCTCAAGAATAATACATTCTCTTTCACAGCTTCATCTGTGTCATATGCAGTGGAGAGGGATATTTTATCATCATTTCTCTGGAACATCCACACCTTGGAGGATATTAACAATTTATATATATAGCCAAGCAGTTTTGGCATGCAAAATCTAAGTAACAAAATTTGTCTAAATAATGAATGCTTGGAGTAAGCAGATGAGATTGTAGCCCAGATCAACAGCCAGCAAAAATGCACAGTATAAATTATGAAAGTGTACTATGAAAAGTCACATATACTTTTTTATATTTGTAGTAAAATATCTAAAAAGCATATTTACCAGTTGATAAATTGTGGTCATTAAGGTCGTTCATAAAAGAAAGTATTTCTTTATCTCTCTTCTAATTGGTCAAATGATTCTCATAATATCAATACTGTTTAATTTTGAAACTATTGCTTTTAAAACCAATCTAGCATAGTTAAAGAATGTAAATACAAGTTATATTCTTCATAAACCAGCTCAAACTTTTGATAAAGAAAAAGAGAAGAGCCACCCACCGTTCAATGGTAAAAATATTGAATTACTTTATAAGATAGACTTAATTCAATCCTGATCATCTCCAGTTTAAAATATTTCTGTGAAGAAATCTGAAGATCACACCAAACAGCACCACCATCATTTGCTACCTTATAGAAGTGATGAATTTTAAATTGGCCAGCATGATCAAAGACTATGAGGGATAAAATTTCATTTAGTAAATCTAGAGCGTACCAGTTTGCAACAACTGTATATAAAATTGTTTCTGGTCACAGTGGAGAAGATACTGAGCAGTTAGGCCTGGAAGTGTGGTGAACCAAAGAAATCCTTGCCAGGATTTTAACTCCACTCTCCACACTGTGAATGATCAGGTGTTCTGCTACATTAACAGATTCCCAATTGATCGATGCCTCCTCTGCTCCATTATCCCTATCAGTAACTACTCCTGAACATGAGTCTTGTGCTCTTTTGAAAGAACACTAAATCCAAAACATGACTAACACAATGCATTGATTGCAAGTGTGCAGGGACAAGCGTGCAGGAGAAATCTCTTGAGAGTGAAAAGAGCAACTGTCAGTTCTTTTTCAATGCTATTGGTCACGGGTGTCAAACTCACAGCATCATGTTGCTGTCACATGATGTTTCACAATACTTTTTCCCTTCATGGAGCTGGGGTGGGTGTGGCCTGCATGTAACGCATCCAGCCCATAGACTGCCAGTTTGACACCCCTGCTATAGTGATGCTCAGTGGGAAAGAAACTGAAACCATGGGACTCAATCACTCACTTTCCTTAATTTGTCCTGCGTTAAAAGTGTAAGAACAGCACCATTTACAATGAAGCTGCCTTTAGCCACTATTTTATTGGGCTGCCAACTAACCAAACAAATTGTCCATGACTGGGTCCTATGCTTCTAAGTGGTATCAGCAGGTAAAATGGTTCATGAACTGAAGAGCACCTGTGACACTTTTTATTTAAGCCTCCACCAAACACTTGCCACATTCTGCTACCCAGTCCTTGGGTTGCAATGAGCTATAACCTTTTGGTCTTTGACACCATGGCTGCTGTTGTTCAGAAAACAACCTAGTTGCCAAGCGATAATGCTGGGCCATTATCTCACAGCTCTTCATGTGAATTTATCTGCAGCAGGAATGAGGTCTTGTATTAACAACTTTGTGTTTGAGAAAAATAGCTAGTGAAACATGTACTGAAAAGAAGTGAGGGAAAATAAACAATTCATTATCCAAGTCCAGCAAGGAAAACTGCTATTCTACCTTAGGCCAAAGAATGGGGCTTTGATTCCATGGTGACTTTCTACCTTCCTATTGGTTGGCTTCAGGGAGCACCAATGGCCTCATGGTGTTCTTAGCATTCTTGGATCAACAGGATGAGCTTCACAAAGTGTGGGTGAAATTGAAGCGTGGAAATAGTCCCAGGTAGATTTTTGTGTGTGTGTGCTTTCTGAGAAATATAAATCAACCTTGCTTATTCAATAATATTCTCTCCAAGGTTCATATGTTTCAGAACTCTAAAAAAAAAAAAAAACCCAGTTCAAATTGTCAAAGGCCTTCTCTGCATCATATTAGTGCAGCTTAAAAATTTTAAGTTAAGAACATTTATGGATTTTTTAAAAAATGTTAAAGAACAGGTGGATCATTGAAGATGAGAAAGTCCAGAATTTGTAAAGTTTGTACTATAACTAATATCTTAGCCTTTAAAAGTATTACAGGATCCTTTGTGTTATGTATGTACCATAGTTAATAAAGTATGAGCTTGAGGTTAAGTGCAGGGTTCTGGCCCTGCACTTCTGATTGGCTGTTAGGCGACCAGATCGGATTGGCTAGTTCTTAGGAATCTGATTGGCCCTTAACAGGGGATTATTATTGGTTTAAAGTACTTGCATTCATAGCTCGCTATTGGACAATTCTCACAAAGGTTGCCTATATAAGGCAGGGCTTACTGTTGTTGTTTTAGAAGTCACTATGCTAATAAAGAGCTAAAAGTCACTATTCAGAGGCTGTCTCCATTTACTCCAACCCATGTCCAAGTACGTAACACTGGCGACGAAGGTGGGATTTGGAGACGTTTGAACCTAAGAAGTCAGGAAGCAAGACCGAGCACGTGGAAGACGACGCCAACAACGGAACCATGTCCAGCAGCATCGTACCACCCGCTCCGTTTGATCCAAACCAAGAGGATTGGGAATCCTACATGGCTTCCAAATGTTTCTTGAGACGAAAAACTTGAAGGATGCCACACCAGCAAAAAAGCCGGCACTGTTCCTGACGCACTACAGCCCAGCTGTTTTTAAAATGGCAAAAGCACTCGCCAAACCTCGAGAAGTGAAAGCCATGAGTTGGGACGACCTCGAACCCATCCTGAGAGATCATTACGCACCAACCGTGCCTACACTCGTGAGACGCCATGAGTTTTACCAAAGGAACCAGCGAAAAGGAGAGAGCGTGGCCAATTTCATGGCAGACATCCGAAATTTAGGAGGCCTCTGCGGATTCGCAGATTTAGAAGAAGCACTAAGAGACCGAGTAATTCTGGGATTAGATGTGCTAGGCGTGCAGAGCAAGCTGATGGAGAAAAGTGACATCAGCCTTGCTGACGCCATCGCCGAAGCCACGGCTGCAGAGGTGACCAAAAAGTCAGCTGCACAATTACGGCGAAGCCACACTTCGGCAACACAACCGACTGGCGAAATCTTACCCAACTCAGAAGGGCAGCTCGTTACGACGCACCACGAAAACCTCTCTTCGTCGTCAGACAGCGACGAAGAAGGGGTCCATCGACTGCAGTCCGACCGGGACCCTCGCCCTAAGCCCTTACGCCCTTACGCCCTTACGCCCATGCCAGGGCCGAATGCAGATTCCGCGACGCACTCTGCCATGAGTGCGGGAAACGAGGCCACATCAGCCGGGTCTGCCGCAGCTTACCAGGACCCAGCCAGGCCTCAAAAGGGGCCAACCATCGCCAATTGACAGGAAACCTGTAAGGCGTCCTGTAAGGCGAGAACCAGTAAACCACTCCTACAGAAATCGCGTTTTGCAAAAAGAAGAGTCTCACCATACTATCACTATAGGTCACGCCTCAGTCATGGACTCTAAGAAAATTCGAGTCACGGTAGCCATCGAGAACCAGCCTTGCCACATGGAGGTCGACTCAGGATCGTCCCTCTCGATGGTGTCGTGGAAGACACTCAAGCAACTTATTCCCACAATCCAACGCCAAGACCTCCAATTTCAACGCCTCATCCTCAAGGACTACCAAGGAAATCGAATCCCTGTGGTCGGGTCCTGCCGAGTCCGAGTCTCCTTCAAAAAACATACAGCGTACTTACCTTTAACGATCATCGACAAAGACAGGCCTAGTCTCTTAGGCCTCCAATGGTTCGCGCCTCTAGGCATCGAGGTGGCCGGCGTGAACCGAGTCGGTGGTTGTGAGTGGGAGGAAGACCTTGTTTCTGAGTTCAGCGACATCTTCGCGGACCGTTTAGGCGAGTATAAGGGGACCCCGATCTCATTTAGTTTAGATCCAAAAGTAGCCCCAATTCGCTTGAAGCCCTGTTGAGTTCCATCCGCTCTTAAAGCTAAGATCGATGAACAACTCAACAAGTTAATTGCTCAAGGGGTGTTGAAGCCCATTGATCACTCTCCATGGGAAACCCCTATAGTAACACCCATTAAGCCAGATGGGTCAATCCGAATTTGTGAGGACTACCGGGCCACTTTAAACCACGCCCTACAACAGAATGCGTATCCAGTTCCAGTGGTGCAGCACCTCCTCCATTCCTTGGGGGGCGGAAAGGTTTTCACTAAATTAGATTTAGCTCAAGCTTATCAACAATTACCAGTGGATGAAAAGACGGCTCAGTCCCAAACAATTGTAACGCACAGAGGTGCTTTTAAATGTACTCGATTGCAATTTGGGGTTAGTGTAGCCCCGGGGATATTCCAAAGCCTCATGGAAAGGTTGTTACAGGGAATCAAGGGCGTGGTTCCGCATTTTGATGACATAGTAATTGCAGCCCCTACCAAAAAAATCTTGCAGGATCGTTTGAAAAGTGTCCTTAAAAAATTCCAAGAGGCAGGACTTTAGGTGAAAAAAAATAAATGTCACTTATATACTGACAGTGTTGAGTTTCTAGGGTATAGGATTGATAGCCAGGGCATCCACCCTACCAAAAGTAAATTAAAGGCAATAAAAAATGCCCCCAGGCCACGTAACAAGGCCGATCTCAAGGCATTCGTAGGCCTCATTAATTTTTATAATGTATTTTTACCGCATAAGACGACTGTTGCTGAACCGTTACACTGGTAATTAGATAAAAAAGCATTGTGGGTATGGGGTTACCGGGAAGAACAAGTGTTCCGGAATGTTAAAAAATTGCTCACATCGGACTCTGTACTTATGCAGTATAACGAGATTTTACCACTAGTTATAACCTGCGATGCCTCGCTCTTCGGGGTGGGTGCCATTTTGAGTCATGTACTGCCTAATGGGAATGAAGCCCCTGTTGCATACTTTTCGAAAACTCTTTCACATGCAGAGCGGAACTATGGACAAATTGATAAAGAAGCTCTTGCAATCGTTGCCGCTGTAAAGAAATTTCATGAATATGTGTATGGAAGGACATTCACCATTATAACTGACCACAAACCGTTGCTAGGGATAATAGCCGGGGACAAGCCAACCCCCTACATATTATCCCCTAGAATGACCCGATGGTCAGAATTCCTCGCTGCTTATAATTATCGCCTTCAATATCGACCGGGGAAAGCCATTCCCCACGCCGACGCATTAAGCCGAGCACCGCTTCCAGAGACTTTCGACGATCCGGCACCCATGGCACCCACGTTGCAGATCGAAACACTCAACCCGCCGCCTATGACTGCCCGAGACATCGCGAGAGAAACCAAATGAGACCACACCCTAGCCCGAGTCCTAGGATGGGTGGAATGCGGATGGTCATTGGACCAAGTCCCAGATGACTTCGCGCCATTTAAAGCAAGACAGACTGAACTTTTTTCACAAAAAGGCTGTGTCATCTGGGGCGATAGAGTCATTGTCCCAGAACGACTCCGGAAGATGCTACTACAAACCTTGCACGAGGGCCACCCCAGCATTGTGCGAATGAAAGCGCTCGCACGCAGCTACGCATGGTGGCCGGGCAAGGACCGGCAAATCGAGCAGTGGGTCAAAGCGTGTACCAGTTGCCAACAAGCCAGCAATGCCCCACCAAAAGCCATGCCTACTGAATGGGAAACGCCACGTGGACCCTGGTCCAGAATCCACCTGGATTTCGCAGGGCCAACCAAAGGATATACCTTCCTGCTGACAGTCGACGCATATTCCAATTGGTTAGAAGTTCATCGTATGACGGCCACAACTTCTGAGGCAGTGATTAAGATACTAAATAGACTCTTTGCAACTCACGGATTGCCTGACGTCCTGGTGTCCGATAACGGGCCACAGTTCACGGCATTGATGTTCGAGCAGTACCTCGCTGACCGCGGCATCCGCCATGCGCTCACCTCGCCTGTGCACCCTGCGACCAATGGCCGAGCTGAACGCATGGTCCAATTTATTAAAAAGACTTCGCAAAAAATGGACTATGACAATATCGATGACAAAGTCAACCAAATTCTCTTTTTTCAACACATAACGCCACATAGCGTCACCGGCAGAACTCCCGCAGAACTACTGATGGGACGAAGACTCCGTTCCCACCTCGACCGGTTGCACCCTGCTTACGAACCGGAAAAGCCTATAGGATCCAGTGGCTGCTATCACACGTTCCAGGTAGGAGACCGCGTTTACGCACGGAACTTATCAGGCGACCCGTTATGGTTAGAGGCAACGGTAGTACGAGTGACTGGTCCCAAATCCTACGTAGTGAAATGCTGTGACAATAAACTGTGGAAACGGCATATTGACCAATTGCGGTCACGACTCATAACGGCCAGTCAACAACTCCCCCATGACCAAACCGAGGGGGGGGAGGTACAGAAGAAGAAGATGACGTTCCAGGGAACATACTTGAAGAGAGCGACGAATCGAGTGAGACTCAAGAAAGCAGGAAGGAGAATTGTTTGCACCACAAGAAATTGCACCTGAGCAAGAAGCAGAAACACTGCCAAACAACAATCTACCTCAACAGGATTGCAATCAACCAGTCCAACGAAAATCCAAAAGACTTAAAAGACAGCCATCCTACTTAAAGGATTATATAACTACACCATAATTAAGAAGCTAGGGGGAAGGGGTGTTATGTATGTACCATAGTTAATAAAGTATGAGCTTGAGGTTCAGTGCAGGGTTCTGGCCCTGCACTTCTGATTGGCTGTTAGGCGACCAGATCGGATTGGCTAGTTCTTAGGAATCCGATTGGCCCTTAACAGAGGATTATTATTGGTTTAAAGTACTTGCATTCATAGCTCGCTATTGGACAATTCTCACAAAGGTTGCCTATATAAGGCAGGGTTTACTGTTGTTGTTTTAGAAGTCACTATGCTAATAAAGAGCTATTCAGTGGCTCTCTCCATTTACTCCAACCCATGTCCAAGTACGTAACACTTTGGAATTTTTTCAATAGGTTAAAATAATTAAACCTCTGAAAACAGCTGCAAACTATTGTAATATTCAGCTAAATGAAGATCTTTAGCAACTTTGATTGCTGTAACCCAGGACAGACTTTATAGGGATATCTAAATAGCACTGGGATATCATAGTTGCTCTCACAAGACGTTAGTCATGGGATAATCAAAAATTGGCTAGTCATCTCTTCACACTGATTCTATAAATTGGTTCCCTAAATACGAATTATACAGGTAAATCTATTCAAAGAATGACTAGGTTTTGAACAAATCCTCATAGTACCAAGTAAATTCATTTCATTGAAATTCTACTTTTGGTTCAGAATAAATATATGTAGGACTGTACTTCAAGACTTCTGTTTTAACTCCACCTATTAGTAATCAGCTCCATTGAACATACATTTCAGCAAATGTGCATCTGGTTGAATGTTTGGGCACCCAGTTGTGACATTTTTGATGGAAGGCTTTTATTTATTTTTTGCCAGATTCATAATTGGCAATAATTGCTACCTGACATTTCATTCATACTTTAAGTTTTACTGTAGAGCTTTTCAGCAACGAATAAGGAAGCTTATTGATGTCTTAGGAGTAATAATAAATTCATTTCAAAAGAAATGAAATTGCTTGCAGCACTGCCAATTATTGACAGGCCTGGACTTGTCAATTATTGACAGGCCAATTATTGACAGGCCTGGACAGTCTAGTAGGCAGCTGGAAACCCATAAGCCTGCATTGATGTTCTTTCAAAAGAGATACTTTTAGAAGCATGGGGGAAGAATTTTGAAGAGGCTACAGGAAGCCAATCTGAGATTTTTTTGAGCATAATTTAAGGCAGCTCTACACCCGTGCCAAAAAAGGATTGGCAGAAGAGCAGGTGTGAGTACCAGACTTACCTATTGTCGTTCCAACTGGTGGCTATAAACTCCCCCCAATTAAACTGAAAATGTAGAAATGTCGACATTGCCTCAGTCTCTTCTTGGCATCTGCAAAAAATCGCATGAGAATTGAATCTGCTTACAGAAGAGTTTAAGAAATCCCACCATTCTTAGGGGAGATTTGATCAGATTTCACTTCACTCTTGGCAGATCACTTGAAAGTTTAGACAATGTGGGAGGCATATGGGCATTGTACCAGATTGCTTGATAGAAGATCAATAAAAGTCTGCCAGCAGTCAAAAAGATGGCCAGCCTTTTGCATCCTGGATAAATGGCCATCTGGGTTTTGCTTAAAGGTAGTAGAAGGCAATCTCTTTCATTCTCAAAAAGAAGAAAGTTTCCCTTGTACTAAATCAGATCCTTCTTTCTCATTGCATTGTATCTGCCTCGGAAGCAGGAAAAAAAATATACAGGAGATAAATTGTGAAACTCTTTTGAAGTTTGGGTCTCAATTCCCCAGATCTTGTATCACTTCTTTCTTTTCATTATTTCTTTCTCAAATATTCCGCATGTTCATCATTCAAATTTTGTTCAAAAGTTTTGGCCTTAGAATACTTCTTTTTGTTTTGAAATAATCCAGTGCAATTTCAAAGTATTACCTGAAAAAGACTTTGGATTAACAATAATGCGAAAGAAAAACAATGGTAAGTAGTATAATATTCAATATGTTCATTTTAAAATCAATTCGTCTTATTTCAGGGGGCCTTCTCTTTAGTATGTTTCCTTCAGATGACAGTTTATATGACACAATGTCTTAAAACAATTGAAACAAACCAAAATAGAGCCTAAACAAGAATTTATTTTGCTGCTGTTTAAAAAGTGAAATAAAACTGAAGCATGATGACAGGACTTGTTGGGGGAATGTTCTACAGAATAATTACAATAAGAAAGGAAAGTCTATGTGTTATGCCCGCATGGAAGGAAGCCAGGAGTCAGTGACTTTGTATCAAGCTCTTTACTGCAGTCAGGAACCGAACTGGCTCTTAGGAAAACTTTGCGGCTTTTCATTCCCAAGCCGCAGCGGCCGTGGCCAATGGCACCGCTTTGAATCTCCCACGATTTGAATCTACCAATCGCGGGAGATTCTCAGCGAGCCAATCGGCGCGGCTCACCTAGCCAATCCGATCGCCCCGCGCTTGGCCAATCAAAGCACGGGGATCTCAAGAATTCAAATGAAGGTACAGAACACCCCTCCCCTCTTGGTTCAGTCCTCCATAGCGTAGTCCCGTAGGTAGGCGGGGCTCCGTCTTTGCCTACTGGACCTGCGCAGGTCAGTCGTAGGTTGGATCCCGGCCGGTTCGGTCGGGGTCTCTGTTTCTCCGGACTCCGTCGTGGGAACCGCCTGGTCTGTCTGGCCGGGCCGCTCTCCGCAGCTCCCTCCTGGGCTACCCGGGTTGGTTGAGCTGTGGGTTTCGCCGCTCCCGCTCGGTCTTCCCGGGTTGGTTGAGCTTGCCTGGCTGTCTCTTCCTGGCAAGGTTTCGTGCTGGCTGCTTGCAGGTGAATATGGCTGGTTTCTTTTTTCTGGGTATATGTTCCTGGGGTATCCCCTCCCCTCTTGGTTTGTGTTGAGGGTGTTGGTTTTGTTTGGTTGCATGTCGGTGGTGTCTTGTGTGGCTGTCCTTGATCTTAACTGATCGATGTGGCGTTTCCATGCTCGTCCGTTGGTTGTTTGTACCCGGTAGGAGTGTGGGCCTGTTAGCTGTGTTATGATTGCTGGTACCCATAATGGGTCTCCGTTTAGGTTCTTCGCGTAGACGGCGTCGCCTGGTGCGAAGGTTCGGTGTGTGCTGGTAGAGTCTGGGGGTTTCTCTGAGTTGTAAGTGGGGTGTAGTCTATCGAGTGGGGACCTTATTTTCCTCCCCATTAGCAGTTCTGCCAAGCTTTTATTTGTTGTGGTGTTCGGGGTTATGTGCTGTATGAAAAGTAATTTATTTATTTTGTCCTGGATCTCCCCGTGGTCTATTTTCTGGATGGTTTTTTTTGTGAATTGAACCATCCGTTCCGCCCTACCATTCGCCGCCAGATGTGCTGGGGCTGTCAGTGTGTGTCGTATGCCCCTTTCCGCTAGGAATTTTTCGAATTCTAGTGAGGTGAATTGGGGCCCATTGTCGGACACGAGGATGTCCGGGAGGCCGTGTGTTGCGAAGAGTTTGCAGAGTTCTTTGGTCATGGCTTCCGTGGTGGTTGTTCTCATGTTGCTTACCTCCAGCCAGTTGGAGTAAGCATCTACGGTTATTAAGAAAGTGTGTCCTTTTGTGGGCCCGGCAAAATCTATGTGGATTCTAGACCAAGGTCCCCTGGGGGTTTCCCACTCTAGGATGGGTGCTGTGGGTGGGCTTGGTCTAGTTTCCTGGCATCGTTGACACCTTGCTACCCAGGCCTCGATCTGTTTGTCCATCCCTGGCCACCAAGCGTAACTTCTGGCCAGGGCTTTCGTTCTAACGATGCCCGGGTGCCCCTCGTGTAACAGTTCCAAAACCTTCCCTTGTAGTTTTTCCGGGATGACCACCCTATCCCCCCATAGTATACACCCTTTTAGTAATGAGAGTTCTGTTTGCCGGTTCCGGAATGTCCTGAAGGTCTCGTCGTTGTCCTTTTCCAGCCACCCTTTCTCTACCCAAAGCAAAACCCGCGTCAAACGTTTGTCTTTATTAGTTTCTCGGGCAATGTCTGACGCGGTTATGGGTAGGTCAGGTAGAGTCTCTATGCTGAGGGTGGTCGTCGTGGGTGCTGGGTCAGTGTCTGGTTCAGGTAACAGTGAACGACTTAAGGCATCTGCATGGGAGATAGTCTTACCAGGTCGGTGTGTGAGCCCGTAGTTGTAGGCGGCCAGGAATTCGGACCACTTTGTCATTCGGGGAAACAGAATGTTCGGGGTGGCCCTGTTCCCTGCGAGTATTCCCAGCAGCAGTTTGTGGTCGGTGATGATGGTAAATGTCCAGCCATAGAGGTACTCGTGAAACCTTTTTACTGCAGTGACGATAGCCAAAGCCTCTTTGTCCAGCTGGCTGTAGTTCCGCTCCGGTTTGGTGAGGGTACTTGAAAAGAACGCGATGGGCGCTTCCTTTCCATTGGGGAGAGTGTGGCTGAGGACAACGCCAATGCCAAAGGATGATGCATCGCATGTGATGGCTAGTGGTAGGGTCTCGTTGTACTGAATGAGGACGGCATCCGAAGTGAGCAGGTCCTTGGTTTTCCTGAAGGCGGCTTCCTCGCGTTTCCCCCAAGTCCAGGTAGCCGCCTTGTCCAAAAGCCCATGCAAAGGCTCCGCCGCGGTCACCTTTGGGGGCAGGAAGACATTATAAAGTTAAGTAGCCCCAGAAACGCCTGCAGTTCTGTTTTGACCTGGGTATGGGGGCTTCCTTGATGGCTTTAATTTTTTTGTCAGTGGGGTGAATGCCATGTCGGTCTAGGAGGTATCCTAGGAATTCGACCCGCTCTGTGTACAGCTGGCATTTTTCCCTCTTCACTTTAAGCCCGGTTTCTTTGAATCTCGTTAGCACCTCCCTTAGGCGACTCTCTAGTTCGGCCTGGTTGGTTGCCGATACTAGTACATCGTCGAAGTAGGGTACCACCCCCTTGATGCCTTGTAAGAGTCTTTCCATGAGGCTCTGGAAAATTCCAGGCGCCACGCTGACTCCAAATTGTAGGCGGTTGCATCTAAAGGCTCCCCGGTGGGTGACTATGGTTTGCGCCTCTGCAGTTTCCTTGTTGACCGGCAATTGCTGGTATGCTTGGGCCAGGTCGAGTTTCGTGAAAACTTTGCCCTCTCCCAGTGAGTGTAGGAGATGCTGCACTACGGGGACGGGGTAAGCGCTTTGCTGCAAGGCGCCATTTAGGGTGGCCTTATAGTCCCCGCAGATTCTCACTGACCCATCAGGCTTGATTGGGGTGACTATGGGGGTTTCCCACTGGGCGTGGTCTATGGATTGTAAGACCCCTTGCTTGACGAGCTTGTCAATTTGCTCATCGATTTTCGGTTTGAGTGCGAAACGTACCCGCCTTGGTTTTAGACGTTTCGGGGGAACGTTTGGGTCGAGGCTGAAGGATATAGGGGGCCCTCGGTACTTGCCTAGGGTGCCGTCGAACACTTCTTGGAAGTCCCGGGCCAGTTGCTGCTCCCAGTTGGCTTCGGCGATGTGGTCGATGCCTGTGACTGCGATGCCTAGCGGTGCGAACCATTGAATTCCCAGCAGGCTAGGTCGGTCTCAATCGACGATGGTCAGGGGAAGTCTTTCGGTGTGCCCCTTGTATGTCACTGTGAATTTTCCTGTTCCGACTACAGAGATGCGGTTTCCCTGGTAGTCTTTGAGGATTAGTCTCTGGTTTTCCAGTTCCCTCCTCTGGATGGTAGGCACCAAGCATTTAATTTCTTGCCATGCTACCATTGAGAGGTAGGACCCGGAGTCCACCTCCATTTTACAGGGTTTGCCTTCGATGCCTACCTCAGTGTAGACCTTTCTGGCGTCTGTGGTAGTTGCGTGCTCGATGGTGACTGTCTGATGTGTCTCTTCTCTCCGCCAGCTCTCGCCCCCTCATTGGGCTTGTCCGTTCCGTTCCCAACGGTTGTCTGCTGGGCGGTCTCTGGTCCTGGGAGGTGGGCTCTCTCGTTTCTGCTCGCTCGGGTCCCATCGTCTGGGGCTGTGGGTTTTCTTGAGGCGGCAGATGCGGGCTATGTGGCCTTTTTTGTCGCAGTGCCGGCAAACGGAGTCGAAGAACCAGCATTCGGATCTGGGGTGGTTGCCTCTGCAACTGGCGCATGCGGTCCTCGACTTACGACTCCGCCGGCTGCGCTGGTCACGGCCTGCCTGGAGATGGTGGATGTCTTCCTCCTCGTCTGACGTGCCCGAGGGGGAGTGGAGTTCGCCCTGGTGGGTAGTAGTTTTAGGTCGGGCCTCGGTCAACCTTGCAGGGTTGTTGTTTGCGGTGCGGTCCCCGGCGTTCGGTCTCCGCATGCGGTCTGCTGATTGTCGGTTTGCTTCGGCTGCCGCGGCTTCAGAGATGGCATCGGCGAGAGCGATGTTGCCCTTAGCCATCAACCAGCTTTGGAGAATGGGGTCCCAAAGGCCGATCACGATTTGGTCCCATAGGGCCTCATTCATATTGGAGAACTCGCATAGTCCTCCAAGGCGCTGCAGCTCTGCAACGAAATCACTGAAACTCTTGCCCGACCGCTGGTCCCGCTGATAAAATTTGTGTCGTCAGATGAGAATGGGTACAGCTGGAGCGTAGTGTTTCCGGAGTAATGGCTCGAGGTCCGCCCAATCCATCGCGGTAACATCGGCGGGCTTGGCTAGCGCTTTTGCCATCTTAAACACTGCAGGCCTGCAGTGCGTTAGGAAGATGGCTCGTTTCTTCGGTCCCGTGGCATCCTTCAGATCGTTGCATTCGAGGAACATGTGGAATCTGTCCGTGTAAGATTCCCAGTCCTCGCTGGCAGGGTTGAAGGGGGTTGGTGGCGCGATGCTGGCCATCTCATCGGTTGGCTGGCTTCCGTCGGACATGTGCTTCGGTTCAGGATACGGATCCCACCCTCGTTGCCAGTGTTATGTCCATGTGGAAGGAAGCCAGGAGTCAGTGACTTTGTATCAAGCTCTTTATTGCAGTCAGGAACCGAACTGGCTCTTAGGAAAACTTTGCGGCATTTTATTCCCAAGCCGCGGCGGCCACGGCCAATGGCACCACTTTGAATCTCCCACAATTTGAATCTACCAATCGCGGGAGATTCTCAGTGAGCCAATCGGCGCGGCTTGCCTAGCCAATCCGATCGCCCCGCGCTTTGGCCAATCAAAGTGCGGGGATCTCAAGAATTCAAATGAAGGTACAGAACACTATGGAGATTTTCAATCATCCAAATCATGGCTATCCCAAAGGTGCTTTTCAAAGGACAACTGAACTTTGTTTTTCTTGAAGACGTTTGGCTTCCCATTCAAGAAATTTCTTCATTTCTGAAGAAGCTTCTTCAATGAGAAGTGAAACTAAAGGTGGTATTCAGCAGGTTCTGACCAGTTCTGGAGAGCCAGTAGCAGAAATTTTGAGTAGTTTGGAGAACCAGCAAATACCACCTCTGACTGGAGATTTTGCCGTATCCTTCCCCTGCCATGCCCACCAAGCCATGCCCACAGAACTGGTAGCAAAAAAAATTGAATCCCACCACTGAGTGAAACATCTTCAAGGAAAAACAACATATGATTGCCTTTTGAAAAAGCACCTTTGAGATAATAAGAAAGGAAGTTCCTCTTTGTTGTGGATTCATTGCCACAAGGCTTGGTGGTTGGCACTAATCTGGATACCACAAAAAGTTTAGATAAATTCATGAAGTCTCATGAGGACAATTCATTTTTGCTCTCAGTGTAAACTTCCTGTTGCCAGCTAAAAGAAAGCTATGTGTCATTTCTTCTTTGTGGCTATCTAGAAGCATTTGTCGAACAAACAAAATAGCTAAACGTTTTGTGGTTTGAGCTCCTCTCATTTTATGTTCTTATGCTCTCAACAGGATCTCCTGTCTGCCAGATGCAGTGTAAAAATCTAATTAACATTTGCTTTTGGCTATAGAAATTCCCTTTTTGCACTGGTCCTTTTTAGAAAAAGAACAAAACTCCTTGGGTAACTTAAATCTATGGCTCTTTAAAGAAAGAAGGAACAAATTGCAGTTACAGATATTTAGTAAGCTTAATGCATCTTCTGGTCTTTATGTTTGTAAAATAGTGGTTCAGCCTAAAGTTTGTTTTTTCTTGGAAACAATCCAGAAAGGGAAATTAATCTTCTGTTTAGTTTTTCTCACTCTTTCATCTATATTCTTGGACTATTGCCCGAATGATGTGTATAGATTTTGCTTTTGGATCAAAGCTATGAATGTATATCATACTTCAAATTGGCATTTTTCTAAGTAACACTTTCATAAAGTGCAAAAAAAAAAAAAACCTACCCCAACCCCAATTATGAAGGTTTTATTCCTTCACACTTCAAAGATCACTTCAGAGACAAAATATGGCATTTTTCATAACAGCTTCAGTTCTTTGCCTGACTTCAGTTTTTCTTTCCGCTGTACTACTCTTGCCTACATAACGTGAAATCCAACTTGCTATCTAATTTTTGGTCTCCCTGGTGTGTACAGACACTGACAGAGCTACGTATATGCAAAGCTGAAGAATTAAAAAGAACAGTTAATTTGTAGAGTTCAATTTATTCTATTATTGATATGATTGCTAATCCACAGCACCATGTGATTTGGTTCAGTAAGATTCTTCCTTTCTGTGTCTCATTGTATCTCCCTGCAATATATTAATTGCATGTCCCTAGGTTTAAAAATAATTGGGGGAACACTTAGCATGGTGTAAGGCAGGGGTGTCAAACTTGATTTCATTAAGGGCCACATCAGAGTTGGGTTTGACCTCAGAGGGCCAGGGGGACATGACCAGCTTGATGTCACTCGTGTCGGTGGCACTTGTGGTGGCCCGAGCATTCTGTCAATGAAAATGGGCTTCTGGGCTCCATTTTTGGCTGTGCTGGCTTCCTGCAACCCTCTGCCAGCAAAAACAGAGTTCAGAAGGACTGCCTGCGGACTAATATTAAAGACATTTCAATCTGACATAATCTTTGCTTTATGGTAACTGCATAGAAATATGCAGTTCTTAGAAACCTAGTTCTAAAGTGTCATTTGGAATAGAAGAATAGAAGAATCTCAATAGCTATGCTGAAATGGATTTTCAATTAAATAGAAAGCAAAATTTTACACTATTTGTCAAAGTCTAATTCTTCAGCTAGAAAAAAAAACAGTCAACTGCTTATCACTCAGCTCACATGGAAACCTCTGTTATCCATCTAATTCCTTCTGATTTATTTTCAAGGTATTGTTAAAGGTTATTGGGAGACCATCACTTCTAAAGTAAATATTTAAATCCCATGAAGGCTTTGCAAATTTCAAAATTAGTAGATAACCACAGCTATCACATAGCTGTGATTCTTTTCCAGTAGAAAAATTTCTAGCTAGTTTGTGAAATGTAAGTACATGGTGAAATATCAAGTCACATTAAATCATATGTCTGAACTCTGGGGACTGTTCACTGACATATGTTTAAAGTCCAACATTCAAGAAAACACATCAATACTAACAGTCTCTGAAAAGCAATTCATTTAAATCACCATTCACTTATTTTTTGATTTTTTTTGTAAAAAAGTCAAAGTGGCCAACATCCCTACTGCTTCTTCCTCCCCTTGTTTTTCCTATAACGTGAGGTGAGATGGGCTGCAAGAGAGTGACTGGTTCAAGGCCCCACTCCACCAGCTAGATTTCCTACCTAAGACAAGACTGGAAATCACAATCTCCTGGTTTCTAGCCCAGGGCCTTAAGCAGCAGAGAAAAATGGCTCTCGTTTATCATATTTATTCCAAAGCTACAGCTGGTGTAGAGTGCAGCAGTGTGGGAAATTCTTAAGGCCTGAAGAATGGCCCATGTAGCACTACTGGTCTGTGAGCTGCATTGATTGCCACACTGCTTCAGAATACAATTCAGGGTGCTGTTAATCATCTTTAAAGCTCTTCATAGCATCCAGGCTACTTGAGGGAGTATTTCATCCCTTTGGGATTGGCCATGCCACTCACGCTGACAGGGAAGACATACTACAGGTCCTGTGGGCCTGATTATTCTGGTGGGTGGGGCCAGGGAGAAGGGCCTTCTCTGTCCTCAAGAACATCTAGAGTGAGGTTGGCCCGCTACCATCCTGACTTTCCATAAGAAAACAAAGACCTGGCTCTGCTAGGTAGCTTAAGGTTCCAGTGGGGGAACATCACAGTAGAGGTGGTTGATTGACTAGCAACAGATCCTACCTCCCTCCTCCCTCCTGCCCCCTCCCCATCTTTAATTGGATCATAATTGTTGTGTCTGCGAAATGATGCCAGGAGTCGGTGACTTTAGTGTAAGCTCTTTATTAGTAAGTTGGAACCGAACTGGCGAAAGGAAAAAAGCCCGCGGCTTTTATTCCTTTCGCCGCGGCGGCCGCGGCCAATGGCACCACTTTGAATTTCCCGCAATCCGAATGGACCAATCGCGGGAGATTCCTAGCGAGCCAATCGGCGTGGCTCGCCTGACCAATCGGAGAGCCCCGCGCTTTGGCCAATCAAAGCGCGGGGATCTCGAGTATGTTAATTAAGGACAGAACACCCCTCCCCTCTTGGTTCAGTCCTTACGTTGCGTAGTCACGTAGGTAGGCGGGGCTCCGTCTGGGCCTACTTGACCTGCGCAACTCAGTTGTAGGCTGGATCCCGGCCGGTTCGGTCGGGATCTCTGCTGCTCCTGCTGCCGTCATGGGAACCGGCTGGTCGATCGGGCTGGTCCTTTCTCCGTAGCTCCCTCCTGGGCCTTCCGGGTTGGTTGAGCTGTGGGTTTCGCCGCTCCCGCTCGGTCTTTCCGGGTCGGTCGAGCTGGCCTGGCTGTTTCTTCCTGGCGCGGGGTCGTGATGGCTGCTTTCCGGTGAGTACTGCTGGTTTATTCTTCTTTGGTTTTGGTCCCCTGGGTATTCCCTCCCCCCTTGGTTTGTGTTGTGGGGGTTGGTTTCGCCTGTTTGTGCGTCGGTGGTTTGTTGGTTGGTAGTCCTCGACCTTAGTTGGTCGATGTGGCATTTCCACATCTGCTGTTTGTAGCCGGTATGAGTGTGGGCCTGTTGCTTGTGTGATGATGGCTGGAATCCATAGTGGGTCTCCCGTCAGGTTTTTTGCGTATACGGGGTCGCCAGGTGCGAAGGTTCGGTGTTTGCTGTTTGAGTCTGGGGGCCTCTCCGGGTTATACGTGGGATGTAACCTGTCGAGTGGGGACCTTAGTTTTCTGCCCATTAATAGTTCGGCTGGGCTTTTATTGGTTGTGGTATTTGGGGTTATGTGTTGGGTGAAGAGTAGTTTGTTTATTTTCTCCTGGATCTCCCCGTGGTCTATTTTCCGGATGGTCTTTCTAGTGAATTGGACCATCCGTTCCGCCCTACCATTCGCCGCCGGGTGCGCCGGTGCTGTCAGCGCGTGGCGGATGCCCCTTTCCGCTAGGAATTTTTCGAATTCCAGCGAGGTGAACTGGGGCCTGTTGTCGGAGATGACGACGTCTGGGAGGCCGTGTGTTGCAAAGAGTTTGCAGAGTTCCTTGATCACGGCCTCCATGGTTGTCGTCTTCATGTTGCTTACCTCCAGCCAGTTGGAGTAAGCGTCAACTGTTATGAGGAAGGTGTGTCCTTTTGTGGGCCTGGCGAAGTCTATATGGATCCAAAACCAAGGTCCCCTTGGGGTTTCCCACTCTAGGACGGGTGCTGTGGGTGGGCTTGGCCTAGTTTCCTGGCATCGTTGGCACCTAGCTACCCAGGCCTCTATTTGTTTGTCCATCCCTGGCCACCAAGCGTAACTTCTGGCCAGGGCTTTAGTCCTAACGATGCCAGGGTGCCCCTCGTGTAGCAGTTCCAGAACCTTCCCCTGTAGCTTCTCCGGAATGACCACCCTATCCCCCCATAGTATGCACCCTTTTAAAAAGGAGAGTTCCGTTTGGCGGTTCCGGAACGTTTTGACGGACTCGTCGTTGTCCCTTTCTGGCCACCCTTTCTCCACCCAATGCAACACCCGCGCCAGACGTTTGTCTTTATTAGTCTCTTGGGCAATCTCTGACGCGGTTATGGGCAGGTTGGGTAGAGTCTCTATGCTGAGGGTGGTCGTCGTGGGTGCTGGGTCGGTGTTGGGTTCCGGTAGCGGCGAGCGGCTTAAGGCGTCTGCATGGGAGATCATCTTACCCGGTCTGTGTATGAGTTCGTAGTTGTAGGCTGCCAGGAACTCAGACCACCTTGTCATTCGGGGAGACAGAATGTTCGGGGTGGCCCGGTTTCCTGCAAGGATTCAGCAGCGGCTTGTGATCCGTTATGATGGTGAAAGTCCAGCCGTAGAGATACTCGTGGAATCGTTTTACGGCGGCAACAATAGCCAGAGCCTCTTTGTCCAGTTGGCTATAGTTCCGCTCCGGTTTGGTGAGGGTCCTTGAAAAGAATGCGATGGGCGCTTCTTTTCCGTCGGGAAGGGTATGGCTGAGGACAGCGCCAACGCCGAAGGGTGATGCGTCACCTGTGATGGCCAGAGGTAGGGTCTCGTTGAATTGTATAAGGACGGCGTCCGAGGTGAGGAGGTCCTTCGTTCTTTGGAAGGCGGCTTGCTCGCGTTTCCCCCAAGTCCAGGTCGCCGCCTTGTCCAGGAGCCTATGCAAAGGCTCCACTGCCGTCGCCTTTTGGGGCAGGAAAACATTGTAAAAGTTCAGTAACCCCAAGAACGCCTGTAGTTCCGTCTTTGACTTGGGTGTGGGGGCTTCTTTGATGACCTTGATTCTTTTGTTTGTGGGGTGAATGCCGTGACGGTCTAGGAGGTAGCCTAGGAATTCTACTCGTTCCGTGCATAGCTGGCATTTCTCCCTCTTGACTTTTAGTCCGGTCTCTTTAAATTTGGTTAGGACCTCCCTTAGTCGACCCTCTAGTTCGGCTTGGTTGGCTGCCGACACTAGGACATCGTCGTAGTAAGGTACCACCCCCTTGATACCTTGCAATAGTCTCTCCATTAGGCTTTGGAATATGCCCGGTGCCACGCTGACTCCGAATTGGAGTCGGTTGCATTTGAATGCCCCCCGGTGGGTGACTATGGTCTGCGCTTCTGCCGTTTGCTCGTCGACCGGCAACTGTTGGTATGCCTGGGCGAGGTCGAGCTTGGCGAAAACCTTGCCCCCTCCCAGTGAGTGCAGTAGGTGTTGCACTACAGGGACGGGGTAGGCGCTTTGTTGCAGCGCGCCATTTAGGGTGGCCTTATAGTCCCCACAGATCCTCACCGACCCATCGGGCTTGATCGGGGTGACTATGGGGGTCTCCCACCGGGCGTGGTCTATGGGCTGTAGAACCCCTTGTTTGACGAGCTTGTCAATTTGCTCGTCTATCTTGGGTTTCAGTGCGAATGGCACCCGCCTTGGTTTCAGGCGTTTTGGGGGGACGTTAGGGTCTAGGTCAAAAGATATAAGGGGCCCTCGGTACTTGCCTAGGTTTCTGTCGAAGACCTCTGGGAACTCCCGGGCCAGTTGCTGCTCCCAGCTGTCGTCGGTGACGTGGTCGACTCCCGTGAGAGCGATGTCGAGTGGGGCGAACCATTGCAGTCCCAGTAGGCTTGGGCGGTCGCGGTTGACGATTGTCAGGGGAAGTCTTTCGGTGCGCCCCTTATAAGTGATGTTGAAGTCTTTGGTTCCGACTACCAGGATGCGGTTTCCCTGGTAGTCTTTTACAATGAGTCTCTGGCTGTCTACGTTCCTCCTTTGGAGGGTAGGCACCAAGCGCTTTATTTCATGCCATGCAATCATGGAGAGGTAGGACCCGGAATCCACCTCCATTTTACATGGCTGGCCCTCGATGCCTACCTCCACGTGGACTTTCCGGGCGTCGTTGGTGATGGCGTGGCCGATGGTGACCGTCTGGTGGGTCTCCTCTCTCCGCCGGTTGTCACCGCCTCGCGAGGATGGCCCGTTCCGGTCCCATCGGTTGTCCGAGGGGCGATCTCTGGTCCGGGGTGGTGTGCCTTTTCTCCTCCGGTCGTTCTGGTCCCATCGTGCCGGGCTGCGATTTTTCTTCAGGCGGCAGACACGGGCGATGTGTCCCTTCTTGTCGCAATGCCGGCAGATCGATTCGAAAAACCGGCATTCCGACCTGGGGTGGTCGCCGCCGCAACCGGCACAGTTGGTCCTCGACTTACGACCTCACCGGCTTCGTGGGTCGCGGCCTGTCTGGAGGCAATGGATGTCCTCCTCGTCATCGGAAGTGCCCGATGTCGAGTGGAACTCGCCCTGGTGGGTGGTCATCTCGGTTTGGGGCTCGGTCGACCTCGCCGGGTTGTTGTTTCCGCTGTGGTCCCCAGTGTTCGGTCTGCACACGCGGTCGGCGGAAGTTCGGGTTGCTTCGGCGGCTGCGGCTGCGGTGAGGGTGTCTGCTAGGCTGATGTTGCCCTTGGCCATCAGCCGGCTCTGGAGGACGGGGTCCCACAAACCGAGCACGATCCGGTCTCGCAGGGCGTCGTTTAGGTTTTTAAATTCGCAAAGCCCCCCTAGACGCCGCAGCTCGGCGACGAAGTCGCTGAAACTCTCCCCTGACCTCTGGTCCCGCCGGTAGATCTCGTTGCGCCGGATCAGGATGGGTACCTCTGGAGCGTAGTGCCGCCAAAGTATGGGTTCGAGGACATCCCAGTCCATCGCGGTCGCATCGGCGGGTTTGGCGAGTGCCTTGGCCATCTTGAAGACCTCGGTCCCGCAGTGGGTCAGGAAGACGGCGCGCTTCATGGGGCCGGTGGCGTCCTTCAAACCGGTGCACTCGAGGTACATGCGGAATCGGTCGGAGAACAGTGGGTGCGGGTGGTGCGATTTTCGCCATCGCGGTGGTTCATCTGGCTTCCGTCGGACACGTGGTTCGGTTCAGGGTCTGGATCCCACCTTCGTCGCCAGTGTTTTTTCCGCGAAATGATGCCAGGAGTCGGTGACTTTAGTGTAAGCTCTTTATTAGTAAGTTGGAACCGAACTGGCAAAAGGAAAAAAGCCCGCGGCTTTTATTCCTTTCGCCGCGGCGGCCACGGCCAATGGCACCACTTTGAATCTCCCGCGATCCGAATGGACCAATCGCGGGAGATTCCTAGCGAGCCAATCGGCGCGGCTCGCCTGACCAATCGGAGAGCCCCGCGCCTTGGCCAATCAAAGGGCGGGGATCTCGAGTATGTTAATTAAGGACAGAACGATAATGCTTGACCTGGGCTTTAAGTTATTTGTGTTTTTAATATACATATATTTATCTTTTATAATTGTAAGCTGCCCAGTTACCCCGTGGTAAGATAGGCAGCCAATACATTTTATAAATGAATTAGTAAATAAGTAGATAAACAAACAAAGAAACAAATATTAGAGATCTCTTGAACTCTAAAAGGAAAAATTCCCATGGTATAACATTTTATTGTAGATCCCACTAGTAACATATAAAGTAAAGATTCCTTCAGGTCCTTGCATGCTTATGGACCCATCCTTGTAGTTTGCTTGACAGAAATGTTGAAAGTTGCTGATTGTTTCCTTCTTCTAGGAAACTTTCTGCTCTATACCACTCCTGTTCTCTGGTGGTCTCCCATTAAACACTATCCAGGCCTGATCCTTCTTAACCTAGACATGGTTAGCCATATAATGCCACCTGCTGAGAGATTGGTAATATATGTGAGGCATTGATTCATATATAAACAATTTGAAAGAAATGCTTCAGATCTTACATGAGCATAGCCACACTCTACTCTTTATTAAACCATGTCCCAATGTCATAGGCCTAATTTATATGTTTAGGATTTCCCTCCATTTAACTGTTCCTATCACACCAGCATATGTCAATCATTACTTGTCTTAGCCACCATTTATAAAAAGAAATCTTGCCCATGAATTAACATAAAGAATAAAGATAGGATAGGTAGAATCATATCTATTTATTCATCATATTTCTACACTGTCGATTTTACCTAATTGACTCAGGGTGGCTTACAAATATAAAAACAAATGTTAAAAAAACAAAATTGAAGGATAGAGGTTTATAAACAGGACACTACTTTGGCTGAGGTCTTAAAGTATGAGTTAGAATCTCATTGGTGGTGGTGATGGGCAAATTAAAAAGAGAATCTAGTATTTTTAATAACCAAGTAATATATGACGCCACTCAAAAATTCCTATAGGAAATTGGTTCTTGTTTTGTCTGCACAAGCTTCTATATACATTTATGGGACTGCAAAGTGTGAAAACCACTGTAATATTTAAATTAAATGTTATCTATTCAAAATAACTGAAATATTTTTTACTCACCCAATTGTAAACCCAATGAAATCATGAGTTTAATGAATGGGGAAATTACTAAAACCCACCTATCATTTTATGGGCTTATGGTACCAACATGTTTAAGAATCCCTGCTAGATAGTGTTCAGTATTATGGTTGTAATTTGTGCATAGTCATGTAACATCATCAGAGAAGAAAGAAATAACTTAGGTCTAAGTGCAACCTCCTCTATTAGTTTTGAGAGTGATTCATTTAATGGTTGTCTGGATTTGTGTGAGTGAAGCACATTAAGACTAAACGTTGGATAGGCAGCTCTGATTTTGCTGCTATTCAGTGAAAGAAGTTGTGAGATGAATTGGGGCCCTCCAGGAGCAGCAGAACACTTGATGTCACTTCACCAAACACAGCTGTTTCCCTGGCAAGAGAGAGTGCTAGAGGGGCCTTGAGACCCAAATGTGATTTCCATGGTTCACATACTGGAGCATTAATACTTAGGCTTAGTAACAAGGCAAGACAACAAGGGCAGCTTGGTAGGCAAGCTTTTTTTTTTTTAAGCTCAGTGACCAGAGCTTAAAAGTTCAGATGACCACAACAGAGAACATCTTGTGCTCACTTGAAATTCTTGCTTCTGTCTAGTGATAATTTGGAGTTTTACATCCCAGATCTGTGGTTGTTTCCCCCCTCTCCTCCTCCTCTCCCTATCCAGGGATGGGCTGCTGGGGATTTGCGGGGGGCCCTAGCTAAGATTCTGATTTGAGAACCCCCACAAATCCCACTCCTGCCCACCCCATCCTGCCCCTCCCAGGAGTCTCCTCACAGCCCATTTTGGATGCAGGTAAGTGCAGGGTGCTTACGGAGGCTCAGAGAGGGTGAAAAACAGACCTCCCAGAAGTTTGGGAAGGCCGGAAATGGGTCTGTTTCTGACTTCCAGAGAGCCTCCGGAGCCTGGGGAGGCTATTTTTGCCCTCCTGGAGGCTTGAGGAAAGCCTCCAGAGCCCAGGGAGGGCAAAAACACCTCCCCTGTTGTGTATGCAATAAGATTAATAAAGTGTGAGCTTGGAGTAAGTGCAGGGTTCTGGCTCTGCACTTCTGATTGGCTGTTAAGCGGTCGGACCGGATTGGCCCATTCCGGGGAATCCGATTGGCCCTTAACAGAGAGTTCTTATTGGTTATAAGAGCTAGCATTCCTAGCTCGTTATTGGTTAAACGTTACAGGGTTTGCCTATATAAGGCGGGTTTTACTGCTGTTGAATTCAAGAAGTCACAATGTAAATAAAGAGTTGAAGTTCACCGTTCAGAGGCTTGTCTCCATTCTTTCTTGCCCATGCTCAAAACCTAATACCCCCCCATGGTGCAGGAGGCTGACTGTTAAAATTTTTGAAGCTCACCCCACCTCTCCCCCCCACCTCCTCATTCTCTTCCATATTTAACAGTCCCCAAAGGTGATCTATGGCAGTAGTATGAGATTAATCCATCACACACGGTCGATTCTCAATAGTGACCTTTACATGGATCTTTCTTGCATCTAGTGATGAAGCATGGCCGATAGTGATAGTTTGGTGGGCCTCTTCTCATCTCGTTGAAACGGCAGGTGCTCGATTTCTGTAGTGGTGGTTGTTCCATTGGTAGTTCAGGTGGTCCCGATTTCCAGGTGGCTTGCCTGTCTCCTGGCAGAGGTTATTCTCTCTCTGGCTTGGACTGGACTCTCGCTTGCTTCTGCAGACCTTTGCTATGTGGCCTCTTTTCCCACAGGAATGGCAGAGTGCGTCGAGGAATTTGCAGTCTGATCGCGGGTGGTTTGCCCCACAACCAGCACATTGGCATGGAAGTCTGTGGTTCCTTTGCTCTCATTCCAAGCGGAGCCGGTTGACCTCCTCTTCCTCACTGTCTGAGGATGACTTGAGGTCTTCATGATGGGCAGTAATAGTGTGCCTCTCAGAGGAAGGCGGACTATCGCTAGTGAGTTGGTGGTGTGGTCCGTTCGTTCGGCACATTCGAGCGGCTGACTTCCTGGTTGCTTCTGCGGCAGTAGCGTCGGCAATGACATCTGCAAGGCTGATGTCTCCTTTTGCCATGATCTTGCTCTGTGACATGTGGTCATCTAATCCCAGAACTATTTGGTCTCTCATGGCTTCCTCGAGGTTTGCAAAACCACAGAGTCCTCCCAGGTTCCGGAGGTTGGCTACGAAGTCCCCAATGCTCTCATTCTTCCGTTGGTCCCTCTGGTAAAACTCATGTCTTCGTATCAGTGTAGGTACTGCGGGTGCGTAATGGGCCCGGAGGATCGGTGCAAGGTTATCCCAATCCATGGTCTTCACTTCCGCCAGTTTGGCAAGTGCTTTAGCCATTTTTAAAATGACAGGGCCACAGTGGGTCAGGAACACCGCTCGTTTCTTGCCAGGCAAAGCATCTTTCAGATTGTTGGTCTCCAGGAACATCTGGAAATGGTCTATATATGAGTCCCAGTCTTCGTTTGCCGGGTCAAATGGAGCAGGTGGTATGGCACCGCTGGTCATTCTGCCATTTGTTGTGTGCGCTCTCAGCCACATGCTCTGTCTTGTTCGTTGAGTATTTAGTCAGCTCTATCATCTCCGCATCCCATCCTTGTCGCCAGTGTTAAGTCCTGAGCATGGGCGCAAGGAACGGAGACGAGACATTGAACGGTGACTTCAACTCTTTATTCGTGACTTCAGAACAGAGCAAAATATTTGGGCAGCAGCAGCTCTTTTATAGAGCTGGCTGCTGTCAAAACAACCAATGATTTGAGTTTACCGCTCTAACAAGTGTCCAACCAGAGAGACCCGCTGTCAGCCAATCAGATTGGCCAGAAACGATCAATCATGGCTCGCTGTTCACGGGCCAATGAGAAGTGCAGGATTATGAGCCTGCTGTTAAAGTAAAGCTATTAGGGTTGTTACTGAAGCATTGGCTTAGTCCATAACAGAAGCCTTTAAAACTGGTTTGGCAGACAAAAGAAGGCCTTCTTAGTGCTGGCCAAGAAACTGCATATATCTTCCAATTGATTTGTTTCTTATTTCATTTGTATACTATAGCTTTGAAAATTCCTGCTCTTGAAGGCTTTCTTGAATGGTGTTTGATTTGTGTATTAGAATTACAGAACAACTTCTCAGTGTGATCTACTTGTTTCCTAATATGGCTTGTAGATCTTTCAAATTTGGATCTTTATGGGCTTTTGTACATGAGGTCACAGTCCTACAAATGATATTTAATGTTGTAAATCAGTAATAATAAATATTAATATTTTATCTGACAGTCTTTTATGGTGTAATGGTAAATATTGATATTTTTCCTGACAGACCAATAATGTTGGACTCGACATCATTTCTATGCAGAGTGAAATTTAAACCACTGGAACATTATTGAATGCATGAAGGGCCCCCTGGCATTCTAGCTAAGAAAGAAAATTAAATGTTGCTATGTAGCTCCTGGAGCTTTTGACTCGGTTTAATGCCTTAATCTTCTCTTCAGAACCCTAGCGTCTAATTTTTAATTATGTCTCCATTTTTGCCCTGGTTTCTTCTACACTGTTATGGAGCATTTGTTCTCAGTTTAATTGTAGCCCTTCTGACCTAACATCAAAATGCTAGGATTAGGAACTTCAAGCTCAGAATACTGATGGAATCATAGACCTATTGCTGTGCTGGGTGAAAAAAAATCATGAACCCAACTGATTATCCATTTTTTTTCTATGAATTCCAACTTCACATTTAATGACTGCTATAATAATGGAGTACTCCATGGTTGAGGGTTAGATTAGATGTGCTTGAAACGATCTTCTATGATTACCAGTTTTATTCTTCCTCACACACTCCAATGAAATGTACAACCTGTACCAACACAATTATATGTTGTGAAAGCTTTCACATCTCATCAGCCTGGAGTGTTTTGCACTGAAAAGTGTTATAGAAATAATACCCTTGCTATTAATGCAGAAATTTTGCCATGACGTTGCTTTTGTTTATGCATTTTCCTAGCATTACAATAACACTTGTCTAATAGATCTGATTGTTCTGGAAGTCTGCATAAGGCAGCCAGCAACAAAGGGAAGTTTTTGATTTATTTTGTTTAATTCATAAAAAAGCAAATCAAAAAGAATTGTGTGGTACCTTAAGTAAATACATAACATCTGTCTCAAGCCCAGCTGAGTGACTACATGAGCTACATATCAATTTCTTTCCAGACTGGCAACAATATGGTACAGATTTGCTGCTACCTTGTTCCAGATGTATTTTTAATTTCCAAATCTTGTTATGTACTTCTGATATTTCCGGATGGCCACCCAGCCAGGTTGACTAGGAGCTGTTTGTGCCACTTTAAGACTAGTATATTTCATATCACACAAGCATTTATGAATCACAATCCAAATGCCATGATAGGACTATTATATCTAAATAGGAGAAGGGAAAGAGAAAGGAAAGTAGGGAATAAGTAAGGTTTTGAAAGTGATCAAATATAAGCAACAGTTTTGTCCTTTGTTGCAGATCAGTGAATGGAAGTTGTCCTATGCAAAGCATGAGAACTGAAATCTGTGAAGATAAAGAATTTCAGAAGACCAAATTAGTCAACCAATCAACTAAATTTGTGAATCTGGATCAAGGATACAATTCTAGAGGAAGACTTGTATGAGTCTTCATTTCCTTGTAGCTTCTTTTCTTCCAAGATGTTCTGCCTCATAATCCTTTGGAGCAAGAATTTTGAAAGGTGTTGCTAGCTAGTTTTAAATCAACAAAGAAGCCAAGAGTGAAAAAGAGAGCCACATGATTCATTGTGACTTATTCAATCTCATCCTAGATATACCTAAAGCCATTATCACTTGCACCCTGTAACTATTTCTTACCTTCAGGCTTGTTTTTTAATAGAAATTTATTGAACATTGTGAGCTATCCTAATTCAACTTCTCTATACCTCATCTAATGTTGCAGACCACAGTGCTTCTGTACTAACCCGTTCTATAATCTCTTGCTTCATTATATAGTGCTTCATGAACTGTGGCATCCCTGAATGCCTTAATTCATACCAGTCCACACTCCCATGGAATTCAGCCTAGGACCTTTTTCCCTGCAGAGATTTCAAATGTGATGTTTGTGATGGCAACACCAATGCCATCCCCAAATGTTTGAAGGACATTCACAATTAAGGAATCTTGTGTCTTTCATGGAGAAAAGGTGCCATGGCTCTTAAGGAATGTTAAAATCTATAAAGAAATGAATGCTGATACAGGTCTTCCTCCAGAATTGTTCCCCTTGATCCAGATTCAAAAATTTAGTTGATTGGTTGATTTGGAAAGAGGCAGCAGCTGCAGGCCCCTTGCACCAGCAAAGAGGTGATGGCTGGAGGCCTCTCATGCCAGAAAAGTGGCAGTGGCTGCTGCCTTGGTTAAGGCCAGAAAAGAGGCAGAGGTTGCAGGCCACTTATGCAAGCAAAGAGGCAGCAGCTAGAGGCTCCTTGTGCTGGAAAAGAGGCAGTGGCTGGAGGCCCCTTGTGCCGGCAATGAGGAAGCAGCTGCCACCTTGGTTCAGCAAAGAGGCAGTGGCTACAGGCTGCTCATGCCGGCAAAGAGGCGGTGGCTGGAGGCCCTTCACACCAGCAAAGAGGCAGTAACTGCAGGCCATTTGGGCCAGCAAAGAGGCAGTAGCTGCCGTCCATTCACATTGGGAAAGAGGTAAAGGTAGGCTCAATAGGCAGTCAGGTAGCTGGGCCACATGGGAGGCAGTGGAGAATGTTGAAGGAAGGCTCAGCAGGGAGCTGGGCTGTGTGGGAGGCCAGAGAGAAAGCAGGCAAATGGGTTGGGCCATGGGAACCACGTGGTTGAGGCGAGTGAGTTAGCGAGCAAGGAAGCCAGAGAGCAGTAGCTTCTATGCTGTGGCCAAGGCAGACGAGGTAAGATAAGGGGTGACTGGGAGGGGAAGGGCAGGAGGGCACAGTGGGCAGGGCCAGGTAGTAGTACAATTAGCTGATTCTCTGAACTGTGCAAAAATTTAGCAACCTGTTTGCCCGAACCGGTCCAAACCGGCTGAAACCCACCTCTGTCTTTATTTGTTCTTGTTATTTTCTTCAGATTCATTGTATTTTCTAAGATTATTGTGATTGTAACAGCATCTATCTAAACATCAACAGTATCAGATACATATGATTAATCAATCTATACATCCTTTGCGTTATAGAGCTTGTGTCAGTGTTCTGAACTGAAAAGGCAAGTAAGAAAGGCCTCTTTTTCTATGAGAAAGACTGGTCACCTAAAAACCTTCCACCAAGGTTTTTCTTTCAGCAAGAGACTAGTGAAAATTGCGATGCAATTTAGCAGCACCCCTTTAAACACCAAATGTTTCCATGGAAACTAAAATCTCAGATCAACATGAAAACCTTCCAGGAATCAGACTTTACCATTTGCATGATCTAAGCATTCTTCATGCCACTAAAAACCAAGCTTCTCCTTCAGGTTGTCATTAATACTCATTGAGTTTGTGGGATTTCTGAAATTCTGAATTCCTGGAGCAATAGAAGCACGTGCCTCTCTTCTCTCTCATGGGTATGTGGGGGTGTTTTACGTACGATAGTAAACACCTACCGTCTGTCCTTTTAGATTTTACAGTAAAAGAGAATGTGTTGTTCCCTCTTTAGCAAAAACAATATAAAAAGGATTGATCTGTGTGTCATTTACAGCAATGTCAAGGGATAGCAGAACCTCAAATTCTGAATGAGTTAGGCTCCTCTATTTCCCCACAAAACGGTGCCTACAGTGGAGCTACCCTCTCTCTAGCCCTTTGGAAATGCTTGAGAACCTGGCTCTACTGACTTGTTTGGGGCCCACAGAAAACGACACAGCCATAGGGTTGGTTAACATCCTGAAGCCCCTCCTCTGCTGTGAAATAACGGGCAACAATACGAACCTCCCACTAGCAGGACGAGATGCAGACTGAGCGGTGGACGCACAGACCAAAGATGGCCATGCTAGCTCCGCCCCTTCTTGCTACAGACGAAAACGTAATCTATTTTGTGGATAGCCTTCATACATAGCTCCCACCTGCAAGCCACGAGGAGGATCATGGGATCATCTCCTCTTGAGGAGACCTCACTTTTCCCTGATCCTCTCCTCCCTGTGTGACCTAGGATGGATAGGGGATGGGCCTGGATCCTCCTCTGACTGCTCAGCCAGCCTCTGCCCTTCCCCAGCCTCCTCCACCACCTCTAGAGCCACACCCCCACTCCCTGTTGGCTGTTCCTCCTCTTCCTCAGAGTCAGACTCCACCAGGGGCATGACATCCTCATAGCAGTCAATTTATATCACCCCTGGATAAATGAAACCTGATATGTTTTTCAACACCTGGTTGTAATAGTCCATGTCCTGTCAGCTGTTCATCTGCCCCATGAATCTCTTCAGTCATGTCAGATCAGGGCTGTCAAACTCACGGGCCGTGGGTCAGATGTGTCATGTGCTGGCCAAGGGGAAACAAGTCCCGATATGTCATGTGACAACGTGAGTTTGACACCTCTGTGTCAGATGGTAACTCAATAACTGGATCTCTGGGTCAGCTTTCACTCCTTGGTTGGCTTCTCAGCTTCCTATGAGTGCACAACCATCGCTTTGATTTCTGCTAGATTTCTTCCTCCTTTCTGCTTGGAGTTTGTCATGCTGATGTCATTACTATGTGCTGTTTTACTAGCTACATTGACAAACCTAGAATTACAGCTCAGTGATCAAACTAGAAAAACATTCCCTAATCCAACATTTTTATGGTGTTTTTGAAGTCGTCAGGCTCAGGTCTGCAGTCTTCAGGCCCAAAAAGTGGATAGAAGTGGTGACAGAATGTGCTTTTCAAGCAAGTGCTTTCTAAGTAAGTTTGCTGGTTTGATACTAAAGTATGCTGAATAAAAATGAAGCATGTGAATCCTTGGTGCTGTCTAAACTTGATTGTTTTCTTGGAGATGTTTCATCAGCCACCAAGGTAACATCATCTAGCACTGATGATGTTACCTAGTGGGGTGATGAAATGTCTGCAAATATTCTCTTCTATTGGAACTCTGGAGCCATATGTGAAATCTGAGAGCTTTTCTCTGTCTTTCAAAAAAAGAGCAAGAATAATTGGAGGAGAAAAGGTTTTTATGCAAAACTTTGACCATCTGATCTAGCTATTTCTCTGCAGAGGAAACTAAAATGGAGGGATAGAAAAGGGAGCTGACAGCAAGGTTGCAGGCAAGGAAAAAATGGTAAGAATAGGGAAAAGGATTCACAAGCAGCGGTCTGAAAGAGAAAATCAAAATGGCATGATCATTATTTAAAGTGGGCTGTGTTGGTTGAGGAAGCACCAAAAGCAGCTTACAGTCTACCAGTGTTTTACAAACTGCAGGTTTAAAGAGTAATTTTGGAGAAGTTTCTTTAAGCCATAGAAACTCATTTCCTCTGATGAATAAAAGTCAAAATAAACTCCCATTTCAGGAGTTATGTGGAAGAAAGCAAGCTCATCCTTCTCATGAAAAAGAGGGTTTTTAAATGTTACTGAAGGAGAGGGTTGGCTGATTTCTCATGACATTTCATTTTATAAAGTTGCAAAGTTCTATAATAGTTTTAATATATGGATTAAAATTTGTATTGCTTGGTGTATTTATTTCCTACCTAATCCTAACCTTCACAAAATGATAAATTTTATACAGGTAGCTAGTAGAACTTTAATTATTTATCATTTCAAGATGATATCAGAAGGCTGGAGAGCCTGTGTCATAACCATTAACATCTTTGAGAGAATTTCAAACAGGAGTCTTGAGTGTTGGTATTCAGTCAAATTTGCAAAGGATATAGGAATATAGATGGCTGGATTCACACAATATATGAAAACCAAGCTAAATAATGTGCTGGCCTAGAAACCAGGAGGCAGATGATAGAGATAGATAGATAGATAGATAGATAGATAGATAGATAGATAGATAGATAGATAGATAGATAGATAGATAGATATAGACAGTTATTTTTTGAGGGTAATATATAAAGTGAGTTATACACTATTCTTTATAGGCCTGTGACTAATTAACCAGCTGTGGCTGATTCAACAGCCATTTAACACAATATGTGATCCAGCCACTGTGATGAAAGTGAAATCAGTATCTTTGCTTCAGAATTGCTGGTATCTATCAACATTCCAAAACTGTCAATCTTCTTCAGAAAACTGTCATGAGCCACAGACAAAAAAAAGGTCAGCCTTTTCCTCTTCTTGTTGTTGTTAGTTGTGAAGTTATGTCTGACCCATTGCGACCCCATGGACACCTTTTCCTGACAAAACATGATCCATTGAAGAAGGAAATAGCAACCCACTCTAATATCTTTGCCATGAAAACCCCATGGACAGTAGCTTTTCCTTTAGAAATCCGTGTGACCCTCTAAGTCAGTGTTTCTCTACCTTGTCAACTTTAAGATGGTGCCATCTGGGAGATGTTGGGAGTTGAAGTCCACACATCTTAAGATTGCTGAGGTTGAGAAACACTGATCTCAATATTGTTGAACTACAATTTACAGCATTCTTCATTAGTGGCCAGGCTGCCTGGGGCTGGATAGAGTTGTATTTTTGTAACATCTGGAAACATATGTTTCCCATTCTTCATGTAAGGGTAATTGGAAAGACATTTAAAAAATACTGGCTTTAAAGTATGTCCTTATGGAATTGGACATTGCTTGTCACCTCCTTATAAAATGGCTGTTTAATTAATATTCTTTCAGTATCCAGTCAGTTCACATATCTGTAATTAATGAGTTATCTTATGATTTTCAGTCAAATACCAGCTGACTACACTATGTTCAGAGTACTCCTGATAATGAGGAACTGGGAGAAAGGTGTTCTCATCATTATGCTGTATGGAAGAATGAAAATGTGCCAGATATTTAAGGATAGAAAAATATGTAGTGGGAGTTTCCTTCTGAGGAAACTTGGAGATTGGAACAAGATTGACAATAACACAGCAAGCTGAATTAATGAAGGAAATTAGTGAACGTTAGATAGGGAAGCTATTATTGCTGTGAATTTTGCTTACATTGAACAGAATCAAGTCTAATTAAAAACAAATGCAGAGGTTCTAGGTATAGTAGAAATATTTTAACACACATTCATTTTGCTCTAAGGCACATTAGTAGATGTGTAGTCCTGAAGATTTCTAATCTGTGTATATTCTCCATCTAACTGAGAAATTATTCTCCTCCAAATATAGTTTCAAATGCCAGAATTTTTGAATATGCTTTTCTAACCCTATTATCAGGATAGAAATATTTAAAATAATAATGGAACTAAAGCAATATTAGAGAGCCAATTTGGTGTAGAGGTTAAGGCACCAGTCTAGGAATTGGGACATTGAGAGTTCTAGTTCTCCCTTAGACTAAGGTAGCTGGGTGACCTGGGGCCAATCACTCTCTTTCTCAACCCTAGGAAGCAGGCAAGGACAAATCACTTCCAAAAAACCTTGCCATGGAAACTGCAGGGATTAGTCCAAACAATCACCAGGAGTCAAGGCTGACTCAAAGGCACAAAAATTAATAAGTGTATAATATTGGGTAGAAACATTCGAATCTCAGAGCGGTCGTATTATTCCAATCTGGAGCTGCAACTGTAGAGCTGAATTAAGGAAAGCAGGATGCTACCATTTCTTCTTAATAGTCCTTCCCTTAAAAAAAATGAATGCTGGGCATTTAGTTCAAATAATTTAACTTTCTAATATGTATGGAGTGATGAAAATATGGATACTTTGGCAGTTTTCTTTACAATTAATGAAAAGCAGGGGGAGAAGAAGTCTTCTCAGGCTGGTACAGAGGCAGAAGATGAAATCCAATGGTGGACTCTACCTTTGAGGTTGAACTTCTTGTTCTGATTTCCAAGGGGCAAGCCAGCATTTCCTATACTTCCTAAGCTACTGTCTCCAAAAAACAAACCTTGTTCATTTTTTGTGGCAGACAAATCAAGCTGGTAAGATGTCATGATGGTATTAACACTCTCATTCTACACAAGTCCCTTTTGCTTTCTTATTTTGCTGTCTCATTTTGCTGCCTTCTCATTGGCCAATATTTCTATACTCTCAATCAGCATCTTTGTTTCAAGTATTAGACTTCCTATACAATTAGTAGAAGTCCAGCTGTCACTGCCTAAATAAGGCCTAATAGACCGCTCTTTTAGTCAACTACATCTCATTCCTTGAAGGCAGAAATAAATTATTTCAGACTTCTTCAGAGTAAATGCAAGACGCTTTTCACAATAACAGTGTCACACTCAATCTGTGTAGTCAGAAGTAACCCCGTCATTTCTGGGGACTTATTCTCTAGTTACTAAATCCCATTCTACAGCAGGCAGCAACATCTATGGCAGGGGTATCAAACTTGATTTCATTGAGGGCCAGATCAGGGTTGTGTTTGATCTCAGGGGGCTGGAGTGGGCGTGGCCATGGTGGGCAGCATGTCACTCATGTCAGTAGCGCCTGTGGTGGCCCGAGCACTCTTGCAGCAAAAATGGGCTGAACTCTGTTTTCACTGGCAGAGGATTGCAGGAGATCATGGCAGCCCAAAACGGAGTTTGGGAGCCTGTTCTCACTGGCAGAAGCACTGTGGGCTGGTCCTTCACTGTTTCCAGGGAGGTCTCACGGGCCAGATCTACGTACCTTGCAGGCCGGATCCAGCCCCTGGGCCTTGAATTTGACACCCTAGTATAGGGGATCACCTGGATGTCCCAAATCTATAGGCTGCATTGGGAAGTCAGAAACAATGCTCCAAGAAATACTGGCCGTAATATAACATCTGTATCTCCCTGTTCTGAGAGATTTACAGTAAGGAAGGTGGATTGTAGATACCATTCTGAGAACTTCTATATACAGGTAGTCCTTGACTTATGAGCACAATTGAGTCCAGAATTTCCATTGCTAAGCCTTGATGTCTTCCAATCAAGAAGGATTGGGAAGGTCAGAATGAATCACAGAACCCATAGTGCTCAGCTATGTTATTTGGAACAGGTCATCCATTCTGAAGTGATCACTAGATAACATTAAGATTCTTGAACATGGACTGTCAGCTTCCTTCAGAAGAGTTCAGCTACTTACATTTATGATATTTCTGCAAAGTGATAACAGTACAGTGTGGAATAGTGGATAGCTGTTGGACTGGGTCTGTCACATTTCTCAGCCTAATGTTCTATACATCACATGATAGCTGTTACAGAGAACATTGGAGGGAAGGAAGGCTGTGTATGCTGTCTTGAACTCCTGAAGTAAAAGCAATGTACGAATCTAACATGATGCACAATCAACTCACATGCTGAACCTGATGTGAAACAATTACTATAGTCCTTCTTCACTCTGGATTAAGGAAGTTCCTTTAATTGAGGGTACAAATGGAAATAAGCTTGAACAGTGCTTCACATGGAAGTCGTGCTGAAGATCTCCAGCTATGGCTTTTTATACTGCAGGGGCAACCAACAGCTACAATTATGTATGAATGCTGCTTCATGAGTGTCCTATAGAGATTGAGCTGGACAAATGTAATACATTTAAAATGAAATTGCCAAACCTGGGATTTTCCTTGTTTCCCACATAAGAACCCGTTAATGATGACAGCATATTGTGTGTGTAGGTGGAGAGAGAGGAGGGGAGGGAAGATGGAGAAATGTACCTATTGGCAAATAATTGCTATAGAATGCACCCAGTTCCGATGATACAATCTTCAATAAATTAAATAACAAATCCCATTAGTTTTTTTTCGCAGATATGTTTCTCTGTGTAAAATCTCTCTCTGTCTATTGTATGTACCTGAATATTTGTAGTTACATTACAAATAGTACTTGAACCATTAAAAGAAACCATGGAAACTCACAGTTACCACAGAAACATGGGAAGATACAGTAAAGGAATGTAAGGTTAAAAATTCAGGTTCTTAACACTGGATTTCTGCACTCACCAACGCTGAAATGAAGGAAGGATTTTACTGGAAAATATTCCAAGAGTCTCTTTTGAATCTTTCTTTTCCTTCTAACACTGCTTCATTCATGTTCATTCTGTATTTCCACAAGGTGGAAATACAAGAAATAAATTACATAAACCCACAATTTCTGAGTATTGTTCATTTAGGAGGGAAGTGAGAAAATAATCAATATTATTTGGCATGATGAATGCCATTCCAGCACATGCAGGATTAATCCCAAGTGAATCCGTGCTACAACTAATGGCCCAAGCCAATTCTGAACTTTGTCCCATGCGGGAACTACAAATAGACAGCTTTTGGGTGTCTGAAGTTAATATCTGGAAGGGAGTACAGAGGGTGGTGCAATGAAGAAAAGGCTATGAGATTGAATTATTTACTTGGTATGAGATAGGGGGGACCTTTCTGTTTTTCATAATTTGGGAGGGAGAGTTGGGAGGGGCTATTCTTTATTTTGTGTGTGTGTGAGAGCGAGAGCGAGTGAGTGTGTGTGCTGCCTTTATTGTTTTTACAAATAACTCAAGATGGAGAATGTATCCAACACACCTCCCTCCTCCTACTTTCTGTTATGAACGAATAAAGGCGTTTAATAAAGTTTTAACAACCTTAAGTAAAAAGCAGGGTTCTAATCCTGCACTTCTGATTGGCCGATAATAGCGACATCGGATTGGTCCTTTCTGGGACATCTGATTGGCTGTTGACGGGCCAACTCTCATTGGTTCAAGGGTTTAACACTTCCATGTTTTTCATTGGCTAATAGGACAGCAGCCAACCCTATAAAAGGGCTGCTGCTGCCCTAGGTTATTGCTCTGTTCAGTATGCTTAATAAAGAGTTGAAGTTCACTGTTCACTGCCTCCTCTCCGCTCCTTGCACCCATGCGCAGAACTTAACACTTTCCTCAGCTGGATACCCTGTCAGGTGGGTTGGGCTGAGAGAAAACGATTGACTCAAAGACTCAAAGAGTTAGCTTTCATGGTTAAAGGTGGGACTGGAACTCACAGTTTCCTGTTTTCTAGCCTGGAACCTTAACTGTTGGACAAACTGGCTCCCTCCCTTATACTGAAAATAATGGTGATTCTATTAGAGCACTTGCGTGTTTTTTGCCTTGAAGTAAGACCAGCTGCCAACGTAAACTTCTGTAGTAATAGGAGGCTCCTGGGAATGGAAAGCAAGGAGGTGAGGAACAGGAGGACTCACTCTTCAGGGCTGTGGAGAGGAATGGACAGATCATTTATACCAGATGCCTTTATTGTGGGTAGAGATGGTGGCTGCGGCAAGTGGATGCTGATTAGCTTTGTGAGGCATTTCCAGGCTTGGCATTCTGTGGCTGACAGACTGGAGTGCCTGGCAATTGCAGGTAGGCAGTTAGATACAGCTGCCTGGCTGAATCTGCATTATAATGAATGAAGGAGCTCTCAAGAGTGGGGTGGGTACAGTTGTGTCTGCATTGGAATGCAGAAGCATGCTAGTGCTACCCACTGCATATTTCCAGCATGCATTACACACAAATCCAGTTTGCCAATCTGCATGCAATGCCTTCATTATCCATGCACAGTAGGATTTGGACCCAGATTTACATATCCAGAAGGGAGGGTAGCCATTCTTCTTCATTTCTCTGTGTGCCATAGTTGAAAGGGCTGAAAAGCCCAGAACAGCTGCTCTATTCAAAGGATATATGCCTATAGCACGCAACAGAGTATGACCGATCAGGAATAATTGGACAGAAAGTTAAACATGCTTAATTTTTATAGAAAAGAATTGCATGCTTTGCTCTTTTTTACATTTGCATAATTAAGTTCTCATACGCGGGATTCAAATGGTTTCTATTAATTAATATATGTCGTTATCCATCAAAAAGGTAATGCTTATATACTGGGAGAATTTGACCGTTTATCAAGAAGCACATAAACTAATCAGTAAATGAGCAATAAGGTATGTTAAGCAAGATGGAAAGTTAGAAATATTAAAAATATAAGACTTAAATCTCTGCAATCCAAAGTCTAATCGGTAGTTTAATTCAGAGGGGTTTACTGCCAGATCAGTGTATATACAATTGCTAATGTAAGGGATTAAAAATATGGGGAAAATGTAAAGTTAAACCCAGTAAAGATAAATTTTGACTGGCAATTTCATTTGAATTCATTATGTCATTATAAAAGTAGAATAGAATGGATTCAGATCTAGTGTGACCTGAAGGAGATACACTGAAATAAGTCAAAAGTCTTTAAAGGATAGGCATGCTTAGATGTAGACCCAACAGCATGGAAGGTAAGCATTACAGCAATAAAAATGCTAGTTCTATTGAGGTGAGTATGGTGAGAAAAATATTACAGACAAGGTATCTTAAAATATCCTTTTTTTCCCCTTATGGCAGTAAAGCAGTAAAACGTTAAGGCGCAGAGACAAACATTATTCATTGCTATGCCACTATATAAACTGTGCCATTCTACTAAGACTATGGAAATGATGGGAATTTGTTTTGAGATAGAGAACAATATGACCTACCTGCCAGTTTTAATCAATAGATTTGGGCAGGGAAAAAATAATGAAGCTACAAATAAAGTTAACCTACAGGAATGAGCTAAGGTGTTACAAAACAAAATAGAAAAGAACTTGAGCCTTTGTAGTCTCCTATGGCACTATTTATTCTATCCTAGGTATGGATAATAGAGCCAACCCTATCTTTGAAAGGCTATGGAGTTTAAAAACTAAGATGACAAAGGCTTCCATAAGAAAAAAAAGCATTTATCTCTGTAGGAACAAAGATAGTTCAAGGAATTACAACCACGTTTCCAGTTTTTATTGCAGGAAGAATGTACTTATGTCTAGAAGTTGTTAAATGCCTTTCCTATGCATCAAAATAATGACAATCATCCTTCTTTCTTGTCAGGATTAAATGTACAGAAATGCAGAAATGACCTTGATGAAAGTATACAAGAGCCATTACAAGAAGAAAAATGACAATTCATTCTTGGGAAGGGAAAGAAACTCAAAATAACTTGGCCCTGATTCTGGCTGATATAAGAGGGGGCAAAGGAAATTCTGACAAGATTTCAAAAATCTTGCTATTATTTCCTCCAACAATACTGTAGCTTTCCTATAATTCTTACAGTGTCTGTGTCAGTGGTGGGATTCAAAAACCTTTACCGCTTGTTCACATTTTGTGTGCGTGTGTGCACCAAACAGACACTTTACGCAGGCCCAGAGGCATTCCAACCCACCTCCTGCGAACCTGTACTCTCCCGGTCGCTTCAGCAGCTGCCGCGCAGCACTCTTCTGTGCTACGCAAAGCACCTATGCTTCAAAAGCAGAAGATAAAGGTGAGTATAGGAGCCTGGGCGGGTGGTGGGCCCAACAGAAGAACAGTGGAGAGAACAGTTCAGTCTCCGCTGCTCATCGCCGCTACCAGAACCAGACCAAACCGGTGGCATACCACCACTGGTCTGTGTCCTGGCCTAGCCTATCATGGTGAGAGATATCTATTCTTTCAAATCCGCTCCATTAATAAAGCCAGAAATTGATTTAACTCTTTTATTATTTCAAATGTATTTCACGACTGAAGCTGGGTATTGATTCAAGTCTTTCCCAATGTCATCTACATTTGATTAAAAAAAATCAAAATTGAAAATTAAAATAGAATTGAAGTCAATTATACAGGTAGTCCTTAACTTATTATTACAATTGAGCCCAACATCTCTGTGGCTAAGCAAGACAGTTGTTAAGTGAGTTGTGCCCCATTTTATGGCCTTTTTGCCATAGTTGTTAAGAGAATCACTGCAGTTATCAAGTGGATCATTCAATTGTTAAGCAAATCTGACTTCCCCCATTGACTGCTTGTGGGAAGCCAGCTCAGAAAGTTACAAATAGCAATAGCACTTCGACTTATATATCACTTCACAGTGGTTTACAGCCCTCCCTGAGTGGTTTACAAAGTCAGTTTATTGTCTCCAACAACCTGGGTCCTCATTTTATCGACTTCAGAACGATGGAAGGATGAGTCAACCTTGAGCCATTGAGACTCAAACTGCCAAATTGCAGGCAGCCAGCAGGCAGCAGAAATAGATTGCAGCACTACATTCTAACCACTGCGCCACCATGGCTCATGGTGAATGGTGATCACAAGACCCCAGGAAAGTGCAACTGTCATAAGTACATGCCAGTTGCCAAGCACCCGTATTCCAATCAGGTGACCATGCAAAAGCAATGATCATAAGTGTTAAAACTGGTCAGAACTCACTTTTTTCAGTGCAATTGTAATGTTGAATGATCATTAAATGAATGGTTGTAAGTCAAGGACTACCTGTATAGGAATGATTCCATAGTTCAATTCTCATCAATTTCTGCCACAGATGAACCTTACATAGAGTGGGGTTTGGAGGGAAAACCACATTTAATTGACCCATATCATTGGACTATGCAAAGCTTTGAAAGGATGCTTTGATCAAATCACCCAATAAATCAGATTCATGTTTTGCGGAGGAAACCTATTCAGTTTAACAAATCAAATCAGCCAACTGCTATGACTTCACTGGTCTTTAGGGGTTCTTTCCAACAATGCTACAATCAATATGGACAATTCTGAAAGGATGTGAATGTGATTACTAGGTAGCCAATGAATTTTATTACCTTATTAAACTCTCTGCTTATCGGTGCACCTTTGCAAGATTTCACTTCAAGCTTCATTCACTTTTTCATCTTTCAGCATCTCTATTGTACTCAGACATAATCCTTAAGGTCTGCCTTTTTTCATGTGTTTATGGGAGATTACGCTTTTTTGCTGTTTCTGCCAACATACCTGGGAATTCAGATCAGCTCCCAACACCTAATATGGGCTGCAGACCAATTCACAGTCTTGGGTCAAACTTCACTTTTGAGACAAATGAAAAAGTTTTCAAGCTGTCCCAAATGTTTTATGCCAGTTTCTCGGAATTCTAAAGTACTGCGCTAGCCTGCTTCTGCTATCTCTATTAATTAACCAACCAACTAGCTAGCTAACCCCAGAGACTGGCAACAAGCCATAATTCTCTTCTATTGAACTATGATTACCAAACATTCTCAGATAACTACATTAACATAAATCAAAGGTGCACAGTGGGGGGGGGGAAGGTAGAAAATGCAAACAAATCTACTAAAATGAAGATAGACAAGTACTATATATGTACAAATTTACCATATACATAAAGTATTACCAAATTGTCATCTATTATTGTTGAGGTAAATCACAAAATCCATCCAAATTTGATAAAATTATGATTTCTGCCTCATTGCAGGTAGTCCTCGAGTTACAACCACAATAGAGCCCCACATTTCTGTCAGATAGTTGTTAAATGAGTTTTGGCCATTTTTATGACCTTTCTTGCCACAGTTCTTAAGTGAATCAGCGCAGTTGACAAATTAGTAACAGGCTTGTTAAGTGTATCTGTCTTCCTCGTTGATTTTGCTTGACAGAAGGTCACAAAAGGGGATCACATGACCCCAGGACCTTGCAACCATCATAAATACAGACCAGTTGCCAAGCATCCAAATTTTGATCATGTGACTTTGCAGACACTGCAATGGTTGTAAGTGTGAAAAAAGGTCATACATCAGTGCCATTGTAACTTTGAATGGTTATAAGTTGAGAACAACCTGCCTTTCAACTTTGTAATTTTTTCCCTAATATGGCAATTGAAGAGACTTTGTTAATTCACATCTCAATTGTTCTGTTATCTAGAGATTTCCAGCGTTGGGCAATTTTTACTTTTGATGCTAAAATTAAATAGATAATAAGTTCCCTTTTTACACTTGCAGTTCAATTCTGTAAAGGAATGCAGTAGATCAAACTCAGGGGAACAAAAGCCACGTTTGCCAGGCAGCTATGTTTGCTCTCATAACACCACACACAACCCATTGATCAAAAGCAACAGGCAACAGCAGCCCTCAAGGATCTAAGCTGGTGGGCATTTTCCAGGGTTATGCCAGGTATGGAGTTCTAGAAAAGAACATAAAAAAGTAAGAACACACGTTTTTTTCCACTTTGAGAGTTGTATTTGAAAGTGGAGCAGAAACTTCTTGCATTAGTTCCATTAGTGCAACATAGGGTCTTTATTGTAGAGTTTGATAGCTGCTGTGATATTCTTCCCTCATCCCTATGATACAGAAGTCCCAATGTTTTATTGTAGTAAGACTTTTGAAGGAATTTTGTTGAAGTTTAGCAGAGTTGATCTACTGTAAAAAGTGTCTCATCTCTGCTATTTTCATCCCATTCTGCCAAAATTACAGAAAATGCTAGTATTTTGATGCTTCCCCAGGATAACCTAATAAGTTCTCTCTGAAACAATTTCTTCCATTAGCAATAGCCTATTAGACTTATATACCACTCCATAGTACTTTACAGCCCTCTCTAGCAATTTACAGTGTCAGCACATTGCCCCCAACAATCTGAGCCCTCATTTTACCAACTGCAGAAGGATGGAAGGCTGATCTTGAGCCAGTCAGGATTGAACTGCTGGCATCAGCACAGTTAGCCTGCAATACTGCATTCTAACCACTGTGCCTCCACGGCTCTTACTCATCAATTTGTATTGAACTGATTTGCTTCCCCATCTCAAAGATCAGCTCTGACTCCTTTGAATCTCAAATCTTCAGATCAAATTGTATCAATACTGATTGGCATACCAATTTCATGCTTCATCAATGATTTTAACTGTCAACCTACTTCACTCATCCCCAATTACATAGGAATCTACTGTCTGCAGCAAAATGTAGTGATGGCCATTAGGTTGAAGAGGAAATATACTAATTCATGCCTGTCAACAGTGGCAACTAATCCGGAGGCTATATGGAGCTTCCCAGGATCAGAGACAGAGTACCATTAAATGCCAATCAGAGAAGCAACAATGGGAGAAAATTCTTGACTCCATATTCAGACAAAAAACAATAGTACTTAGACTTATAAACCGCTTCACAGTGCGTTACAGTCCTCTCTAAACAGTTTATTGCCCTCAACAATCTGGGTCCTCATTTTACCAACCTCAGAAGAATGGAAGGCTGAGTCAACCTTGAGCCAGTCAGAATTGAATTGCTGACAGTCAGCAGATTTAGCCTGAAATACTGCATTGTAACCACTGCACCACCATAGTTCTTGTATTTGTTGCTGGAGATGCTAAATCTGCATCTTCTTCAGTTCCTTGGAAGTTTTTGGGGGAATTTTATTCTTGATTTTAGTTGAAGCAATACGATTTAATGTTTGCTGCTGGGTTCACTGAGGTTTTTCTGTTGTTGTTCCATTTTCTTCTTGCAGATGCAGAAGAACCAAACTATTAATGTTTGGTTAATTCTATTTTCTATTCATCCAGTCACTCCTTAAAATATTCTCAGAATTCTCTTACAAGATAGCTTTACCTGTAATGCCTCTGTTGAGATGTTGATATTTCTCACGAAGCATATTTAATATGGGTTTTTTTGCAGACTGCATTTTCTTTCCTGGGAAGAAAATGAAGCTCTTTTTTGATCCATTTGCTGCTGTCCTATTCTTGGTACTCCACAAAAGGCTTATAAACAATTCATTAAAATGCATGTGATGTTAAAAGCTACTTGGACAAGTCTTCTGCAGGGATCAATTAAAGATAAGGTTGTTGGTTTTTTTAACAAGTTTTATTTTCAAAACAAACAATACATAAATAGACATAAACACAAAACATAAAAGCATAAAAAATCTCTTTTCTGAAAGTTGCTTAGTCCCAGGTTAAAACTCTTGATACAGACACAAATTCAAATTCATATTCATTTTATATACCATTTCATATCTTATTAACATTTTCAATTTTCTATATAACTTCTTCTCTCCTTTAAATTTTCTCAATTTTATTTTATTTTATTTATCTCTTCTCAATTCATATCATAATATTTATTATTCTTTGTCTGTTCTATTCCAGCCAACCATTTATTTTTCTTCTTTAAAAAAAAGAAGTATTTCTCCTGTACACTATATGGAGTATGATGCCTTTATCTCTTTCCCCTATATTTATAATACTTAATATAAAACACATAACATACATTGGGATACCGTCTGGTACATTTTAAAATTATACTATATTATCAAAAATAATACAAATCTATTCATTAGTATTAATATTCATTCATATCTTAAACATTTAACTCATTGCTTTTCCATTAAATCACATACTCTTATGGGAGCCCTATTTTCCATAATTATTTCCCCCCCACACACATCACATATTATAGTTATATTTCATTAAAATGTTCCTCCTTCTTCTACTTCAAATCTCATTTCACGAAGATTTTGCTAATCATTAATATTAACAATCATTTATATCTTGAACATTTTATCCATTTCAATAAGATATCATACCTTTGTGGGAACACTTATGCTTTCCAAAGATTATTACCTCCCCCCCCACATCACAATCTTAAATCATGTTTCATTACAGTACTCCCTTTTCTTAACCAAAAATTTCACTAATTTATGTTAAATATTTTATCACATTTTAAGTTACATATTATTTCTAATTTTCTATGATTACTTCTAAATACAAGTATAAGAATGCAGTCTTATGTACCTTTCTAGAATCCCTTTAACAATAAAATTTATCCATTATCTCTAAAAAACTTTTGCTTCTCAACATCTTGCTCCCCACCATTAAGACTTCTCATCCCTTCCTTTCTCCCTTGCTTCTTCTTCTCCTTGTCCTCTTTAACCCCTTGTCTCTCCATTTGCCTTTTGTTCTGCTTTCCCCCTTTCTGTTGTTTCTTAACACAATGTCCCCTTTTCACCTTATTCTTCTCTTTTCGGGCTGTTTTTCCAGATCTCAAAGACCATTTTTCTTTTTTCTCTTGCTTTTTCCCTTTTCCAGTCAAAGTCACTTGTTCATCAAAGATGGCTCCTTCTTCTTCTTTGTCCCCATCATCCTCATTCTGCTTCACATATATATAAACCGCCATTTCTAAGTATTGAAAAATAGTGCCAAGACCATCTTCCCCTCCTTGTTTTTCTCTTTCATATTTTTGATATATAAGTTTCAATTCATCCATAGATGATGCCATTGTGTAGAGAAAAAGTTTTCACAAACAAACACCCAGATGATTTAATCAGAAATAATTTCCAAAGTTTCCAAAATCACCAAACAATCCAAACAGACTGTTTCTTTTAGATACCTTCTTCTTCTTCACTTTCTCTTTCTGGGGTTAAAGTAGTCACAAATCCTTTTCAAATATATTTTTTGGAAGTTTTTAAACTCTTTGCAGTTCTAGGCAATCTTCTCCTTATTTTCAAATTTGGCTCTTATCTTTTTCACTCTCCCTTCCCACTCACAGCCAAAAGGTTTTTTCTTTTCTTTTTTTTCCCCGCTGTCACTTTAGGAAGGAGAGCAGAACAAGGAAAAAACTTTCCCTTTTAGAGTATTCGCAGCTTATAACTCTCACAAGGAACAATATATACTTAGCAGTCTTCCAGGTTCCAAGTCACTTTCTCCCGTCTTGTCCTGGTTAGAAGCAGCTTTCACTTTTCTCCTAGCTTTCACCCTCCTGCACCTGCTTACCCGGCTGCAGCTTTCTTCGTGGCGGCCATTGCTGACCGCCGTTCCTCCACCTCAGGAAAAGGGGGTTTAGCCGGCTGGGGAGGGGGTTTGCGACACCCCCAAACCCCTTGCTGGATCCCCCCTGTCTTCAGCTGCCTCTACAGGGCAGCTATATCCTCCAAATCCAGATGGATTGGGGGAACCTTGGCGGCGAACGCAGCAGGGGTCGCGCGGTCACGAATCCCTGCCGCCGCCGCAAGCTTGCAAACCAGAAGTTTTCAAGGTTGTTTTGTTAAGTGTGGAATCAAACTCTTCGGAAGCAATGATTTTTGTAAAACTAGGGAAGTTAGAGTTGTTGGGAAGTAAGTCCTGTCCTGTAACAAGTTCTGCAACCAAGGAGAAAGATCTGAAGAGCAACTGAAAAGATTGGGGTATTTAAAAACCATGCATGATGTGGAGGAAAGAGGACAGAGGAAAGTATGCCCCTTTTCTCGAAAGCTAAGAGCAAAAGCCAACCAATGAAACTGATTGGAGGAGACACCAAAAGAAGCACTCCTTCACACAGTGCAAAGTGGAATTCTTTAGCCCAAGACATGATGTCCCTTGGCACTCAGCATACTTCTTCTAGAACAGGGGTCTCAAACTTGCGTTGTCATGGCGGCGTCACATCATGTATCAGGATTTTTTTCCCCTTCATAAACCGGGTGGGGGCGGGGCCAGCATGTGACCCATCCGGCCCGTGGGCCGTGAGTTTGACACCCCTGTTCTAGAGATACACTTGGCTCTATCCCTTCTTGCATTTCACAAGCCTGCAAAAACTGCACTTCTCTGGTATGCCTTTGCCCTGAGTTGATTGTGGGCATCATCGTAGGCATGTATGTGTGTTGATTCCCCTGGACCTTTCCCCAGATAACTCTCTAAAAATCATTTCAGGGGAGGATGAACCAGTTCCAGGCACATCAGGAGGAGAGCTGGTGAATGGCTCCAAGCAACCGCCTTAGAGTGATTTGGCTGAAGCACAGCTGCTCTGAGGCTTCAGATGGGAAAGCACGCACAGCTGCAACAAGTCAGTAATGAGGATGAGGAACTGCTTTCTGCATCTACTCCAAGAACACGTAGGGCAGAGAAAAGGCAGGAGCAGCTATGGTCAGTCTGATTACTCATGAGGAGTCAGTCTTGCCCCTCTTGATGGGCTGTATGAGAAGCTGGTTATAGCAGACAGATTTAGCCTATATAGCAGACAGACAGAGACGATACTGGGAAAAAATGTGTTCATTTCTTAGCTGCATGCTTTCTGGTCTTTGTGATTCTAGCTTGTCTTGCTTTGGATTGACCCCATGCCTTGATTTGGGATCATGCTTTGCGAACTCTGAACATTTCTTGTCTCATGTACCCTCTTGTATTGCGGATTTAATTTTGCCTAGTGGGTTTATCTTGTTTGGGAAACTTTCAAGTGCCTTGTGGACTCACTGGCCATTGCTCTGTGGACTAGCATTGGTCTGCTTTTAGCTGCATTTAATTGAGACACTTCTGGGTTTTTAATGAAGGGAAATGCTGGGGAATATTAATAAACTCACTAACTCACTGTTACATGGTGGGACAGCGGTTTCAGAAGTGGCATTCAGCAGGTTCTGACCAGTTCTGGAGAACCAATAACGGAAATTTAGAGTAGGTCGGAAAACTGGCAAATACCACCTCTGACTGGAGATTTTACAGTATCCTTTCCTTGCTATGCCCACCAAGCCACACCCACAGAACTGGTAGTAAAAAAAAATGAATCCCACCACTGAGCAGTTTGTAATTTTAGTGTGGTTAGTGAATGATTTTTTGAAACATCTTTTTTTTAATAATACATTTTATTAAGTTTCCAAATTTTAAAAACATAAAACAAAACTTTATACATTGTTATCAAGACATGTTTTGGATTTCCTCACATTTTTCAGTAAATGTATTTATTTATTCTTTTATCATTGCATCTTACTCTTACTATAAATCAGTATCTTTTATCCTTACATCTCAATCTTCTCCATGTTATATTTACATACTGTATTTACATATTCCCTCATTCTTTTCCTAATTGCCATTTTATTTTATTTTTATTTCTAAACCACTCATACCAGGCATCCCAGGCCCTATAATAAATTGAATCTTCTCTGTCTTATATTTTCATCGTTAGCCTATCCATCTCTATACAATCTATTATTATTTTAATAACCATGCCTTCTGGTGGAACTTTTTTTCCTTCCAGAGTTGTGCGTGCAAAATCCTTGCAGCTGTTAATATATGTAACATAATATATCTATCTGTTTTATTGCATTTTTGTGTTATTATACCTAATAAAAAAGTTTTCAGATTAAATTCAGTTTTCTGATTCGTGATTTCTTCTATCCATTGTCTAATTGTATTCCAATATTTTTTCACTTCCTGGCATGTCCACCAGGTATGAAAATAAGTGCCTTTTTCTTTTCCACATTTCCAACAATTTGGGTCTGAGTTAAACATTTTTGCCAATCTAGCGGGAGGAAGGTGCCATCTGTAGAACATTTTGTATTGATTTTCCTTGTATGCTGTGGATGTAATTAGTTTGTAATTTGATCCTCACATTCTCTCCCAATTTTCTAGGTCTATATTATGGCCAATGTTTTTCGCCCGTACCACCATCGTCTCTTTGACCACCTCCTCTTCCATTTTAAAATCTAGTAGAAAGTTATATATTCTTGAAATCATTTTCCTTTCCATTTCTTGTAGAATTTTATCTAATTGATGCTTTTCCATGCAGAAGCCAAATTATTTTGTGTCCTTCTGATATCTCGCCTGGTTTTGAAACATCTTTGATTGTCTTTGTTTTTTATTTATGGTGAACCACTCAGAGCCTTCTGGTATTCAAGTGATCTACAGATATTGCAAATAAATAAAAATGTATGTGGGTAGTAACAATAACAGAAATTCACTTCGAACACCTTATAACAGGGTTGGATAAGTCCATGGCAGGCAATTATATCAAAGACTAAGAAGTCTTAGTCTTTGCATAGAGCCTCAGCTTGGAGGTGGCATGGGTCCACTCGTTGGCAGAATAAAGCAGCTTTTTGCTCCGTTATTATATAATTAGAAGGGGATCTTCCATGGGCATGTTGTTGCTACAGGATGGAACAGAAAGATCTCACCAGACCAGGATCCCTTTTTGCCCCCTTCTCCTAGAACAAAGAGTTAATTCTGTAGTCCCGTTTTGGCATGGTGCCATTTATTATCTTCTAGGAAGCTGACACATCAGAACAAGTGGCAGAGAACAACATAAAAAGTAATCTTTTAATAAAGCTCATAAAGGCAAAGCAAAATATTTTACATTTCTTTTTAACTAATCTTGATATTTGGAGAAGGAAAAGTAGAACAAATCACATCATGTTCGAACATATGACTTACATACCTGGCTTGGTGCTAGGACGTCAGGACACTTGTATCATCACTTTTCCTCACCGCAATTTGTCAAACACAGAAACATGCAAAAGAAAAAAAAAACAAAAAACCAACCCACCTCCACCCATGGCAGTAAATTTCTGTGACAGAATATTGATTCAAGTCATTTTGGAGCATGTCAGTAGTTGAAGGATCAGTCAAGTAGACAAAGGAAACAAATACTTCTTATTTCTTTCTCCCATTCTCTCCTATGCCAGTCACATACATAAAATACATCTATATTAGTGTGAAAGATACTTCTAATAGTCCAGCTTCATCTTATTTAAATTCTAGATATATGAATATAATAAGCATGGAGATAATTCCGGTTAAATTAATTTTTCCAGTCTAGCTGACACTCTCCCAAGGCATTCTGTTAAAAGCAAAGTTAATTTAACAATAACATAAATTAAAATAGTTTAAAAAGCATCTAAGAAGAGCAATGTTCCTACAAAATGGAAGAATAATCATAAAAGATACAGATCACTAATCATAATATCTTGCAAGGCATTAACAAAGAAATTAAAACATTCCAATCTTTAGTTGCATATTTTCTAAGTATTTGCAATATTTTAGATCAGTTTATTCCAGAACAGCAAAATCTACAGCAGCATATATTATTCTTTGACTTCTGAAGTCTGTTTTATGGGAAAACAAATCTTAAAATAATCTGAAATGATCATCATGCTTTCTGCTTCTTTCTCTTCTCCCTGTATGTTGAGCAGCCAACTACTCAAGGAGAATGCAAACGCAAAAGGAGAAAACTAATTAGTAAACGAGTTCTTTTGAGAACTATGAGTAGATATGTAATAGCTCTAGATATTCTGCATAGATTACAATCCATGCAATAGAATTAAATCCATTGCAAAATTGATGCCTTTCAGAGAAGTTGGCTTCTAATTATTCCCTTTTTAACTGGAAATTCTGATACGATAAACACAATATGTTTAACAAATCCTTGGTTGGGTTTGGATGGAGCGCCACATTGGTACTGATTTTTTTTTTTTCAGAAGAGAGAGCCTTTGTGCCAAATTAACAAACAGAAATAAACAGAAATCACTTTTTAAACAAAAGGATGGACCAATTTTTACCTGATCTGCAGCCAATAGAAACGGAGGATTTAACCTTCTCCTCTGTATTTGCAATCCTGATAAAAATCCTCCTCTTGTTGTTCATTAGTCTAGAAAGAAGCTGTCTTAATCAATGTTGTTTGTTCAATATTTTTGTTCAACCTAGAACAAAGCAATCTTGGTATTAAACCAATATAAAAATGGAGCAAGAGAGAGCTGTATTGGGTTGTTAATTAATTTGGAACATGTCATATTGTTGCAAACAGAGATCTGATGTTTAATATGAAATTATGTGGCAAATTACTAATACACACATATACACGAAATGTTCAGAACCCAACCCACAAGCTCAGAGAATGAAACTTTGCCCTCATCCTACATCTGAGCTATAGATATTCACCACTATTGCAATTATACACATACCCAAAAAAATATGGAGACTAATGTGAGCATCTTCACCTATTCCTTTAAATACTTGGCTTTAAATACTTGCTGTGGAGATTTCTGAAACGCAATCAAATTTTTTTTTTGCAGTTGTTAGCTTTTTGTAAAGCTCTGTCTCCCACAGTGCTTTACAGAGCACTTAATTACATATTAGCAACAAGAAAATGCAGCAATTTGCAATGTTCCAGCAATCCATACAGAGCTCTGAATACAGAGCTCTATTTCCTAACTTTAATGTGTTGCTTACAGGCATAGTAACACCGTGGCTTTTGCTTAGAACATTTCAGAGTTTTGCTTGATAATTTCCACAGAAATGGCTTTAACATGAGAGTGTAATAAAGACCAATCCTGATCAAGTAAAAACAAAAATGTGTACCTAGTTATTCACTCCTTGGCTTCAATACATGTGAATTACTACCCAAGGGCAGCAAAATTGTATCTCCCTTGACACTACTTGTTACCACTAATATGGGACGCCTGGGTGAAACTATACCCTGACTCAAGAACTTACTAGCATTCTGGATACTAGACTCTAAAACAGTGGTTTTTTTTCAAATTTGGCAACTTTAAGATGTATGGACTCCCATCTCTTTTTGCAGCCATCTACTAGACACCCAGATTTGCAACTCAGGTACGATAGTCCTAAATAATCTCATGTTTTTTAGGCATGCACAGACTTATTTTCGTTCATTTCTAACATGATGCATCAAGATTATAATTACAGACATCCAGAGATATACACAGGGTATCCCAAAAGTCAGGCCCATATTAATCCCAATATGATTTTTTTTTGTCCCACAGAAAATGTTACTGTACTTAAGAACAGTTCAAAGGTCTTGTGTCAAACAAATAAGGAACTACTGAGAAGAAAATGGAAAGCAGTTTAAATATTTAATATAATGTATATAATAAGTTGTCCATGGGTTAGATTTTTGGTACACCGTTTGTGTGTTTATATATGATCTAAGTTATTTAAAAAATAACTAGTTACTTAGACAATTAAACATAGTTATGATATTAGGGATATGTAATTGAAACTGAGCAATTAGCAGTTGAAGTTGCTAATATTTTGCACACTATTTACACAATTCATTCTGAACTGATTTTGCATCAAGTAATATCTTACTATTAATTTTGGTCCAGACAATGATTTTCACTAAATATCTGAGGTAAAAAGTCCGACCAGCCATGCTGAATGCATAGGTAATACAGTATAGTTAGATATAATAGGAAATATTACCTATTATTGTATATCCTGCTAAGCCTGAACAAATTAGTTATACAATAATAATGTAATATGACAGTGCAGTTGTGAAGGTGCTGGAGGAGTACCTGGAAAACCCTGGGTATGGGTGACATCCTGTCTCCTGGTTGTATGGATGATAGGCTAAATCATGTCCAGTTGCTGTGTATTTTTATTTATATTTCCTATTATGTATTTTCTGTTTTTATTTGCTTTATTGGAAGCTGCCTAGAGTCACATAAAAGTGAGATGGGTAGCTATGTAAGTCAAGTACAGGTAGTCCTCAACTTATGGCCATAATTGAGTCTGGCAAATAATGGGATAAAGCAGGTCTCCATGTGACCTGACCTGTTTTTACAAACCTTTTTGCAGCAGTTGTTAAGCAAATGCAGTGATCATTAAGCAAACCCATGCTTTGCTATGGGCTGCTGTTTGACAGAAACCTCAAGTAAACAGGAGGCCACAACAAACTGCCACAAATACAGACTATTTGCCAAACACATAAATGTAGTTACATGACCATGAGGGGTTGACAACAGAACTTCAAAACTGGATCATACCAAAAATAGTTTTGGGTGGGGTGGGTCTGTCATAAGTTTGCATGATCTCTAAGCAACTGGTCATAAATTGAGGACTACCTCTAAATAAATAAACCCAACTTCTAGGTTAGGGATGAGCAACGAAGGTAACTTTACAACCTGTGGACTTCAACTCCCAGAATTCCTAAGCATAGCTGGCTCAGGAATTCTAGGAGTTGAAGTACACAGGTTATAAAGTTGTTCTCGTCACCCATCCCAGTCTGGTCTATATTCAGCCACAGCAGCTCACTGAGTAACGGAGCCAAGCATTTTCTTTCACCCTGACCCACTTCACTTTGTTTTTGGGTAGATATATGGGAGGTCTGAGTACTATGCATGCCATCTTGAGCTCCTAATCCACAGTACCTCATCCAGCTAAGGTCATCTGTGCATAATGTATATCTCCCAACTACAAGCATCCTGTGCTGAATGGAAGGCGCCTCGCATCACGATTGATCTTAATTCTATATGATTGGAGCCATTGGGCTGATATTTAGGATACCTCTACATTTTCTAGAGCCTTCCTCACCACTGGATTAATCTATTTTGTCAAAATTGGTATCAATTATGCTGACTAAATTTAAGGAGTTCATTAGTGAAATGCTAATTGCAGTACAATGCATGAAAATGTGACGATTTTCAATATTTGCTTTCAAGAGAGGAATTTTTCCTTTTTAAGATAATCTCTAACAAGGCTACATTAAGTGGAGAAAGAGCAAAGGCACTGGATGGGGAGAAAAGCATAATTATTTTAATTAACTATTCATTTAGGTAACACCATTTTTCTTCTCTGTCTTCTTTCTCTCTCTTTTAACTTTTACATCCATTTGTCCATTACTTCTTTCAAATGGGTTTTGTGTGTGTGTGCGCGCTTTGCCCTGAAAATCTCTTAGTGTATTCAACTAAGTATAACTACATTTGCACAAAGGTGATTATATAGCTAACCTGTTATATTTGTTGGTTTGTTAGATTCACGTTCTACCTTCTATCTGGAAAACCAAATAGTAGACATAACACTCCACCTTTGGTTATTTTCCAGAACAATTGGTGGGTTTACCTGAGAGGGAAATGACTGGCTTGAAATCACTGGAGTTCACTAGTTGAGTCTGAACTTGAACCTTAATCCTAGTCAGACACCTTAACCACTACACCATACTGTTTCTCCACTAATTACCATGTCCACTATATCTAAGGCTGAATCCCTAACTCAATGGCACCTTGTTGAGGAAAGATAACTCAGCAAAGAAATGTACAATACCACAAACTACAATGAGATAGTTTACTTTTTTGTATGGTAAGAAGTACTATGTGGCATCATCAACAGAAGAAGAAGTGCATTCTTTCTTTTCCCCATGAGAGATGTTCCTGATTAGTTTAGCATCCAGGACTCACTGGTCCTGGAGTCTTAAGTTTATGAGAGAGTTCTAGCTAAACTGGAGAGGATTATTAGGGTTCGGCCCTGCCTATTTCTTCTTCTCCTTAGAGAAACAGTAGAGTAGGGATGTCCAACCTTGACAACTTTAAGACTTGTGGACTTCAACTCCCAGAATTCCTTATCCAGCATTTTAGAAGTTAAAGTCCACAGGTTTTAAAATTGCCAAAGTTGGACACCTACCCTAGAAAAACTGTCCCCTACTGTGTGTTCTTTCTAAACACAAGCAATTCCATTGGTTAGCCAGGTAAAATGATATTTGACTAATTTGCCCTGGGAGTTGAAGTCCACAGGTCTTAAAGTTGCCACCTTCTTTGCAGTAGAGGAACCAAGATTTCTATGACTGATAGTGACCACAGAAGCCACTGGAGATAGAACCTTCTCCCCAGAATTTATTTTTCCCTAATGGTTACCATGTGTGGGTCCCTGGACAGCTCTTAGATTCCTAATTATTATTACCAATGTCACTGGAAAAGAGGAAATGTCATGAAGAATGTTTGAAGGATCTTTTTGTGATTAAATGGCGAGTAGGTCAGCCATAGCAGTCCTACCTCTGAAGTCATATATCACTTGATTTCTATGCAGCTGTAATGCTTTAGAAGTATATAGAAGAATTAAAACTTAATCTTGAGTCACTCCCAGCTAAGTAGTCAATCATCTGAATTTGTTGTTTGAAGGAATAATGATGGCATTTGAATTAAACATTAAATAGCTTTAAAACCTCCATGGAATTTCAAAAAGTAACCTTCACCTTATGATAAAGAAAATACTATAGAAATGGGAATGTGTTCCTTCCTCATGTATTTTTTCTTAGTTTTAAAGATATATTGGGTTAAATGTTTTTAAAAATTATCATCCATACTAACAATTGTCCAGTAACAAAATGCTATATTTATTGTTTCTGCAATTATTCAGCTTCTGTCTCTTACTTTGTTACTAAACTAAGAGACATTTTTCCTGATTTCTAAGTATTAATAGGTAACAATAATTTAATACCCTCCTTTTTTAATTTGTAGGCTCGCATACTCATTCAAAGAGTTATAGCTGACATTAGGAAATAATTGGGGTAACTGCAGGAATCCTGACAGCCAAAGTGTTTACAGCTTCTTTTGCAAACTTTTGTTCAGTTTTGCAAAACATGCTTACTTCATTTTTTTCTTGCGTCCCTCATGTTCTTGCTGACTTGAGAAAGAAAAACAGATTAGAAATATTTGTTTCTGAAGTCAGAGTATAGAAGTATACCATATATTGTAGCTTATGTATTCTGAATAAACAAAGGTCAGACATTCCACTGCAAACATTTCACTTGTAAGCAATAACTTTTACAAAGTTTGTTTTGCCAAGGTCACTGAGATGGAATTGCAGAGCTATTCGGCTAACAGCTTATGCAGAGGAGCTGAAGAAATCAGGAACAGTGATAGAGCTATAGCTTTTGAGAGAGAGAAAAAAAATCCAAAATTCTAACTTTGCATAATGCTTATGTAGATCACAGCTAAGCCAGAAAGAAATCAAGTCAATTCTCCATCATTGCTGACATAATCCAGAACAGTTCTGTAACTAGCCTAGAATCCTTGTATGGAAGTACTTCACTTTCACAAAATGCCTCTGAGCGTGGTACTGAATTGTAGTATATTTAGATGTTGAATTGGAAGTGGCATTAGGAAATTTTTAGTGGTTTTGGGGTGACACCTGTAAGTCTTTGCTGGGTGCAATAAAAGAAATGTGCCAAAGCTCTCCACCTTCCTAAGAGTACAACCAAGAAACAATTGAGAGGGAATAAATTCAATCTTATCTCTCTTGTGTTTCAGACAATTAGCTAGAAGATAGGAAATGTGATTAAAGAATAACTAGATTTTTAGATATCAATCCTATTGTCTTGGCCTGTGTAAGAGAAACATTAGAATCAGGGTTTTACAACAATTGCTTTCCAGAATCTCTCTCCAACTGCACATTCACAATGTGGAAGAAAAAGGGGAAAAAATGCCCCCTAGCATCATTTCTGGTATTATGTGTCCTGTTGAACTTACTTCTGATTACCACATTTTGATGAGATGCCTGTTGCTTCTCAAGTGATTACAAGGAGTGATGTCATAGAGGGACATCAGTGAAAGGATGTGATTAGCTCTGTTCTTATGCATTCACTGAGTGCTTAAGTTCTTGAACTCTCTGGAAAAAAAAACTCTAGAGAAATATGGCATTTGAGAATCCTAGTAGAAATCCAACTCACTTTAGTTCCCTGACAGAGCAGAGTATGATTATATTTAGTCTGGATGCTCATTTGAATTTGTTTTCCTTGGCTCCTCCCTCAGCCCCAAAATTATTTTTTAACTTTGTAAATGAATATTTGGATAAAGAGAGGGGGACATTGCAATCATATACATTGACATGAAATGGAAAGAACTTATTACAGACCAATAATACAAAATAAGGCACAGTTTTTGTATAGATCTGTTCTCTGACTGCTATAATGTCTTCATTCTCCACTAATACCTATAGTATCAGTCTAGAGATTTTGTAGTTATCCTCATATTTTAGATCCATGTTCCTTCTAATTTCTGGAGTTGTAGTTGATGAAATGAGCTGCAGCTCTTGAAAACTTATGCCTTTTAATTAAATTTGTTAGTTTGACAAAGGTGCTACCTGACTCCTTATATTTCACCACTATAGGCTAACTTTTCCCTATAATCTATTTATAAGTGTGCTTATAATATAGTCAGCCATCACTGGACTGGAGACTAGGACTATTTAAGGGCTGGAGATATATATTTTTTAATTCTCTACTATCATAAGTATATATCATGGAAAGCTGGAGAAATGTAAACATTTTCAACCATATATTTGACATAACCAGAACTCAATCTTCGAAGGTGGATATCTTAATTAAATGTATATTGTAATCAACCTGACAGAATGGATAATTTTACCTTAGGGGGCCATTAAATTAAAAACCCTGTAAAAGAATGAAGCAACAACAGAAGCATGCAACTTAAAGATACTATTTAGGGAATGCTGAAGTCCCTTAATTTTATCCCTCCCCCTCACAATCTACACAAAGGAAAATGCAAGAGATGTATCAGTATCAAAGCTGTGACTTTTATATACCAATAAGAATATTTTAATAACTATAGACATGTATAAGTATATGCATAAGAATTATCTCAAAATTAATATTATATGACCTATAACATAGACAGTCATCCATGCTGCAGTAAACGTATTAAATGTTTGGATAAAATTACAGATAGTCATCACTTAACAATGGTAATTGGCAGTGGAATTTCTGCCACTACACAATACGATCGTAAACCACAATGTCACATGACGGCAATCTCAGTATTTTCAGTTGCCATTATTAAGCAAATCCTGCATTAACATTATGCAAGGATGTCATGTGATTATCATTTCTGGCTTCCTGTGGGCTTCCCCATTGATTGTACTTGTTGGAAACAGGCAAAGAAGTTGACAAATAGTCATCACTTGACAATAGGACACTGTAACATTAAAACTGAGCATTGTCACATACCTTTATAAGTCCAGGAGGTTTTGTTATGCAAATTATTTTTTTTCCATTTTATTTTCTAAAAGCATAGTAGAGATTATGGTACCCTATCTTTCTCATAGACCAGGAGGATTAGAGGGAGAACAACAGTTAGTTGGTTAGTTTTAGATTAAGTAGCAAATTGCATCTGGTTTCCTGATGGGATTGTTGTTAGGGATAACATTTTACCCTAACTGGTTTAGGTAAAATAATAAATATGTTATCATGGTTTATAAGTTAAAGTGTCTGCAACTTTAAATATGGGAATGTAATTAGGGGAGTGGTTGTGAAAGCACTTTAAAAGAAGCAAGAGGACAGCTTGCTCTCTCTCTGGCTTTGATGATCCCTAATTACTGCATGGACTCAAGACTGCATTACTCGAACGGGAGAGAAAAAAAAGAACTGATTTGTAAGTGAACTGACATAGGATATTCCACACGGACTTTGCTAACTGAATATCCTTGAATGGACTGACTAAATGATACATGACTAATGGACTGTTATTTTGACTATGCTATAAACTCTAAATGGAATAAACTATACTTTTGATAGCACAAGCGTATCTGTTATTTTTACTGTATGTTAACAAACATACAAACTTATATCACTCATTTATCTGTGTGCCTATCTGACTAACGCTGCACATTCTGTTTAGCTTGTCTCTTTAAACCTGGTTGGGGAACCCAGGCTTAACAATTGTAATTCAAATAACCAACAGGGCAGGTGGAATATTTGGCAAATGAGGAGTCATAGAGACCAGAATCACAGCTTTAGAAAATAAGATGTAGGGCTCCCAGAAGGCCATAGCCAGGATGACATCCTGGAGAATTCTGTCCAGAGATCTTAAAATTGCTAAGCTTGGATACCCCAACCCTAGAAAATTTGTCTACTCTACTGCTATATGGTTTCTTTCTAAACACTAGCAACTCCATTGACTAGCCAGACAAAGTTATATTGTTCTCAGAGTAAACTGAAAACAATAGATATGGCACTTGATTTTGGCCAAATAATTCTCCCTCCTTTGACTTTAGAATCAAAATATTAATTTTAACCCTGGGGCTTAGCCTGAGGAATAATCTATTTTATTATACTCTATTATATCTATATTTATACCTAAATTATATTACAGGAAGTCCTCCACCTATGACTACATTTGAGCCCAAAATTTCTCTGCCTAAGCAAGACAGTCGCAAAGTGAATTTTGCTCCATTTTGTGTCCTTTTTGCCATGGTTGTTAAGTGAATCACTGCAGTTGTTAAGTGAATCTTTTGGTTCTTAAATGAATCTGGCTTTCCTCATTGACTTTGCTTGTCGGAAGCCAGATCACCAGAAGGTGATCACATGAACCCAAGATAGTGCAAGTGTCATAAATACATGCCATTTACCATGTGTCCAAATTTTGATCCTTTGACCATGGGAATGCTGCAACAATCCAGCATGAAAACTGGTTGCACGTTGCTTTTTTAGTGCTGCTGTTATTTCAAATTATCATTGAACAAATTGGTATAAGTTGAGGACTACCTGTATATCCAAATGTGAGCTCACAGGAATTTGCTATTCTCCATTTTGTTTTAGGTTCTTAGAAGAGCCATGGTGGTGCAGTGGTTAGAATGCAGTACTGCAGTCCGCAAGCTACTTCTGCTGACTGCCATCTGCCAGAAGTTCGGCAGTTTGATTCTCACTGGCTCAAGATTGATTCAGCCTTCCATCTTTCCAAGGCAGGTACAATGAGGACCAAGATTGATGGGGTCAATATGCTGACTCTAGTAAACCACGTAGAGAAGGCAAAAAAGCACTGTGAAGTGGTATATGAGTCTAAGTGCTATTGCTATTACTATTAGTTCTTTCATTTTTCTGCTATTGCCTTACAATTTTTGTTTTTGTCTTATTGCAGTGTTATGCTGGCCATTGACTGAAATAAAGAAACCTGCAGGTAAACCTTGACTCAGAACAATTTGTTTAGTTGACTGTTCAAAGTTACAACAGCACTGAAAAAAGTGACTTACGACCGGTTTTCATAGTTACAACCTTTGCAGCTTCCCCATGATCATGTTATCAAAATTCAGATCCTTGGCAACTGGTTCATAATTATGAACATTGCTGTGTGCCAAGGTCATATGATGACCTTTTGCTATCTTCTGACAAGCAAAGTCAGCGGGGAAGCCAGATTCACTCAACAACTGAGTAACTAACTTATCAGCTGCAGTGATTCATTTAATGACTGAGGCAAGAAAGGTCGTAAAATGGGGCAATACTCACTTAACAACAGAAATTGTGGGATCAGTTGTAGTCGTAAGTCAAGGATGACCTGCACTCTGTCATAGATACAGCTATTTATAGTCTTCAATTTATACCACAATTGGGCCTGGAATTTCAGTAGTAGGACATCGCGATCATAAGTCAAGGCACCACATAAATGAATGCAGTTTTACTACTGTTCAGACAATTGTCATTGAGCATGTCGCTGTTAAGCAAGCCACATGGTCATAAGTGTGAACCCATTTTATCCAATGACATTTTTATTTTGCTGGAAAAATTGCAAAACATGATCACGTGGCTACAATTGGTTGATGCTGCAACCAATTATAAGTGGAAGCAACTACCAAGTATATAAAAGGTGATCACATGATCTCAGGTGTGTGGCAGTCAAAACTCTGAGAAGAGGTTGTAAGCATTTTCAAATCTGTCCTTAAGCAACTAGTTTGCAAATTGAGGCCTATCTGTACAGAAACTTTATTCAAATCAATTTGAGCATAGCCAGATGTATGGTCAAAACAAAATCTTTATTTATTTATTATTTAAAAAAGAAACAATGGCGTGTTTTGCTGTAGGCTCATATACTCAGAAAGACTGAACTTCATATAGTTGGTGGAAGGTCACCTTAAGACTATTTTTAGGAATATGAAAACTGACAAGAAAAATATTGTTTTGGGGGGGGATTTTCTTAAGCATGTACAGATCAGTTATTTGTGAGCAGCTTTCGCACAGCTGTGATGACCTGACCATTTGGAACTATTCTAGATGAATTCACAGAGGGCTCAGGGGAAGGCAAATGACAAAAGCAGCCTCTCATTAACATGACATCAGCTCCCTCCTTTGATCCATGTGGCCTGATGTTATATGAACTTCCAGGAAGAGAAGAGGTCTGTCAAAGTTGGCTGGACTCTTTTAATCACTTTGATAAAAGCCCCAATTCCTGCAGGTGCCTCTGAGCTACTCTCTTGGATTCATCACTACACTAGCAGAGTGTGCATTTTGTTACCATAAGAAAATCACTGGAAAACCAGGAGGAGAACCCAAACACGAGGAAATTGAAAGTTCATAAGTGGTTCTCCCTAGAACTATATCTAAAGGCCACCAAAAAAACAAAACACCATGAATCCTTCTTGATGTGAAATTAAAGTTACTAACAATACCATACCTCTGTGTCAGAAGTATTAAAGAGCTTCCATGGTGAAAGGATTAGCTGGTGAACATCCTGGTTGCCTAAGGGATGCATTTATCTACTCACATTTGCATGCTTCCAAATGATTAAGTCAGCAGGAGCTAGACTGAATGACAGGAACTCAACCCATCACACAGCAGCACTCGGACTTTGAACATAGGTTTGCAAATTGTCACCCAGTGTCCTAATCAGGTGTGCCACCACACACCTTATCCTAACAATGAAAAGCAATTAATAAAGTCTCATGGGTACTGGAGAATTGTTCTTATTTTAACTCCGGAGCTAAAATTTGGAGAAAATGTAATACTGAAGTATCTGGATCACCAGTTTAGAAAAAGTGATGACCCAGAATGATTGCAAATAATCTCCTGAGGAGTTGAGTAGCTAACTCTCATCCAACATCTCTTGAAGTATCTTCCCTCAACCCACCAGGATATGTTTGTTCTGCAAGGAAAATTGGACCAAGCTGACAAGGTTTAGGTCCTCAAAGGACACACGGCTGGAAGTATTTCTTCAGCTGAAATATGTTTTCTGCTTTAATCATCCCCTATGGAATTGCTCTTTGCCTCATGGTTGATCTCACTTGCAAATACAGGAGGAATGGTCGGGGGGGGGGGATTTAATTATTAAATATACCTAAATGGAGGAGGGAAATTAAATATATCTTCCTTAAATTTGTGGCTAGAAAAGTTCACATTTCTAGAGCAGAGGCAGGCTTTCAAAAACAAGAACACAAATCAGTGAATACAGCAAGATGTGAAATATCGAAAACAGATCTCTAGTTGTTGGATTTGCCTTCAAGACAAGAGTAAAAAATGAAGTGTTTATTGACTTTTTGCAAATGCACAATTCAGATCAGAGCTACTGCAGACTTTCTGAATCTGAAAATGGAAAACTCATACAGGAGATCTTTTAAGGGTGGGCTTTTGAAGGTTATGGGCTGTATCTAAAGTCAAATTTAAAATAAAGTTCATTTAAAGACATTAAACAGTTTGCTCTCTTTATCAGAAGTGTAGAAATGATTTAAGAAGTTGCATTTTAGAACAATATAAATACTATAAAAAGCTATTTAAATAATTCTATTTTTACAGAGGTAGATACATTTGTAACAGAAAAATAGCCACATCAACAGTAACAACAAAAGTTAGTGGTATCTTAAACATTAACATTTTTAAATGACATAAAGTTTGTGGGTTTCAGTTTCCATTTCATCAAATGCATGTCACATTCCTGTGAGACAGAGTACCATATTTCTCAAAATATCTTATATGTCTATATTGAAGCAGATTATAGTTCATAAAAGCTTATATCATAATATTAGCGCCATAAAAAATCTTTGCTATAATCATTCAGGTGAAAAATCAGTAACTTGTGCCTTTTGCCCAATGGGAAAGATTTAACTCTGCATTGCAGATGGTAAAAACAAACAAACATCTATTTATATTTATTATCTGTTTAAGGCTATTCCACCTAACCTCAAAGGAGAGAGAAAGAAGAAAGTGCTACTTCATCATCTCTGCTTTTTGATCTTTCCTCAGAAAATTACCAGAATTGTTTTTATCCCAGGTAAACATGATAACAACTAGCACTTTAAAAATGATAGTCCTTTTCTCCTGTCCTTTTTTGCTTGAATATTTCAGACTGAATATTCAGAACTCTCACAAATGATTTATTTATATATTTGCATCTTTAACACCAACCTGGCTGTTGAGTTTTTATTCTACTTCTGAAGTTTGCACAATGACTCACAAAGAATTATTTTCAGGCTTACCATCTGTAATCTAAGTAAAACACGTACATAATCTGGAGCTAACCATGCTGAAATAGCTATGCATGGAATTGTTCCATAAGTGACTTCAGGCAAAAAAAGATGAGATTTGGAAATGTGCCGCAAAATAGTATTATCAAACACATCCATTTGTCTTCATTGCTCTGGCAATATCATCCAGATTGCTCCAAGCAAGGAAAACTAAGCTAAGTAAAGGTAATGCTAGTTGGACTCGTGTTTGTGTTTACAAGCATGAATTGACAAGAACAATTCAAATATCACACAGCAACATCCGAGATTGCAATAGTTTCTAAGAAAAGTAGAATTCATCCTTGGATTTCCAGCCTTTGAAAGTGTTTTAATGGTTTTAGCACATACATTATAATGCTGCTTTTAGTTTACATTTTTCAGACATGGAGTTTAAAAAAGTTTTGAAGTTACTTTAGGGAAAGACACATTTTGAAAAGGGACACGTAATTTTGTCATCAGTAACCAAACAAATCAATCTTTTAGAAATCACCAGAAGAACACATTCAAAATGTGTATCTTCATATGCATGAAGAAACAAGTGAATAGAATTCTGGAAATAGTTAAGAAAACATGTTTAAGATGGTAACTAAAGCTGTTATAGGTGGGTAGCTTGATAATTTTGACTAAGAGACAAAAAAGAGGCAACACATTAGTTGCTGCTTTGAAGTCTATCTCAAAAGCTGCATTTTTAATAAAGATGCAACTGTACTTGAAATAAGTCTAATCTTAAAAAAATTAACAATGGAGGAAAAACTACACCATTATGAACAAGATTGAGAAGATTGAGAAGAGAACTGTGTTTTCTTTGCTGATGATGTAAAGCTATTCAACACCACAGACAATACTGCTACCCTTCAAAAAGACCTCGACAATGTTTCAGAATGGTCAAACAAATGGCAACTTCAAATTTCAACAAAAAATCAGAAAATAAAATACAGGCTGAATAGTCAAGACCTTGTTGATGGTCCGAACTCTGTCAAGGATCTTGGAGTACTCATCTCTAATGATCTAAGTGCTAGAGCCCACTGTAACTACATAGTCAAAAAGGCATTAAGAGTTGTTAACCTAATCTTACATAGCTTTTTCTCTGGTAATATTACACTAATAACTAGAGCATACAAAACATTTGCTAGACCAATAATCGAATACAGCTCATCAGTCTGGAACCCACATTACGTATCTGATATTAACACAATTGAGAAAGTCCAGTAATATTTCACAAGAAGAGTTCTCCACTCCTCTACTCATTGCAGAATACCTTATGCCAGCAGACTTGAAATTCTAGACCTAGAAAACCTAGAACTATGCTGCCTTCGGTCCGATCTAAGTATAGTATATAAAATCATACATTGCAATGTCCTACCTGTTAATGAATACCTCAGCTTCAACCATAACAATACAAGAGCACACAATAGATACAAACTCAAGGTTAATCGCACCAAACTTGATTGCAGGAAATACAACTTCAGCAACGGAGTGGTCAATGTCTGGAATATTCTATCTAACTCTGTGATTTCTTTCCCAAACTCAAAAACTTTAACCTTAGACTGTCTACTATTGACCTCACCCCTTTCCTAAGATGTCTATAGGGGACCTGCATAAGCGCACCAACGTGCCTACCGTCCCTGTCTTATTGTTTCTTTTATTTTTCTTATATGTATCCATATATTCATAAGTATGTTTTTACCTATACTTATTATCTTGTAAGCAATTGACAAACCAAATAAAATAAAATAAAATAAATTATGAATTGGTGACTGTAGATCTATTACAGCTAGGAAGACTGCAACCCTGTTCTATGTTGTGGCTGGGTGTGCCTCTGAGGAAAGTTAGGGTCCTTTCATAATCCCTTTAAAAAGGAGCTTTCCAAAATGGTTTGGGCTTTTATACAACAAAGATTTGACAGTTGAAACATCCTCTTCCCATCTCAATTTTCCCTGCTCTCTTCTTTCTGTGCAACAAATGATGGAACAATAGAACTCCTACTCAAAACTTCATTCATGTGAACAAAGTAAACAAAGTTGTTAAGCATACAGTTTTAACTGTTCCATACAGTTAAAAACAAATCACATAATTAAAGCAAAACATAAATCAATAGATCTGCAAAAAATACATTCCCATACCATAAGATGTGATAATTGGTTTGAGGCACCAAAAGTCAAGTATTTATTGTATATGCAGTTTGGTTATGTCAACAAATAATCACACTTTATAACTGCACAGTAATTAGCCAACATTTGTGTTCTGTCCCTAATTAGCATTCTTGAGATCCCCGCACTTTGATTGGCCAAAGCGCGGGGCACTCTGATTGGTCAGGCGAGCCGCACCGATTGGCTCGCTAAGAATCTCCCGCGATTGGTCCATTCGAATCGTGGGAGATTCAAAGCGGTGCCATTGGCCGCGACCGCCGCGGCTAAAGGAATAAAAGCCGCGAGCTTTTTCCTTTGCCCCAGTTCGGTTCCAACTTTAAATAAAAGAGCATGATTTGAAGTCACCGACTCCTGGCATCATTTCGCGGACACAACACTGGCGACGAAGGTGGGATCCAGACCCTGAACCGAACCACGTGTCCGACGGAAGCCAGACGAACCACCACGATGGCGAAAATCGCAACCCCCACACCCTTCAACCCCGCCACCGAGGACTGGGAATCGTACTCTGACCGATTCCGCATGTTCCTCGAGTGCAGCGACCTGAAGGACGCCACCGGCCCCATGAAGCGCGCCGTCTTCCTGACCCACTGCGGGACCGAGGTATTCAAGATGGCCAAGGCGCTTGCCAAACCCGCCGATGCGACCACGATGGACTGGGACGTCCTCGAGCCAATACTTCGGCGGCACTACGCTCCAGAGGTACCCATCCTGATCCGACGCAACGAATTCTACCGTCAGGACCAACGGTCGGGTGAGAGCTTCAGCGACTTCATCGCCGAGCTACGGCGCCTAGGGGGGCTCTGCGAATTCGACAACCTGAACGACGCCCTGCGAGACAGAATCGTGCTTGGTTTGTGGGACCCCGTCCTCCAGAGCCGGCTGATGGCCAAGGGCAACATCAGCCTAGCAGACACCCTCACCGCAGCCGCAGCTGCCGAACCAACCCAAACATCCGCCGACCGCATGCGCAGACCGAACACTGGAGACCGCAGCGGAAACAACAACCCTGCGAGGTCGACCGAGGCCCAACCCGAGACGACCACCCACCAGGGCGACTTCCACTCGGCATCGGGCACTTCCGATGATGAGGAGGACATCCATCGCCTCCAGACAGGCCGCGACCCACGGAACCGGCGGGGTCGTAAGTCGAGGACCAACTGTGCCGGTTGCGGCGGCGACCACCCCAGGTCGGAATGCCAGTTTTTCGAATCGATCTGCCGGCATGGCGACAAGAAGGGACACATTGCCCGTGTCTGCCGCCTTAAAAAGAACTGCAGCCCGGCACGATGGACCAGAGCGACCGGAGGAGAGAGAGCACACCACCCCGGACCAGAGATCGCCCCTCGGACAACAGATGGGACCGGAACGGACGATCCCTGCGAGGCGGCGATAACCGGCGAAGAGAGGAGACCCATCAGACGGTCACCATCGGCCACGCCATAACCAATGACGCCCGGAAGGTCCACGTGGAGGTAGGCATCGAGGGCCAGCCATGCAAAATGGAGGTGGACTCCGGGTCCTACCTCTCCATGATAGCATGGCATGAAATAAAGCGCTTGGTGCCTACCCTCCAAAGGAGGAACCTAGACAGCCAGAGACTCATCGTAAGGGACTACCAGGGAAACCGCATCCCGGTAGTCAGAACCAAACACTTCAACGTCACATATAAAGGGCACACCGAAAGGCTTCCCCTGACAATCGTCGACCGCGACCGCCCAAGCCTACTGGGACTGCAATGGTTCGCTCCGCTCGGCATCGCAGTCACGGGAGTCGACCACGTCACCGACGACAGCTGGGAGCAGCAACTGGCCCTGGAATTCCAAGAGGTCTTCAACGGAAACCTAGGCAAGTACCGAGGGCCCCTTATATCATTCAGCCTAGACCCAAACGTCCCCCCAAAACGCCTGAAACCAAGGCGGGTGCCATTCGCACTTAAACCAAAGATAGACGAGCAAATCGACAAGCTCGTCAAGCAAGGGGTCCTGCAGCCCATAGACTACACCCGGTGGGAGACCCCCATAGTCACCCCGATCAAGCCCGATGGGTCGGTGAGGATCTGTGGGGACTATAAGGCCACCCTAAATGGCGTGCTACAACAAAGCGCCTACCCGTCCCAGTAGTGCAAGACCTACTGCACTCACTGGGAGGGGGCAAGGTTTTCGCCAAGCTCGACCTCGCCCAGGCATACCAACAGTTGCCAGTCAACGAGCAAACGGCAGAAGCGCAAACCATAGTCACCCACCGGGGAGCATTTAAATGCAACCGACTCCAATTCGGAGTCAGCGTGGCACCGGGGATATTCCAAAGCCTAATGGAAAGACTATTGCAAGGCATCAAGGGGGTGGTACCTTACTTCGACGACGTCCTAGTGTCGGTAACCAACCGAGCCGAACTAGAGGGTCGCCTAAGGGAGGTCCTAACCAAATTCAAAGAGACCGGGCTCAAAGTCAAGAGGAAGAAATGCCAATTATACACGGAACGGGTAGAATTCCTAGGATACCTCCTAGACCATCACGGCATTCACCCCACAAACCAAAAAATCAAGGTCATCAAAGAAGCCCCCACACCCAAGTTGAAGACGGAACTACAGGCATTCCTGGGGCTACTTAACTTTTACAATGTCTTCCTGCCCCAAAAGGCAACGGTGGCGGAGCCCTTGCATAGGCTCCTGGACAAGGCGGCGACCTGGACTTGGGGGAAACGCGAGCAAGCCGCCTTCCAAAGAACAAAGGACCTCCTCAATTCGGACGCCGTCCTTATAGAGTACAACGAGACCCTACCTCTGGCCGTCACATGCGACGCATCACCCTTCGGCGTCGGCGCTGTCCTCAGCCATACCCTCCCCGACGGAAAAGAAGCACCCATCGCGTTCTTTTCAAGGACCCTCACCAAACCCGAGCAGAACTATAGCCAGCTGGACAAAGAGGCTCTGGCTATCGTTGCCGCCGTAAAAAGATTCCACGAGTATCTCTATGGCCGGACATTCACAATCATAACCGACCACAAGCCGCTACTGGGAATCCTTGCAGGAAACCGGGCCACCCCGAACATTCTGTCTCCCCGAATGACAAGGTGGTCCGAGTTCCAGGCAGCCTACAACTACGGACTCATACACAGACCGGGTAAGACGATCTCCCATGCAGACGCCTTAAGCCGCTCGCCGCTCGCCGCTACCGGAACCTGACACCGACCCAGCACCCAGGACGACCACCCTCAGCATAGAGACTCTACCCAACCTGCCCATAACCGCGTCAGACATTGCCCGAGAGACTAATAAAGACAAACGTCTGGCGCGGGTGTTGCATTGGGTAGAGAAAGGGTGGCCGGAAAGGGACAACGACGAGTCCGTCAAAACATTCCGAAACCGACAAACAGAGCTCTCGTTATTAAAAGGGTGCATACTATGGGGGGATAGGGTGGTCATTCCAGAAAAGCTACAAGGGAAAGTTCTGGAACTGCTGCACGAGGGGCACCCTGGCATCGTTAGGACTAAAGCCCTGGCCAGAAGTTACGCTTGGTGGCCAGGAATGGACAAACAAATTGAGACCTGGGTAGCAAGGTGCCAACGATGCCAGGAAACTAGGCCAAGCCCACCCACAGCACCCGTCCTAGAGTGGGAAACCCCAAGGGGACCTTGGTCTAGGATTCACATAGACTTCGCCGGGCCCACAAAAGGACACACCTTCCTTATAACAGTAGACGCTTACTCCAACTGGCTGGAGGCAAGCAACATGAAGACAACAACCATGGAGGCCGTGATCAAGGAACTCTGCAAACTCTTTGCAATGCACGGCCTCCCAGACGTCGTCGTTTCTGACAACGGGCCCCAATTCACCTCGCTGGAATTTGAAAAATTCCTAGCGGAAAGGGGCATCCGCCACGCGCTGACAGCACCAGCACACCCGGCGGCGAACGGATGGTGCAATTCACTAAGAAGACCATCCGGAAAATAGACCACGGGGAGATCCAGGAGAAAATAAACAAACTACTCTTCACCCAACACATAACCCCAAATACCACAACGAATAAGAGCCCAGCCGAACTATTAATGGGGAGGAAATTAAGGTCTCCACTCGACAGGTTACACCCCACGTATAACCCGGAGAAGCCCCCAGACTCAAACAGCAAACACCGAACCTTCGCACCTGGCGACCCCGTATATGCAAGAAACCTGATGGGAGACCCACTATGGATACCGGCCGTCATCACACAAATAACAGGCCCACACTCGTACCGGCTACAAACAGCAGACGGACGAGCGTGGAAACGCCACATCGACCAATTAAGGTCAAGGACTGCCAACCAAGAAACCACCGATGCACAACCAGGCGAAACCAACCCCCACAACACAAACCAAGGGGGGAGGGAATACCCAGGGGACCAAAACCAAAGAAGAATAAACCAGCCATACTTACCGGAAAGCAGCCATCACGACCCCTCGCCAGGAAGAGACAGCCAGGCCAGCTCGACTGACCTGGAAAGACCGAGCGGGAGCGGCGAAACCCGCAGCTCAACCAACCCGGGAGGCCCAGGAGGGAGCTACGGAGAGCGGCCCGGCCCGACCGACCAGCCGGTTCCCACGACGGCATCAGGAGCAGCAGAGATCCCGACCGAACCGGCCGGGATCCAACCTACGACTGAGCTGCGCAGGTCCAGTAGGCTCAGACGGAGCCCCGCCTACCTACGTGACTACGCGACGTAAGGACTGAACCAAGAGGGGAGGGGTGTTCTGTCCCTAATTAGCATTCTTGAGATCCCCGCGCTTTGATTGGCCAAAGCGCGGGGCACTCTGATTGGTCAGGCGAGCCGCACCGATTGGCTTGCTAAGAATCTCCCGCGATTGGTCCATTCGAATCGCGGGAGATTCAAAGCGGTGCCATTGGCCACGGCCGCCGCGGCTAAAGGAATAAAAGCCGCGAGCTTTTTCCTTTGCCCCAGTTCGGTTCCAACTTTAAATAAAAGAGCATGATTTGAAGTCACCGACTCCTGGCATCATTTCGCGGACACAACAATTTGTTTTATAACTATGTTGATTTACAGTCAGGATATTCAAACTTTTAAGACATCATTTTTAAAGAAGATTCTTGTTAAACTTGTGTACACTCTGGGAGTTTGTCAATCAGCAGCTTGCAATCTGTAGTCTCATTTTTATGCTTTTCAGATGATCTTCTTTTAATATTTCAGCTGGAAAGGGAAAACTATCAAAATGCAAACTCTTTCTTGAATTTCATTCATTGTTTCAGTATGAGTGCTTGAAGTCATTGTTTTTGTCCAACTTTTCACTTTCCTTTAATTCTGTAATTTTGACAGCTTTTATCTGATTCAGTATAGAAATATGCAGAGTTTTGAAAGATTTCGCAGTGATATCTTTTAAAAAGTGGCAGTCCTGACAGCTCTTAAGACAGCTATAATTATGAAATGTCTGCATGGATATGCAGGTGGTTGGATAACCAATGTCAAAATGAATAATAAATATATCTACAGTGGATTGGAAAGAGATTTCTAGTACATTCTGGAAAATTTACTAGTGCAGTTCAAGGCTTTCTTAGGCAAGTCTAGTGGACATTAGCTAAATTTGTAAAAGAAATAAAATTTCCAAATGGGGGGAGGAGTATATTTTGGGGAGCATCATAAAATCTAGAAAATTATACGTGTTCTTTTTTATTTTCCTTAGTAAGATTAAGTTTAAAAATCAACCAATATCAATAATAACCTAATATTCTGATGCTCAGTTTAATGTAAAGTGCTTGTAAATGTGTAGGTTTTTTTCCTACTGAATAATCAGGAGGTTGTCAAATATGTCATGGGGTTTTTTTGTTCAAATTTGAGGTTTAATTTTGGTATTGAAAAAGCTTCAGTTGATCTATTCTTATGTGTTGTTATGGGATTTATCAATTATTGGGTTTATTTTATCTTGTTATTGTCTTGCCTTCTTTTATACCTGCATATATATATATATATATATATATATATATATATATATATATATATATATATATATATATATATATATACATATATATATATATATATATATATATATATATATATATATATATATATATATATATATATATATATATATATATTTGCCTCTCTCTGGAAATAGTGCAGGTGAATAGACTGGTTAAATAAGATTTCATGCTTCAGAGAGTGAATTTTGCCTAGAATTTCTAATTGCCTTTACTTTTTCTTCGAGGGATTCAGGAATGCATTTTAGATTGTTGAAACACTGGCAGCAGAGGCAGCCAGGGTGAGTCAGCCATGTCAAAATGTTAAGTGTAGCTGGATGAATGAAGTCCTGCCCAATTTTTAAAGTGTGTTTCATACATTGCTAGTAGCCTCTTTAAAAAAAAAAAAAAAAAGTGGGGCTTTGATTGTCCAAATAGCATTTGCCATTTTGATGCTGTCAACCCTCCCTGAGGATGGGTTTGACCATTGGGAAACTGCCATTTAGAGTGGAAGGGGGGAATCAAGCACGGGCTTAGCTTAGAGTCCTTGTGCAACCACAAAAGGCATAAGACTTGATTCCTCTGAAATCCATGAAACTTTATCTGTCTTTACCAGACGAAGGCAAGCAGGCTTGGGAATGTCTTGCAATATAGGTAAAAAACAATAAAGCTGCTTACTTTACCTATTTACAAGTGGCTCTGGTTGCTTGTGCCTAACATAAGGTGACTTTGGAACATTTTACTCGGTGGAATCTGAGGCACAATTTGGCTTGTCCTGTCCCTGGGCCTTGAACTGAATCCATATCAATACACTGAATCTATATCAAATTTCCCTATAGTTTGCCACCATCCTCCTGAGAATTATTATCATAAAGGAACTTTCCCTAAAACCCATGTGCTGTTCAAAAGGGAAGTTCCTAACAGTTGTTATGGAAACTGTACCAGAAACAATTTGAGACTCTCACACACAAATTGATATTTTTGGAAATTTCTTAATCAGAAGCTAACCATACAAGGAAAACAGCCAGTTTTGTGGAACATGTGCTTAATTCAGCAGTAGACAGGGAATTATTAATTCCATGGTTACAAATCCATAAATACTGTACTAGCTTTGGCCACTGTCTTTCCCTTCCATACTGCCTAGTAGGAGCAGGACGCTGATGGCAGGTGTGGAGACGATATGTCATAAGACCCAGTGGTGGTATTCAGCAGGTTCTGACCAGTACTGGAGAACCGGTAGCAGAAATTTTGAGTAGTTTGGAGAACCGGCAAATACCACCTCTGACTGGAGATTTTACAGTATCCTTCTCCTGCCACACCCACCAAGCCACGGTAGTAAAAAAAAATTGAATCCCACCACTGATAAGACCACAATCCATGCAATGTAGAATCATTGAATATAGCCAGATGAGTCTGATCAGGCAAACAAACCCTTAATTTTGATTTTACACCAAAATTCTGTAGCAGGTAGAAATATGTCCCTGCTGCAGAGGTGGTATTCAAGTGGTTCACACCTAGTCTGGCAAACTGATAGTGGTTATTTGGCATGGGTCGCCGAACTGGTGGCAATCCCTGGCTGGCCACACCCCCAACCCGGTTGCCCGGTCGCTCACTTGCGATCACTTTCCTAGCTTTCCGTTCCCTACGTCCTCTTTCTCCCCGTGGGAAAGGAAGAAAGGCATGGATACTGCAAGTATCGCTTTCCCCGTGTGAGTTAAAGTGTCGGGAATGAGAAAGAGTGCAATCTGACAGAGGGGTTGGGGGAATCCACTCCAGCCTTGGAGAAATTTAAAGGAGCTGCTTTCAAAATGCTTGTCTGTTAAGTGCTGTGTGTGTGTGTGTGTGTGTGTGTGTGTGTGTGTGTGTGTGTATGAGAGAGAGAGAGAGAGAGAGAGAGAGAGAAAATAGGAAGAGAGAGAGAGAGAAAAAAACCTCTGTGCTATTATTTTTAATTGTTCCATTATTTATCATGTGTTAATATTTTACACGGTCCCTACACCTAGAGTGATTTTTCTGCCTTTCTTTTGCCCAGGGCTACCACATATTTTTCAGGGTTTACACGCATTCAATGTCAATAGTCCAGAGCATAAAACACACCTGTGTTTAACAAGAGTTGAAAGGGACCTTGGAGGTCTTCTAGTCCAACCCCCAGCTCAGGCAAGAAAACTGAGGATGCCAAACTCTGAGTAGAAATCCTGGGAAAGGTGTCAGAATAATACTTAGAAGGGACCTTGGGGTGAACCTTATACCATTTCAGAGAAATGGCTGTCCAGTCTTTTCTTAAAAACTTCCAGTGATTGAGCACCCAGAACTTCTGGAGACAGGCAGTTCCACTGGTTAATTGTTCTCACTGTGAGGAAGTTTCTCCTTAGTTTTAGGTTGCTTCTCTCTGTTCAGCTTCCATCCATTGCTTCTTGTTTGCCTTCTGCTTCTTTGGAAAATACATTGTCCCCCTTTCTTTGTGGCAGCCCCTAAAAAGCCTGTTCCCTATCAGACTCTTGAGTAAAGCATGTGAGCCATTTCCTCCTTTCAGTGGTCCATGAAAATACATCCATAGTACGCAGATAATAAAGTCAAAAAAGGTGAGCAACATTTTTACAGAACTATAGTTAAATTGAGGCTGGGTGACAAGGAATGTCTGGGAGGGGAGGGGCCAGGTGAGGCACCCCTTGATGTGAGTGACATTGAGTTGGCCACGCCCACCCAGTCACATGACCACCAAGCCATACCCACCCAGTCACATGATCACCAAGCATGTCCACCCAGTCACATGACCACTAAGCCACACCCACCTAGTCACATGACCACGTCATGCCCACCAAATAAGCCACGCCCACAGAATCAGTAGTAAAAAATTTTGGGGCTTCCAGTTTGAGCTTCTTCAGCGACAGACCGAAACCTCGTCTCTGTGAGGCTTCGATTTGTGCTCGCCACTGGAGCGCCCCAAACCAGATGGCTTCGGGGCTAAGCCACCCCATAGAGGTGGTGAAGAGTGGGGAGACTGCCTGCAAGGTTGAGGAGAGCCTCATCTCTCCTCCCCAGCTGACCATTACTCCCTTTCCCGAAGGCGGTTGCAGCGGTGGTCAGAAATGGCCACCACAAAGAAGAACTCAACCAGAAAAGAATATGCAGGAGGAAGATATGAGGAGAAAGTTTTGATTGACCGGGTCAAACAGCAAAAGCAACAAATAAGGTACCCTGGAATTGAAACTGTTAAAAAACAATAACATTGTTCCCTAAGAAGATTTTTAAGCTGTGAAGGAGAGAGAAAAGGGGGGGGGATTTTTTTCTCCTTTTCCTATACTGACAGCTAAGAGACTTAAGTAAAAAAAAAAATGGAAAAAAATCCACTTTGACATCAATAGGCATTTAATGCTGAAAATAAAAAATCAAAGGGATAATAAAGATTTATGGATAATTAAAAGCTTTTGAAAACAGGAAAGGAGAGAGGAAAAATAAAAGGGCAGGATCTGGAAGGGAGGAGACTGCCTGGAATTAAAAAAGAACTTATAGCAAAATCTCAACAAGACTTCCAAAAGATACATTCTAACTGAAATATTGCAACAAAAACCCCAGGAAGAGAAAGTCGAAAAAGAAATAAGAAGATATAACTTGGGACTATCTGGATTACTTGATGATTTCTGGATTCTTGGTTGTTGTTTTGAATGACTAAAATCAATCGGGTGGTTGTTTAAAACTGTTCAAAATGGCTCCACTTTTAGAAGAACAAAATGGAACTTAAAAGTACAAAGAAGATGCACAAGAAGGGAGAGGTTCTTTTGGCTTTGTATTTCAGTTCTTAGAAATGGAGATTTGGAACTATGAGAAACAACAAGAAATGCCTGCAGAACAAGAAGATTGTGACAAAGAAGAAGCCATCTTTATGAACAAGTAATCTTAGATGGGGGGGGGGGAAAGAGAATGGAAAGTTTAAGATTGGGAAAAACAACTCCCCCCCCCAAAAAAAAAATAGAGTGAAAAGTAAGTATAAAATCAGAAAGCAACAGAAGAGGGAAATGCAGAAGAGTGAATTAGAACTAGAGAGACAAGGGGGTAAAAAGGGGAGAGAGAAGATGAGAGGGAAGAAAGAAAGGAAAAGAAGTCATAAAGGACAGAAACAAAATATAGAGAAACAGGACCTATTTAGAGATAATGGGTGAAAATTTAATGGAAAAAGGAATTCTGCAAAGGTACGTAAGATAGTATGGTTATGTTAGAAACAGAAATAATTTTAGAAAATATGAAACAATGTATGATTAAAATGTCTGATAAAATAGCTATCATAATTCAGTGGAATGCTTGTCAATAAATAAATGTAACAAAAGGTATATTTAATGATTTATAAAACATATGTGAAGAGAAACAAGGGAAAAATTAATTATGGAGATTATATGTGTTTTTAAGGAAGTATGATATTTAATTGAAAAGAAGTGTTAAAGATGTTAAGATTTTAATGATTATTAATGATACAACTGAACTGGAATGGAATGAGGGTTTATAATTACATATATTTACAATCTTTTTTTTTTAAAGAATATAGTGTGTATTATAAGAATGTACCAAACAGAATTCGATTGGAAGTTATGTATTATGTATTATATTGAAGGTCATAACCTTAAGGTACATATTGAAGTTTAAATAAGAGTTGAATGGATGTAATTAAAAGATATAAAGGTGTCATACTCCAATTAGTAACTACAGGAGAAAATTTGTTTAATGAGAAAAGATAATATGAAATTGAAACAGAACAGACAAAAGTACAAATATAATGATTTGAATTGAGATGAGATAATCACAATATAATCGAGAAAATCAAAAGAGGGGAAAAACTATACAGAATATGTAAAATAGTATAAGATATGGAATAGAATACAAAAAGGAGCATGAAATTGAGTTTTGTGTCTCTATAAAGAAGTTCAACCCGGGACCATGCTATTTTCAGAAAAGATGTTTTACTTGTATTTTGTATGTGTGAAACCCAAATAAAACTTTATTTTAAAAAAAGGAAAAAAAGAACCAGTAGTAAAAAAAATTGAATTCCACCACTGCCCTGCTTCCCAATAATAATAATAATAATAATAATAATAATAATAATAATAATAATAATAATAATAATAATAATAATAACAACAACAACAACAACAACAACAACAACTAAAGAAAATCCTTCTCTGAAGGTATCTATTTCCTCCTGAAAATAAAATCAAAAGGGTTTACCTTCATATTTGGCTAACTTGCTTTCAGATTTGGTAATTTGGTCCATCTTCAGAAGGGGAAGCCAAATATCCAACCCCCCCCCCCCTTTGTCTCATCGTTAATCTCCATAGCTGGACTTTGCCAATCAAGATCATGACAGGATTTAGACAGGATGGTATGTTGAGGGGAGCTAAAGATTGCGAATGGTATCGACAAATCCAGCTCTTTATTATTATTATTATTTCAAAGGCTCACCTGTAGTAGCAAAATAATTCTGACCTTCACTACTGGAGGATCCTAATAAAACTTCATGATAAGAAACAGTTGATCTGTTAAGCTTACAAGGATTCATCTTACAAGGTGAATCCTTATAGAATCCCTATAAGGGATTCTAAGGGCAATATTTAATTTTTTTGTTTTTGAACATCAAGTTATTTAATCAAGTTATTTTTTTTTTGAAAAAGATTTTATTAATTTTCTACAAACAAACAAGACAAACAAAACATTAAAACATCAACTCTCATATGTACATCCAGTGTGTCAGTTGGTTCATCATTTTTGTGCATTCATTCTGTAGTCTCAATTACAATTATGTTACATAACAACTCATATTGTCAATCCAAACTTATATATCCTAATATCACTAAAAAAAGAAGTTTTTGACTATATTTTTAATCATTCATGTTTTATGAGCTAACAATACTTTAAAACAGTTTACTCTATAACAAATCATATAATCATATCAAATCAATCCTAAAAAACCCTTTATAATGTCAAATAACAAAATAATAGCAAAATAGCAAAATAAAGATATTCCTTACTGTCTAGCATTCTAAATATTCTATTATCGTATTTTATCATCTAGCCATTGATAAAAAAGATCCCAAATTTCATAAAATTGTTTATCCTCTTGCTCTCTAATTTCAAATGTCAATCTACTCATCTCAGCACATTCCAATATTTTCTTAATAATTTCTTCCTGTAATGGTATTTTCTCATTCTTTCAATTTTTAGCAAATATAATCCTAGCCGCTGTTAATACATTTACAATCAGGTACTTCAAATCTTTACTATATATATCAGGTAAAATTCCCAATAAGAAGATCTCTGGTTTCAAGTCTATGTGTTTCTTTGTCATTTTTTCCAACCACATGCGAATTTTAGTCCAATATTTTCTGGCATCCTCACAAGTCCACCACATATGGTAATACGAGCCGGGTATCTGATGACATTTCCAGCATTTTTCAGATTTGTTCTTAAACATTCTTGCTATTCTTGTCGGGGGAAAGTGCCACCTGTAAAACATCTTATATAAGTTTTCTTTATATGCTGTTGACGTTGTCATTTTATAATTTTGAGACCACAATTTCTGCCATTTCTCTAGACCAATCCCATATCCAAAATTCTTCCCCCAAACAATCATAGTTTCCTTGACTTGTTCTTCCTCTAATTTCATTCCCAGTAAATAACCATATAATTTTTTAATCACCTTCTCATCAGTACCCATCAAGATCTTATCTAAATCAGTCTGCTTATCATAGAATCCCTCCGTTTTAGAATCTTCATCATACCTTGAATGTATTTGCACATAAGAAAACCAATTCATCCCTATACCTTGTTCCTCTAAGTTTTGGATCGATTTAAGTTCACCCTTTTCATCCAAGAGTTCCCCATATCTAACTGTTTGTTCCTTCTTATAAATTATAGGATAGGAAAATGCTTCAATAGTCAATAACCAAACTGGAATTTTCAAATAACATTGTCTTTTTATCTTCTCCCAATTTAACCACAAAGACTCCCGTACATAATGTCTTCTAAAATAACCCTGTGTTTTAGTTCCCTTATACCATATAAAAGCATGCCAGCCCAACATCAAATCACGCCCTTCTAATGTCAACAACCTATGCTTTCTTAATGTTATCCATTCTTTGACCCACATCAAACTTGCAGCTTGATAATACAATTCCCAATTAGGCAGGCCAAAGCCTCCTCTAATTCTAGCATCTTGCAAAAGCTTTAGCTTTATTCTCGCTTTTTTACCTTGCCATATAAACTTCAACATGATTTTATTTAAATCTTCAAAATAGTCTTTTCCAAGCCTAATTGGTATTGTTTGGAACAAAAATAAAATTCTGGGTAAAATATTCATCTTGATTGTTGAAATTTTCCCTATTAATGACAATTGCAAGTTTTCCCACTTCATCAAATCTGTAGCTATCTGTTGTTTGAGTTTAATATAATTATTCTCTTTTAATGTGCTACATGCTGTCAAATATATCCCCAGATACTTAACCTTATTTACAATTTGGATTTTCAAAAGATCTGCCAGTTCTTCTCTTTGTCTCAATAGCATGTTCTTTGTCAAAATCTTTGTTTTATCTTTATTTATTTTCAAACCAGCCATCTCACCATATGTCTCTATCTTTTCCAATAACCTTGGAACTGTTTCTAACGGGTCTTCCAGAATAAAAGCTAAATCATCAGCAAAAGCTTGTAGTTTAAATTCTTCCTTCTTAATTTTCATTCCTTTTATGCTTTTATCATCCCTAATATTTCTATTCAACACTTCCAAGGTCAACACAAATAGCAAAGGAGATAGGGGACACCCTTGTCTTGTGCCTTTTCTTATATTAATAAAATCTGTAAGTTCCCCCTCCATCATTACCTTTGCTGTCTGTTTATTATATATGGCTTCGATTGCTTTAATAAATTTTTTAGCAAAACCCATCTGTTCCAATAGTAATAACATAAATCTCCAGTTCACGTTGTCAAATGCCTTTTGAACATCTAAAAATATCAAAGCCATTTGCTTTTCAGGATGAGCCTCATAGTATTCCAAAGTATCCAAGATTACTCTCATATTGTCTCTGATTTGTCTCTTGGCAGAAATCCATTTTGATCTGGGTGAATAAAATTATGTAAATATTTTTTAAGTCTTTCTGCTAAAATTGAAGCAAAGATTTTATAGTCTGCGTTCAATAAGGAGATAGGTCTATAGTTCTTAATTTGCAGTGGGTCAGCCTCTTCTTTTGGAATAAGTGCGATATAAGCCTCTGACCATGTTTTGGGTATCATCTTCTTTAACATAACTTCATTCATGACTTTTAACAATGGGATACTCAATGATTCTTGAAATGTTTTATTGAATTCTGCCGGAAGCCCATCTGGACCCGGTGCTTTCCCATTGTTTTGTCTCTTAAATGCTTCATTTAATTCCATCATTGTTATATTGTTTTCTAACATTTCTTCAGTCTCTTTAGGTATCTTCGGTAAATTAGCATTCTGTAAATATTGTTTGACTTTTTCCTCATCAATATTCTCTTGTTTATATAGTTGCCCATAAAAATCTCGAATAATTTCCTTTTTCTCCTTATTACCATAACAAACTTGGCCTTGATCATCTATTAACTTCAATATTTTTCTTGATTCCTTCTCCTTTCTCAATTTATTTCCTAGCCATCTACCTGGTTTATTCGCATCTTCAATTTCTGATTTTCTGTGCCAATTCTTCTTTCTCTATTAATTCCATTTTATGTTTAATTACATCCAGCTTCAATTTAATATCTTTTTTCGATGGCATTTTCTGTAATTCTTTTTCAAGTCTTTTATACTCATCTTCCAAGGCCTTAGAAGCTTGCCTTTTCCTAATATTCTTTTTTCTTGTATAATCTATTATCAGACCTCTAGCATATGCCTTCATTGTATCCCAAACATTTTGCATTGAAGTATCTTCTTTTTTATTTTCTCTGAAAAAAAAAGCCAATTCCTTCTCCATCCATTGTATAAAATCTTTCTCCTTTAAAATAATATTATTTAATGTTCATCTCAGTCTTTTTTTTTTGTCCCTTCCATTTAATTGTCATTGAGCTATGATCTGCCCAAGTACTTGTTTCAATATTTGTTTCTTGAATATTGGATATTAATTCTGTTGAGATCCAAATCATATCTAATCTGGACCATGATAAATGTCTATTTGAATAAAAAGTATATTGTTTAGCTTTAACATTTCTTTCTCTCCAAATATCTTTTAAAGATAGTTCGTCTGTCATTTTAAAAAAAGATTTAGGGAGAGCCTTTCTATTTTGCTTTGTTGTTGTTGCTATATAGTCCAATTTATTGTCGACAATTCCATTAAAGTCTCCCATGATAATTATATTAACATAGTCCAGTCCAGTTATTTTCATGTATAGCTTTTTATAAAAACTCTTCTTGTTTTTCATTCAGAGCATAAATTGCAATCAAGAGTATTTTTATATTATTGTCCATTATTTCCACCATTAATACTCTTCCATCTTCATCAGTGTAGATCAGTTTTGCTGGGATAGCCTCTTTTATGTATAGAACCACTCCTTTTTTCTTACATTGAGTCAAAGAAGTAAATATTTTCCCCAATTTTGGCTGTAATAACAATTGTTCATGTTGTTTTTTAATATGAACTTCTTGTAGACAAATTATATCAAATTTTAATTTATCTAATTTATGAAAAGTTTTCCTTCTTTTAACAGCTGAATTAAGTCCATTTATATTCATTGTAATCAGTTTTCTTTCTTCCATGATTATGCTTTATATTTAGGTCTAACAGCTCTCGTGGATCTCACTTCACGCTGTTCTTTACTGTCCACTTGTCCACCTACAGCTCCTTTCTCTTTTTCAATCTCCAGTTGTTCCTCTTGAAACTCAACTAATGAGACTTCTTTCTCTGCCTCCTCTCTTCTTCTTCCAAAAAATTCTGCATGGAAAAGTTCTGCTTTCTCAATTGAATCAATTCTATGTCTCTGCTCTTGCCACGTAAACATTAATCCTTCTGGAATCAGCCATCTATAATTCACTTCATTTTCCAGTAGCCTTTTGGTCAGAAATCGATATTCTTTTCTCATCTCTCTCACTCTTCTGGGTATTTGTTTTAAAACCACAATCTCTTTACCTTTGTATTTCAATGTTTTCTCTCTTACCACTTGTAATATTTGTGTTTTGATGGATATTTTGGTAAATCTAATATGGACTTCCTTTGGTAATTTATTTCTCATCGCATATCTTGTATAAACTCGATATACCTCATCTACTCCATCCATCATCTTTTCCAAGGCATCTGCCAAAATTTCTATCATTATCGCAGCCAAATTTTCTCCTTTTTCCTCTTCTATATTTTGAAATCTAAGATAAAATTCTGACCTTTCCATCTCCCACCTCAACATCCCATTTTTTTCTTGTTCAACCACTGTTAATCTACTGTCAATATTTCCAATCTTCTTCTCTCTTTGTTTTCCTTCTTCCTCAATTTTTTGGAATTTCTCCTCATACTTCCCCATCATTTGTTTAATATTTTCCACTTTTTCATCAGTCTTCTCTATTCTTTGTTCAATGATGTCTGATTTTATCTTGAGATCTTGGATTCCTTGCATAATCATCTGTAAAGTTACTATTTCTTGTTCTTTATTTTGCTTCAACATTGTCTGAATTAAACGTTGTCCTCCAGCGGGTGGGGAAGCAGAGGTAGAAGTAGAAATGCCAGGTGGTATTGGTTTCCTACTCATTTTAATGCCTCCAAAGCTTCAAATTCTTTTTGACTTTTAATCCAACTGGTAGAATAGTCAATTATAATCCAAAATGGAAAAATCCAATAGTAAAAGACCCAAAACCAAAGAAGAAAAAGGAAAAAAGAAAGAAGAAAAATCTTCAGGTTCTTCTTGACCCTAATCCAATTACAAAGTAGTCCACCATAAAAAAGGAAAAATAGAAAGAAAAAAAACAAACAAATCCAAAAATGATATTATTGATTAAGAGCAAAAAAAAAACCAAAAGAAAAAAAGAAATTCCTTCAGGTTCTTCACACCTTAATCTCAATTATCAAAAAAGAAAAACAAAGTGGTCCAAAAACATGGATAGAAAAAGCAAATAAGTCCCAATAAAAATAAAGAGAAAAAAACAAAAATAAAGAAAAAACTCTGAGACTTTCCCTTTAAAATAAAAGGCAAAAATAAGAATATTACTAGAATTGAAATTTACAAAAAGGCTGGCGAATGGGATATATATATATATATATATATATATATATATATATATATGAGCACACTGCACTTTATTTATTTATCCAAGGCTCTTATTATGACTCTCTTCTCCAGCAGCTTCAAAGCTAAGCCTCAAGTGTTGAAATATTGATAAGAGTCCAAGAAAACACCTGTAATAATATTTTGCTGTGCTCTCCCTCTATCTTATCACGTTAAAATGTCCTTGAGAAGGAGTCTTCTTACAATTCTTTCCAATTCAAATAAAGTATTTTCAAGCCTCTAGTTGGCAGTGTTGCAATGTTTCTTAATGCTCTTCCCTCCCCAGCCAGAAAAAATGAATAATGTATACCAAAAAGAAAAAAGAAAAAGAAAATAGCTAAAGGGAGCCTCTATCCTAGAGAAAATTAAAAAATCAAAAGGAGCATAAAAATACATATAAGAGAAAATTCAATCCAGTTACCTGCAAAGTCACACTTAAGTCCCCAGAAAAAAATAAAAAAAAATAAAAAAAAATCCAAGCCTCAATTTGACATCACTTTAAAAAACGCCGCTCAAACAGTTTTGGTCAAAAAAAAAAAAGTCTCACAGGTTTCTTCTTTGTTCAGGATGCCCTTTCAAACCTCAGCAAATTTACAACACAAAAGGAATTTCTCACCCAGCCGACACACTTCTTTCCAGCCACTTTCTTTCCGGAGCTGTCCCGACTTCAGCAGCTATGGGGGCTGCCTCTCCACCACCAGCAAAAGGGCTTCTCCCAGATCAAACCAGAGATTTTGCGATATCTCTGGGATCCTGGGACAGTACCCTTCTCAATCCCCGTCTCTACGGGACGGTTTAGGTCCGTTGGGACCGACCAGGGGCGAAAATATTGGCTGCGATCTCAGAGCCCCAAGATCGCAGCTGTATCGCCGAAACGAAGCTCCGCCTTCTCTTAATTAATCAAGTTATTTTTAAAAAGACATTTTTTTCCAATTATTCTGGGATTAGACAGAAGACCAGCTCACAATGGAGTCAAAAAACCAATAAATATTTGTATTTGAATTAATCTGAATGTGTACTCCTTCCATTACTCCCACTCTTGCTTTTGTTTAAGGGAATGAAAGCAAAAAGAGTAAGGAGAAACCCTAATATTTTTCAGATCTTCCCTGTTGCCTGCAGAGCTTTGAATGTGTCAGCAGCCTGGACTGGATGTCTTTTACAGTTGGCCTTCGAACATGAGCTGCATTTTTCTTTCCATGACCTTGTCCAACTGATTCCAAGCACTGATGAAATAGCAGGGAAGGTTTTCTTGAATTATGTTAGAGGGCACAAGGTGAGTGACGGGAAGGAAGAAAAGACAGTCTCTGAAATATAATATGCTTACCCCATGTAGGGCATTCTACATCAGATCATGTCTTCACCCACCTTTTGGTACTCTGGAATCATTTTCTGCTAATGACTATGATAGAATGTCAATGGCTGACCAGAATAAAAATTAGATTCAATGTACCTCATGAGAATTTCAGAATGATAGAATTGAGAGAGCCAGAGAAGTTTCCCCATATAAAATTCCATTTTCCCAGCAGTTGGCATAATTAGAAATTACATACTTGACTGATCTTCCTGAACTAAATTTAGGAAAAAAAATAATTGGTATTGTTAGACAAGGTCAGACCAAAATATGTTGCAAGAATCTAAAGGGCCTTATGCAGTGAGCGCTTCAGACTAGAATCATTTATTTAGTAAATATAAATATTTTCTTGACCTTATAAAGTCTTTAGAGAAAAAGACCTTTCAATATAATTGCTAGTTTTAGAACAAATAATTGTAATATAATTGCATTTGGTTGCACAGAAAATATTGAAATGAATAAGAAAAAAGGAAGAAATATTATATTTTTTGCAATGGTGGAAAATATCTGCTGCTTGGGTGTATGATGAGGGTGAAGTTTTTGCAAGGACTCCTTGAGAAACTTCTATTGTGATATATTGTTCAGAAAAGACATAAGATACACTTCACTATTGCTATAATCATGGGCATGAAAACAGAGTCAACAGCCAGATAGAGGTCCAAGAGCTTTAGTTTCATCCTTTTCATCTCTCATTACTTCTGAACAATAAATACATTTCCCCATCATTGATCCAAATAAACATATCTAAACATTTTTATTTTATTTTATTTATTTTTGTCAATTGCTTACAAGATAATAGGTATCAGTAAAAACACAGCTATGAATACATGGATACACATAAGAAAAAGAAAAAAGAAAAAAGAAACAATAGAACAGGGATGGTAGGCACGTTGGTGTGCTTATGCATGCCCCCTACAGACCTCTTAGGAAAGGGGTGAGGTCAATAGTAGACAGTCTAAGGTTAAAGTTTTTGGAGTTTGGGGAAGAAACCACAGAGTCAGGAAGAGTATTCCAGACATTGACCACTCTTGCTGAAGTCGTATTTCCTGCAATGCATTGTTTTATAGATAGTCCTTGACTCACAACCACAACTGAGCTCAACATTTCCATTGCTAAGCAAGGCAGTTGTTAAGTAAGTGTTGCCCGTTTTACCACCTTTTTGCCAAAGTTGTTAAGCAAATCACTGCAGTTGTTAAATAAAATCATGTGGTTGTTAGGCAAATCTGGCTTCCCGCTTTGATTTTGCTTGTCAGAAGCTGTCTGGGAAGGTGACAAATGGTGATCACACAATCAGTGCCATAAATACTTGCCCATTGCCAAGCATCCAAGTTTTGATTACATGACCGCAGGGATGGTACAATAGTGTTAAATGTGGAAAACAGTCACAAGTCACTGTGTCAGTAAACAAATGATTGTAAATCAAGGATTATCTGTATTTCATCACCTGGCAATGTTAATTTGTCTTGGATTGTGCTTTCATATGCCTACAAATCCAAAGGTAGCATTCAGAAATTGTGTATGGTAAAAAAAAACATTTATGGTCTATCAAGTACTGCATCCAGTTTTGGTCATCACACTATAAAAAAAAAATGTTGAGACTCTAGAAATAGTACAGAGAAGAGCAATCAAGATGATTAGGGGACTGGAGGCTAAAACATACGATGAACGGTTGCAGGAACTGGGCTTGGCTAGTCTAGTGAAGAGAAGGACTTGGAGAGACATGATAGCAGTCTTCCAATATTTGAGGGGCTGCCACAGAGATGAGGGGGTCAAGCTATTTGTCAAAGCACCTGAAGGCCAGACAAGGAATAATGGATGGAAACTTACCAAGGAGAGATTCAACCTGGAAAGAAGAAGCTTTCTGACAGTGGGAGCAATCAACCAACTTGCCTTCAGAAGTTGTGGGTGCTTCATCACTGGAAGCTTTCAAGATGAGATTGGACTGCCTTCTGTCAAAAATGGTGTAGGGTCTGCTTGGGTGTAGGGTTGGACTAGATGACCTACAAGGTCCCTTCCAACTCTGTTCATCTGTTTCTGTAAGTGACAGCTCCTATAACACTTTTTTGAAGATTTCTGTACCAGGATTTCCAACTTTCAGCACCAGGCTAAAATCCTTCTTTGCTTAATCCACAGGCCTTTTGCTACCTGGCAAGCTCTCTGGATAATTCTAAGAAATAAGCAGTTTTTCTTATTTCAAAGGCTCATCTTTGAAATAAGCAAAATAATTCTGACCCTTACTACTGGAGGGAAGTTGCTGATAAAACTGCATAATAAGAAAACAATTGGCTTGTCAAGCTTGCAGGGATTCACAGAGCACCACTTGATTTTTTATTTTGGAAAATTAATCAACTTTTTTAAAGGGTGGGGGGAGACACCATTTGAATTATTCTGGGACTAGACAAGAGAACCAGTGAACTGGAGCCAAAAAAAACATAAAACAGAGAAGATGCTTGAGTAATAGGCTTTCTGCATTGCTTCAAGGTAAAGCTGCATTAAGTCCTTTATAAATCCTAAGCGCATTTGTCCTTGTGGGCCCTTACTGCAAGAATAATCTGGATGTGTACAGATATAAAAAGTATTCCATGAGCCTGTAGACTTCAATAAATTCCAGGGAATGATTATAAACATAATACAAAATATTTAATGTAGAATATGTACAGAGGTTTGTTTGTTTGTTTATTTATTTATTCAATTTCTGTTTTTACTATAGCTTTTCAGATTTTCAGACGTTTTTCAAAAAAAAAAAAAACATTTTCTCAGCCAACCCCCCAAAGATTTCTAGGCCCTAGGCATTGTCCCTAATGGATAATAAACATGTACAAGTGGTTCTAGACTTATGATAATAATGAAGCCCAAAAATGCTGTTATGTGTCATAATGCTGGCAAGTTGAGCTACCTATGTAACCAGCCAATTTGATAACCTTTCTGGTGAAAATCATTAAATGAACCCATTGTCTGCAATAGGTGTTTTTTTTTTTTAATTGGAAACTAAAAGTGAATACTGGATTCCAGGGGGCAGGGAATCACGCATCCAAGACATGTGACTCTGAGATATGGCAAATACCAGTTGCCAAGCATCCAAAATGCCATGACCATGTGGGATGGGGGCAGGCATTGGAACTTTGGACTCTGGATCTTAAGATCTGTTTGTGGGAGGGAGCACTATCATAACTTCAAATGGTCAGTAAGCAAGACCAAGGAAAACCTGTATTCCTAGGGCTATGCACTGTCTGAAAATAAAGGCCAACCAAGAAACGAATGCCCTTGCTTGTTTTCCAGAAGTTACTTATTTCTGTGATTTTCTTTAGCAATAACTTGTTATATAATGTTTACGCGGGTTTATTTTCTTAAACTTTATGGGTATTCATAATTTAGACTTGGGATCTAATCTGGTCATCACTCCGATTAAAAACATATTTTGGATTTTTTTTAAAGAGTTAATTTTGTGCCATGGAATGTTGAAGCCTTTAAAGGGATAGCTAAAATAAGGTACATTCTATTTAAACTGAAATTGATGAAATCCAAAGTCTTTTCTGAAGCAGGAAACATATTCTCCCAAATGAAAAAAAATGGATTGGCAAGAGAATAAAATAAAAATATTTCCATCAGTCGAAATTCAAAATCAGTGAGAGGAGTAAAAATGGTAGTGAGAGCATCTTCTAATTTTATAGCTGAAAAGAGACTGAAAGTTGTATAATTTTAGTAGTTAAATATGGAAACCTTCCAATGATGTGGATACATCTTTATGATTTAATTAAAGATAAACCAAATACTTCCCAATAATCATTTTACTGTTTGTTTGCTTTGGGATACAAGTAGATCAGATAATACAGTAGTTGCTAGAATCTTTCATTTAAATTCAGGACCATTTCAGGTAGCCCTTGACTTATAACAATCTGTTTAGTAACCGTTCAAACTTACAATGGCACTGAAAAAAAACGAGTTATTTTTCACATTTATGACTCTTGAAGCTTCCCAACAGTCACGAGATCAAAATTCAGTTGCTTGGCAACTGACATGTATCTATGACAGTTGCAATATCCCAGCATCCCACAATTCACTTCACAATTGTCTTGCTTAGCAATGGAAGTCATTGATTCCATTGCCGTCATAAGTTGAGGAGTCTTGTTTAAAAACAAGATTTTTAAAAAGAAAATGAATCCCCAAAGTTGCCCCAATCTTTAAACGTACATTCATGATTTTAGTGGACATATGGAAACTGTTTAATGCTAACAGAAAAGAATACATCCTTTTATGTAACTTACGTGGCACTTGTTCAAGACATTTCCTAATATCACGCTTGTTGGTCAACTAAGTGAAAAAAAATTAGCATGTCCACTTTTAATTTCTGACCATGCACCTATAGTGATGTCACCTATTTTAGGGAGCGGTGAGAGAAATCCACCTTCTAGAGAACAGTATTTTAAACCTCCTCACGAGAAGATTTGGCAAGTGCAGAACAACAAAAGAAAGATATTGATTTATCTTTTCAAACAGAGCTTCAATTAGGTTGAGGATAGTTTGAAATGCATTTCAAACATTTAATTGTGATAAGATAATAGCCTAAGCTTAATGGCTGGGGGGGGGGATGCTTTAATCACAAGGTAGGATATTTTAACCACAATTAAAACAAGCCATGAAAGAATATACCACAAAATGGTTCTCAGGAAGCATTTCAACATCGCTACTACAGTCATATCTGAGTCTATCCACCTTACTGCTGGTTGTCGACCTCTTCTTTTTCTTCAACTTTTCCCAACATTAAAACCTTTCTCAAAGAGTTAAAACTTTGCATTATGTGTCAGAAGTAGGAAATGTTGAGTCTGGTCCCTTGAAGCTGAAGGGAGAATTGTGGGTTTACTTTTTGACTACCCATGCTACTTCTGTATCTAAAGGTTTTAATTGCAACCTGCCTACTAAAACGGTTGAATGCAATATATTCAGATTTTGTTTTTCTGTTCAATCTAGTGCAATAGGAACTTAAGAAACTTCTATGGTTTTGGATATGCAATGTAAAGGTTTTTTAAAGGATGAGCTAACAATCTAATTTCCTGGTAACTAAACAGTTTTATTCATTTTAATTTAATTTGCATGAAACCCAGAATACAGCAGGGGAGGGCTGGTAGGAGTTCGGGAAATCCTCTAGCTAAGATTCTGCACAGTTTAGAGAACCCCCAAATCCCACTCCTGGCTGACCTCCCCCCCGCCCGCCTCTCCTAGGAGTCTCCATGTGGCCCGTTTTCGCCCTCTAGGAGGCTGGAGGAAAGCCTCCAGAGCCCGGGGAGGGCCAAAACACCCGCCCCCACTGTGGTGCAGTAGGCCGACTAGGCCACACCCATGATGGTCACGCCTACCCAGCAACCAAGCAGAGAACCCCTTGCTAAAATTTTTGAATCCTACCCCTGGAATAGAGAATTAGGATTTATTCTTTAACAAGTCAATGATTTCAAGTTTTAAAAAAGCTAAAGGTGTTTCTTAGGACTCTACTAATTCATAAACGAACATTTGGGGACTCTCAGCAGATCTTTAAAAAGGAATAGCTGTCTTTTGTTTTTCCTAAGGTAGAGAATGTTAGCTCTTCAAGGTAGGTCCAGGTGGAAAATCGAAGATATAAATGCTAATACTACATTTATTATAAAGTTGCAGAGTTACAAAATCTTGCAGGTCTAAATGTGTCTCCCTGCTCTCTCCCTAATTATCTTCAAGAGAATTAGGGAGATTTGAAGATGATGGAACCTGCTGAGATGGCTAAATTAACTTCTTTGATCAGAGAAAAGACAATATCTATGCTTATTGCTGACTGGAGATCCTGTTTTGCTTAAAATGGGGGAGGGGAGTGAATTTATTATTTATGGTTTTGATAATTATTATAGATTATAGAAAGAAGAGAGTTATGAAATAACCATAGAGTAAGAGTTAAATTTATAATTGTACTTATAACTGCTATAAAGAAGATCAGAAACTACTTCTTTTATCTCTGATGTTAACCCTGCTTACGTGGGTGATAGTTGCTGGAGAGGATATATTCTGGTCTTTATGTTTCCTTTTTAGCTTTGTTTTTACTGTGTCTTTTGAATGGTGTACAAATATGGTTTATCTCCAAGAGCACCAAGGTCTCCACAGTTGAATTCTAAGTTATATATATTCTCTCCTGTGGGATACTTATAATTATCATTCATTTTGTTATGAACTAATAAAACGCTTAAATAAAGTTTATCAAAGCCTTTAGAAAATAGCAGGGTTCTAGTCCTGCACTTCTGATTGGCCGATAATAGCGATATCGGATTGGTCCTTTCAGGAGAATCTGATTGGCTGTTAACGAGCCTCTCTCATTGGTTAAAGGGGTTAACGCTCCACGTACTTATTGGTTACTAGATCAGCAGTTTGCCTATAAAAGGGCTGCTGCTGCCCTAGGTTTTTGCTCTGTTCAGAATGATTAATAAAGAGTTGAAGTTCACTGTTCACCCTCTCGTCTCTGTTCCTTGCGCCCATGCGCAGAACTTAACACATTTAGTTTCTTATGTTGTAGATATTTATCTTCTTTTATCTTTCCACCCACAATTATACCTTTTGTTTTCTTCTTCCTCCGCCCCTTCTCTTGTAGTTAGATTGTGTAAATAATATATATACACTCAAGTTCAAGATATTGCAGGAGATCATCAACCTGCTCACCCTCTCTTCCAGCTCCTTTCAAATTCTCACATATTCAGGTGAATACTTAAAAAAGGATTGGCCAATTTTCAAAACGAACATTTAGTACTTGCTGTTTTTCTTGTTACACTCCCATCTTATTGTTGTTGTTAACTCTGGTTGCTAGATTAAATTTCTATGTTTGGGAATTTTATCCATAACTTAGCTGCCTATTCCATCCAAGTCTAGAAGTTGGGCTTCCCATTTCTTGTCCAGCACTTACACCACAACCTGGAGAGCCACTTTGGTCTAGTGGTTAAGGCACCAGGCTAGAAAGAATGAGACCCTGAGTTCAAGTCTTCTTAGCTATGAAAGCCAGCAAGGTGACTTTGGGCCAGTCATTCTCTTTGAGCCCAACCGACCTCACAGTGTTGTTGCTGAGGAGAAAATTTGAGGAGGAAAGCGTGTTGGATATGTTGGATATCTGGAGTCATTTGTAAAAATAATAAAGACAGAATACAAATAAATAATAACAATTAATAAATAATAGATCTCAGTGTCTGAAGTGAGATACTGTCTAATCCTTTTCACTATATTATTTACCAGAGTTCTGTATAAGCTATCTGACCTTTGTCCTATTGAAGATCTAAATAGTTTCTTAAAATTAATATTGGGATCATGGAGAAATTATAGAGATCCAAATTGCTAAGAATCCAAGATTTTGATACCGACTATGTCATGGAGTCCATTAGAATTTAACAGAATGGTTTGTAGCCTCCTAAAATATTTTTTCCATCTCTTGAGTCTTTAAAAAAAAGTTCTTAAAAGCTTTCAATTTAATTCTCCAAAGGTGCTTCAAAGTACATGGTGTTGTGTCCTCGAAAATGATGCCAGGAGTCGGTGACTTTAAATCATGCTCTTTTATTAAAGAAGGAACCGAACTGGTGCTTTGCACAAGGTTCACGGCTTTTATTCTTTTAGCCGCGGCCGCCGCGGCCAATGGCACCGCTTTGAATCTCCCGCGATTCGAATAGACCAATCGCGGGAGATTCTTAGCGAGCCAATCAGCGCGGCTCGCCTGACCAATCAGAGTGCCCCACGCTTTGGCCAATCAAAGCGCGGGGATCTCAAGAATGCTAATTAAGGGACAGAATACCCCTCCCCTCTTGGTTTAGTCCTTACATCGCGTAGTCACGTAGGTAGGCGGGGCTCCGTCTTAGCCTCCTGGACCTGCGCAGCTCAGTCGTAGGTTGGATCCCGGCCGGTTCGGTCGGGATCTCTGTTGCTCCTGATGCCATCGTAGGAACCGGCTGGTCGGTCGGGCCGGGCCGCTCTCCGTAGCTCCCTCCTGGGCCTCCCGGGTTGGTTGAGCTGCGGGTTTCGCCGCTCCTGCTCGGTCTCCCCGGGTCGGTTGAGCTAGCCTGGCTGTCTCTTCCTGGCGAGGGGTCGTGCTGGCTGCTTTCCGGTAAGTATGGCTGGTTTATTCTTCTTTGGTTTTGGTCTCCTGGGTATTCCCTCCCCCCTTGGTTTGTGTTGTGGGGGTCGGTTTCGCCTGTTTGTGTGTCGGTGGTCTCTTGGTTGGTAGTCCTCGACCTTAATTGGTCGATGTGGCGTTTCCACGCTCGTCCGTCTGCTGTTTGTAGCCGGTACGAGTGTGGGCCTGTTATTTGTGTGATGACGGCCGGTACCCATAGTGAGTCTCCCGTCAGGTTTCTTGCGTATACGGGGTCGCCTGGTGCGAAAGTTCGGTGTTTGCTGTTTGAGTCTGGGGGCTTCTCCGGGTTATACGTGGGGTGTAACCTGTCGAGTGGGGACCTTAATTTCCTCCCCATTAATAGTTCGGCTGGGCTCTTATTCGTTGTGGTATTTGGGGTTATGGGTTGGGTGAAGAGTAGTTTGTTTATTTTCTCCTGGATCTCCCCGTGGTCTATTTTCCGGATGGTTTTCTTAGTGAATTGCACCATCCGTTCCACCCTACCGTTCGCCGCCGGGTGCGCTGGTGCTGTCAGCGCGTGGCAGATGCCCCTTTCCGCTAGGAATTTTTCGAATTCCAGCGAGGTGAATTGGGGCCCGTTGTCGGAAACGACGACGTCTGGGAGGCCGTGCATTGCAAAGAGTTTGCAGAGTTCCTTGATCACAGCCTCCGTGGTTGTTGTTTTCATATTGCTTACCTCCAGCCAGTTGGAGTAAGCGTCTACTGTTATAAGGAAGGTGTGTCCTTTTGTGGGCCCGGCGAAGTCTATATGGATCGTAGACCAAGGTCCCCTTGGGGTTTCCCACTCTAGGACGGGTGCTGTGGGTGGGCTTGGCCTAGTTTCCTGGCATCGTTGGCACCTTGCTACCCAGGTCTCAATTTGTTTGTCCATCCCTGGCCACCAAGCGTAACTTCTGGCCAGGGCTTTAGTCCTAACGATGCCAGGGTGCCCCTCGTGTAGTACTTCCAGAACCTTCCCTTGTAGTTTTTCTGGAATGACCACCCTATCCCCCCATAGTATGCACCCTTTTAATAACGAGAGTTCCGTTTGCCGGTTTCGGAATGTTTTGCCGGACTCGTCGTTGTCTCTTTCCGGCCACCCTTTCTCTACCCAATGCAACACCCGCGCCAGACGTTTGTCTTTATTAGTCTCTCGGGCAATGTCTGACGCGGTTATGGGCAAGTTGGGTAGAGTCTCTATGGTGAGGGTGGTCGTCATGGGTGCTGGGTCGGTGTCAGGTTCCGGTAGCGGCAAGCGGCTTAAGACGTCTGCATGGGAGATCGTCTTACCCGGTCTGTGTATGAGTCCGTAGTTGTAGGCTGCCCGGAACTCGGACCACCTTGTCATTCGAGGAGACAGAATGTTCGGGGTGGCCCAGTTTCCTGCAAGGATTCCCAGCAGCGGCTTGTGGTCGGTTATGATGGTGAATGTCTGGCCATAGAGGTACTCGTGGAATCTTTTTATGGCGGCAACGATAGCCAGAGCCTCTCTGTCCAGCTGGCTATAGTTCCGCTCCGGTTTGGTGAGGATCCTTGAAAAGAACGCGATGGGCGCTTCTTTTCCGTCGGGGAGGGTATGGCTGAGGACAGCACCGACGCCAAAGGGTGATGCGTCGCATGTGATGGCCAGAGGTAGGGTCTCGTTATACTGTATAAGGATGGCGTCCGAAGTGAGGAGGTCCTTTGTTCTTTGGAAGGCAGCTTGTTCGCGTTTCCCCCAAGTCCAAGTCGCCGCCTTGTCCAGGAGCCTATGCAAGGGCTCCGCCACTGTCGCCTTTTGGGGCAGGAAAACATTGTAAAAGTTAAGTAGCCCCAGGAATGCCTGTAGTTCCATCTTCGACTTGGGTGTGGGGGCTTCTTTGATGGCCTTGATTTTTTGGTTTGTGGGGTGAATGCCGTGACGGTCTAGGAGGTATCCTAGGAATTCTACCCGTTCCGTGTATAATTGGCATTTCTTCCTCTTGACTTTGAGCCCGGTCTCTTTGAATTTGGTTAGGACCTCCCTTAGGCGACCCTCTAGTTCGGCTAGGTTGGTTGCCGACACTAGGACGTCATCGAAGTAAGGTACCACCCCCTTGATGCCTTGCAATAGTCTTTCCATTAGGCTTTGGAATATTCCCGGTGCCACGCTGACTCCGAATTGGAGTCGGTTGCATTTAAATGCTCCCCGGTGGGTGACTATGGTTTGCGCTTCTGCCGTTTGCTCGTCGACTGGCAACTGTTGGTATGCCTGGGCGAGGTCGAGCTTGGCGAAAACCTTGCCCCCTCCCAGTGAGTGCAGTAGGTGTTGCACTACTGGGACAGGGTAGGCGCTTTGTTGCAGCGCGCCATTTAGGGTGGCCTTATAGTCCCCACAGATCCTCACCAACCCATCGGGCTTGATCGGGGTGACTATGGGGGTCTCCCACTGGGTGTGGTCTATTGGCTGTAGGACCCCTTGCTTGACGAGCTTGTCAATTTGCTTGTCTATCTTGGGTTTAAGTGCGAATGGCACCCGCCTTGGTTTCAGGCGTTTTGGGGGGACGTTTGGGTCTAGGCTGAATGATATAAGGGGCCCTCGGTACTTGCCTAGGTTTCCGTCGAAGACCTCTTGGAATTCCCGGGCCAGTTGTTGCTCCCAGCTGTCGTCGGTGACGTGGTCGACTCCCGTGACTGCGATGCCGAGCGGGGTGAACCATTGCAGTCCCAGTAGGCTTGGGCGGTCGCGGTCGACGATTGTCAGGGGAAGCCTTTCGGTGTGCCCTTTATATGTGATGTTGAAGTGTTTAGTTCCGACTACCAGGATGCGGTTTCCCTGGTAGTCCTTTACGATGAGTCTCTGGCTGTCTAGGTTCCTCCTTTGGATGGTAGGCACCAAGCGCTTTATTTCATGCCATGCTATCATGGACCTGGAGTCCATCTCCATTTTGCATGGCTGGCCCTTGATGCCTACCTCCACGTGGACCTTCTGGGCGTCATTGGTTATGGCGTGGCCGATGGTGACTGTCTGATGGGTCTCCTCTCTTCGCCGGTTATCGCCGCCTCGTAGGGATCGTCCGTTCCGGTCCCATCTGTTGTCCGAGGGGCGATCTCTGGTCCGGGGTGGTGTGCTCTCTCTCCTCCGGTCGCTCTGGTCCCATCGTGCCGGGCTGCGGTTCTTTTTAAGGCGGCAGACACAGGCAATGTGTCCCTTCTTGTCACAATGCCAGCAGATCGACTCGAAAAACCGGCATTCGGACCTGGGGTGGTCGCCTCCGCAACTGGCACAGTTGGTCCTCGACTTACGACCCCACCGGTTCCATGGGTTGCGGCCTGGAGGCGATGAATGTCCTCCTCGTCATCGGAAGTGCCCGATGCCGAGTGGAAATCGCCCTGGTGGGTGGTCGTCTCGGGTTGGGCCTCGGCCGACCTTGCAGGGTTGTTATTCCCGCTGCGGTCCCCAGCGTTCGGTCTGCGCATGCGGTCGGCGGATGTTCGGGTGGCTTCAGTGGCTGCGGCTGCGGTGAGGGTGTCTGCTAGGCTCATGTTGCCCTTGGCCATCAGCCGGCTCTGGAGGACGGGGTCCCACAAGCCAAGCACGATTCTGTCTCGCAGGGCGTCGTTCAGGTTGTCGAATTCGCAGAGCCCCCCTAGGCGTCGTAGTTCGGCGATGAAGTCGCTGAAACTCTCACCCGACTGTTGGTCCCGACGGTAGAACTCGTTGCGTCGGATCAGGATGGGTACCTCTGGAGCGTAGTGCCGCTGAAGTATTGGCTCGAGGACGTCCCAGTCCATCGCGGTCGCATCGGCGGGTTTGGCAAGCGCCTTGGCCATCTTGAATACCTCGGTCCCACAGTGGGTCAGGAAGACGGCACGCTTCATGGGGCCGGTGGCGTCCTTCAGATCGCTGCACTCAAGGAACATGCGGAATCGGTCGGAGTACGATTCCCAGTCCTCGGTGGCGGGGTTGAAGGGTGCGGGGGGTGCGATTTTCGCCATCGTGGTGGTTCGTCTGGCTTCCGTCGGACACGTGGTTCGGTTCAGGGTCTGGATCCCACCCTCGTCGCCAGTGTTGTGTCCTCGAAAATGATACCAGGAGTCAGTGACTTCAAATCATGCTTTTTTATTAAAGTAGGAACCGAACTGGCGCTTTGCACAAGGTTCGCGGCTTTTATTCTTTTAGCCGCGGCGGCCGCGGCCAATGGCACCACTTTGAATCTCCCGCAATTCGAATTGACCAATCGGGGGAGATTCTTAGCAAGCCAATTGGCGCGGCTCGCCTGACCAATCAGAGTGCCCCGCACTTTGGCCAATCAAAGCGCGGGGATCTCAAGAATGCTAATTAAGGGACAGAACACATGGGATATGTGGAAGTAGCATCTATTGAAACTCCTTAAAGCAACTATATCCTTTCCCAAAATCAGGTAAAAGCTGTGGGGGGCAATCCAAGTAAAAGATGAAGCTGCTTTAAAGCATTGCTGTTAGGTCCTACTTCTACAATCTCAGGTAATTTGTAGCATCTTCAAATCAAACTCCAAGTGCTGCACAATCCTACTCTCTAATAACAACTCTAAAATTCAGCAGCATAATTGCTGAAAAGTGGTGGTACAGCTTCCTAACCTTTCCCAACCACCACTATCCAAAACAAAAGACAGCAGAAAAAAATGATGTTATGCCCACATGTATGAAGTGACCCTGACCATTTTATTGCCTCATCTAGTGTGGCTCTTAGCCTCCTCAAAATGTTGATTCGTCAACCAACAAAACTTTAAAATCTGTGTAGGTTTTTTAAAGTCCTCTTTTTTTAAAAAAAAAGGTAACAGAAGTGGACTTTTTAAAACCTTTTTTAAAAAGCAGAATGCATGTTTACCATTCCTTTAATTTTTTGCCAAGTCTACTGAAAGCACCATCATGTGGTAAGACTATTAATTATTTCTATGTCTTATAAATCATTGGAGGTTACAATTATCATGGTGTGTATTATTTTTTCCATTGTATTATTTGTACACATCTTTTCTTTCACTCATAAAGGTTCAAAATATACAAACAATAAAGATATCAAAACAAAGCACAGGAGAATGGGACAGAGACATGGAAGGATATTTTAGTCCAAAGTCAGAGCTCTGTATTGCTATCTTAAAGCTGGGTTTTTGTTTTTGTTTTTTAAAAAAGGTCTCCTATTTAAATAACCTGCCATAAACCTTTTACATCAGATAAGACTCTGCTCTGTATCAACCTGATATAAAATAACAGCATGTCAGCTTAGCCCCCATAACCAGTGAACATCCATTGTATTTCACTGCATTCCTGGGGTCGTAGGAGAAAATCTTACTGCACCTTTCTTGGCATCCAGTGTGTCTCTTAGCAAGCTGAGACCTAATTTTCTCCTTTTCTAATGATCTAACAAGCAAAGCTTTCTCAACCAGATGGGTGGAACGTGTTTGTCCCCTTCCCTTTAGAGGGTTTCCCTTCACTTGGGGATTTCTTCTCTACATTGACTAGTGTTGGACTGTCCTGTGGGTGAGAGGAACGAAGGTGTTTCCACCAGGTGTTGCATCCATTGTCATTAGCAGGACAAAAAAAAATATTTACGTATTGTGAGCACTTAGCACAAAGGGCGGAGGTTTGCACAGGCCTCCCTCTCAGTCATAATATTTGCATAAACCACCAAATTCAACTGCAGGAGGTAATATTTTTGGCACGGCAGTCCAGCCCTTAAAGCCAACTTCTGTTACCTCTGCTGAGGCTCTCCAGAAATCTGAGACAATCTGATAGCACCTGGGAGAGCTGAGACTACAATTCCCAGCAGTTCCAGGAAGTCCAGCTAATGATGAGAGACGCCGGTTGTAATTCAGCATTGCAGATAATTTTCACTTAGTGACTATAATTGGGATCTCCAAGTCTATCGCTAAGCAATGCAGTCACTAAGAAAACATCATGTGACCACAATTTGTGATTTTACTAGCAATAGCACTTAGACTTATATACCACTTTATAGTACCTTACAGCCCTCTCTGAGCAGTTTACAGAGTCAACATATTGCCCCCAACAATCTGGGTCCTCATTTTACCTACCTTGGAAGGATGCAAGGCTGAGTCAACCTTTATAGCTGGCTTCTCCATTCTCTGTTTGTCAGAAGCCAGTTGTGAAACATACAAATGGAGATCGCATGACTACAGGATACTGTAGGGGTCATAAAGGCTAGCGGTTGCAAAGTGCCCAAATGTTCATCACATGACTACAGGGATGCTGCCAGAACCATAAATGCAAGGACTGGTTGTAAAGTTATTTTTTAAAGCACCATTGCAAGTTTGAATAATCACTAAACAGAGAAGTCAGCTCTGCCTGCCTCAGCTTAATAAAGAGAAAGCTTGATGAAGTTTAAAAAGCCAGATGTATCCTTCAGGAATTACAGTTTGGAAATGCAGATACTCATCAAGTGCAAAACTGGGGAAGAACTTCACAGAGGCCATCATCATCACAGATCCTCCTCTCTTTCTGCATGGTGCATCACCAGTGCAGGACTTTACCACCTCACTGAGTGCAGGAACAGATGGCATCGTGTTCTTCCGACAACTGTCCTACTGCAAATGCAACCCACACCTTTATTTCCAGCATGATTCAAAACTACTGTTTTCCAACCTTAAGCCATCTGCAACGCTTCTTTCTGCTCTAGTAACAGCCCCAGCTATGTTTGGCTGGAGCATCTGGCATGCTTCATCAGCTAAGAGAGGAAAGGGGGAATGTCATCCTGGCTTCTGGGCTGCTCTGTTCGCTGCTGTTTTTTTTTTAAATAAAATCTTGCAATTGATGGAATTAAGATCCATTAAATCAATGAACTATCTTCAACCCTAGAAGCTCATACTCCATTTAGCCCTTGCATCTCTTAGTGGGCATCCTTTCCATTTCTGGCCAGGTTAAATGAAGCACTTGAGGGGCTCCTACAAAAGTCAAGGAGGTCAAACTATTTACCAAAACACCAAAAGGCAAGATGAGAAATAATGGATGGAAGCTAACCAAGGAAAGAAGCAACCCAGAACCTAGAAGTTGTAGGTGCTCCATCACTGGAAACTTTCAGAAAGAGACTAGACAATCATTTAACTGAAATGGAATATGGTTTCCTGCTCAAGCAGGGTTGGACTGGAAGACCTCCAGAGTCCCTTCCAACTCTATTATTCTATGTTCTAGTATGCTCTTCTTGGTTTTATGCCCCCTGAACACAGTACTTCAAAGCTCCCATGCTCTTTCCTTTATTTATTTTTAAAACAATCTTGAAGATGAAAGATAGGAATGTGACTACTTTATTTCTATGATGGTGAAAATCTCCATGGATTTACAAAGGACAACCTATTGCTTTGATAGCTGCCAATGTCAGAATAACAATGGGACCATAAAAGAAGAAATAATAATGAGAAAGGATCTGGATTAGTGTCAAATGAGATGTTGTGGCAGAGGGTTTGTGTCTGTGCAAACATCTGGGACAAAATGGGAAGGCACAGAGATTATTGAGGAAGTAAAGACCTCTAAAAGTATACGCATAAGCACCGATAGATGGATCCACACAGGTGCCAGCCAGGGAGGTTTCTGTTCTATCTTGGAGAATGGGTGCAATAACGGAGACGAGACATCAAATAGTGACTCCAACTCTTTATTAGTGACTTCGGAAAAACAGAGCAACACGTATGGCAGCAGCAGCTCCTTTTATAGAGCTGGCTGCTGTCAAAGCGTCCAATGGTTTAAGTTTGCCGCGCTTGGAGCGTCCAATCGTGGCAGCCCGCTAACTAGCCAATCAGGTCAGTCCGGAATGACCAATCATGACCTGCTGTTCACGGACCAATCAAATGTGCACGATTTCGAGCCTGCTTGTGAAAAGGCCAGTCAGGTTTGCAGGCTTAACGAGCCTGCTAGTTCGGAACACCCCTCCCCTTTAGGTTTCGTCTCAGGGGTGGGGTGATGTATTCGTGCAGGTAGACAGGTCTTCGCACCTGTCTACCTGACCTGCGTTGTTCAACCTGCCTTTGCTCAGATTCTGGTTCTGGTGGACTGTTTAACGGTGACCCGGCTTCTATGCTGGGTATCCTTGGAGGTGACTCGGGGATGCCTTCAACGTTTCCCTCGTCCCTTTCATCTGGGTCCTCTGGACTCGCTGAACCCGCTGTTGCCTGGAGAGATGACCATCTGCCACGGCTCCTCTTCAACAGGTGAGTACACTGGACTTGATTGTGCGGACTGTGGATTTGCGTGTCTGGGACCAGGTGTTAGTTTGTTTTCAAAATCCTCAGTTTCCCTTCCCCCTCTGGTTTCGATTTCAGAGTTCGTGGAGGGGATAGTTGTCAGCCTTGAACGCTGGTCGATGTGGCGTTTCCACAATCTTCCATCTGTGGTTTCTAATCGGTAGGAACGGGGCCCCGTAATTTGTGTTATCTTGGCAGGGACCCACAATGGGTCGCCTGTAAAGTTCTTTGCGAATACGAGGTCTCCTACCTTAAATGTGCAATGTTTGCTGCTGGACCCCAGGGGCTTTTCTGGGGTGTAGGCAGACGGTCCAGATGTGATCTAAGTTTTCTACCCATCAGGAGTTTGGCTGGACTTTTGTCGTGGTGCTGTTCAGTGTAATATGTTGGAGAAGGAGCATCCTGGTGACTCTGTTGTGGATGTTTCCTTGGTCCATTTTATGTAGGGTTGTTTTCATGAACTGAACCATTCATTCAGCCCTGCCATTGGCCGCCGGGTGAGCAGATGATGTCAGGGTGTGACGTATCCCCCAGTCCGCTAGATATTGTTCAAACGCAAAGGCGGTAAACTGCAGGCCATTGTCGGAAACCAAGATATCTGGAAATCCGTGCATTGAAAACAGTCTATTCAGTTTTTTGATGACCGCTTCTGTGGTGGTGGTCTTCATCTTGTTTACCTCGAGCCAGTTCGAGTAGGCATCCACTGTTATTAGAAAAGTATGTCCTTTTGTAGGTCCCGCAAAATTGATGTGGATGCGGGACCATGGACCACTGGGCATTTCCCATTCCGTTGGTGGTGCTTTTGGTGGAGCCGCACGTGTTTCTTGGCATTTGTTACAGGTGGCAAACCCAGGCTTCAATTTGTCTGTCCATACCTGGCCACCAGGCGTAGCTCCTTGCCAGTGCTTTCATTCGTACGATGCCCGGGTGTCCATCGTGCAGCACTTTCAGGACTCTGCGTTGAAGTTTTTCTGGAATGGCTACTCGGTCTCCCCACAATACGCACCCTTTTTGGGAGAAAAGCTCTGTCTGTCTTCTTTTGAAGGGTTTGAATTTGTCATTGGGTTCGATTTCTGGCCATCCCCTCTCCACCCAGCTGAGGACTCGCGCCAAACAAGGGTCTTTTTTTGTTTCTAATGCGATATCCTGCGCAATTAGTGGAGGTGAGGAAAGCATTTCAATTTGTAGCGTGGATAGCGTAGGAGCTGGGTCATCTAGGAACTCAGATAATGGTGAACAGCTTAAGGCATCAGCATGGGAATGGTTTTCCCCGGACGATGTGTTAACTGGTAGTCATAGGCGGCTAAGAAATCCGACCATCGTATCATTCTTGGTGATAGTATGTGGGGAGTTGGTTTATCCCCTGCCAAAATGCCAAGCAATGGCTTGTGGTCTGTGATTATGGAAATGGATTTCCCATACACGTATTTGTGGAACCTTTTAATTGCGGATACAATAGCAAGGGCTTCTTTATCAAATTGACTATAGTTCCTTTCAGTTTTAGACAAAGTTCTTGAAAAGAATGCAATAGGCATCTCCGTACCGTTTGGTAGAATGTGGCTCAGGATGGCTCCTACTCCAAAAGGTGAAGCGTCACAAGTCACAGTCAAGGGTAGTGTCTTGTTATATTGGATTAACACTGCATCTGATGTTAGGAGGTCTTTGACTTGCTGGAAAGCTTGCTCCTCTCGATGTCCCCAAAACCAGGAAGCCTTCTTGTCAAGGAGCCTATGCAGGGGTTCAGCAACAGTCGCCTTCTGGGGTAGGAAGATGTTATAAAAGTTAATGAGGCCCAGGAAGGCTTGGAGGTCTGTCTTGTTTCTAGGTCTTGGAGCGTTTTTAAAAGCTGCTAATTTCTTTTTGGAAGGGTGAATACCATGTTTGTCAAGAAGGTAACCAAGAAATTTAACCCTCTCAGTGCATAATTGACACTTGTCCTTCTTGACTTTGAGTCCTGCATCCTGGAACTTTTGTAGGACAGTTCTTAGGCATTTTTCTAGCTGACTTCTTGTAGGGGCAGCTATCAATACATCATCGAAGTACAACTCCTTTTATGCCCTGCAGCAACCTTTCCATCAAACTTTGGAAAATGCCAGATGCTACACTTACTCCGAACTGGAGTTTGTTACATTTGAACGCACCCCTGTGCGTGACTATTGTTTGGGCTTCTGCGGTCTTTGCATCTACTGGCAGCTGCTGATATGCTTGGGCCAGTTCAAGCTTTGCAAATACTTTTCTGCCCCCAAGTGAGTGGAGAAGGTGTTGGACCACGGGTACTGGATAGGCGCTCTGTTGAAGCGCGTGATTCAGGGTGGCCTTGTACACAGATTCTCAGGGATCCATCAGGTTTTATGGGGGTTACAATTGGGGTCTCCCATCGGGTGTGGTTGATGGGTTCTAATACGCCCTGTGCTATTAATTTGTCCAGTTGCTCATCAATTTTTGGTTTGAGAGCAAAGGGAACTTGGCGTGGCTTTAGGCAAATGGGTGCGATATCAGGGCAGAGATTAAATGAAATGGGGGACTCCTTGTACTTGCCTAATTGTTCAGTGAAGACTTCTTGAAAGTCCTGGATGAGGGCCGCCTCCCAGTCTTCGCTTACAGTCTGGTTGATGCCTGCCAATTCGATTCCTAATGGCGCAAACCACTGTAATCCCAATAAACTGGGTCGGTCCCTGTCAACGACAGTGAGAGGTAGAGTTGCGGTGTGGTCTTTAAACGAGACCTGGACGTGACTGGAACCAGCAACCAGGATTCGATTGCCCTGGTAGTCCTTTAATATAAATCTCTGGGTGCTGAGATCCTGGCGGTGGATGTCAGGGATCAGTTGCTTGAGAGTTTTCCAGGAGACCATTGATAGGGAAGACCCGGAGTCGACTTCCATGATGCACGATCTATTTTCAATGGTATCCTTTACCCGGATTTTTTTTGCATCCACTGATGAGGCATGGCTGATGGTGACAGTCTGATGTGCCTCTTCTCGTCTGGTATTGATAGCAAGCTTCTGTTGTACTGGCTTCGGCTTCTGTTGTACTGGCTCCACTGGTTGTTTGGGCGGTCCTGGTTTGATAGGTGGTTGCCCGCTATCTGCCGGAAACTATTTTCATTCCTCTTGGGGCTGGAAACTCGTTTACTTCTGCAGACTTTGGCAATGTGGCCCCTTTTATCGCAGGAACGACAGATGGCATCTAGGAACCTGCAATCTGCTCGTGGGTGGTTCCCCCCGCATCCGGCGCATTGAAAATGGGGTTTACAACCTCACTGGTCTCGCTGGTCGTGCTCTGATCTGAGTCTGTTGACTTCTTCCTCCTCACTTTCCGATGAGGACTCGATGTCTTCGTGGTGGGCTGTTGTTGTATGTCTCTCTGAGGTATTGCGATGTCACTGGCAAGTTGGTGGTTGGACCCATTCGCTCAATGCATTTGGGTTGCTGACTTCCTGGTTGCTTCTGCTGCAGTAGCATCCGCTATGGCATCTGCGAATGTGATATCTCCTTTCGCCATAATCTTGCTTTAGATGGTGAGGTCTCTTAGACCCAGGACAATCTGATCTCTCATGGCTTCTTCCAGATTTGCGAAGCCACATAGTCCACCCAAATTTCTTAGGTCAGCGACAAAGTCCCCATGCTTTCGCTTTCCTGTTGGTCCCTCTGGTAAAACTCCTGTCTTCTGATGAGGGTTGGAATTGCTGGGGCATAATGAGCCCTGAGAATGGGAACAAGGGTGTCCCAATCCAAAGTTTTGACTTCAGCCAGTTTCACTAGCGCCTTTGCCATTTTGAAGACGGCGGGTCCGCAATGCATTAGGAACACTGCGTATTTCTTGCTAGGCGTAGCATCCTTCAGATTGTTGGTTTCCAGGAACATTTGGAACCTGTCCATATACGAGTCCCAATCTTTGTTTGCTGGATCAAATGGAGCGGGTGGTATTGTGCTGTTGGTCATTCTGCCGTTTTCTGCGCATTGTCAGCCACGTGCTCTGTCAATACTTCGCGAGTAGTCAGTCAGCTCTTATCATCTCCACATCCCATCCTCGTCGCCAGTGTTCTATCTTGGAGAATGGGTGCAATAACGGAGACGAGACATCGAATAGTGACTCCAACTCTTTATTAGTGACTTCGGAAAAACAGAGCAACACGTATGGCAGCAGCAGCTCCTTTTATAGAGCTGGCTGCTGTCAAAGCGTCCAATGGTTTAAGTTTACCACACTTGAAGCATCCAATCGTGGCAGCCCACTAACTAGCCAATCGGATCAGTCCGGAATGACCAATCACGACCCGCTGTTCACGGACCAATCAAATGTGCAGGAGCCTGCTTGTGAAAAGGCCAGTCAGGTTTGCAGGCTTACAAGCCTGCTAGTTCGGAACAGTTTCCCTTCCCTGTCAAGAGGGGAAGGACAAGCATCAGGGTTACACCCAATCAGGTCTTGCAGGAGCCATTAATATGGACTGGCAGTGTTGCCCCCATGCTGCAAACAGACTGTTAATCCTGAAGTTGGTTTCAAAAACATCAGGGGTGGGGCCTTGGTGCTCTCTGAGCTTGATGGTTTTCTTGCAGACGTTTCATTACTCAACAAGTTAACATCATCAGTGTTATGTTACCTAGTTGGGTAATGAAACATCTGCAAGAAAACAACCAAGCTTAAAGAATACCAAGGACCCAATAATTCCATTCTGAGCTACAAATATTCCTTTTTATTGGAAACATCTAAAGGCAGAATGGAGATGGAATAGCTCAGGCCTCAGTGCAGAATTGCTATCTAACTCACTCCCAAGTATATATATATACTGTATCTTGAGCAGAGATAGCACAACTGTTGGTAGTTTTCTGGTCTATTCTTCTTTAATTAAGGCATTTGCATATAATATATACTAGAAACCTGTATATACTAGAAACCTGTATATACTAGAAACCTACAGGTTTCTTGGCCTTTTTAAGTCTTAGGCCCCATTCTCTTACAGTTATGTGTCACTCATAAGCCACACTTCTATGGTTCTCACTTTGTTACCCAATTGTAGCTACATACGTGCAGGGGTGGGCTGCTACCAGTTCGCACTGATTTGGGCAAACCGGATGTTACTTTTATGTCTGGTTTGCCAAACCAGTAGTTGCAATGACTGGCTGGCCCTGCCCACTCCACCCCGCCCTTCCCAGAAGTCCCTACACAGCCTGTTTTGGATCCCAGTGTCCACGCAGAGGCACAGGGAGGGAAAACATGAGCCTCCGGAGGCTCTAGAAGGCCAGAAATGGGCCCAGCCTCCAGAGAGTCTCAGAAGCCTGCGGAGGGGGTAATGGGCCTCCTGGCGGTTTGAGGAAAGCCTCTGGAGCCCAGGAGAGGGAAAATGGGACTCCCGGAGGCTCCGGAGCCCAGGAAGGCTATTTTCACCCTCCCAGAGGCTTGAAGAAAGCCTCCAGAACCCCAGGAGGGCAAAAAGTGGGTCTCCCAGAAGTTCCAGAAGGCCAGATACATGCCCATTTCTGGCCTCCAGAGGGCCTCCGGAGCCCAGGGAGGCTGTTTTTGCCCTCCTGGAGGCTCAAGGAAAGCCTCTGGAACCCAGGGAAGGTGAAAATGTCAACTAGGCCACGTCCATCATGGCCACACCCAGCCAGCAACCAGGCAGGTTGCTAAAAAAAATTATGCCCACCCCTGCATATGTGGGTAATTGGATAGCTATTATTCACAAACCAAAGCATTTCTCCCAAATGGACACACATCCATAAATACCTCAGATGACTGGGAAGAAGTGAAAGAAACAAAACTTTCCAGAGTTCCTGCTTCAAACTTCCTGTAGTGGAAACCCATAATCAATTGACTGGGAAGCTGCAGGGATCATGCCCTGCCAATGCTTGAGAGCTTCTAAGTGCTGGGCATAGTACAGAGCTCGCCAGCAGTTGGCCAATCAACTGATTGCTAAGAAAGCAGCAGATCTTTGCAAGACCCATGCATCAATGTGGGTCACAAGCTGACCTTCTGGCTTTAAAGGTATCGATAGAACTTCCACCAAAGGGCATATAACATTGCAGTTTCATACACATACATAAGAATTGCAACGTAGCACTTCTATATTAGTAATTTTGATACTTGGCCCCTCTCTCACACATAACACACATGCATGTGCGCACACACACACAATCTGATAAACCAATTAATTATGTGCCATCAGTCAGTATCGACTCTTAGCAAACACATCGGTAGATTTTCTCCATAATAATCTATCCTTAACCTGCTCTTTCAGATGATGCCATTGTAATTAATTTCTATTTCCAGAATCTCAGTATCAGATTCTGGCATGTGGTTCAAGTTATTCAATATTTTACAGTTGTTTTAAATTTGGGAGTAACTCACAAAAATCTCCAAACCCCACTCTTTTTTCTTTTGCACACAAAAATGACTAGCAAGAAACATCTGTATATGTGGTGGTGTATTATTTTAACACAAAAACTTCTCTATCATCCTTGATAGAGGATGTTACATTCTGCGCATGGGCGCAAGAAGTGGAGATGAGACGATGAGACGATGAACATTGAACTTCAACTATTTATTTCACATTGTGGAACAGAGCAAAAACTATGGCAGCAATAGCCCTTTTTATAGGCAAGCTGCTGATTAAGTAACCAATAAGAAACGGGAAGCGTTAGTTCCCTTAACCAATGAAAGAGGCCCGCTAATAGCCAATCAGATTCTCCTGAACGGACCAATCCGATGTTGCTATTATCAGCCAATCAGAAGTGCAGGGCCAGAACCCTGCACTTTTCTAAAGGTTTTAATAATCTTTATTTAAGCACTTTTATTAATTCACAACACCCCTTCCCCCCGGGTTCTGTTTAAGGGGTGTGGTGACGTAATCTTTGAGGTAGGCAGGTTGTTTAGATTGTTTATTAGATTTATGCTGTCCCCCCGGTACTTGTCTATAATTTTGTTGGGGCAGGACGTTTTCTGGCGAGTAGGGTGGCTCCGGTTCTTTATTTAAAAACTCGGTGCCGCTAATGTCCTCATTGTCCTCTAGCCTTTGTGGGCTTGCCTCTGACAAGGTGACCCTTTAAGGCGAGCCCACCACCGTCCCTGATCCTTCTTTATGTGTTATGTCCGAATGCTCACTTCTTCCGCTTGTGCTTTCTGCCGTTTCGAACTCAGCTTCCTCGGCATCTCCTCCCCCCTCAGTTTGAGAGTTACCGGAGTCGCAGAACCCAGGTTGCAGCCTTGAACGCAGCTGATCAATATGGCGCTTCTATATTCTTCCGTCGCGGCTTGTTACTCGGTATGACCTGGGTCCTGTGACTTGGATTACAGTTGCCTCGACCCACAAAGGATCGCCAGAAAAGTTTCTAACAAAGACTAGGTCGCCTATCTGGAATTTGCGGCATTTCCCGCTGGATCCGTGTGGTTTTTCTGGTTCGTACAATGGGTGTAGTCGGTCCAGATGGGAGCGGAGTTTTCGTCCCATTAACAATTCAGCTGGAGTCTTGTTGGTGGCGCTGTGTGGAGTAATATGTTGAAGAAAGAGTATCCGGTTAATCTTATCTTCGATATCGCCATAGTCCTTTTTATGCAGGGTCTTTTTGATGAATTGTACCATGCGCTCGGCTCTTCCATTGGCCGCAGGATGCGCCGGTGAAGTTAGTGCATGGCAAATACCACGGTCCGCCAAATACTGTTCAAAGTGAAGCGCCGTAAACTGGGAGCCATTGTCGGATACCAGGATGTCTAGCAGACCATGTGTTGCGAGTAATCTGTCCAACTTCTTGATGATGGATTCGGTTGTGGTACTTTTCATTTCGTGGATTTCAAGCCAGTTTGAGGAGGCATCCACTCTTGATAGGAATGTGTGTCCCTTAGTAGGTCCCGCAAAATCAATATGAATACGGGACCATGGTCCCCTGGGTGTTTCCCACTCTGTTGGGGTTGCTTTCGGTGGGGCATTGCTAACTTCCTGGCATTTGTAACAGGTCTTTACCCAGGCCTCGATCTGCTTGTCGATACCCGGTCACCATGCGTAGCTTCGCGCGAGCGCCTTCATGTGCACGATGCCGGGGTGGCCCTCATGCAAAGTTTTCAATACAGCTCGTTGCAGCCGCTCTAGGACGACGACTCTATCCCCCCAAATGATGCAGCCCTTCTGGGAAAACAGTTCCGTCTGTCGATTCTTGAAAGGAATGTAGTTGTCAGGGATTTGATCCAATGGCCATCCTCGCTCGACCCAGCTAAGGACTCGCGCCAAAATGGGGTCGCGTTTGGTTTCGATTGCGATATCTCGAGCTGTCAGTGGCGGTGACAGTGTCTCAATCTGGAGTGTTGTGATGGTTGCAGCTGGGTTGTCAACGGTTTCCGGAAGTGGTGCACAGCTTAATGCGTCAGCGTGGGGAATGGCTTTCCCCGGGCGGCGTTGCAACTTATAATTATATGCAGCCAAGAATTCCGACCAGCGAGTCATTCCGGGAGATAATATATAAGGGGTTGGCTTGTCTCCCACTATAATCCCCAGCAAAGGTTTGTGGTCGGTAACTATAGTAAAAACTCGCCCATAAATATATTCATGAAATCGTTTAACAGCAGATACAACGGCAAGAGCCTCTTTATCGATTTGACTATAGTTACGTTCAGCTTTTGATAGCGTCTTTGAAAAGTAGGCAATAGGGACTTCACTACCATTTGGTAACATGTGGATCAAAATGGCACCCACTCCAAATGGTGATGCATCACATGTAATCATTAAAGGCAAGGTCTCATTATACTGCATCAAAACAGTATCGGAGGTCAATAAGTTTTTTATTTGTCGGAACGCATGTTCCTCTCAGTGTCCCCAGACCCAGGTTGCCTTTTTGTCCAACAGACGATGTAGGGGCTCGGCTACAGTCGCTTTGTGGGGCAGGAAAACGTTGTAAAAATTGATAAGGCCCAAGAAAGCTTGGAGATCAGTCTTATTTCTGGGCCTTGGGGCATTCTTGATTGCCCTCAGCTTGCTATCGGTGGGGTGAATGCATTGTTTATCAATTAAGTACCCCCAAAATTCAACTTTATCTGTACACAGTTGATACTTATTTTTTTTAACTTTGAGGCCAGAGTCTTTAAATTTCTAGAGAACCAACCTCAGGCGCTCCCTTAGTATTTCTCTAGTCGGAGCGGCAATTAAAACATCATCAAAATATGGTACAACCCCTTTTATCCCCTGTAATAGTCTCTCCATCAAGCTCTGAAAAATTCCCGGGGCCAAGCTAACTCCGAATTGGAGTCAGTTGCATTTGAATGTACCAGTCGGTTGCATTTAAATGCGTAACGATCATTTGTGCCTCTGCCATTTTTTTGTCTACAGGCAGTTGTTGGTATGCCTGTGCTAAATCCAGTTTAGCGAAGACTTTTCCGCCCCCCAGGGAATGGAGAAGGTGTTGTACCACCGGTACCGGGTAAGCGTTCTGCTGAAGGGCGTGATTCAGGGTGGCTCGGTAGTCCCCACAAATTCTTAATGATCCATCCAGCTTGATGGGTGTTATAATTGGGGTCTCCCAGGGAACGTGGTTGGTTGGTTCTAACACACCCTGGGCTATTAATTTATCAAGCTGCTCGTCAATCTTTGGTTTAAGGGCAAATGGAACTCGATGAGGCTTAAGGTGGATGGGAGCTACTTCGGGGTTAAGGTTAAATGATATCGGGGTCCCCTTGTACTCTCCTAGTTTGTCTGCAAAGACGTCCTGGAATTCCTGGACGAGGTCCTCTTCCCAGTCGTTGCTGTTTGTTCGGTGAATGCCGGCGACTTCAATTCCAAGTGGAGTGAACCATTGGAGGCCTAACAAACTAGGCCGATCCCTGTCGACTACGGTCAGTGGTAGGGATGCATTATGATTTTTAAATGAGACACGGACTTGGCTGGATCCTATGACTGGAATTCAATTTCCCTGATAGTCCTTGAGTATGGTTCTTTGGAATCTGAGGTCTTGCCGCCGGACAATAGGAATTAATTGTTTAAGGGTCTTCCAGGAAACCATCGAGAAGACAATCCTGAATCGACTTCCATCATGCAGGGCTGGTTTTTGATGGCGACCTTCACCCGGATCTTCTTGGCATCCAGTGATGAGGCGTGACCAATCGTAATGGTTTGGTGTGCCTCTTCTCGTTTCGTTGAATGGGCTAGTGGTTTGTTCCTGTAGGAGTGGTTGTTCCATTGGTGGTTCAAGGGTTCTCGATTTACAGGACGACTTCCTGTGGGTTGGCAGAAGTTGTTTCCCCTCTGAGGTGGGCTGGATCCTTGCTTGTTTCTACAGACTCTTCCGATATGGCCTCTTTTTCCGCAAACATGGCAGAGCACATCGAGGAAAATGCAGTCTGATCGTGGGTGGTTTGCCCCACGACTAACGCATTGATACTGCAATCTCTGGTTACATTGATGGCATTGGTCTCATTCAGACCGGAGCCGGTTGACTTCTTTATCACTTTCTGATGACGCTTCGAGGTCCTCGTGGTGGGCTGTCATTTCCAGTCCCTCCAGGTGAAGTGAGGCTTCGCCGGCGAGTTGACGGAGTGGGGCGTGGGTGCGGCGCATTCGGGCAGCTGACTTCCTGGTTGCTTCTGCTGCAGTAGCATCAGTGATGGCATCTGTAAGGCTAATGTCGCCTTTCGCCATCAGCTTACTTTGTGTCGCCGGTGCATCTAGTCCCAGAACTATTTGGTCTCTCAGGGCTTCTTCGAGGTCAGCAAACCCGCAGAGGCCTCCCAAATTCCGGTGATCTGCAATGAAATCTGCAATGCTTTCTCCCTTCCACTGATCTCTCTGGTAAAATTCATGTCTTTGAACAAGCGTTGGTACGGTTGGTGCATAGTGGGTCCGTAGAAGGGGCTCGAGGACATCCCAGTCCATGGACTTCACCTCAGCCAGTTTAGTTAGTGCCTTGGCCATCTTAAACACGATTGGCCTGCAATGAGTTAGGAATACTGCTCGCTTTTTTCCAGTAGTGGCATCCTTCAAGTTGTTGGTCTCCAGAAACATCTGGAATTGGTCCATATATGAGTCCCAGTCTTCTTGTGCCGGGTCGAATGGAGCAGGTGGTATGACGCTGCTAGACATGGTTCAGCCGTTGGTCCGTCTTCAGCCACGTGCTCTGTTTAGCGCTCTGTAGTGCTCAGTCAGCTCTGAGGTCTCCAAATCCCACCTTCGTAACCAGTGTTACGTTCTGCGCATGGGCGCAAGAAGTAGAGACGAGACGATGAACAGTGAACTTCAACTCTTTATTTAACATTGTGGAACAGAGCAAAAACTACAGCAGCAATAGCCCTTTTTATAGGCAAGCGTTAGCTCCCTTAACCAATGAAAGAGGCCCGATAATAGCCAATCAGATTCTCCTGAACGGACCAATCCAATGTCGCTATTATCGGCCAATCAGAAGTGCAGGGCCAGAACCCTGCACTTTTCTAAAGGTTTTAATAATCTTTATTTAAGCATTTTATTAATTCACAACAGAGGATGTCCATTTAACTCACTCGGTTGTGCTTAAATATGCTTCTAGTAGTTTATTTCTTTATTAATCATATTTATATGGCCACCCATCTCACGGAAAGTTACTCTGGGCAGTGCACAACAAGGGATGGATTTTGGGAGCAACAAGCCCAGTGAAAGACCTGCCATTATGAAATGCATGTCCTATGAAACAGCAATTTTCAGGCTCCACGTTATAGATGAATGAGAGTTTTCACTCTTTGTGGGGACTTCCAAGATTAAACAAATAAGTAAAAAAAAGGCACAAGGAAGTAAAAGCAAGAGATTTCCTTCATGCAAGCAAAGAAAGAAGTGAAAACAAATCTCTTAAAAATCTGGATTTGAATTCTCTGACCTCAACAAGTTTCTGATGCTGGTGACTCTGCCTTCCCAGCCTTTCCCAAAGCAGGTGTTTTTATCTGCAAGAGCTACAAGGTAGGCAAACATGTTAAGGTTTATTCTATGCTCAACCAGTTTGCTGGCCCTGTTAAAAACAGTTGCTGATGCAGAGGAGGTCAGCATTTTTCTGTCATTTTAATTTAAAAAAAAAAAAAAACTACAACTATTTGATCCCCAAAATAAAACAAAATGAGATGAGGATGGGGTGGTGGTGATGGTGGTGTTGCAAATAACGTAAGATTTTAATGACTTGGTGGGGGGGGAATGATACTAGATTCAGCCATTTTTATTTCCAGAATATATAATAATCTCAGTGTGAATCAAGTACAGATCCAAGGCAATCGGGGCTTGCAAATTGCCTGAAATGTAAGGCTAGCATAATACAATTGTGTATGGCACCAATTGCTCCCAGCTGGAACATCTTATTATGACTTTTAATATTCTTTATATCGGAGCAACTAGTACTCAGTGCTCCATTTAAACTAAACATATACTGTACTGTGTTGTCTTCAATGAGGTGACACGCAAACTGGTTTTCATTAGCACTGGATGAGTCACATTGCTCCCACACCATTTTTAAAAGCAACTTAAAAGTTGCAACTTCCTAAATACCTGCTAGCCAAGGAATTTAAGTACATTTCCAGTGGAAGTGATTGAATTATTGCTCCATCCTTGCAACATCACTGGATAAACATTATTCTATGCAATGCATGGAAAGACACATTTTGACAAAAGGGAGTTTTGAAGGTTGTTGCTGAAGTAGGTGGGGGATCAGTGGACAGGCATACGTTATGATCACAGCTGCTTAACCCAATATTACACAAGAAGTGAATTGCTGTTTTGCTCAATCATCATTGCCCAAGAAGATTAGCATTTGGCAAATTACAGCTTGTCTTAATTACTGAAAACAACTCTGAGTTTTCACGTATCCAGAAAAGCAGAAATATCAGATGCGTGTTTGAACCAGATTGAACAACTTTATTTTAAACAGAAAAATAGTCCTCATAGTCCAACAGTTCCATTTTTCAAGGAAATTCAACGTTTGGAGTTACTGCCAGCCTCATCTATCTTTATTGGACTGAAGCATTCCTCACAAGATAATAGTTTGTGTAAATGAAGGAGATGAATAAAGTTCATGTAAGTGGCTGATCATCATTTGGAACAAAAGTTTAAACATACAATCCTGAATCCAGTCCATTTCTTACTTGTAATAGTATGTGGAAGTGACCTTGGGTGACAGAAGGAAGAGTTTCAGATGCTAGTACCATCATATAAAAGATGTCTCATTCCAAAGGAGAGGGATGCAGAGAGTCCAAAGGAACCCTCCCTAGTTTCCCAGTGAATAAAATGAGAGGAAGAGAGAAATACTTTCACTTTTGCAAGGTGGTATTAACCTTAGGGGGGTTCGGTGGCTAAGCAGTTAAGATACTGGGCATATCAACTGGAAGGTTGGTAGTTTGAGACCCAAGCACCATGGGATAGAGTGAGTTCCCATTCTTGCTCCAGCTTCTGTCAGCATAGCAGTTCGAAAGCATGCAAATGTGAATAGATAAATAGGTACCACTTCAGTGGGAAAGTAGCAGTATTCTGTGCACTTTGGTGTATAGTCATGCTGGCCACATGACTATGGAAGCATCTTCAGATAAAGCTGGGTCCCTCAGCTAGGAAATGGAGTATCACCGCCTAGAGTCAGACATAACTGGAAGCCTCTATCATTTTATTAATGTAATCTTAGAATAAAGATGGAGTTAGCACTCATAGCTGTGCTTTCTGTCTGGACTAGCTATCACTACCACCACCCCTCCCCAATGCACAATATACTAAATGCAGGATTGTATTTCTATCATGGAAAATTACAATCCGGGATATTAAACAAAGCAATCCTGTGCTCCTCAGAGTCTTCCAGAGTTGTGCAGCTATAATAAATTTAAATAAAAATATTTTTTAAGGAATACTCTGCAGAGAGAGCCGAATATAAAACTGAGATGTGGCATCATTAGTACACTTATAGTTGCCATGATTTTTTTTTTATTCCCACCATCATCTCATGTAAAGACTGAGCTAAAGAGTCTAAAGAGGTTAATAATCCACATGGTTCTATAGCAAAAAGTCGAAGTAGACCAATAAATAGCTTGAGCCTCTTAGTTTCTATCTCTGCATTCATGCTAAGGTTACCACATTTGTAATCATATTGAAGATTGAAGTTTGGCCTCATGAAGCTGGAATCATTCAGTGTAATATTTAAAGACAACTTCCTTCTCTTGATATTTGGATTCTTGATGGGGAGAAAGGTGGGATATGAATGGAAATAAATAAGCATAGTCAAGATCCTATGAGGAAAGAACAAAGACTTTGGAAAACTACCTATTTATTATGGCTTATTATTCAGCGCAAGGACTGGGTGTTTTAATAGCAGTCTTCTTTCAACTCAGTTATAGTGATTAAATAAATTATAAAGCCATATCTGTGAAGAAATTGAAAAAAACCTATAAAAAAATTGTAGATGCTAGTTTATGCTGGGGTGCGTTTTCTTCTTCTCATTATTAATAGAAATCAGACATGGAAAATGCAGTCTATATACTAATATTTCCTGTCAAAGAAGCAGTGCAGACACTGATGTCTTGATTTCTGATAAAGCTTACAATCTTTTTAATTACTTCTTTATGAAATTTGCCTCTTGGCATGAAAAAGGGAGAAGGTCAGGAGCTCAGGAAAAGGAACATAGACATCCTCAAGGCTTAGGAGAACAATCAGAGATCAAAAATACTTTTTCAAAGAGAATGGGGAAAGCTTTTTGCATTTGTCTTACAAAACTTTTTGTTAAGTTCTGCACATGGGTGCTAAGAATGGAGACGAGCCGGTGACAGTGAACTTCAAAACTCTTTATTAACATGGTGTAACAGCTCAGGTCATGGCCACAATGGCCCCCTTTATATAGGCAAGCTCTTAAGTATTTAACCAATGAAAACACAGGGAGCGCTAGCTCCGTTAACCAATGGGAGAGGCTCGTTAATAGCCAATCAGATTCTCCTGAACGGACCAATCCGATGTTGCTATTATCGACCAATCAGAAGTGCAGGGCCAGAACCCTGCACTTTACTTCAAGCTCTCAATAATCTTTATTCAAGCACTTTTATTAATTCACAACACCCCTTCCCCCCAGGTTCCGTTTAAGGAGTGCGGTCACGTAGTCTTTGAGGTAGGCAGGTTGTTTTGATTGTCTATTTGATTTACGTTGCCCTCCCGGTATTTGGCTACAGTCTTGTTCCGGCAGGACGTTATCTGGTGAAAAGGGTGCCTCCAGTTCTGTATCCAAATTTTCGTTCCGCTAATGTTTTCAGCATCTTCTTGAGGCGAGCTCACCCCCATCCCCGATCCTTCTTCACGTGTTGCCTCTGAGCGGTCATTTCTTCTGCTTAGACTTTCTGCCATTTCAAATTCAGCTTCCTCGTCATCTCCTCCCCCCTCAGTTTGGAAGTCAGGGGACTCGGAGATCCCCGACTGCAGCCTTGAACGCAGTTGATCAATATGGCGCTTCCATATTCTATCATCGCGACATCTCACGCGGTACGATCTGGGGCCAGTTACTTGGACCACAGTTGCCTCGACCCACAGCGGATCGCCCGAAAAGTTCCTAGCGAAAACCAAGTTGCCTACCTGGAAGCTACAGCATTTCCCGCTGGATCCGTGTGGTTTTTCAAGTTCATACGATGGGTGCAGACGGTCGAGATGGGAACGGAGCTTCCGCCCAATCAATAACTCGGCGGGAGTTTTGTTGGTGATGTTGTGCGGAGTGATATGCTGCAAAAGGAGTATCCGGTTAATCTTGTCTTCGATATCGCCATAGTCCACTTTATGCAAGGTTTCCTTAACGAATTGTACCATGCGCTCGGCCCTTCCGTTGGCCGCAGGATGCGCCGGCGAAGTCAGCGCATGGCAAATACCGCGGTCTGCCAGGTACTGTTCAAAGGACAGTGCAGTAAATTGGGGCCCATTGTCGGATACCAGAATGTCTGGTAATCCGTGTATTGCAAATAGTCTGTCTAGTTTCCTGATGACCGATTCAGTTGTTGTATTTCTCATCTCATGGATTTCAAGCCAGTTCGAGTAGGCATCCACCGTTAGTAAAAATGTGTGTCCTTAGGTAGGTCCCGCAAAGTCCAGATGAATACGGGACCATGGTCTCCTCGGTGTTTCCCATTCGGTCGGTGTTGCTTTCGGAGGGGCGTTGCTAACTTCCTGGCATTTGTGACAAGCTTTTCCCCAGGCTTCGATCTGCTTGTCGATACCTGGCCACCACGCATAACTTCTTGTGAGGGCTTTCATGCGCATGATGCCAGGGTGGTCATTGTGCAGGATCCTTAGTATCGCTAGTCGTAACTGCTCTGGGACAACGACTCTATCACCCCAGATAATGCAGCCCTTCTGGAAAACAGTTCCGTTTGTCGATTCTTGAATGGGACGTAGTCGTCAGGTATCTGGTCCAATGGCCATCCGCGCTCGACCCAACTGAGGACTCGTGCCAAAATGGGGTCGCGTTTCGTTTCCATTGCGATATCTCGGGCTGTTAGTGGTGGTGTTCGAAGTGTCTCAATCTGCAGTGTTGTCACTGCCGGAGCGGGGTCATCAATGGTCTCCGGAAGTGGTGCACAGCTCAATGCGTCAGCATGGGGAATGGCCTTCCCCGGGCGGTGTTGCAACTTATAATTATATGCAGCCAAGAATTCTGACCAGCGAGTCACTCTGGGAGATAATATATAAGGGGTTGGCCTATCTCCTGCTATTATTCCCAGCAAAGGTTTGTGGTCAGTCACTATAGTAAAGGCTCGGCCATACACATATTCATGAAATCTCTTAACAGCAGACACAATAGCAAGGGCCTCTTTATCAATTTGACTGTAATTGCATTCTGCTTTTGATAGCGTCTTTGAGAAATAGGCAACAGGGGCTTCACTCCCGTTTGGCAAAACATGGCTCAAAATGGCGCCCACTCCAAATGGTGATGCATCACACGTGATCGTTAAAGGCAAAGTCTTGTTATACTGCATCAACACAGCATCAGAAGTCAATAAATTTTTCACATGTCGAAACGCCTGCTCCTCTCTGTGTTCCCATACCCAGGTTGCTTTTTTGTCCAATAAACGATGTAGGGGTTCAGCTACGGTTGCTTTGTGAGGCAGGAAAACATTATAAAAATTGATAAGTCCTAGAAAAGCCTGGAGGTCAGCCTTATTTTGGGGTTTGGGGGCATTTTTGATTGCCCTAAGCTTGCTATTGGTGGGGTGAATGCCTTGACTATCAATTAAATGTCCTAAAAATTCTACACAATCCATACATAGTTGACACTTGTTTTTTTTAACTTTGAGGCCTGAGTCTTTAAATCTCTGGAGAACCAACCCCAGGCGATCCCTTAGTATTTTTCGAGTCGGGGCAGCAATTAACACATCATCAAAATATGGGACAACGCCTTTTATCCCTTGTAATAGTCTTTCCATCAAACTTTGAAAGATTCCCGGGGCTCCGCTCACTCCGAACTGGAGTCGGTTACATTTAAATGCACCTCGGTGCGTAACGATCGTTTGGGCCTCTGCCATTTTTTTGTCTACAGGCAGTTGTTGGTATGCCTGGGCTAAGTCTAGTTTAACGAAGACTTTTCCGCCCCCCAGGGAATGGAGAAGGTGTTGCACCACCGGTACCGGGTAAGCGTGTTGTTGAAGGGCGTGGTTCAGGGTGCCTTGGTAGTCCCCACAAATTCTTAACGATCCATCCGGCTTGATGGGTGTCACGATTGGGGTTTCCCAGGGAGAGTGATCGGTTGGTTCTAACACACCCTGGGCTATCAATTTATCAAGCTGCTCATCAATTTTTGGTTTAAGGGCAAATGGAACTCGACGAGGCTTAAGGCGGATGGGAACTATTTCGGGATTGAGGTTAAATGATATCGGGATCCCCTTATACTCGCCTAGTTTTTCTGCAAAGACGTCCTGGAATTCTTGGACGAGGTCCTCTTCCCAGTCACTGCTGCAGGTTCGGTGAATGCCGGCGACTTCAATTCCGAGTGGAGTGAACCATTGGAGGCCTAACAAACTAGGCCGATCCCTGTCGATTACAGTCAGGGGTAGGAATGCTGTATGGTTCTTAAACGATACCCGGACTTGGCTGGATCCAACAACTGGAATTCGATTACCCTGATAGTCTTTGAGTATGAGTCTTTGGAATCTGAGGTCTTGCCGCCGGACAGTAGGGTTGAGCTGCTTGAGGGTCTTCCAGGAAACCATCGAGAGGGATGATCCTGAATCGACTTCCATCAGGCAGGGCTGGTTTTCGATGGCCACTTTCACTCAGATCTCCTTGGCATCAAGAGATGAGTCATGACCGATCGTGATAGTTTGGTGAGCCTCTTTTCGCTTCGTTGAGTGGTTTAATGTTTTGTTTCTGTAGGAGTGGTTGTTCCATTGGTGGTTCACGGGTTCTCGCTTTACAGGACAGCTTCCTGTCGGTTGGCGATAGTTAGCCCCCTCGAGGGCTGGCTGGGTCCTAGCTTGCTTCTACAGACCCGTCCGATATGGCCTCTTTTCCCGCACACATGACAGAGTGCATCGAGGAATTTGCATTCTGATCGGGGGTGGCTTGCCCCACAACCAGTGCATTGGTACTGAGATCTCTGGCATTGGTCTTGTTCGGACTGAAGTCGGTGGACCTCTTCTTAATCGCTTTCTGATGACGATTCGAGGTCCTCGTGGTTGGCTGTCAAAAGCTGTCCTTCTGACTGAGGTGAAATTTTGCGGGTGAGTTGGTGAAGCGGTGCATGGGTGCGGCACATTCGGGCAGCTGACTTCCTGGTTGCTTCTGCCGCAGTAGCTTCAGTTATGGCATTGGCAAGGCTGATGTCGCCTTTCGCCATCAACTTGCTTTGGGTGTGCAGTGATTCTAATCCCAGAATTATTCGGTCTCTCAGGGCTTCTTCGAGGTCAGCAAACCCACATAGGCCTCCCAGATTCTGGAGATCCGCTATGAAATCAGCAACACTTTCGCCCTTCTGCTGACTTCTCTGGTAAAATTCATGCCTTCTAATGAGCGTTGGCACGGTTGGTGAATAGTGGGCCTTCAGCAGGGGTTCGAGGACGTCCCAGTCCATAGACTTTACTTCTGCCAGTTTTGCTAGTGCCTTGGCCATCTTGAATACGGTCGGCCCACAATGAGTTAGGAATACTGCCCGTTTCTTCCCGGTAGTGGCATCCTTCAAATTGTTGGTCTCCAGACACATCTGGAAGCGATCCATATATGAGTCCCAGTCTTCTTGCGCTGGGTCAAATGGAGCGGGTGGTATGATGCTGCCGGACATGGTTCCACCGTTGGTGCGTTTCAGTCACGTGCTCTGTTATCGTTCTTCATCGTTCAGTCGGCTCTGACATCTCCACATCCCATCCTCGTCGCCAGTGTTAAGTTCTGCGCATGGGTGCTAAGAATGGAAACGAGCCGGTGACAGTGAACTTCAAAACTCTTTATTAACATGGTGTAACAGCTCAGCTCAATGGCCACAACGGCCCTCTTTATATAGGCAAGCTCTTAAGTATTTAACCAATGAAAACACAGGGAGCGCTAGCTCCGTTAACCAATGGGAGAGGCTCGTTAATAGCCAATCAGATTCTCCTGAACGGACGAATCCGATGTCGCTATTATCGGCCAATCAGAAGTGCAGGGCCAGAACCCTGCACTTTACTTCAAGCTCTCAATAATCTTTATTCAAGAACTTTTATTAATTCACAACACTTTTACTTGTGGAAAGTCAGTGCTGGACCATTGACTTTCCACAAGGATCAGAGATCCTTTTTTCAATATCAATCTTTTACTCTGGCCTTGATATCTAGTTTGGGCTAGTAAAGGTTATACATCTCATTAGCTAATATTAAATAATTCCTGTGAGTATTTCCATAAAAAAGCTGTTTGGCAGAGTGGAAAAACTGAGTAACAAAAGACTGAGGACTGTGGTACAGTTGGCTGCAGATTTCTAGCAAAAGAGAAGATATATACAACCATCTCCTTCACGGCTTTCTGCCTGGGATAACAAGATATTTGAAGATAAAATTGCAGGTTCTGAATGAGCTATGAGAAAATTAGAACAATTGAAAAAGCCTTATCATAATTTACAAAGAATTTTCATCTGGGTGGGCCAGAGATCTGGATCTGTAGCAGAGGTGGTATTCAGCAGGTTCTGACCAGTTCTGGAGAACCAGTAGCGGAAATTTTGAGTAGTTCAGAGAATCAGCAAATACCACTTCTGACTGCCCCTGCCCCCATCTATTATCTGCCTTCCGAGTCCCAGCTGTTTGTCTGGCTCTTCTTTTGTTGCCCTGCACAGGAGAACGGAGCTGGAAAGCAGGTTAAGGGGTGGAGAGGGAATGGGGATTTTGCAGTATCCTTCCCCTGCCACGCCCACCAAGCCATGCCATGCTCACCAAGCCACACCCCAGAACTGGTAGTAAAAAAAATTGAATCCCACCACTCATCTGTAGGCACAATATGAATCAGAGCGTCTGTAGGCACACATATGATGTGCGTCAGGAAGAACTTTAAACAATTGTGTTTTTTTCTCCCTTGTTGTAAAGCACCAGAAGTAAAGATGCAGGCTCTGAAGTACTTTTTTTTTCTTTAAAGTTAAACCTAACCCTAACCCAGAAAAACTGAATCACTTGCAGAAGCTACAAATATTCCAGAGGAAAATTGAATTTGGAACTAAATTTACACAGAGAAAGATTTTTACAGCTAAGTGATACTTACATGTGTGGTTGTCTCATTCAAGTATAATTTTATGGGGCTTAAATAAAAATAAGAATGCTTTGCACTATGCCATATAAATATAGATATGTTGAGGGTGATTACATTTGGTGAAGACCAGGGGTGGGATACAGGGTTAACCACCGGTTCGGGATTTACGAGGTTCAGTGATTTATGATGTGCTTCCCTGCACGCTGGGAGTGCGTGCCTGTAAATTGTTATCAGCACGCTGCGTGCAAAGATGCAGCCTTTGAAACAGCCCTCTTTTCCTGCTTTTTTTAACTGCAGCTGTGCCTTGTTCGGCAACTGAAGTTGAAAAATCAGAAAATAAAGATCAGGTAAGAGCCCGGGTGAGCAGGTGGGCAAAAACATCAGCAGATATAGAACCGGTTCTATGTCTGCTGCTCTTCAGAGCTACCGGTTCTACAGAGGTGGACAGAACCAGAAGAAACCCACCCTTGGTGAAGGCTCTTCACATTCAGTTTTAAGCAGCTAGTAATCATTTATATGTCTCTTACCCATCCACTCAATCACTCTAAATTGTGCCCATCTATAGAATAACACTGGACAAACTTCATTTCATGGGGCTTAAATAAGAATACTTTGCATTATGCCATATAGATATAGATGTTTACATTAGAAGAAATTACATTTCTAGAAGTCTCTCTGGAACCAGGTTTAAGCAGCTAGTGATCATGTATATGTTTCTCATCCATCCATTCAATCACTCTAAAGTATGCCCAGTAATGCTGGACAAATCTAGCCATCATGGTTTATAAATCATGGTTTGATGCTAAGGTATTGTGTGATTCCAGTGAAGTGTGGTTGTCCAATTAATTCTGGTTATCCATAGATATATTTCTCTGGAATATTGCTCTCCATCTTATTCTTATTATGAGAAAAAAAAATGAAGGCATAGGTTGGGAAAGTTAACGTATAGTCATTGAAGAGCAATAACCCAATTAAATATATCAGGGCCTAGTTTGCTCAAAGATTGCCCTAATATCCTCTGGATTCATGATCTACTTCCTTGTCCATCTACATGTTTTGCAAAACTGACCCCATTGCTATGGACAGCTGGCTTCTCAGAATCACCTAGAAGGAAGGACAGGCATCTGCTTCTTCTCCAGTGCATCCCGTCCTTTCAATTATGTGCTGCCAAGATGAGTCAGGACCATCTGGTTTTGCTGGCTTAGAAAAGAACAGTAGGTCCAATGCAATCTGTGCATTTGAGATGGCTTATAGCCACAGAGAACACTGCCTTATATTAATGTAGGAAGGCTGTGGAGTTTATAATAAGCTGTCCTTCAGAACACAGTTCATGCATTTATATGACTTCTTGTCCAACCTTTTTGTCCAGCAGATACTGAAGATGACTAATTCAAGAAAAATATATTTGTCATTGTTTGGATGTAATCATATTAACGTATTGTTTAGGCAGCGCTTTGGACCATTAGACTATGATCCTAAAATACATATGCAGGTAGGGAAATGAGCTTCTTATATTGCTGCTGCTGCTGCTGCTGCTGCTATTGCTGCTGCTCTTGTGATTTATTATATTTGTACACTACACAACAGCTTGCAACAATATAAAGTATCATAAAGCATCTCCAATAGGATGAAAACTAAATCACAGTCCTAGACAACATAAACACACTTCAACAATCATCATAAAACAAAGATAACAACTGCAACACGCAATAAAAGTAATTTCAAAATGATCAGTGGTGAGCTACCATTGCCCAAAAGATCTCCAGAAAAGTTCAATCTTCACCAGTTGCTCCAACTTAACAGTATAGCTTCTTGGAGAGGACAGTGCAAGACAAATGGGACCAGGATAGAAAATAGGGGACTTCCTAGGTTCATCCCCACTAACCTTGTAATCCCGGGACCTTTAGGTTCTCCTTACAGATTGATGTCTCCAGATAACCTTATTCTGCTTTGCTGTCTATCTCTCTTTTTGGTTATTTCAGTACCCAAAAAATAACAATGAGAGAGAGGAAATGTTTTCAAGGATGGGAATATATTTAGTATATATATCGTGAAGTTCGGGTTAAAAATAAGGAAAGAAATATCTCTCCTCCTCTCCCAACTGACTGTTTCTTCTTTTGCTTTTTGACTTCTTTTCTTTCTGATGTTCCCTGTCCTCCTTCCCCATCCTCCGCTACCATAGATGTACAAGCCACTACAGGTACTCCTAAATTTATGACCGTAAATTTTGAGCCCAAAATTTCTGTTGCTAAGTGAGACCACACTATAAAAAAGATGTTGAGACTCTAGAAAAAGTACAGAGAAGAGTAACCAGGATGATTAGGGGGGAGACTAAAACATATGAAGAACGGTTACAGGAACGGGGGTTGGCTTGTCTAGTAAAGAGAAGGACCAGGGGAGACATGATAGCGGTCTTCCAATATTTGAGAGGCTGCCACAGAGAAGTAAGGGGTCAAGCTATTTTCCAAAGTGCATGTAGGCCAGGCAAGGAATAATGGATGGAAACTGAACAAGGAGAGGTTTAATCAGGAAATAAGGAGAAACTTTCTGACAGTGAGAATAATCAACCAATGGAACAGAAGTTGCCCTCAGAAGTTGTGGAAGCGCCATCACTTGAGACCTTCAAGGAGAGATTGGACTGCCATTTGTCAGAAATAGTGTAGGGTCTCCTGCTTAGGCAGGGGATTGGACTAGAAGAAGATGACCTACAAGGTCCCTTCCAACTCTGATTATCTGTTATCTGAGACATTTGTTAAGTGAATTTTGCCCCATTTTATGGCCTTTCTTGCCATAGTTGTTGAATGAATCATTGCAACTGTTAAGTTAGCAACATGGTTGTTAAATTAATGTGATTTCCCCATTGACTTTGCTTGTCAGAAGGTCGCAAAAGGGGATGACATGACTCCGGGGTACTATAACAGTCATAAATATGAGTTAGTTGCCAAGAATCTAAATTTTGATTATATGACCATGGGGATGCTGTAACAGTCGTAAGTGTGAAAATGGTCATAAGTTACTTTTTTCAGTGCCATTGTAACTTTGAATAGTCAGTAAATGAACTGTTGTAAGTCGAGGACTACCTGTATTTGCTATTTGCAATATAACTTGCCTTTTAGAGCAAGCCTGGCAACTTTAAGATGTGTGGACTTCAACCACCGGAATTCCCTGGTCAGGCAGATAGTAAAATGTTTTCCTTCTCCATAATGCTTCCAATTAAGTTTCCGCCAGTTACCATTATATTCAACACATTTGGTTGCACTGGTGGAAATATTCTGCTATAAAGGGTGAATATACTCCACTCTACGGAATAAAGTTAGTCTCTGACACTAGAAGAGGCTAGAAGCATTTGAAATGTGGCAGCTGTTACATAGAAGTTGGGTTGAGAAAATCAGAAATGAGAAGGGGAAAGCCAATGGAAATCATCATAACCATAAAAAAGTGAAAGTTAGAATATTTTGGAGATGTGATGCAACACCTGGAAAAATACGGCTTACTTTACTTAATCCTTAAAAAATGGGGTCCAAACACAAGAAGAATATCATGCTTCAAAATCTAACTGATTTGGACAAAACTCAACAGCACAACAGAGGAGGTATTCAGCAGGTTCTGACCAGTTCTGGAGAACCGGTAGCGGAAATGTTGAGTAGTTCAGAGAACCGGTAGTGGAAATTTTGAGTAGTTTGGAATACCACTTCTGACTGGCCCCACTCCCTTCTCTTCTCTGCTTCTCAAGTCTGCTTCTTTTGTTGCCCTGCACAGGAGAACGGAGCTGGAAAGCAGGTTCTTGGGGTGAGAAGGGAGGATTTTGCAGTAATCTTCCCCCTAGAGTGAGGAGGGAATGGGGTTTTTTTTCAATATTCTTCCTCTGCCATGCCCACCAAGCCACACCAACCAAGCCATGCCCACAGAACCAGTAGTAAAAATATTTGAATTCCACCACTGAACAGGATCACCAACATCCAATGATGGAAGAAGAAGAAGAAGAAGAAGAAGAAGAAGAAGAAGAAGAAGAAGAAGAAGAAGAAGAAGAAGAAGAAGAGGAAGAGGAAGAGGAAGAGGAAGAGGAAGAGGAAGAGGAAGAGGAAGAAGAAGAAGAAGAAGAAGAAGAAGAAGAAGAAGAAGAAGAAGAAGAAGAAGAAGAAGAAGAAGAAGAAGAAGAAGAAGAAGGAATGAATACAGTATTCGCCAACTAACTTAAAAAGATCTCACTATAGAGCTCCTTCCAAAAAGGAGCTTATTCAATAACTTATTTCTGAATGCTTATTAATGATAATTTTGCCAGTAGCAGATCTTTAAGCCAAATAACTATACACATAAGGAATTAAAGTCAAAGTAACTCATATTTGTAATAGTCCCAATGAACTGAATGGGTGTTAACTTAGTTATTACTCATCAACTTCATATACTTTAAAAGGCAGCATATATTTGTAAATGTACATTTTGTACAAAGAGAAATAGTTTATAACTTGGCTTTATAAGAAAGAGCGGTTTAAAGTGAGCACACAATGACATAATAAAATAAAGGAAGTGCAAATTATTTTGTCTATCATATTCAGTTCTGTTTTGGAAAAGTAAATGTTCTGTCCTTAATTAACATACTCGAGATCCCTGCGCTTTGATTGGCCAAAGCGCGGGGCTCTCCGATTGGTCAGGCGAGCCGCGCCGATTGGCTCGCTAGGAATCTCCCGCGATTGGTCCATTCGGATCGCCGGAGATTCAAAGTGGTGCCATTGGCCGCAGCCGCCGCGGCGAAAGGAATAAAAGCCGCGGGATTTTTCCTTTCACCAGTTTCGTTCCATCTTACAAATAAAGAGCTTGCACTAAAGTCACCGACTCCTGGCATCATTTCACGGACACAACACTGGTGACGAAGGTGGGATCCAGACCCTGAACCGAACCACGTGTCCGACGGAAGCCAGACGAACCACCGCGATGGCGAAAATTGCACCACCCGCACCCTTCAACCCCGCCACCGAGGACTGGGAATCGTTCTCCGACCGATTCCGCATGTACCTCGAGTGCAGCGGCCTGAAGGACGCCACCGGCCCCATGAAGCGCGCCGTCTTCCTGACCCACTGCGGGACCGAGGTCTTCAAGATGGCCAAGGCGCTCGCCAAACCCGCCGATGTGACCGCGATGGACTGGGACGTCCTCGAACCCATACTTCGGCGGCACTACGCTCCAGAGGTACCCATCCTGATCCGGCGCAACGAGTTCTACCGGCGGGACCAGAGGTCGGGGGAGAGTTTCAGCGACTTCGTCGCCGAGCTGCGGTGTCTAGGGGGACTCTGCAAATTCGACAACCTAAACGACGCCCTGCGAGACCGAATCGTGCTCGGTTTGTGGGACCCCGTCCTCCAGAGCTGGCTGATGGCCAAGGGCAACATCAGCCTAGCAGACACCCTCACCGCAGCCGCAGCCACCGAAGCAACCCGAACTTCCGCCGACCGCATGCACAGACCGAACACTGGGGACTGCAGCGGAAACAACAACCCGGCGAGGTCGACCGAGCCCCAACCCGAGACGACCACCCACCAGGGCGATTTCCACTCGGCATCGGGCACTTCCGATGACGAGGAGGACATCCATCGCCTCCCGACAGGCCGCGACCCACGAAACCGGCGAGGTCGTAAGTCGAGGACCAACTGTGCCGGTTGCGGCGGCGACCACCCCAGGTCGGAATGCCGGTTTTTCGAATCGATCTGCCGGCATTGTGACAAGAAGGGACACATCGCCCGCGTCTGCCGCCTGAAGAAAAATCGCAGCCCGGCACAATGGGACCAGAGCGACCGGAGGAGAGAAAGCACACCACCCCGGACCAGAGATCGCCCCTCGGACAACTGATGGGACTGGAACGGGCGATCCTCGCGAGGCGGCGACAACCGGCAGAGAGAGGAGACCCACCAGACAGTCACCATCGGCCACGCCATCACCAACGACGCCCGGAAGGTCCACGTGAAGGTAGGCATCGAGGGCCAGCCATGCAAAATGGAGGTGGACTCCGGGTCCTACCTCTCCATGATTGCATGGCATGAAATAAAGCGCTTGGTGCCTACCCTCCAAAGGAGGAACGTAGACAGCCAGAGACTTATTGTAAAGGACTACCAGGGAAACCGCATCCTGGTAGTCGGAACCAAACACTTCAACATCACCTACAAGGGGCACACAGAAAGACTTCCCCTGACAATCGTCGACCGCGACCGCCCAAGCCTACTGGGACTGCAATGGTTCGCCCCGCTCGACATCGCACTCACGGGAGTTGACCACGTCACCGACGACAGCTGGGAGCAGCAACTGGCCCGGGAGTTCCAAGAAGTCTTCGACAGAAACCTAGGCAAGTAGCGAGGGCCCCTTATATCTTTCAACCTAGACCCTAACGTCCCCCCAAAACGCCTGAAACCAAGGCGGGTGCCATTCGCACTGAAACCCAAGATAGACGAGCAAATTGACAAGCTCATCAAACAAGGGGTTCTACAGCCCATAGACCACGCCCGGTGGGAGACCCCCATAGTCACCCCGATCAAGCCCGATGGGTCGGTGAGGATCTGTGGGGACTATAAGGCCACCCTAAATGGCGCGCTGCAACAAAGCGCCTACCCCGTCCCAGTAGTGCAACACCTACTGCACTCACTGGGAGGGGGCAAGGTTTTCGCCAAGCTCGACCTCGCCCAGGCATACCAACAGTTGCCAGTTGACGAGCAAACGGAAGAAGCGCAAACCATAGTCACCCACCGGGGGGCATTCAAATGCAACCGACTCCAATTCGAAGTCAGCGTGGCACCGGGCATATTCCAAAGCCTAATGGAGAGACTATTGCAGGGTATCAAGGGGGTGGTACCTTACTTCGACGACGTCCTAGTGTCGGCAGCCAACCAAGCCGAACTAGAGGGTCGCCTAAGGGAGGTCCCAACGAAATTTAAAGAGACCGGACTAAAAGTCAAGAGGGAGAAATGCCAGCTATGCACGGAACAAGTAGAATTCCTAGGTTACCTCCTAGACCGTCACGGCATTCACCCCACAAACCAAAAAATCAAGGCCATCAAAGAAGCCCCCACACCCAAGTCAAAGACGGAACTACAGGCGTTCTTGGGGCTACTGAACTTTTACAATGTGTTCCTACCCCAAAAGGAGACGGCGGCGGAGCCCTTACATAGGCTCCTGGACAAGGCGGCGACCTGGACTTGGGGGAAACGCGAGCAAGCCGCCTTCCAAAGAACGAAGGACCTCCTCATCTCGGATGCCGTCCTTATACAATACAACGAGACCCTACCTCTGGCCGTCACATGCGACGCATCACCCTTCGGCGTCGGCGCTGTCCTCAGCCATACCCTTCCCGACGGAAAAGAAGCGCCCATCGCATTCTTTTCAAGGACCCTCACCAAACCGGAGCGGAACTATAGCCAACTGGACAAAGAGGCTCTGGCTATCGTTGCCGCCGTAAAACGATACCACGAGTATCTCTACGGCCGGACTTTCACCATCATAACGGATCACAAGCCGCTGCTGGGAATCCTTGCAGGAAACCGGGCCACCCCGAACATTCTGTCTCCCCGAATGACAAGGTGGTCCGAGTTCCTGGCAGCCTACAACTACGAACTCATACACAGACCGGGTAAGACAATCTCCCATGCAGACGCCTTAAGCCGCTCGCCGCTACCGGAACCCGACACCGACCCAGCACCCACGATGACCACCCTCAGCATAGAGACTCTACCCAACCTGCCCATAACCGCATCAGACATTGCCCGAGAGACTAATAAAGACAAACGTCTGGCGCGGGTGTTGCATTGGCTGGAGAAAGGGTGGCCGGAAAGGGACAACGACGAGTCCGTCAAAACGTTCCGAAACCGCCAAACGGAACTCTCTTTATTAAAAGGGTGCATACTATGGGGGGATAGGGTGGTCATTCCAGAAAAGCTACAAGGGAAGGTTCTGGAACTGCTACACGAGGGGCACCCTGGCATCGTTAGGACTAAAGCCCTGGCCAGAAGTTACGCTTGGTGGCCAGGGATGGACAAACAAATAGAGGCCTGGGAAGCTAGGTGCCAACGATGCCAGGAAACTAGGCCAAGCCCACCCACAGCACCCGTCCTAGAGTGGGAAACCCCAAGGGGACCTTGGTCTAGGATCCATATAGACTTCGCCGGGCGCACAAAAGGACACACCTTCCTCATAACAGTTGACGCTTACTCCAACTGGCTGGAGGTAAGCAACATGAAAACGACAACCACGGAGGCTGTGATCAAGGAACTCTGCAAACTCTTTGCAACACACGGCCTCCCAGACGTCGTCGTCTCTGACAATGGGCCCCAGTTCACCTCGCTGGAATTCGAAAAATTCCTAGCGGAAAGGGGCATCCGCCACGCGCTGACAGCACCAGCGCACCCAGCGGCGAACGGTAGGGCGGAACGGATGGTCCAATTCACTCAGAAGACCATCCGGAAAATAGACCACAGGGAGATCGAGGAAAAAATAAACAAACTACTCTTCACCCAACACATAACCCCAAATACCACAACCAATAAGAGTCCAGCCGAACTGTTAATGGGCAGGAAACTAAGGTCCCCACTCGACAGGTTACACCCCACGTATAACCCGGAGAGGCCCCCAGACTCAAACAGCAAACACTGAACCTTCGCACCCGGCGACCCCGTATACGCAAAAAACCTGATGGGAGACCCACTATGGATTCCAGCCGTCATCACACAAACAACAGGCCCACACTCGTACCGGCTACAAACAGCAGACGGACGAGCGTGGAAACGCCACATCGACCAACTAAGGTCGAGGACTACCAACCAACAAACCACCGATGCACAAACAGGCGAAACCAACCCCCACAACACAAACCAAGGCGGGAGGGAATACCCAGGGGACCAAAACCAAAGAAGAATAAACCAGCAGTACTCACCAAAAAGCAGCCATCACGACCCCTCACCAGGAAGAAACAGCCAGGCCAGCTCGACCGACCCAGAAAGACCGAGCGGGAGCGGCGAAACCCGCAGCTCAACCAACCCAGAAGGCCCAGGAGGGAGCTACGGAGGACGGACCGGCCCGATCGAGCAGCCGGTTCCCACGATGGCAGCAGGAGCAGCAGAGATCCCGACCGAACCGGCTGGGATCCAGCCTACAACTGAGTTGCGCAGGTCAAGTAGGCTCAGACGGAGCCCCGCCTACCTACGTGACTACGCGATGTAAGGACTGAACCAAGAGGGGAGGGGTGTTCTGTCCTTAATTAACATACTCGAGATCCCCGCGCTTTGATTGGCCAAAGCGTGGGGCTCTCCGATTGGTCAGGCGAGCCGCGTCGATTGGCTCGCTAGGAATCTCCCGCGATTGGTCCATTCGGATCGCGGGAGATTCAAAGCGGTGCCATTGGCCGCAGCCGCCGCGGCAAAAGGAATAAAAGCCGCGGGCTTTTTTCCTTTCGCCAGTTCGGTTCCATCTTATAAATAAAGAGCTTGCACTAAAGTCACCGACTCCTGGCATCATTTCGCGGACACAACAGTAAATAGTCAGAAATTGAAGATATGAATCAAAACTCGTAAGAGCCCTTAGTCCAGTATATACAGCACTTATCCCAGCTGCTTCCTTTTTTTCTGGGCCAGTTTCTTAACCTCAATAATATAGAATTACTAACTACTTAACTGTCAGTATTTTCTTCATTCTTTTCCCTCATTTATCTCTTGCATGCATTACCCTGGATGACATTTTCTACTTGTAGGAGTATTTCTAAGTCATTTCCATGTATCTTTGTTCTTTTTTTTAAAAAAAAACCTCACCGGGGAGTAAGGTTAAGACAGGATTTATTCAGGATTCCAATTAATTTGACTGGCCTGTTTCCTACAAAGGAGAGCTGTTCAGTGTCATTTTTAAAATCTTTTTCTATCTTGGTCTTGAACCAATGCTTGGATTTGTATAGCACAAGAGTCAGCAGCTTTTTGGGAGTCAATAGGTGATGGATAAGATGGATCAAATAGATGGATCAAAATATCATATCTTGGGATGGGTGGGGGGAGTTCAGAAATTTTCCTTTAACTGTGGTACATTTGTTTTAGAGTTTAATCTATTATTACCAGAGATAAGGGAAGAGTGAAGTTGAGAGCCTACCTGTTCCACTACTGATTCGGTGATCACGCACACAGCTTTCTACACACCAGCTGAGGCCTGCAGCGCCAGTCAGCTGAGGGGATAAAGAAGAGAAAAATGCAGGGACAGGTGGGAGGGCCTATCCTGCCCTTTTCTCTTCTTTCTCCTCTCAGCAGATCATTGGAAACTATTTTCCCCCTCCTCTCAGCTGATCATCAGAGGCTTATTTTTACTACTGGTTTGGTCAAACTGGTAGTGGAACCGGGCCGAACCAGTAGCATTCCACCGCTGCCACAACAATTTACAATAGTAGTTGTAGCAATCCCAGTCCAGTCACCTTAGGTGAATCCTGCATGGTTGTAGTAGCATCATGCGGTTATATGAAGATAATTTGTGATTTTCTGCAAGAAGTCAGTGAAGCAGTGGTGGGATTCAAATTTTTTTACTACCGGTTCTGTGGGCATGGCTTGGTAGGCATAGTGTGGCTTGGTGAACGTGGCTTGGTGGGCGTGGCAGGGGAAGGATACTGTGAAATCTCCATTCCCTCCCCTCTCTTGGGGGAAAGTTACTGCAAAATCCCATTCCCTCTGTTAAGTTCTGCACATGGGTGCAAGGAGCGGAGAGGAGGCAGTGAACAGTGAACTTCAACTCTTTATTAAGCATACTGAACAGAGCAATCACCTAGGGCAGCAGCAGCCCTTTTATAGGGTTGGCTGCTGTCCTATTAGCCAATGGAAAACATGGAACTGTTAAACCCTTGAACCAATGAGAGTTGGCCCGTTAACAGCCCATCAGACTTCCCAGAAAGGACCAATCCGATGTCGCTATTATCGGCCAATCAGAAGTGAAGGATTAGAACCCTGTTTTTTACCTAAAGTTGTTAAAACTTTATTAAACGCCTTTATTAATTCATAACACCCTCCACACACTTTCCAGTTCCGTTCTCCAGTGCAACAAAAGGAGATTCAACCAATCAGCTGGGATGCAGAAGGCAGAGAATAGATGGGGGCAGGGCCAGTCAGAGGTGGTATTTTCCGGTTCTCCAAACTATTCAAAATTTTTGCTTCCGTTTCCCCAGAACTGGTCAGAACCTGCTGAATACCACCTCTGCAGTGAAGGTAGTAAACTTTTCCCATTCTTTTTTTCCCTCCCCTAGTAGTACCATCATGGTTTAAAGTTACAGTAATCAAAGCCATAGGATACAAGTTGTTCTTCTTTTCTATGCTCCTCTGAAAGTCCATGGAAACTTGGAACTAAGAGAGAGCCAATAGTTCAGCTTCACAGGAAGAAAAGGACAATGTTTCTACACTGCAACTTGAAGATGCTTTAAAAATGTAAAGCAGAGGTGTCCAACCTTGGCAACTTTAAGACTTGTAAACTTCAATTCCCAGCATGGCTGGCTGGGGAATTATGGGAGTTGAAATCTACAGGTCTTAAAAGTTGCCAAGGTTGGACACCCCTGATGTTAAACAAAGGAATGGAAGTATTGAAAGTTAAATCTGGTCCATGTCTTATTCGAAGCTGGAAAAAAGAGTGAGAGAGAAAGACAGGCAAAGGAAAAATAAGTTTGAGGCAGGCTGCAATTGGAAAGGAGGTTTTTGTTTATTGGCCCAGTAACAATAGTGAAAACTGCATGTGTTCCTGGGGACAGCTGGCAAATTGGGGTTGTGAGATAGTGAGTTTTTATATGTTTCTGAGCTCTTTGTTACTGGTGTGCTGGTATTTGTAGAAAAATATGTTCCTGCTATATTCTTTAGATTGGACATAGTATTTTAATTGTCCCAAAGGTGCTTTTTCAAGAGGCGAGTTGACTTTCTGGTTTTTCTTTGAAGGTGTTTCGCTTCTCATCCAAGAAGCTGAAGAAGAACCTGAATTGGAGCAGCCACTAGAACTGAAGAAAGTACAGGAGGTCATTTCTGCTCTGAATGGTTTATGGCTTAAGTCCAAACAAAATAACCACAAATAAGGGATATATTTGCAATGGACTAACAGTAGGTGGAGTTCAACATCTGCCATTCTGGCATGCCAGAAGAATGAGTAGCATGTACCAACAGCTAGTGAACATTATGTTTAATAATAATGGAGAAGTGAGCATTTTAGAGGTTGCTCTTTGTCAGAGGGATTTAGTACAGATAAATTTAGATGCTGCCCTAATTCCTATCTATTAAAGGTAAGTAGGAATTAAGTTATTAAAGGCAGAAGGACAATACTTCTCTTGTAATCTGAAGCTTACCCCATGGGGTGCTCCAATATAAAAAAGAAGAAAAACACTTTGAAATTAATGATAGGCTTCTGAATGCGAATAAGAAAATTGTGAGCTGAATAAGAGTTTAAACGATTTTATTCTTCTAAATATAATTTGTTTATTATTTTTGTTGCCTGGCACTTCCCATTAGTAACCAGAATAGAATTTAGTTACTGTGTATTCCAGGAAATATAAATTATAGGATGAAAACAAAATTTATGAGCTCTAAATAACAAATCAATCATTGTGATAAATCCTCTGTATGTTGCTAAAAAGTCCTTTGGAACTGGATAGCATTTATTCTTATCAAATTTTAACCTTAAGCCACTTTTTGTTAAGTGAAAACACATTGCACACTAAAAAGCAAAATGGATCCTTGAATATGAAAGAATCACAATGTTTGTCTTTATTTTGTTTCCCATGAATAAAGTGAAATAAATCTAGATAGTATGTTTTATGATAGTAAAAAATACATCTCTGAAAGCATTTTTATTATTCCATTAGCATCCACAATCAAAACTCTTAATTAAAATTAGACATTCTCAATTACTTTCTAAATGAATCATTTAGATTCATTAATCTAAATGAATCTGATGTGATTAAGCAATGGCAACACTTAATATTTTGGAAAAGACAAGCTGGATGATGGAACGTGAAATAGAAAGTTGATCATCCCTGCTAGCATTAATTTAAAAAAAACACAAAAAAACCATATAACAAATATTAAAAATTCATAGCCATCCTTGGCGGTGGTGGGATTCAAATTTTTTTACTACCGGTTCTGTGGGCGTGGCTTGGTAGGTGTGGCAGGGGAAGATACTGTAAAATCTCCAGTCAGAGGTGGGATTTGCCGGTTCTCCGAACTACTCAGAATGTCCACTATCGATTCTCCAGAACTGGTCAGAACCTGCTGAATACCACCTCTGATTTGGACTTTACATGCAATTCAATCTCATGCATTTAGAAGGGTCTTTTTCAGGTTAATTTATATTTAATAGGAATGTAATTTTTCTCTTTCCCACTCCTCCCCAGTAATACTTGACAGTGGAATAATTTTGAATGCTTTATTTTATTATGTTTTTATAGCTGTCCAGTTCACAAGAAAGTGGAAATTTGAGATAGGGAAGCACTTCAGCTTGAAAAATGGCTGAAAGGAAAAAAAAACCCTCTAGATTTGATTTGATTTCATTGAAATGAATTGCACTTAATCTGATTACTTCTGACATATTTTAAAAGGTTCCCCTTCTGTCACATAAATACAAGGCCTCAGATTGTATACCTTTGTGTATAGGATTGCTGTCATATGCAGAGTGTAGAGGATGACCTTGAGGGAAAGAGGAAAGATCTGTTACGAAGGCAAACAGACAGATAAGTATAGCTTAAGCCCATATGAAGAGAGAAGTGTACGAAAAATGTCTCAGACAGGAATTTTCAAGAAGATAAAACAGGGAGTAGGGATAGCACCCTCAGCCTTGCACAATTCTGTTATTATATCATAGCCATTCTAATAAAGATAGTTTTAGGCCTGCACAGCATCTGTTTTTTGCTGGGTCTACCTTATAGGGCTGACCATACGAGAACTCACAAAGTGTCTGTTTAAAACAGCTTTCTTTATGTTCAGCCGGGCTTATTACTAACTGAGTGAGATGGATTCACACACACACACACACACACACACACACACACACACACACAAACTCACGAGTACAGGGGTGTCCAACCTTGACAACTTTAAGCCTGGAAGCTGGCTGGGGAATTCTGGGAGTTGAAGTCCTTCAGGCTTAAAGTTGCCAAGGTTGGACACGCCTGCACTAGTATATCTCCTGACATAATGTCACAACTTGATCAGGCTAGGAAAGACCTCAGGTTACTAAACATTTTTCTGCATGGAATGATGTTCCTAGAAATTTGTCTTGTTGTTGGCTTAGCTTCTCTCTCCTTGTGGGCTTAAGCTACGTTTATCTATTTCAGAGGTGGGGAACTAATCCCTTTTATGACTTTTGAACTTCAACTCCCAGAATTCCTGAGCCAGCCATGCTCGGGGTTGAATTCCACAAGTTATTAAGTGGTCATAGTTCCCCACCTATGATCTATGTTATCTATCTTTCTAGTTAGCTAGCTATCATGATTTATCTTTGTGGTGTACAAATAAAAACATAAAAAAAACATTAAATGGTATATAAAATTTAAAGGCCAAGCAATGTTAAAAATTAAAAGATGGAGGAAGGGCTTTCAAGGGTGCTGAATTATGTTTTCATACCTTTCCAGAAGGCCCAGAAAGTGTTACAGATGTTTCCTGTCTCCATCAAAGTCATCCTGAATATTCTCTACACATGACAGCAATCCTATATACAAAGATCAGAGGTGGTATTCAGCAGGTTCTAATCAGTTCTGGAGATCCAGTAAAGGAAATTTTGAGTAGTTCAGAGAGCCGGCAAATCCCACCTCTGACTGGAGATTTTGCAATGTCCTTCCCCTGCCACGCCCACCAAGCCACGCCCACAGAACCGGTAATTTAAAAAAATGAATCCCACCACTGACAAAGATATATAACCTTAAACCTTATGTGACACTCTCCTCCCCAGAAATCATACTGTAGATGTGGTTTCAGGAAACCCTGTCCGCCTTCAAGATTTTCTCCCTTTGCTTTGCATCTTTCGGCTGTCATAAGTAACGGGGGGAGGAGGGGGGATAAGTATGGGAAGTGAGCTGAAGGTGTTATAAACTAGTACTGTATAAACTGAGGGAGGGGAGAGCACATTCTTGCTTAGGTTTCTATTTCTTGCTTAGCTTTCTCTTCTATGCGCAGCTGCAAACCTTTATCAAACTATGCCAAGGTCAATGGACAGAAGCCTCATCATCACCTGAAGATGTCCACATGATCATATTCACAACTTTTAATTGGAAGAACCATTTGAACTATTGGGGCGTGGAAATATTGCCATCTCTTTGTATATGTGATTTACGCGCCTATTTCCTCAGATTCAGAATTCTTTTGTTGCTACCACTTGACTTCCAGTTAAAGATATCTTTTCTCTAATTAAAAGAGTCTAAGTATTTCTTTCTTGGATTTTGAATGGAGCACCAGCTGACAACCCCCCCCCCCCAAATTTTTGACTATCATCTGTCTATCTTCTTTGTGTATTCACTGATCTGATGCAAACGATGAGTCCCATATTGGACAAACTCTCCAGTTGTCCAAAGGATCTCTTCTGTCAGCAAACCATGTATTTTTATCATCATTTCCCCTTATTTCCTTCCAGAGGTTAGAGCAGAGCTGGGTAATGAGCACCGTCAAATAAATGTCCAAATAAACCTTGCATCTTGTCTCTAATCTTTTATCTTGAAGAGAAGTGTGAAGTTGAAAGAGAGTCCTGCACTTTGCCAACATCAAAAAATTGAAGTTTTCATAACATTGTTCCCCAAAGAATGCCATGGTGTGCAGTAACCATTTGAAGCATTCACAGCAGAGAGAGCGAAAGCTATTCTTAAGACTTGCATGATGGATTTAAAAATAAAATTCTTTTTATAATATAAAAAGGGAAAGGAAAGGAAAATGCCTCCACATTTTAAGGTATATGCTGGAAAATATCTTATCATTATTGTTTCTCGGGTGTTAGTTATATATATGTTGTATGTGACTCTTCCAGTTTAAGACTGCCATACAAAATACTCATTCTCACAATCATATTGGATTAGCACAGCTAGATAGTAGCTGGATTGTACTGATGCCAGACTACCTTTGATAGCCCTTGGCCAAGAGCATGCTATTTGATCCTGAATTAAGACTTACCAAAACCACAGGACCAGTGATGGGATTCAAAAATTTTTACTACTGGTTCTGTGGACATGGCTTGGTAGGTGTAGTTAGGTGGGTGTGGCCATGTGACTGGGTGGACGTGGCTTTTTTTTTTTTTTTTTTTTGCTTTTTTGCAACCACCACCCCCCACTTGTTTTTGGGGCTTTCTGTGCCTCAGAGGAGCCTCTAAGGGGGCATTTTTGCTCCCAGAAGACTCCTCTGGGGCGCAGGAAGAAAAAAACCGAGCATGGGAGGGGCATACAGCATCCCTCCATGCTCCATTTTGGGACCTTCCTGGCCTCAGAAGAGCCTCTGGGGGGACATTTCTGGTCCCAGAAGTCTCCTCTGGGGCTCAGGAAGCCAAAAAAGGGAGGGGGTCTGAGTCCCTCCCTCCATTTTTTGCCTTCCTGGGCCTCAGCAAGGGGAATCCTGGCACAGCTGATCGTATGAACAGCTGATTGTTGGGAGGGGAAAAAAAAGTAAGAAATATCTTAAGGGACCAGCACCAGGCAGGCAGGGTGAGCAACCATCGGGCAGGCGGGCCAAGCAAGCCAGCGGTGACCAGGCGACCGGGTGGAGGGCGTGGCCAGCCAGAACTTACTACTGGTTCGGCGACCCATGCCAAATCCTTGCTACTGGTTCACTCGATCCGGTGAGAACCGGCTGAATAGGTCATCCTTAACTTATGAGCATAAGTGAACCCAAAATTTCTGTTGTTAAGTGAGTTTTGCCTCATTTTACCACCTTCCTTGCCACAGTTGTTAAGTGAATCATTGCAGTTGTTAAGATAGTCATGCAGTTGTTAAGTGAATCTGGCTTCTCCATTGACTTTGCTTATCAGAAGGTTACATCAGTCCAGACATTGCAACTGTCATAAATTTGAGTCGGTTGCCAAACATCTGAAACTTTATCACGTGACCATGGGGATGCCGCAATGGTTGTAAGTGTGGAAAATGGTCATAAGTCACTTTTTTCAGTGCCGTTTTAAACTTTGAACATTTACTAAATGAACTGTATTCATGCAAAACTTTTTTCTATTTTGGATCTAGCTTTTCAACACAATTCTTCCAAAGAATCTATCATAAAAGGAAAGTGTTAAGTACTTGGACATGGGTCGGAGTAAATGGAGACAGCCTCTGAATAGTGACTTTCAGCTCTTTATTAGCATAGTGACTTCTCAAAACAACAACAGTGAACCCTCCCTTATATAGGCAACCTTTGTAAGAATTGTCCAATAGCGAGCTATGAATGCAAGTACTTTAAACCGATAATAATCCTCTGTTAAGGGCCAATCGGATTCCTAAGAACTAGCCAATCCGATCTGGCCGCCTAAGAGCCAATCAGAAGTGCAGGGCCAGAACCCTGCACTTAACCTCAAGCTCATGCTTTATTAACTATGGTACATACATAACACCCCTTCCCCCTGGCTTCTTAATTATGGTGTAGTTATATAATCCTTTAAGTAGGATGGCTGTCTTTTAAGTCTTTCGGATTTTCGTTGGACTGGTTGATTGCAATCCTGTTGAGGTAGATTGTTGTTTGGCAGTGTCTCTGCTTCTTGCTCAGGTGCAATTTCTTGTGGTGCAAACAATTCTCCTTCCTGCTCCATTTCTTGAGTCTCACTTGATTCGTCGCTCTCTTCGAGCAGGTTCCCTGGAACGTCATCTTCTTCTTCTGTACCTCCCCCCCCCTCGGTTTGGTCAGAGGAGAGTTGGTGACTGGCCATTATGAATCGTGACCATAATTGGTCGATATGCCGTTTCCACAGTCTATTGTCACAGCATTTCACTACGTAGGATTTGGGGCCGGTCACTCGTACTACCGTTGACTATCCATAACGGGTCGTCTGATAAGTTCCGTACGTAAATGCGGTCTCCTACCTGGAACGTGCGACAGCAGCCACTGGATCCTATTGGCTTTTCCGGTTCGTAAGCAGGGTGCAACCGGTCGAGGTGGGAACAGAGTCTTCGTCCCATCAGTAGTTCTGCGGGAGTTCTGCCGGTGACGCTATGTGGAGTTATGTGTTGCAAAAAGAAAATTTGGTTGACTTTGTCATCGATATTGTCACAGTCCATTTTTTGCAAAGTCTTTTTAACAAATTGGACCATGCGTTCCGCTCGGCCATTGGTCCCAGGGTGCACAGGCGAGGTGAGCGCATGGCGGATGCCGCGGTCAGCAAGGTACTGCTCGAACATCAATGCCATGAACTGTGTCCCGTTATCGAACACCAGGACGTCAGGCAATCCGTGGGTTGCAAAGAGCCTATTTAGGATCTTAATCACTGCTTCAGAAGTTGTGGCCATCATACGATGAACTTCTAACCAATTGGAATATGCGTCGACTGTCAGCAGGAAGGTATATCCTTTGGTTGGCCCCGCGAAATCCAGCTGGATTCTGGACCAGGGTCCACGTGGCGTTTCCCATTCAGTAGGCATGGCTTTTGGTGGGGCGTTGCTGGCTTGTTGGCAACTGGCACATGCTTTGACCCACTGCTCGATTTGTCGGTCCATGCCCGGCCACCATGCGTAGCTTCGTGCGAGTGCTTTCATCCGCACGATGCCGGGGTGGCCCTCGTGCAGGGTTTGTAGTAGCGTCTTCCGGAGTCGTTCTGGGACAACGACTCTATCGCCCCAGATGACACAGCCTTTTTGTGAAAAAAGTTCAGTCTGTCTTGCTTTAAATGGCGCGAAGTCATCTGGGACTTGGTCCAATGGCCATCCGCATTCTACCCAGCCTAGGACTCGAGCTAGGGCGTAGTCTCATTTGGTTTCTCTCGCAATGTCTCGGGCGGTCATAGGCGGCGAGTTAAGTGTTTCAATCTGCAATGTGGTTGCCGTTGGTGCCGGATCGTCGAAAGTCTCTGGAAGCGGTGCTCGGCTTAATGCGTCGGCGTGGGGAATGGCTTTCCCCGGGCGATATTGAAGGCGATAATTATAAGCAGCGAGGAATTCTGACCATCAGGTCATTCTAGGGGATAATATGTAGGGGGTTGGCTTGTCCCTGGCTATTATCCCTAGCAATGGTTTGTGGTCAGTTATAATGGTGAATGTCCTTCCATACACATATTCATGAAATTTCTTTACAGCTGCAACGATGGCGAGAGCTTCTTTATCAATTTGTCCATAGTTCCACTCTGCATGTGAAAGAGTCTTTGAAAAGTATGCAACAGGGGCTTCGTTCCCATTAGGCAGTACATGACTCAAAATGGCGCCCACCCCGAAAGGCGAGGCATCGCAGGTTATAACTAATGGTAAAGTCTCGTTATACTGCATAAGTACAGAGTCAGATGTGAGCAATTTTTTAACATTCCGGAACGCTTGTTCTTCCCGGTAACCCCATACCCACAATGCTTTTTTATCTAATAACCGGTGTAACGGTTCAGCAACAGTCGCCTTATGCGGTAAAAATACATTATAAAAATTAATGAGGCCTAAGAATGCCTGGAGATGGGTCTTGTTACGTGGCCTGGGGGCATTGTTTATCACCTTTAATTTACTTTCGGTAGGGTGGATGCCCTGGCTATCAATCCTATACCCTAGAAACTCAACACTGTCAGTATATAAGTGACATTCGTTTTTTTTCACCTTAAGTCCTGCCTCTTGGAATTTTTTAAGAACACTTTTCAAACGATCCTGCAAGATATTTTTGGTAGGGGCTGCAATTAATACATCATCAAAATACGGAACCACGCCCTTGATTCCCTGTAACAACCTTTCCATGAGGCTTTGGAATATCCCTGGGGTTACACTAACCCCAAATTGCAATTGAGTACATTTAAAAGCACCTCTGTGCATTACAATTGTTTGGGCCTGAGCCGTCTTTTCATCCACTGGTAGTTGTTGATAAGCTTGAGCTAAATCTAATTTAGCGAAAACCTTTCCACCCCCCAAGGAGTGGAGGAGGTGCTGCACCACCAGAACTGGATACGCATTCTGCTGTAGGGCGTGCTTTAAAGTGGCCTGGTAGTCCCCACAAATTCGGATTGACCCACCTGGCTTAATGGGCGTGACAATAGGGGTTTCCCATGGAGAGTGATCGATGGGCTTCAAAACCCCTTGAGCAATTAACTTATCGAGTTGTTCGTCGATCTTAGCTTTAAGAGCGAATGGAACTCGACGGGGCTTCAAGCGAATTGGGGCTATTTTTGGATCTAAACTAAATGATATTGGGGTCCCCTTATACTCGCCTAAATGGTCCGCGAAGACGTCGCTGAACTCAGAAACAAGGTCTTCCTCCCACTCACAACCACTGACTCGGTCCACGCCGGCCACCTCGATGCCTAGTGGTGCGAACCATTGGAGGCCTAATAGACTAGGCCTATCTCTGTCGATGATCGTTAGAGATAATTACGCTGTATGTTTTTTGAAGGAGACTCGGACTCGGCAGGACCCGACCACAGGGATTCGATTTCCTTGGTAATCCTTGAGGATGAGGTGTTGAAATTGGAGGTCTTGGCGTTGGATTGTGAGGATAAGTTGCTTGAGTGTCTTCCAAGACACCATCAAGAGGGACGATCCCGAGCCGACCTCCATGTGGCAAGGCTGGTTCTCGATGGCTACCGTGACTCGAATTTTCTTAGTATCCATGACTGAGGCGTGACCTATAGTGATAGTATGGTGAGCCTCTTCTTTTTGCAAAGCACGATTTCTGTAGGAGTGGTTTACTGGTTCTCGCCTTACAGGACGGTTTCCTGTCGATTGGCGATAGTTGGCCCCTTTTGAGGCCTGGCTGGGTCCTGGTAAGCTGCGGCAGACCCAGCTGATGTGGCCTCGTTTCCCGCACTCATGGCAGAGTGCGTCGCGGAATTTGCATTCAGCCCTGGCATGGTTTGCTCCACAGCCAGCGCAAGGGCATAAGGGCTTAGTGCGAGGATCCCGGTCGGACCGCATTCAATGGACCCCTTCTTCATCGCTGCCTGACGACGAAGAGAGGTCCTCGTGGTGCGTCGTCACGAGCTGTCCTTCAGACTTGGATGAAATGTCGCTTGTCGGTGGTGGTACCGGAGTGCAGCTTCGCCGTAGTTGTGCAGCTGACTTTTGGTCGCCTCCGCAGCCATGGCTTCAGCGATGGCGTCAGCAAGGCTGATGTCGCCTTTCGCCATCAGCTTGCTTTGCATGCCTAGTGCATCTAATCCCAGAATTACTCGGTCTCTTAGTGCTTCTTCTAAATCGGCAAACCCGCAGAGGCCTCCTAAATTTCGGATGTCTGCCATGAAATCGGCCACGCTCTCTCCTTTTCGCTGGTTCCTTTGATAAAACTCGTGGCGTCTCATGAGTGTAGGCACGGTTGGCGTGTAATGATCTCTCAGGATGGGTTCGAGGTCGTCCCAGCTCATGGCTTTCACTTCTCGAGGTTTGGCGAGTGCTTTTGCCATTTTAAAAACAGCCGGGCTGCAGTGCGTCAGGAACAGTGCCCGCTTTTTTGCTGGTGTGGCGTCCTTCAAATTATTCATCTCAAGAAACATTTGGAAGCGATCCATGTAGGATTCCCAATCCTCTTGGTTTGGATCAAACGGAGCGGGTGGTATGATGCTGCTGGACATGGTTCCATTGTTGGCGTCGTCTTCCACGTGCTCGGTCTTGCTTCCTGACTTCTTAGGTTCAGATGTCTCCAAATCCCACCCTCGTCGCCAGTGTTAAGTACTTGGACATGGGTCGGAGTAAATGGAGACAGCCCCTGAATAGTGACTTTCAGCTCTTTATTAGCATAGTGACTTCTCAAAACAACAACAGTGAACCCTGCCTTATATAAGCAACCTTTGTGAGAATTGTCCAATAGTGAGCTATGAACGCAAGTACTTTAAACCGATAATAATCCTCTGTTAAGGGCCAATCGGATTCCTAAGAACTAGCCAATCCGATCTGGCTGCCTAACAGCCAATCAGAAGTGCAGGGCCAGAACCCTGCACTTAACCTCAAGCTCATACTTTATTAACTATGGTACATACATTACAGAAAGCATTTTCTATTGTTGTACCTCTGGCCTGGACCATCTCTTCCTATGGATATTGTCATTCCTTGCTGTCAGTAATCAGTAGTCCTCAACTTACAATCAAAACTGAGCCCAAAATTTCAGTGACTAAGCAAAACAATTGTTAGTGAGTTTTGTTCCATCCTTTGCTCCTTTGCTATAGTTGTTAGGTGAATCACAGCAGTTGTTAAACAAATCATGCAGTTGTTAAGCGAATCTGGTTTTCCTCAGTGACTTTGCTTTTCAGAAGCTGACCGGGAAGTTCCCAAAAGGCAATCACCTGAGCCCAGATCAGTACAACTATCATAAATACACACCAATGGTCAAATGTCTGAATTCTGATCCTGTGACCACAGAGATACTGCAATGGTTGTAAGTGTGGAAAACAAGCACCACTTTTTTCAATGCCATTATTTAGTTTACCTTACTTTATTGTCATTGCATCTCGTACAACAAAATCAAACACCATCTTCAGTGCACATCATGACCATGACCATGAAAATAAACACAAACACACATCCTTCGCTCCACACACATTGAACCGAAAACCCCCGACACTGCACCAACACTGCACTATACAGTAGAATTCAACAGAGCTACTGCCATGGGATAGAAGCTGTTTTTTGGCCTTTTGTGCTTGTTTTTATTATTCTGTACCGTCTGCCAAAGGGCAATAGTTCAAAAAAAGGGTGCCCAGGATAAGATTGTTCTTTGAGAATGTTTTGAACTTTCTTAAGGCAGCGGGAGCTATAAAGCTCTTCCAAAGAGGAGAGAGGGCAACCAATGATCTTCTGGGCAATGACATTAACTCTCTGGAGTTCTTTCTTTTTTTATATAAATTTTTATTGGTTTTTAAGACAAACATAGATAGACAAAACAAAAAAACATCAAGCCATCTTATATATATATATATATATATATATATATATATATATATATATATATTCATATATATTCATATATATATATATATATTCATATATATATATATATATTCATATATATATATATATATATATGTATTCAGCTTTGTTCGGGTATCTTCCCACGTCATAATAGTGGTGCTTTTAAAGTTGCAGCAACGTTTCAGCAGAATCTCATCTGCCATCATCAGGCTTCTGTATGGTGTTTGTCTGTGAGTCAGACTTTTACAGTGGTTTCAGATTTAAATTTGGGGCAGCCTATTGCTGTGTCAGAATGGTTTTTTCTTCCTCCTGATTGGATGAGAGTCTTGGTCTGTGTTTATTGTTCTTGGAGTTTGTTGTGTTCTGCTACTAATATCTTCTGTCTGTTTTTTGGGGGGGTGGGGGGGGCTCTTTTTGTATCTTGATTGGCTGGCAACATTGTGTTATTTTATTGGAGGCCTTTAGTGCAGCTTGGCTTCGGGTAAATGGACGGCTATCATTTGTTAGGAAGCTGGGTTTCATCTGGGTGCCTGTTTGGGGTGTGTTTTAGCTGGAGGTATCAGGGGGATCTGTTTGTGCCCAGGTGTTTGCCTGGCTTGTGGTGTGGAGATTTTTTTGTTTGTGAGTGCAGGCTTCCAAATGATTGACAGCCTGGTGGAATCATCTCTTCTGTTCATGCTTTCTGGTCTTTTTTTATGGCTTCTCTGATGATTCTGTGGCTAGGATTTTCTATGGTGGCTAGGGAAAACCAAGGCATATATGAAGTCCCCTGTGCATCATGCCCGGCCACATACATTGGACAGACCAATAGAAGAATAAGCACCCGCCTGGATGAACACAAAAATGCAGTCAAAAAGCTGGAACACACTTCCTCACTAGTCCAACAAATGGAAGCCACAGGTCATAACATCAACTTCAATGGCACCAAAACCCTAGCCACCATAGAAAATCCTAGCCACAGAATCATCAGAGAAGCCATAGAGATTGAAAAAAGACCAGAAAGCATGAACAGAAGAGATGATTCCACCAGGCTGTCAATCATTTGGAAGCCTGCACTCACAAACAAAAAAATCTCCACACCACAAGCCAGGCAAACACCTGGGCACAAACAGATCCCCCCTGATACCTCCAGCTCAAACACACCCCAAACAGGCACCCAGATGAAACCCAGCTTCCTAACTAATGATAGCCGTCCATTTACCCGAAGCCAAGCTGCACTAAAGGCCTCCAATAAAATAACACAATGTTGCCAGCCAATCAAGATACAAAAAGAGCCCCCCCCACCCCCCAAAAAACAGACAGAAGATATTAACTTCTGCTGAAACGTTGCTACAACTTTAAAAGCACCACTATTATGACGTGGGAAAATACCCGAACAAAGCTGAATGCCAGACATGTAAGTACCCGCGAAAACTTAAGAAAACATATATATATACCTCAGAAAACATATAATATATATATATATATATGTTTTCTGAGGTTCTCGCGGGTATTTGTATGTGGATCTTTGGTTATTCGGGTTTTCTCCCACATAAGATTAGAAGTATCTAGGCAACGTTTCGATGAAATCCCATTCATCATCTTCAGGCTTGGTCTTCAGCTCTGTGCTTCTCAGAGTGATGTGAGCTTGCAGCTGCTTCTTCCTTTTAACTGCTAGTGGGGGTGTGACTTGATTGGGTGGGGGCTTGGCTGTGTTCTGATTGGGTGGGGGGGTGTTCTCATTGGTTGGGGGTTTGGCTGTGTTTTGATTGGTTAGGGGGTTGGCTGTGTTCTGATTGGCTGGAAGCGTGTTCTGTTCAGGTGGGGCCTTGGTTGTGCTCAGGTTAGTCTTAGTTGCTGGGGGATTTGAGCTGGTGAGCTTCACCAGCTCAAATCCCCCAGCAACTAAGACTAACTAAATAATAATTTATGATAGTTCATATTATCATCTCAAATCTGTCCTACAATCATTTTTTAGATGTAATAAGAAAAGAATACATCTTTATATATTTATTATTTTCTAAGAATCTGCATATTTCATTACCATGTTTTATTGTCTAACCATTGATAGAATAGATCCCAAATTTTATAAAATTGTTTATCATCTTGTTCTCTGATTTCAAATGTCAATCTACTCATTCCAATATTTTCTTAATGATTTCCTCCTGTAATGGTATTTTCTCATTTTTCCAGTTTTTGGCAAATACAATCCCAGGCGCTTAATACATTTACAATCAGGTATTTCAATTCTTTATTATATATTTCAGGCAAAATTCCCAATAAAAATATCTCTGGTTTCAAGTCTATATGCTTTTTTGTCATTTTTTCCAACCACCTGTGGATTTTAGTCCAATATTTTTTGGCATCCGCAAAATTCCACCACATATGGTAATATGAGACTGGTAGCGGATGACATTTCCAACATTTTTCAGATTTGTTCTTGAACATTCTTGCTATTCTTGTCAGGGGAAAATGCCACCTGTAAAACGTCTTATACAAATTTTCTTTATATGCTGTTGACATTGTCATCTTATAATTTTGAGACCACAATTTTTGCCATTTCTCTAGATCAATCCCATATCCAAAATTCTTCCCCCAAGTAATCATAGTTTCTTTAACTTGTTCTCTTTCTAATTTAATTTCTAATAAATATCCATACAATTTTTTAATCACCTTTTCATCAGTACCTGTCAAAATCTTATCTAAATCGGTCAGTTTATCATAGAAGCCTTCTGTTTTGGAATCTTTGTCATACCTTGAATGTATTTGCGCATATGAAAACCAATTCATCTCTATACCTTGTTCCTCTAATTTTTGCATATATTTAAGTTCACCCTTTTCATTCAATATTTCACCAAATCTAAATGTTTGCTCGTTTTTATATATTATAGGATAATAAAATGCTTCAATAGTCGATAGCCAGACTGGAATTTTCAAATAAGATCGCTTTTTAGTCTTCTCCCAATTTAACCACAGAGACTCCCATATATAATATCTTCAACTCTAGAGTTCTTTCTTGTCTGCCACTGTGCAATTGGCAAACCATACAGAGGTGCAATAAGTTAAAATGCTCTCTATGGTATAGCAGTAGAAGGTCACCAGCAGTTTTTCATTCAGTTGTTGTTTTCTGAGAAGTCTCAGATAGTATAATCTCTGCTGGGATTATTTGTAACATTGTAACTTTGAATGGTCACAAAATGAATGGTTGTAAGTTGAGGACTACCTGTATACATTCCTTCTATCCATAATAGCAATGGTTGAAGCATCGGATAGCCTCCCTATAAGAATACGGAGAGTTTCTGTGTGGGAAGACAGTGAAATCAAACCAGCCATCTTTCTAAAGTTTATAATGTGCATTGAACTATTGTTCCTTCACACAGGTGAAAATGTTCCAGCTAATATTTTCTAGATCAGGGGTGTCAAACTCATATTGTCATGGCGGCATAATGTGATGTATTGGGACTTTTCCTCCCTTTGCTAAACCGGGTGTGGGTGTGGCCAGTGTGTGACGCATCCAGTCTGCAGGCCAGGAGTTTATCAGCCCTGTTCTAGATGCTTTCTAAGAAGGGTCTTCCCTCCACCTGACCTGTTTTTTTATAATTTTCGTGCAGCTGTTCTCTATTTAGACTCTGACCTGCCAGTAGGAGCCCAAGGAAGCGGCTAGATTCCTACAGGAAGCTTTAGTTCTGCTTCGGTAGAAATTCTGCCTCCTGGTTAAATGCCATGGCTTGGTGACTACAAAACTTTGAGTTGAAGTCCATACATTTTAAAGTTCCTAAGGTTATGAATAGAGAATACTTCAATTTATTGGGGGGGGACGGGACTTGTTAGACTCTAGCAGCTGTGATAATTAGACAATATAACTGAAACCCTAATTAAATGCATTTTAATGAAGAGGACCCAGATTGTTGGGGACAATATGCTGATTCTGTAAACTGCTTAGAGAGGCTGTAAAGTACTGTGAAGCAGTATAGGTCTAAGTGTTGTGCTATTTCCAAAATAACTTTAACTCACAGCTTCAGAATCCATGAGTGATTCTTCTCTAGAATGAAGAGTCCAAGCAGGGTTTGGCCTATACATCTAAACATTAAACAGAACAGAGCTGTATCTAAAGGGAAGCTGTTCGCTGTGCTATCCATCTTAAACAAGCTATGCTAAGGAAAGTAATAAGAATTCTGCCAAGAGAATGGACAAACCAGATATTCAAATAGCATCAACTGGCTCAGAACCTCAGCTATTTGGCCAATAGTGTTTATTCTCCTTTTTTTGCCATATTGGGGAAAGTCGATATTTGCTTACAGAGCAGAGAACATTAGAGTATAATGTCATGTGTAAACACAGAAACCTATCAGCTAGGTTGCAGCCACTCAAATTTACTATTTCATGCTGCTAGCTAGACAAATTAGAATCAAATCAGGTTCCTTAAGCTTGAGGATATCCTGCCTACTTAAACTGAACCTCAAAGCAGCAGAAAAGGAAAACCAGAGTATTTTTCAAGTCTTACTTACAGGGGAAATGGAGATGGATGATTGTTAGATGAAATGCATGATCACTATTTGTTTGCTAGATTTATAGCATAGCTTTTCTGCAAGATTGTTTCCTGTTTCCTTTCTGGTGCAAGGTAGTTGACATGAGAAAATTCTGTCCTCAGAACAATTAATGAAATACTATAGATGAGTTGTGGAGAGACAAATTGGTCCAAATCACCTATGAACAAGGGTTGACATGAAGACAGGGTCTCCCTAGGCCTGTTTAATTCCTTAACCACTGCATCTGATCTGGTATTTCCTTTATCAAAATGCAATTTTAAAATAAGTTCCCAGCTTCGTCAATGTCTTCTCGATGTGCTTTCTAATTAATTAATTATTTTTTTATTTTTAATTATTTATTATTTTTACAAATAACTCAAGGCAGTGAATATATCCAATATACCTTCCTCCTCCTATTTTCCCCAAAACTCATCCTTGAGATGAGCTGAACTCAGGGTGGGTTTCTGCTGGTTCAGACGAACCCCTAGCTCTGAAAATCAGCTGGGAGTGAACTGGTTCGCTCTGACAATCATGTGGGCCCACCATTCATTCCTGCACTATACTGACCTTTATCATCGCAGCTGATCAGCACAGAAGACCGGATTGTCAATCTTCAGTTGTGTTACTCCCACTAGCAGGTAAGGATTTTTGCATTGCTATTCATGTGCCCGCGCACTATCACCGAACCAGTTGTTATACCAGCAGCATCCCACCCCTGGTGGAACTGAGAGAGAATGATGGACCTACAGTCACCCAGCTGGATTTCATGGAAAATGTGGAACATGAACTCATGGTCTCCTATTTACTAACCAGGTGCCTTAAGAACAAGACCAAACTGGCTCTTCTTGATTCATCCAGAGGTTTTATCTGGAATCGGAAATGTTTTTAATGCATCCGTGCACAACTTGTAATGCCACCAAGGTTTAGAACTATAGTGGAGCATAGTGGTAAACTTTAAGAAAATTGACATATCCAAACTATTTATAGCCAAACCTCCGCTGAGGCTCAGGTGCCTCGTAAGGAATTCACACTGAAACTAAAGCTGGAAGATCAATCAATTTTCAGTCTACATCTGTTTAGCAAATGCATTTCTTATTTGTTATTCTTTCCAGCCCAGTGGAACATGAGAAAGAAATTGTGCAAAGAGACTCATCTATTAGAAAGCTGTGACACAGGAGGCGAACTGACTTTGTTTGTTAAAATGAGTGTGGTTTCTATTTTGACCAGGAACAAAAAGAAAATTTGCATATTCAAAGAACATCCCATTATTTTACATGATATGGGTAGGCTCAACTTCTTGTAAATATCAACTTCCTCACACTTGAGACTTTGACTACCTGTCAGAGGGATACCAACCCACAAAAAAATTAGGACAGAACAAGGTCAAATCTGGCCTGGCAAGAAAAGCCAACAAGGAAAAGTAGGATTTGAACATGGATTGAAACAGATTGGAGGCTGCAGAAGAATCAATCCAAAACATTTTTCCCATACATCCCAATGAAGAAGGCAGTTGGGCCACAACTTGCAATGCTTCCAGCTGATTCATTCTCCCTCCTGAACATCTGACCCAGATCAGAGGATACGCAACTTGCTCTGTGCTTTCCAAAGCACACAATTAGAAAAACACACATGCTAAATCAGGGTAGAAATACATAGAAAGATGCAACATAGCTTTACCAAGACCCATTAGACACACACACAAAGAGGCAACTTGTATGTGCCAGTTCCAATTAGACATACAGAGAGAGACCTACATTAAAAGGTTTAACAGGTATGCACCTTGCTTGATCAGTTCCTGGAGAAGAAGTACACAAATAAAATGTTACATTGTCACCCTCCAAAAAAAAATGTCATCCAACATCTCACATGGCCATTGCTGATGAAGGGGTTGTAAAGAATTATAGAAACCCTGCTCTGTGGTTTCCCTATCATATTTAAACCATATCAAAATACATAAAAATTGTATGCCTTCTTCTCCAGTATGTTGTTTTTTTTCCCCCAACATATTTTAAATCAGGATTCTTTTCATCACAATCTTCTTCCAAAGACTGCTGCATTCTGACCTGGCTAGAAAGGAAATATTGTTCTGTCCCTTAATTAGCATTCTTGAGATCCCCGTGCTTTGATTGGCCAAAGCGCGGGGCACTCTGATTGGTCAGGCGAGCCGCGCCGATTGGCTCGCTAAGAATCTCCCGCGATTGGTCTATTCGAATCGCGGGAGATTCAAAGTGGTGCCATTGGGCGCGGCCGCCGCGGCTAAAAGAATAAAAGCCACGAACCTTTTGCAAAGCGCCAGTTCGGTTCCTACTTTAATAAAAGAGCATGATTTGAAGTCACCGACTCCTGGCATCATTCTCGAGGACACGACAAATATTAGAACTGCTAACTTAAAATAGTAGACCAAGTTCTCCAACAATCCCTTCAAAAATCATCCCACAAATTCACCCAGTGATGGCCTTCGTCCATTCTTGATGCATGAAGTGCTAAAATAGCATAATTTCAAACACTATGGCCATTTGATGTGTAATTTTCAGGAGGTGTAATGTAATTGGGTGCCCTGAAAGGATACATACCCAAACTCCACCATGTTTGGTTCATTTTGTGTCACAAAATAGCAACCATAGTTCATGTTGTTGTAACTGTCAGGATTGGAAGCTGAATAACTCCAGACTTTTCAGTAGTGCCATACATCCAATCCTGAGCCAGTGGCAGAACTAGATGTTATACAATTTTATTTATTTATCATATTTATATGGCTGCCCATCTCATTACTGAGCAGCTACAACATTTAATTAAAAAGAAAAACCAATAAATATAAATATATAAATATTAAAAAGGTCATCATTAAAAACTACTGGTAGCCTCGACCATTTCTTTAGGGACCATTTTAAAATTACAATGGCATTGAAAAAAGGTGACTTATAACCATTTTTCACACTTATGACCATTGCAGCATCTCCTTGGTCATGGGATCAAAATTCAAGACACTTGGTAACTGGCATGTACATGTGACAGTTGCAGTATCCTAGAGTCAGGTGATCACTTTTACAACCTTCTGAAAAGCAGTCAGTTGGGAAGCCAGATTCACTTTACAACTGTGTTACTAACTTAATAACTGTAGTGATTCACTTAACAATTGCTGCAAGAAAGATCGTAAAATGGGGCAAAACTCACTTCACAACTGTCTTGCTTAGCAATGGAATTTTTGGACTCAGTTGTGGCCATAAATCAAGGACCCACCTGTATTTAAAAAGCGCATAAATGGAGAAGATGGTGTTAGCCACAATTAAGGGTGCCATTGCTAATTTTTTCCAGTTATTTGGGATCCCAGGACTGATGGAAAGATCTTGAGAGACTTGCAGAATGCTAAAAGGGGTGGAGCTGGCCGCACTTCCAGTAGAAGAAGGTTCCATAAAGCAGGTGGCATAGCAGAGAAGGCCCACTTCCTGGGACCTGCCAAGGTCCCTAACAGATGGGACCCACAGCATGCCTCCTCTGCCAGATCATGGGACTTAATTCCCATTCTAATTAGTGATTCCCATTCAGGCCATTTCAAAGTTGACTTCTGAAGGTAACTCAGAAATGCAAAAAGTGCTCCTCAAACTAGATAAATCTTTACATTTCTCATGCAGCTCAACTGCAGAACGTGGACCAGAAAAATCTGTGTACCAAAATACCCTAGAGAAATTCTATAATATATTTGCTACAAACTGTGCTGTTCATGTAAAAGCAACTTTACAGAATGATTAGATTCCTACTCTGGGCAGTCTCCGTAAACTATAACACAGATAACAGAAGATGGTATCTTCTGTTTTTGAAAGATAAATAACTCAAAGATACCATTCCATCAATTTTATCCTACTGGAATTCACATTTTGTAAGAGGAGAGAAAAATCTCAAACATCAACCTTTTATCACTCCCAGCTCTCTGTTGTGTTTTTTCCACAGCAGGTGAAAGACAATCCATGTATTCCCTCATATCAAGTTATGATGAAGACACCAAGAAATAAATTATTTCCAAGTATAAAGCTTGTAAAAAAATAATCTGTCTCTGGGTGGTTGGTTTATTGAATTAAAAATGATGTTAAGTACCACATAAAGGTCAAGTTCTTGTCTAATAGAGGTGACCATTTTGTGCTTTTGAAAACATGGACTAAAGATATAACCCTTCACCTTTTCCTTGGGAGTGAAATGCCTTGAAATCAATATCACACTTTTCCACAAGGACCCTGGATAAGAGAGAAGAGTCCAATCCAGCTCAGGGATTGTGGTAATTTATTTTCACAAGTGCTCTGCTGTTTTCTACATGGATTAGTTTACTTCAGAAGAATAGATGACTCAAATCCCTCTGGAATGATTAACTTTCTTGGGAGTAGTCAGTGAGGCTGGTGTGGAATTTTTCTGCTTTAAAAAAGGTATTAGCTTTGAAACATTGATTAGCACTGCAGTATCCCATTGATCTAAGCACAGCAGCACAAACTACTTCATGCAATAAAACTGTAAAAACATAAATTAGGGGGTGATCAATACATTCCTCCTTATATAGGAGGATAACCTCATCACAAGTATAGCAGTTTTTCAAAAGGGGGCAATTGTAAAAATATTATTGAATGGAATTTTTAAAGACATTGGTGAGAATGTTAGTGGTGCATGCATTCACTATAGCGGTATAATCCCAATGCAGATTCAAAGGACTAGAAGAAGTAAGAGACAACAGAGCACAGAAACCAAGATCTCGGATTTGAGATGTGTCTGCTCAGCACAACATCTATGGTCACTTAATTGTGTGCTTTGGTCATTGTGTGCTGTGTACCATTATTGGCTACCTGCTCCTCTTTCTGAGGTATGGTACATAAATTTATGGTAGATAAATACAGATACACTTATCTGTATTTACTCCCTTTGTTTTTGCTTATGTTTAAACTTATACCTGTTACCTTGTACATGTTTGACAAACAAATAAAAATAAAATAAAATAAAATATATTGAGCAGAATCTTTCCAGATATCACACCTCACCTTTCAAATGTCATCCTTCTGCCCACTACTTCTTTCTATTTATTAAAACACTGTATTTTAATAAGTTAAGGTAACATTCCACCCAGAGGTGGTATTCAGCAGGTTCTGACCCGTTCTGAAGAACTGGTAGCAGAAATTTTGAATAGTTCAGAGAACTGGCAAATACCACATCTGACTGGCTCCACCCCATGTATTATCTGCCTCTCGAGTCCCAACTAATTGGATGGGTCTTCTTTGGTTGCCCTGCACAAAAGAACGGAGCTGGAAAGCAGGTTAGTGGGGTGGGGAGGGAAAGGGGATTTTGCAGTATCCTTCCCCTCCCATGCCCACCAAGCCACGCCCACCAAGCCATGCCATGCCACGCCCACCAAGCCACGCCACACCCACCAAGCCACGCCCACAGAACCAGTAGTAAAAAAATTTGAATCCCGCCACTGATTCCACCTGTTTCACACTCACTACATTGGAAATTTGTAAATATCCTGTTCTTTTAGGTATCAGTTTATACAGGTAGTCCTTGACTCACAACAATTCACTTAGTGACCGTTCAACGTTACAACAGCATTTTAAAAAATGGCATACTCGTTTTTCATACTTTTTGACCGTTGCAACATCCTGATGGTCACGTGATCAAATTCAGATGCTTGGCAACTGGCATGTATTTATGCCCTCTCCTAGGGTCTTATGACTACCTTTTGCCATCTTCTGACAAGCAAAGGCAGTGGGGAAGCCAGATTCACTTAACAACAATATTACTAACTTAACTACTACAGTGATTCACTTAGCAACTCTGGCAAGAAAGGTCTCACCTAGCAAGAAAAATTTGGGGCTCAATTGCCATTGTAAGTTGAGGACTACCTGTATAGGAACAACAGGTTGGTACTTATATTTATTATATATCCCAATAGATGTTTCAAAATCTCTGGTTGTGCACAATTGTTGACTGGATCCAAAAAGATGATGCTTCAAAAGTAATGAAATGGATGGCATAAATAAATAAATAAGAGCGACATGAATAGAATAGAATAGAATAGAATAGAATTCTTTATTGGCCAAGTGTGATTGGATACACAAGGAATTTGTTATAGTGCAAATGCTCTCAGTGTTCATAAAAAGAAAAAGAAAAAAAATACATTCATCAAGAATCATAGGTATAATACTTAACAGTAGCTAAAGGGTACAAATAAGCAATCAAATCATACTATGAAACATAAAAATAAGCGATCAGATCAAATCAAATTATACTAATAAATAGTCAATTTAAACAATCATAAGGATACAAGCAACAAAGTGACATTCATGCAGTCATAAGTGGGAAGAGATAGGTGAAAGGAAGGATGAGAAGATGAATAGTAATAGCAATGCAGACTTACTAAATAGTTTGACAGTGTTGAGGGAATTATTTGTTTAGCAAAGTGATGGACTTCAGGAAAAAAATATTCTTGTATTTTGTTGTTCTGGTGTGCAGTGCTCTATAGCATCATTTTGATTGAGGGTAGGAGTTGAAAGAGTTTATGTTCAGGATGTGAGATATTATCATCAGATTGCATCAGGCAAAAAGCTGAGAAGGAAAGTTTTCCTTGAACCAAGGATTTTTAAAACCCAGCTGTTGCTTTTTTTAGCCTTCTAGTATATGAGACTAAAGATATACAACAGCTTTGCATCTCCTAGGAAAAATGATTTGGAAAGGTCATGTCCGGTATTGCCATCTATCTGATTCATAACCAACAATATTTAATACATGGACTAATTCACCGCCAATCCCCAAAGATCACATCTCTTACCCATTCCATATCTCTTACCCATTCAGCTAGAATGAGTGAATTGTAAAAGTGGTATCAAATATAGGGATGTGGGATATGGAATAACAGTAGTTCAAAATACTAAGTTTATACAGTTTGCCCATAATTCTTTAGCCTACAAAGAAACAAAGGTGAAAATCGGTGAGTGATAACTTGCCTCTAGAAGTTGTCCATAACTCGCCTCCCAAAGTTATGAATGTCCCAACACTGGAAATTTTTAAGAAGAGATTGGTCAACCATTTGTCTGAAATGGTATAAGATTTCCTGCCTGAGCAGGGGATTGGACTAGAAGACCTCCCAAAGTCCCTTCCAATTTTGTTGTTCTGTTACAATGAATAGATGTTTTGGTGATGCATAAAAACAAAAAAAAACAGTTCTGCTTAGCAGATTGAGGTCCAACTTAAACTAGCATTGTTTCTCTGTGTTCAACCAGGTGCAGGAAATAGAAATCTATCCTTTTTTCCACTTTTGTCTCCTTGCAACTGGTATTTGAAGACATGCTTCCCCAATTCCGAAGTGATAGGACTCAATTTTGAAAATAAATAAACCTGTCTTTTACAGAGTCATCCAATCCCATTTAAAGCTATTCAGTTCAGTAATTCTCACCAAGTTGTGTGCTAATGAATGCTCTGTCCTTGAAGATCAGCACTTTTTTTTTTTTTTTTGGACTGTTCTAAATCTCCTTCCAATCAATGACACCTGGTTCTTTTTTTTTTTTTTTTTTGGAAAGAGATTTTATTAATTTTCTACAAACAAACGAGACAAACAAAACATTAAAACATCAACTCTCATATGTACATCCAGTGTGTCCGTTGGTTCATCAGTTTTGTGCATTCATTTTGTAGTCTCAATTACAATTATGTTACATAACAACTCATATTGTCAATCCAAACTTATTTATCCTAATATCACTAAAAAAAAAAAAAGAAATTTTGACTATACTTTTAATCATTCATGCTTTATGAGATAACAATACTTTAACCAGTTTATTCTGTAAAAAATCATATAATCATACCAAATCAAATCTAAAAAACCCTTTATAAATATAATGTCAAATAACAAAGTACTAACAAAATAGCAAAATAAAAATATTCCTTACTGTCTAGCATTCTAAATATTCTATTATTGTATTTTATCATCCAGCCATTGATAAAAAAAGATCCCAAATTTCGTAAAATTCTTTATCCTCTTGCTCTCTAATTTCAAATGTCAATCTACTCATCTCAGCACATTCCAATATTTTCTTAATAATTTCTTCCTGTAATGGTATTTTTTCATTCTTCCAATTTTTAGCAAATACAATCCTAGCCGCTGTTAATACATTTACAATCAGGTATTTCAAATCTTTACTATATATATCAGGTAAAATTCCCAAGAAGAAGATCTCTGGTTTCAAGTCTATGTGTTTCTTTGTCATTTTTTCCAACCACATGCGAATTTTAGTCCAATATTTTCTAGCGTCCTCACACATCCACCGGAATAAGTGTGATATAAGCCTCTGACCATGTTTTGGGTATCATCTTCTTTAACATAACTTCATTCATGACTTCTAACAATGGGATGCTCAATGATTCTTGAAATGTTTTATAGAATTCGGCCGGAAGCCCATCTGGACCCAGTGCTTTCCCATTGTTTTGTCTCTTAAATGCTTCATTTAATTCCATCATTGTTATATTGCTTTCTAGCATTTCTTCGGTCTCTTTAGGTATCTTCGGTAAATTAGCATTCTGTAAATACTGTTTGACTTTTTCCTCATCAATATTCTCTTGTTTATATAGTTGCCCATAAAAATCTTGAATAATTTCCTTTTTCTCTTTATTACCATAACAAACTTGGCCTTGATCATCTATTAGCTTCAATATTTTTCTTGATTCCTTCTCCTTTCTCAATTTATATGCTAGCCATCTACCTGGTTTATTTGCATCTTCAAAGTAATTCTGTTTAGAATTTCTGATTTTCTGTGCCAGTTCTTCTTTCTCTATTAATTCCGTTTTATGTTTAATTACATCCAGCTTCAATTTAATATCTTTTTTCTATGGCATTTTCTGTCATTCTTTTTCAAGTCTTTTATACTCGTCTTCCAAGGCCTTAGAAGCTTGCCTTTTCCTAATATTCTTTTTTCTTGTATAATCTATTATCAGACCTCTAGCATATGCCTTCATTGTATCCCAAACATTCTGCGTTGAAGTATCTTCTTTTTTATTTTCTCTGAAGAAAAAAGCCAATTCCTTCTCCATCCATTGTATAAAATCTTTCTCCTTTAAAATAATATTATTTAATGTCCATCTTGATCTTTTTTTTTTGTCCCTTCCATTTAATTGTCATTGGGCTATGATCTGCCCAAGTACTTGTTTCAATATTTGTTTCTTGAATATTGGATATTAATTCTGTTGAGATCCAAATCATATCTAATCTGGACCATGATAAATGTCTATTTGAATAAAAAGTATATTGTTTAGCTTTAACATTTCTTTCTCTCCAAATATCTTTTAAAGTTAGTTCATCTGTCATTTTAAAAAAAGATTTAGGGAGAGCCTTTCTATTTTGCTTTGTTGTTGTTGCTATATAGTCCAATTTATTGTCCACAATTCCATTAAAGTCTCCCATCATAATTATATTAACATAGTCCAGTCCAAATATTTTCATGTGTAATTTTTTATAAAACTCTTCTTGTTTATCATTTGGAGCATAAATTGCAATCAAGAGTATTTTTATATTATTGTCCATTATTTCCACCATTAATACTGTTCCGTCTTCATCCGTGTAGATCAGTTTTGCTGGGATAGCCTCTTTAATGTATAGAACCACTCCTCTTTTCTTACATTGAGTCAAAGAAGTAAATATTTTCCCCAATTTTGGCTGTAATAACAATTGTTCATGTTGTTTTTTAATATGAACTTCTTGTAGACAAATTATATCAAATTTTAATTTCTCTAATTTATGAAAAGTTTTCCTTCTTTTAACAGCTGAATTAAGTCCATTTATATTCATTGTAATCAGTTTTTTTTCTTCCATGATTATGCTTTATATTTAGGTCTAACAGCTCTCGTGGATCTCACTTCACGCTGTTCTTTACTATCCACCTGTCCACCTACTGCTCCTTTCTCTTTTTCAGTCTCCAGTTGTTCCTCTTGAAACTCAATTAATGAGACCTCTTTCTCTGCCTCCTCTTTTCTTCTTCCAAAAAATTCTGCATGGAAAAGTTCTGCTTTCTCAATTGAATCAATTCTATGTCTCTGCTCTTGCCACGTAAACATTAATCCTTCTGGAATCAGCCATCTATAATTCACTTTGTTTTCCAGTAGCCTTTTGGTCAGAAATCGATATTCTCTTCTCATCTCTCTCACTCTTCTGGGTATTTATTTTAAAACCACAATCTCTTTACCTTTGTATTTCAATGTTTTCTCTCTTACCACTTGTAATATTTGTGTTTGAATGGATTTTTTGGTAAATCTAATATGGACTTCCTTGGGTAATTTATTTCTCATCGCATATCTTGTATAAACTCGATATACCTCACCTACTCCATCCATCATCTTTTCCTCTGTAATTTCCAAAGCATCTGCCAAAATTTCTATCATTATCGCTGCCAAATTTTCTCCTTTTTCCTCTTCTATATTTTGAAATCTGAGGTAAAATTCTGACCTTTCCATCTCCCACCTCAACATCCCACTTTTTTCTTGTTCAACCGCTGTTAATCTACTGTTAATATTTCCAATCTTCTTCTCTCTTTGTTTTCCTTCTTCCTCAATTTTTTGGAATCTCTCCTCATACTTGACCATCATTTGTTTAATGTTTTCCACTTTTTCATCAGTCTTCTCTATTCTTTGTTCAATAATGTCTGATTTTATCTTGAGATCTTGGATTCCTTGCATAATCATCTGTAAAGTTACTCTTTCTTGTTCTTTATCTTGCTTCAACATTGTCTGAATTAAACGTTGTCCTCCAGCTGGTGGGGATGCAGAGGTAGAAGTAGAAATGCCAGGTGGTATTGGTTTCCTGCTCATTTTAATGCTTCCAAAGCTTCAAATTCTTTTTGAATTTTAATCCAACTGGTAGAGTAGCCAATTATAATCCAAAATGGAAAAATCCAATAGTAAAAGGCCCAAAACCAAAGAAGAAAAAGGAAAAAAGGAAGAAGAAAGATCTTCAGGTTCTTCTAGACCCTAATCCAATTACAAAGTAGTCCACCATAAAAAAGGGAAAATAGAAAAGAAAAAAACAAACAAACCCAAAAATAATAATATTGATTAAGAGCAAAAAAAAGCAAAAAGAAAAGAAGAAATTCCTTCAGGTTCTTCACACCTTAATCCAGTTGAAAAGTCTCAATAATCAAAAAAGAAAAACAAAGTGGTCCAAAAACATGCATAGAAGAAGTCCCAATAAAGAAGTCCCAATAAAAATAAGGAGAAAAAAAGAAAAATAAAGAAAAAACTCTGAGGCTTTCCCTTTAAAATAAAAAGCAAAAATAAGAATATTACTAGAATTGAAATTTACAAAAAGGCTGGTGAATAGGGATATCACAAGTAATATATATATATATATATATAAAAGAGAGCACACTGCACTTTATTTATTTATCCAAGGCTCTTATTATGACTCTCTTCTCCAGCAGCTTCAAAGCCAAGCCTCAAGTGTTGAAATATTGATAAGAGTCCAGGAAAGCACCTGTAATAATATTTTGCTGTGCTCTCCCTCTATCTTATCACGTTGAAATGTCCTTGAGAAGGAGTCTTCTTACAGTTCTCTCCAATTCAAATAAAGTATTTTCAAGCCTCTAGTTGGCAGTGTTGCAGTTTCTTAATGCTCTTCCCCCCCCAGCCAGAAAAAAAGGAATAATGTATACAAAAAAAAGAAAAAAAAATATCCAAAGGGAGCCTCTATCCTAAAGAAAATTAAAAAATCAAAAGGAGCATAAAATATATATATAAGAGAAAATTCAATCCGGTTACCTACAAAGTCACATTAAAGTCCCCAGAAAAAAAGTAGAAAAAAAAAAATCCAAGCCTCAATTTGACATCACTTTAAAAAACGCCGCTCAAACAGTTTTGGTCAAAAAAAAAATCTCACAGGTTTCTTCTTTGTTCAGGATGCCCTTTCAAGCCTCAGCAAATTTACAACACAAAAGAAGTTTCTCACCCAGCCGACACAATTTCTTTCCAGCCACTTTCTTTCCAGCCACTTTCTTTCCGGAGCTGTCCCGACTTCAGCAGCTATGGAGGCTGCCTCTCTGCCGCCAGCAAAAGGGCTTCTCCTGGATCAAACCAGAGATTTTGCGATATCTCTGGGATCCTGGGACAGTGCCCTTCGCAATCCCCGTCTCTATGGGACGGTTTAGGTCTGTTGGAACCGACCAGGTGTGAAAATATTGGCTGCGATCTCAGAGCCCCGAGATCGCAGCTGTATCGCCGAAACGAAGCTCTGCCTTCTGCTCCAATGACACCTGGTTCTAATACTTGGAGAGAGGGGGATAATTCAGCCTGTCCAGTCTACTTCCTCCATGTCATCTATGCTTTTCACTGCCATACATAACTTTAGAGCATCTCATTTGGACGCGGAAAGTCCACAATTCAGTTCCAACCATCTCTTGCCAAAAAGTCTGGAGAGCCATTGCTAACCTATGATGACTGAGGAGCACAAGACATGGATTTTATAACTTGTTAACTAACATCATTACTTTTATCTTGTCCAATCAGCTTTATTCTTGCATGAATGTAAAATGGGTCTCAGGGCCCTCCCATTTGATAGAGAGAACCCACTTTATCACTCTCATAAACTGCTTTAAAATGATCTCCCAACCTGGTTGCTTATTGGGAAGGTAAACCGAGACAGGACCGAGGGCCAGACTTGGCTATCACAACCATATGGACTTATGTAATTTGTAGGTAGAGCTTAATCTCATATCTATACTGTGCAGAGGTGGTATTCAACAGGTTCTGACTAGTTCTAGAGAACCAGTAGTGGAAATTTTGAGAAGTTTGGTGAAGCAGCAAATACCACCTCTGACTGGCCACACCCCCATCTATTCTCTGCCTCCTGAGTCCCAGCTGATTGGTTGGGTCTTCTTTTGTTGCCCTGCACAGGAGAACAGAGCTGGAAAGCAGAACGGAGAACAGAGAACGGAAAAAGCAGAAAGGAGAATGGAGATGGAAAGCTAGTTAGTGGGGTGGGGAGGGAATGGGATTTTGCAGTAACCTTCCCTCAGGGGTGGGGAAGGAATGGAGAATTTGCAGTATCTTTCCCCTGCCTTGCCCACCAAGCCATGCCCACAGAATCGGTAATAAAAAAAATTGAATCCCACCACTGATACTATGGTATGAATCATACTATACTATGATTTAGTAGACATTACTTACCAGTATAATTGTTGTTTTAACGTGTTGAAGGACAGTTTTTAATGAAATGTGATTCTTTGTGTAACACTGCTTAGCTTGGCTTCCAGTTTTTCCTCCTCCTCCTCCTCTTCCTCCTCCTCCTCCTCCTCCTAGAGAAACAAATCAGTCAGAATTGCTCTGGGTAATTTCTATCTGGTGATGTCACCATAAATAGCAATTGCAATAGCACTTAGTCTTATATACTGTTTTATAGTGCTTTACAGCCCTCTCTAAGCAGTTTACAGAGTCAGCATATTGTCCCCAACAATCCTCATTTTACCCACCTCAGATGGATGGAAGACTGAGTCAACCTTGAGTCTGGTGGGATTTGAACTGCCAAATTGTAGGCAGCTGGCTGCACATGTAGCCTGCAGTACTGCACTCTAACCACTGCAACACAGAGGCTCCTCAAATTTTATTTTTTATTTTTATTTTATTTTGATTTGTCAATTGCTTACAAGATAATAGGTATAAGTATAAATATAGTTATGAATACATAGATTTATGTAAGAAAAATAAAAGAAACAATAGGACAGGGATGGAAGGCACATTGGTATGCTTATGCACACTCCCTACAGACCTCTTTGGAAAAGGGTGAGGTCGTCTTCCGGTTTGAAGGGTTCGGCGATAGACAGAAATCCGCGATTGTGCATGGTTTCTGTCTGGGCTCACCACTGGAGTGCCCCGAGCCAGCTGGTTTCAGGGCTAAACCACCCCGTAGAGGTGGTGAAGAGGGGGGAGACCAGCAAGGTTGAGGAGAGCCGCATCTCTCCTCCTCAGCTGGCCATTACTCCCTTTCCCGAAGGTGGTTGCAGTGGTGGTCAGAAATGGCCACCACAAAGGAGAACTCGACCAGAAAAGAATGTGCAGGAGGAAGATAAGAAGTGAAAGTTTTGGCTGACTGGGTTAAATTGTAAAAGCAACAACTAAGGTACCCTGGAATTTAAACTTATAAAAAATAACATCGCTCCCAAAGAAGAGTCGGAAGCAGCGAAGGAAATTGAAAAGGGAAAGGTTTGGCTTTTTTTTCCTTCTCTCTCCTTCCCTATACTGACAACTAAGAGACTTAAATAAGAAATTGGAAAAATCCGCTTTGACATCAATAGGCAATTAAGCTGAAAATAAAACAAAATGCCAAAGGAATAATAAAGATTTCTGGACATTAAAAATTTTCTTTTTCATAAGCAGGAAGGGAGAGAAAAAGAATAAGGGCAGGATCTAGAAGAGGGAGGAGACTGCCTGGAATTAAAAAGAATCTACAGTAAAACGTCAACAAGACTTCTAAAAGATACATTTTAACTGAAACTTTGCAACTAAATAGTAACCCCAGGAAGAGAAAGTGAAAAAAAAAAAAGAAACAGCTTGCGTGTATTTGGATTATTTAGTGATCTTTGGATTCTTGGTTATTATATTTGAATGACTAAAATCAATCGGGTGGTTGTTTAAAAATTTATACAATGGCACCACTTCTGGATGAATTGAAAATGGAACTTAAAAAGTACAAAGAAGATGCACAAGAAGGGAAGGGTTCTTTTGGCTTCATTTTTCAATTCTTAGAAATGGAGATTTGGAACTATAAGAAACAACAAGAAATGACTGCAAAACAAGAAGACTGGGACAAAGAAGAAGCCATCTTTAATGAACAAGCAATTTTATGTGGGGAAGAAAAAGGAAAGGGGGGAAGAGAATGGAGAATTTAAGACTTAAAAAAACAACCAAAGAAAAGAAAAATAATTCAAAAAATAAGTATAATACTGGAAAGCAACAGAAAAGGGGAATACAGAAGAGAGAAATAGAGGTAGAGAGACAAGGGGGTAAAAAGAGGAGAGAAAAGAAGAGAGAGAAGAAGGAAAGAAAAAGAAGTTACAAAGTACCGGAGCAAGAAAAAGAGAAACAGGACCTATTTAGAGATAATGGGTGAAAATCTAACTGAAAAAGGGATTCTGTAAAGGTACATAAGATTGTATTGTTATATTAGTAATAGAAAAAACTTTAGAAAATTGGAAACAACGTATGATTAAAATGAGGGATAAAATAGTGTGTAATTTAGTTAAATGTTTGTGAATAAAATAAGTGAAATAAAATAAATGAGAAAATTGAATTAGGAAGGAACGGGAACATTTTTCATTAGTTAATGTTTTATAAAATATAAGTGAAGAGGGGGGAATTAACTATGGAAAGCTTATAATTGTTCCCATAGAAGTATGATATTTAATTGAAAAGTAATGTTAAAGATGTGAAGACTTTAATGAATATTAATATTAATGATAGAATGGAATTGGAATGGAATGTTGTTTTAATTATATACATTTATAATTTTTTCTTTTTTTAAGAATACAGTCTGTATTTTAAGAATGTACCAAGCAGAATCTGAATGGAAGTTATATAATGGAATCTGAATGGAAGTTACATTGAATATTATAACTTTAGGGAAAAAATATAAAGGCGTCATACTCCAATCAGTAACTACAGGATAAATTTTGCTTAATGAGAAAAGATAATAGATAATTGAAACAGGACAGACAAAAAATATAAATACAATGATTTGAATTGAGATGAGATAATTAAAATAAAATTGAGAAAATTAAAAGAGGGGAGAAGCTATGCAGAAAATGTAAAATAGTAATAAGATATGGAATAGAATATAAAAATGAGCATGAACCTGAATTTGTGTCTGTACGAAGAAATGTAACCCGGGATTACGCTACTTTCAGAAAAGATGTTTTGTTTGTAATTTTTTTCTCTTTGTGAAAACTCAAATAAAATTTACAAAAAAAAAAAGGGGGGGGATGAGGTCAATAGTAGACAGTCTAAGGTTAAAGTTTTTGGAGTTTGGGGAAGAAACCACAGAGTCAGGTAGAGTATTACAAACATTGACCACTCTGTTGCTGAAGTCGTATTTCCTGCAATCAAGTTTGGTGCGATTAACCTTGAGTTTGTATCTATTGTGTGCTCTTGTATTGTCATGGTTGAAGCTAAAGTATTCATTGACAGGTAGGACATTGCAATGTATGATTTTACATACTATTTTAGATCGGACTGAAGGCAGCGTAGTTCTAGGTTTTCTAGGTCTAGAATTTCAAATCTGGTGGCATAAGGTATTCTGCAATGAGTAGAGGAGTGGAGAACTCTTCTTGTGAAATATTTCTGAACTTTCTCTACTGTGTTAAAATCAGATACGTAATGTGGGTTCCAGACTGATGAGCTGTATTCAAGTATAGGTCTAGCAAATGTTTTGTATGCTCTAGTTAGTAGTGTGATATTACCAGAGAAAAAGCTATGTAGGATTAGGTTAACAACTCTTAATGCCTTTTTGGCTATGTAGTTACAGTGGGCTCTAGCACTTAGATCATTAGAAATGAGTACTCCAAGGTCCATGACAGAGTTTGGATCATCAACAAGGTCTTGACTATGCAGCTTGTATTTTATTTTCTGATTATTATTATTTTTTGCCAACATGTAAGACAGAGCATTTATTTGTTGAGATTTGAAGTTGCCATTTGTTTGACCATTCTGATACATAGTCAAGGTCTTTTTGAAGAGTAGCAGAATTATCTGTGATGTTGAACAGCTTTACATCATCAGTGAAGAGAACGCAGTTGCTCTTGATATGATCACAGAGGTCATTTATGTAGAGTATGAAGAGTGTTGGTCCTAGAACACTGCCTTGGGGGACACCACTGTTGACAGGCACAGAATTTGATAGGACATTTCCAATTTTGACCATTTGTTGTTTGTTTGACAGGAATGCTCCGATCCAATTATGCAGGTGTCCAGAGATACCATAAGATTTTAGTTTTAATAGTAGTTTGTCATGTACCACTGAATCAAAGGCTTTACAGAAGTCTATGTAGATTGTGTCCATTGTTTTGTCCTGATCAAATTGTGTAGTCCATATGTTTTTGCAGTGTAGGAGTTGCAGATTACAAGATAGTTTTTTTCTGAAACCAAATTGTTTATTAGAGAGTAGGTTGTTTGTCTCTAAGTGGAGGATAATGGATTGGTTAATAATTAATTCCATGACTTTACAGGTGACGCAGCATAAGGAGATTGGTCTGTAATTTTCAACTAGGCTGGGGTCTCCCTTTTTGAAAATGGGGATGACCATGGCTTGTGACCATAAGTTTGGCAAGGAACTGGTCCTGAAAGATTTTTCAAAGATTATGCTTAGAGGTTTGGCTATGGCAGTGGATAGCTTTTTTAAGAAGTAGGCACATATTCCATCTAGTCCAATAGATAGAGATGGTTTTAGATTGTGTAGTGCTTTTTCAACAATGTCTTCTGTAAAGTCAATATTTATTAGATCATTGTGGTTCGACTAGGAAATACTAGGCATGATCCATTGCTGTTTACAAATACTGAGCCAAAGAATATGTTAAAGAGGTTTGCTTTAATGGTGTCATCGTTATAGTCTTTACCATTAGGTCCTTTCAGGGGTGGGATGGACCTTGAGTCTTTTAGTTTGTTGTTTACAAAATGTTTTTTAAAAAACATTTTAAATGTTTTTAAAATGTTGTTTAAATTTTTTTTTTTAAAAAATGCCCTCTTATTCCCATGAACTAAAGCTGGATTGTAGCCACCCCGTAGTTGTTGAATCAATTATTATTTAGAAATAAATTAAATCCTATTTTTCATGCTAAAAGATACTGATTATATTTATTTTCATTCCTGAGAGGCTTCCATGCATCACTGGTATTCATAGACTATGGATCTTTCTCACTCATATCCCTGTACAATATATAGTGTGAAAATGGCACACTGCAAAAGTGATAAATGCCTTGAAAACATCTTGCAAGATGCTCAATGAACTGTATTAATTTTTTAAACATGTATAGGCCTTAAAAAAAACAACTTGGTTTCATGAATGAGGCAAACAGTACAGTTATTACTTTTTTGTTTGAATTGAACAAGCAATGGGCTGAAGAAGGTATGGATTGCTGGGATACAAATATCACCTCCATTTGCATGTACACACAAAAGGGACATTGATACAAAACAGAAGGAAAGAAATTCACTGCAGTTTATTACAGTAGAAAAATAGCAATCTCAGACCTCCCCAAGACATTTTTTTTCTGCTTTCTATCATATCCCAGATTTGGACACAAGTTTTTCAGCTGAGCAAATGAAGAAATAACTAGAAATAACTGAGCTTTCTCTGTTACTTTCCTTCACATTTTTCCCCTGGACAATATTTTCAAATACTGCTCCTTAGAAATTTCTACACTTTCCTTGCTCTTTCCCATTTTACTTTCAGAACAATGCCAGATGTGGACATGGCAGCATATACAAGAGTAGACTTGCTAGCATCACCAAAGTGGATATAACAAAAACAGTTTCAAATCCTTTCTTCTGAAACTATATGTCATCAAGGGAGGTGAAACCCAAAGTACAACCTTTTCTCCAACAGGACTTTCCATCCCTTGGAGAATTTCTAAACAGCATTTCCAACTACCTTGTCTCAGAAACAGGCATTTCCTATTAGCCTTACATTTACTTTTAGTTCCCTACATTCTGTCTGGGGGATCTTTAAATGACATCTCAGTTAGTTTACTGATCATAACTGAATAAATAAACTGCTATGAGAGAAACAACGGCTTTATCTGGATTTTATCTGGATTGCTTTCAAATGCTTTATCTGTTTTTTAGGAGATTTTAAAGCTTCCCAGTGTCAAATGTGGTATTATCCCATAGAAGGTATGGAAATTTTCTTACAAAAGTAACACAAGGGTTTTAGGAACTCCACAGCAGAAAACAGAAAGGGAAGCCATAGATTGATAAATTGATTTTGGAGAGTTCAACTTCACAGACTCATCATTTTGTGAAAAAGAAAGGTTTGATTATGAGGAACTCTTTACTAGTCTTCTTTAACTGAATTCTCTCCAGATATCTTAGAACTATAATTCTCAGAATTATCAATTGGTCTGGATACTGAGTTTGCTGGCTAGAAATCTTGGAAATAAAAATAAAGAACATTCGTTTCTCAGGTTGAAATGAGGGATCCCTGATGCTTTACGACATGAGTGTCAAACTTGCCACATCACATGGCCATCACGTGATGTTTTGCAACATTTTTCCCATTCACTAGGGTGGGGGTGACCTGCGTGTGACACATTCGAACCACGGGCTACCAGTTTCACATCCCTGCTCTATGAGATTGGTTGCTTTCTTGCAGATGTTTCATTACCCAAACTAGGCAGCACTGATGATGTTACCTAGTTTGGATAATGAAACGTCTGCAAAGAAAGAAAAACCTAACCTCAGACAGCAGCAAAGACCCATCAATCTTGGAAATTAAATATATAGAGGTTGTCAGGACACTGAAAAGATTTTTCTTATCTGTAAGTGCTTGAGAAATACATCTGATAATGGCATCACACTGCAAGGCGTTGGAGATCCTGCAATACATTTGAAAGGCTTTATTTGGGAACTGCAATAACCTATGTGCATTCTATGTACAATGGCCAATTGTTCTTAAAACTATCTTGGATGAGAAGCAAAATATTTTCAAAGAAAAAAAACAAGAAAGTACGGTGGCTTTCTGAATAAAGCACCTTTGGGACAGTGGTGGGATTCAAAAACTTTACTACGAGTTGTATGGTCGTGGCTTGGTGGGCGTGGCATGGCTTGGTGGGCATGGCAGGGGAAGGATATTGTAAAATCTCCATTGCCTCCCCACTCCTGGGGAAGATTACTGCAAAATCCCTGTTATGTTTGGAGCATGGGCGAGAAAGAATGGAGACGAGCCTCTGGAATGGTGAACTTCAACTCTTTATTTACATGGTGACAGCTTGAACTCAATGGCAGTTATAGCCCTCCTTATATAGGCAACCCAATAACTATTTAACCAATAACAATCTAGGAGCGCTAGCTCCCTTATCCAATATGAACGCTCCGTTAATGGCCAATCAGATCCCCCGGAATGGGCCAATCCGATCCTGCCATTAACAGCCAATCAGAAGTGCAGGGCCAGAACCCTGCACTTGACTCCAAGCTCAAGATAACTTTATTAAACCTTATGCATTTACAACAATCCCATTCCCTTCCCACCCCACTAACCTGCTTTCCAGCTCCATTCTCCTGTGCAGGGCAACAAAAGAAGACCCAGCTGACCAGCTGGGACTTGGGAGGCAGAGAATAGATGGGAGTGGGGCCAGTCAGAAGTGGTATTTGCCGGTTTTTCGAACTACTCAAAATTTCCACTACAAGTTCTCCAAAACTGGTCAGAACCTGCTGAATACCACCTCTGCTTTGGGACAACCATGACATAGACACTCCATTGTCAAGGTTCTTCACAACCAACTGGCTTCAAATTATTCTTCAGCTCATGATGCTAAATATACAGAATATAGTAGGTGGTTGGACAGCTTCCGTTATATGCATTAATAAAATTTGGTATGATTTCCACCATATTCCATCCAAAACTGGTGCTCAAGAAGTATTGGTGTTAAGACCAAAGAGAATCCAGACTACTTAAAGGTCTTAGCAGTCAAATTCAGTGGTCAAAATTGTGTCCAACAGTGACCGCTAGTCTATTTCTTCAAGAATAAAAAACACACTAATCCTTTAAACTGTCTACCATGTTTACATGATCAAATCCAATTATGCTATAATTATGACTATTACTATGCCACACTCAAATCAATTGGTTTGCACAGAAACCATCTGTTATTGTTTCTTCTTGCTTCACCACACCTATATAAATAATTATTTCTGCAATAAATTCTTCATCCCTTTATCTTGCAAATCCTATTAGCCATGTTCTTTTTTATTTCAAAAAAAAAATATATAGCTTTCCTACATTACGGTATGAATTTCCAGTGATAGGTGTGGCCTTGTGATTAAAAGTTCACACTTTTCAGACACACACACACACAAAGAGGGGATTGGCTTTTGACACTACACATGCTGTATTTCATATCTTTCCCTAAATGAGTGCAGCTGTATGTAATCTTCTTTCCATATACACAGTCTTAATCTAGAGCATTGTATGTAGCCCAGAGACCTTTGGTGTTGTTTCCCAGAGCTCTCCCGATTTTGCCATAAAACTGTAATGTTATTAAAAGAGAACATTATTAAGAACAGGGGTGTCAAACTTGCATCATCATGTTGTCATCACATGATGTATCGTGACTTCTTTCCCCTTCACTAAAATGGGGGTGGGTATGGCCAGAGCATGATGCATCCAACCCTCAGGCTGCAAGTTGGACACCCCTGATTAAGAACAGATACAATAACCATATTAACACAGGTAATTAGTTAAAAATAATTATTTTATGTGCATTAATTCAAATTACCCTGTGTCATTCTTTTGAATAGAATAGAATAGAATAGAATAGAATTCTTTATTGGCCAAGTGTGATTCGACACACAAGGAATTTGTCTTGATGTAAATACTCTCAGTATACATAAAAGAAAAGATACATTCGTCAAGAATCAAGAATCATAACGTACAACACTTAATGATAGTCATAGGGTACAATCAGCAATCAAATCATACTAGGAAACTGTTGTGCCCGCGAAATGATGCCAGGAGTCGGTGACTTTAGTGCAAAGCTCTTTATTAGCAAGTTGGAACCGAACTGGCGAAAGGAAAAAAGCCCGGGGCTTTTATTCCTTTCGCCACGGCGGCCGCGGCCAATGGCACCACTTTGAATCTCCCGCGATCCGAATGGACCAATCGCGGGAGATTCCTAGCGAGCCAATCGGTGCGGCTCGCCTGACCAATCGGAGAGCCCCGCGCTTTGGCCAATCAAAGCGCGGGGATCTCGAGTATGTTAATTAAGGACAGAACAGAAACAGTCAGTTTAAATTGTAAGGATACAAGCAACAAAGTTACAGTCCTACAATCATAAGTGGGAGGGGATAGGTGACAAGGAGTGATGAGAAGATTAACAGTAATAGTAGTGCAGACTTTGTAATAGTTGAACAATGTTGAGGGAATTATTTGTTTAGTAGAGTGATGGCTTTCGGGAAAAAACTGTTCTTGTGTCTAGTTGTTCTAGTGCGCAGTGCTTTATAGCGTCGTTTTGAGGGAAGGAGTTGAAACACTTTTTGTCCGGGATGTGAGGGGTCTGTAAATATTTTCACAGCCCTCTTTTTGACTCGTGCAGTATACAGGTCCTTGTTTGAAGGCAGGTTGGTAGTAATTGTTTTTTCTGCGGTCCTAATTATCCTCTGAAGTCTATGTCTATCCTGTTGGATTGCAGAACCAAACCAGATAGATATAGAGGTGCAGATGATAGATTCAATAATTCCTCTGTAGAACTGTATCAGCAGCTCCTTGGGCAGTTTAAGCTTTCTGAGTTGGCACAGAAAATACTATGTATAGGCCTTGTCCTGAAAAATATTCTTCAATCCAACTCCAGTAACTTCACAAGACTAGAAAGAAAGAAGTCCAATTGATTCACCTTACTTTTGTATTTGTAAGCTGGCCCTATTGGTTTTTCAAAATTTCAGAAAAGGGGGATAGAGGATTTCTTTATTTCCTACCAGGTTCATCATCTTATTACAACCAACACATGCTCTGGACCCTCTACAATCAAAGCTCTTCACCATGTCACCCACCATAAGGCATATATTTTCCTGTAAAAACCATCTGGTTGATCAGATGGGGACAATGAACCAATCAAACAGCTCAGAGCTGTATCTTTTCAGAGCCCCTGCTTTGTAGTAGAATGTTGGAAGACATTAAAAAGGCAAGGCCTTCTATTCTATGTAATTTCCACTCTTATTCTTCTTATGCAGGAATTATAATTATTTCTGAGGAAGCTATTATCCTTTGCTTGTAGATCTTTCTATGACCTCATTAGCTAATTCTGTTTGCTCTTTGCATAAGCCATTGAATCATATTTCTTTCATCTGGATGATTATTGCTGTTATTGTTTTGTATTCTTATTTATTAACAGCAGTTGTCTTCAGCAACAGTCTTCAGCCTTTTCATTTCTAACTCTTTAATTTTTCTAGGTTTGCAAAGAGATTGCTGAAGTATATGATTTCTGATTACTTATGATTTAGCAACAGTAGGAATTGATTGGTCCATGATGGTTGACGATGCATTGTTTCCTACATATGGATCTCATTTTCATGCCAACACACTGACATTATCCTTGGATTGTTATGATAACCAGGAGTTTTGAAATAAGAAGCGGGGGAAATCAAACTTTCCATTCAAATTTTTCCTAAGTATTTGAAAAACAATCACAAAACATCATATGATGAAATTTAACTCTGCAAATAGAACAGCAGGGTTCAGGGTTTACACTACAGCTGCCACAAATTCTTATCTCAACAAGCTATTGATAGCCAACAGCACTTATAGGAAAGGGATTAGAATCCAAAAATATGGCATGACTATACAAAGCAGGCATATAAGTAGTTTCTGAGAATCAAGTATGATGTACCTACCATGTTTCCCTGAAAATAAGACCCAGTCTTATTTTCTTTTCAGTCCTAAAATAAGCACCAGGTCTTATTTTCGGGGGAGATCTTACCTGCTTACCTTAGGACTACTGCAGCCAAGCCTCCCATGCTTTGACACTTGTTGTGCTGGTGCCTCTGCGAGCGGCAGGAGTCTGGGTGGCGTGCTGTGCCATTGCACGTGCGAGTGGCAGCATCGATGTGCCAAGTCTCAAGGTGTCCTGCTGCAAGTAGTGACACCAGCACAATGAGCCTTGCAGCGTTCTGCCATGAGCAGCAGCACTGGTATGATGAGCATTGTGGCATTCTGCTGTGAGTGGCGGCATCAGCACGGTGCAACACGTGGCGTCCGGCTGAAAGCCGCAGCAAGCGGCTGCAGAAGAAATCAGGCCTGGCTGCAGCGATCCTAAGGAAAGTGGATGCAGGGTGCATGGGGCAGCTCCATTCCCTACCCACCCCTGCCCTAGTTTGATTTTTACACCTGCACCTCACCCAGGGGTGGGATTGTACCAGATCGCACCTATTCTCTAGAACCAGTTGTTAACATTCCAAGCAGTTCAGAGAACCAGTTGTTAGAAGAAATTACTGGCCTAATCCTGTAAGGAAGGCAGGAAGGAAACATTCTGGTGTTCCTTACAGAAACTGCCTCTCCATTAACCCTTGTTACATTTTTGGCAGGACTAGACTTCCTGTCTCAGGAATGTCTCTGGAGTTTTTTTCCCCTCCTTTGCTGGTACTTTGTTTGTGTGGAGTGACCATTTAAAGTTACAATGGCACTGAAAAAGTGACATGATCATTATTCACACTTACAACTGTTACAGCATCCCTTCAGTCATGAGAGGCCAGGCGAGAAGATGCGTGCCTCGATGTGAGTGATATTGAGTTGGCCACACCTAGCCAATAACATGACCACCAAGCCACATCCACCCAGTCACATGACCACCAAGCCGCGCCTACAACCTAAGCTATGCCCACAGAACCAGTTGTCAAAAATTTTGAAATCTACCCCTGACCAACTCATACAACCAGACGGTGGGTGGGGCTTACCTAGGGCTTATTTTTGGGATAGGTCTTATAGTAGGTGCAGGTGCATTACATAAGCTTTTTAATCTACATTGTAAAGGATGTGAATGATGCAAGAATATATTGACCAATTGTATGCAAAACAACCTGGTCCTTTCCCAGAATATTTCAGTGTTTCCCAGAGCATTCCTTTTTAAAAACAAAACAAAACCATCTCAGAATGCTGCCATCAACAATTCCAATGGCAAAATAGTCTGGAATATCCCACAAATGACCATTCTTGTTTGTAATCCATAGTATTTACAAGCAAAATGTAATACACATGATGGGGAAAAAGCTGCAAACAGTAATACAAACAACTGAAGCTATTATGAAAACAATAACAATAAAATATCATTGTAGCAGTAGCAAAAAAAAATGTCATTATGATGATGAATACATTTTTAACCTGGAACACAGCATTTAATCTTAGTGATATCCAATAAATTGGATAAATAGCATTTACCTGAGCAACCTAGTAAGCAAAGCATTTTCATTATTCTTTTGAAATAAATTTATTGTATAGACACCTTTGGAATATTATTTTGATTGCCTGATCTCAAATAGCATTCTAACTTGATATAGAAGCATTTGTTCTACTACAAAATAATTTTGCAAGGCTCTGCTAAACAAACACAAAACAGAATCTTTAGTTAGATTTGTAGCATGCATTTCAACAATGCAAACATTTTCAGTAATTCTACATTCCTATAATTATTGATGTTATTGTATGGGTGTAATGGACTGTAAAAGTAATTTTGAAAACAGGAAGATGAGCTAAAACCAAAACAATGGGGTGACAGAAGAAAGTCTGAGGCAGACCTATAGTTTGAGAAAACATCTCAGGCTTGACCTGTCTTTTTCTCTTGAACATAGAGGGAGGTGAAGGAGTCTCATTCAGACATGCAAGTCTATTACTGCAACCTTATCATAAAAGTAGTAGTAACTTTCATAGTTTTGGTTTCTTAGTTTGATCTACCTTGAAGGACTGACAATGGAAACACTGTGCATTTTAGCAGCTTTAGAAATGGATTTTCTTTTTTGATTTATTTTATTAAATTGTTTGACTACCATATTTGTATGACTCTTGGTGGTGCAGAAAACTAATTATAAATATCAACATAAAATATCCATAGTACAATGATTACAACATAATATAAAAATTAAATCCAAGAGCCTAATTGAAGCAATACATACAGTCCTATGGCACTCACTAATTAAAAAAACCTCTCCAGAAGAGCTTATTTTAATTTGTTTCCACAAGGCAACAATGCCAGGCTATTCTACTCTTTCATAATATGATGATGATTACAGAAAACATCCTCTCCTTACCTCAGTTTCTTCAATTTCACACCAGTGGAGATCTACAAACATTTATTGCCAGGATGCTCACAATAGATGGATAGATTCTAGATCAGGGTTTCACAAACTGTGAGGTGTAAGTCTCTTGAGCTGTGAAGACCCTTTTTGTTATGTTGTTACAATAAACCCACATTTTCTAAATTCATTTGATTACAATTTAATTGTATGGTTTTAATTGTCCATTTGTGTTCAAAATGAACACACTCCAAAGTGGAGTTTGGATTTTTAGGGGAGCTGTCAACATTAAGATTACAGCAAAGCAGTGGTGGGATTCAATTTTTTTTACTACCAGTTCTGTGGGCGTGGCTTGGTGGGTGTGGCAGGGGAAAGATACTGTAAAATCTCCAGTCAGAGGTGGCATTTGCAAGTTCTCCAAACTACTCAAAATTTCTGCTACTGTTTTCCAGAACTGGTCAGAACCTGCTGAATGCCACCTCTGCACCAAAGGAAAATATAACTGCGAACTAATTTTGTATAGTGATTAAGGCATCATTTATAACATGACAATTGTCAACATGCTAAGAACTGATCTTCTGATATGAAGAACATCAATAATCAGATTACACATTCATGTGAAGTGCCAAGCTTAAGAGCAATTTTTCTTTGATCTGCCAATTAAATTGTCTTTAAATCATTTTTTAAAAAATAAAATCTGTTGCTGTCACAGTCATCCATTTAATTTTTGATCACACAAATCAGTTTTTCAAAGTCTACCATCTTTACATTTTTGACCGGGAAATGTCCAGTGCCCACATCAACTCAGTCATTTCCATGAACAATGGTGAATTTCATTGGGCAGACCACAGGCTTCATTTCATAGACAATACTAAATCAAACTTTTGTCACAGCAATCTTCCAATTAAAATGCTGTAACAGATGCTAAAGACTATGTCAGTTTCTAGCATACCAGTACGGCCATCTCCTGGTGACCTATTACATTGGAGGCATTTCTTTCAGTCCTTTAATTAATCAGAAAATATTATTTTCCATTTTTTGGACTCTGCAGAGAACATTTAAAAGGGAATGGACATTAGACTTGATATTATTTTATCTTGTCCAGTTATTACCTTCTTTTGACTTCAAGTTAGAATATATGTTAACACAATATGGGACAGAAATACTGTAACTCAAAAAGATTATGAACTATGTTCCTAAACCATGGAATATGTCATCTCATGGAAAGCTTTGGCTCTATGCCTGGAGAATAGCAAGAGGGTTATTTTAAATATTTAGAAAGAAACCTGCTTTCCTAATTTTAATGAATGGATCTAGGATATCAGTTTATTATCTATTTTTTTAGAAGCCTTACTATTCCAAAACTGAGAAGATAGCACAATTATTTGCACTAGATTTAATGATCAGTTTAAGGACAGAATTTGTGTGATATAATGTGTATAATAAATAGGTCAAAGTAAACTTTCCAAACCACAACTCCATGTATGTGTATGGGCTTTGTCTGGAGAGCTAAGATTTGATTCAAGGACGTTCGGTGAGCATTCATCATTACAAGTGGAGGAGAACCCAAATCCAACACCTTACTCATTATATCATTCTGATTCTCTCATGCTGCAAAAGTCAAAACAGATTACTTAACCTGCTATTGCTCTAGTACAGTTGTTTTTTTTTTTTTTTTATGTCTCATTTCATGCTAATTTGTGAAATAAAATCAGTATGAATACATTTGCTGCCCATAACTAAGATCTTTCTCCGGAAGAGCAATCTTGCATCGCATGAAAATATATCGCTTCTTTTACTGTGACTGACCATGTAAGATCATATGCAAAGCCTTTGAAACACATTCAAATCTGAAAGCTGAGATCATCTGAAAACCGAACCAGCAGTGAACTTATATGGTTTGATTGTTTCCCTGATATTTTTTGACTGTAAGCTGTTTGGTTTGAATCTTTCACATAATTCCAGTTATCACGTCATTGTATCGAGTAAACCTGATATATAAAAGCTGGCACGGTTTTTCAGAGCCCTGCAATAATTCAAAGAAAAGCAGCTGCAGTCCAGTGAAGGTTTAGGAGCATTCCTTTGAAGACTTCCAGAATTTTCCCTGGTGTCAGCAGAAGCATCCATCAGGGGATAGTTTTAAAAGTCAAGAGGGCAATCCATCTTTCCTTGTTTTATCCCACTTTCACACCATTACATTTAATTGAAATGTATTGAATGGTAGTTGGAGATACTATAAAGGAGTGATATTGATGCACCTATAGAATACCAGAGCTTATTCTTTGGTTTTAATATGCATCTTCAATTAGAGGGGCTAGTTAACTTTCAGCATTATGGTCTACCTTCAACAGCCATGATCAAATTAAATTACAAATACGTTGAAGGATTGCATGGCAATTTTATATGGCTCGTAGTCTATGCACTTCTGATTAACAGCCATTGTTTGATTACCCTCGAGTGTTTATATATAACTTAGTGTGCTGTCTAGCCAGTGTATGGAAATTGGATAGTTAGATAGCAATTGTGAGCTGTCCTCTTAAAGGAATGCATCATGGTAAATGTAGTTAAAGTATCCTGGGAAATGTAGTCTATATCACATGACCACATCTGTAATCCTGATTGGTCACTAAATTGACCCTCAAGGGGTTGGGGAAGTTTTCCTCACTCTTAGCTGAACTCACGGACTTGTGGTAACTGTTCTACTTCTATCGCTACGATATGAGGGAAAAAGGATAGCAGATAATCATCTTTTTACCTACAAGACAGATATGCAAAGGATTGGTCATTAAAGAAGAACTTCATCACAAATGTGAGTTATGAGGATACCTGATGAACCAATAAAAGTACTTTGTATGGATGTTTTGTGGAGTTTATCTAGCTGCATCTGTACAGAAGACAAATCTACCACTGTACAGAATATAGAACACTTAGGTTAAAATATAGCATCTGGAGGAGTTGTGTTGTGGGAGCCTTAGGGAATGGTTGATTTCCAGGCTGGTTTGGTTAATTATTGAGATTGATCCTAATTTCTACCTCAGTTTAGTACTCACTCTCAATGTTGGTCACCAGATCTTAGGTGATCATGGGCTTCAAATCACTGCAAATGAATGTCAGGTTGGACCCTAATTCCACGGGGGGGGGGGGGGTCATTCATAAAGACTGGTCCATCTTCCAGCATTCTTCCCTAGTTCTAAGTCACCAGATCCTCACAGGCCATGGTCTCCAACTGTTGCTGTTATTATGCTGGTTTATAGTTATTATGCTGGTCTATAGCTAGTATGCTAGGTTTGTATTAAGATCATTCTCATTGATAACTTTACCTTGGATGAGGCAACCAACTAGACGTGGTGTCCCAGAGAGACTAGGTCAGGGCTATCAAACTCATGGCCTGCAGGCCAGATGCATCACATGCTGGCCAGGCCCACACCCAGTTTAGCAAAGGGGGAGAAAGTCACAATATGTAATGTGACACCATGACGATGTGAATTTGACACCCTGGACTACGTGGTCCAGAAAGGGTCTGTTCTTGGAATCTGCCTTTGTATGGTTAATCTGGAGCTGAAGTGAGAGGTGGAGTTAAGACCGGCTTGCCTGGAATTACTGGGAGAGAAGAAGCACTGGAAAGCAGACCCTGCCTAAACCATAGATTGCTTATTTCATGGGTGTCAAAATTGCTGCGCCACACTGCCATCATGTGATGTTTCGTAATGTTTTTCCCATTTGCGGAGCTGGAGTGGGCATGGACTACACATGACACATCTGGCCCATAGGCATCAGTTTGATACCCCTGGCTTATCTAGTCATTCTATAGTGAATGTAGTTATAGTCTGGTGAGAGTCTTGTAAATAGGCATGCGGCAATAAACATACTTCTCTGTTCATTTCTCAGTATTGCTGTGGTTCCTTGAGCCTGACATTGCCTGAGTTTCAAGTTTGGCATCTGCCACCACTCCAAGGCAATAGTGGGTTAGTGTTGCCATCCTAAAAGTCTTGACAGCTACCGATAACTGAATGTGAGCACCACAGGTTGAAGTTTGGCTCTAGATGGCATCTATGTTTTTTGCTGATGTACTGGCCTCTTTGCTATGCAGCCTTACGTCTGCCTGAACTTCTGGATTCCATTGTGAGGTAGGCAGTGGAGTCATTACCTTGAGGACTTCAATTCTGTACCTGGATAGGAGTCTGGTACATGATGATTTGGACCTGACCCAAGTCATCCAAACCCAATTCATACCAAGGATTGGATATTGGTTCTGGTTAGATTTTTGTCTCAGGACAAATGCAGCATGATCTGTACGATGAGGACACTACTATCAGTATTTTTTCATGATAAGGTTACTTTTGTCCCAATACCTGGAACGTTTGGGAAAGAACAGATACAGGCTTAATCCTAGTAAGACTAGTAGGTGTTGGGTCTATCTGAATCTGGAGACTTCTACCTTTAGTTATGGTGGAGTTGCACTTCCCATTTAGGACTGGTATACACTCTTTGGTTATCCAGCTGGACTCTCAGTTCTTGCTTGAAGAGCAGGTAGAAGATATTATGGGGCGGGGGGGGGGGCTTTTCACAGATCCATCTCATATGCCAGTTGTGCCAACTCCTGGATCAAAAGGGCCTTTCATTCATTCTTCATGCTTTGGTGAGTTCACATGCAAACTATTTCAACACACTTGGTATGCAGCTACCCTTGAAAACCATTCAGAAATGGCAACTACTCCAGTAAGTTCAGCAAGGCAATACTGGGCATGCATCAGTATGCACATGTAACAATGTACCTGTTCTGTGATCTATTCTGTAATCTGTACTAGCTACTGGTAAGTTTTTAGATGCAATTCATGTTGCTGAGTATACTTACAATGCCATACATGACTTAGGACATATCTATTTGAGGGACTCTCTTCTTCCTGGCAGTAATTTCTGACTGGCAGCCAGGGTAGGTTTGTTGTGAGATATATCCGTGAAGCATTCCCTAAAACTGATGAGATCAAAAAAGTAAGCATTCTCTGTCGCATTGCCTGTCCCCTGGAATTAAATTGATTTAAGGTGCCCCTACCCTAAAAGGGCTTGTTCCCCAAGCTTTGGCCTACATTAAGGAAATGAGTGGCTCTGTTGGGGATTCAATTGTGTTGGGTGATTTCACCACTGTTTTTTGCTGATGGGCTGGTTTTTATTTTTGTACACACAGACAAACACACACACACACACACACAAAGTGATAAATAAATGCATCTTCATTACTAAGTACTTTGTTCTAAATTCAAATAACTCTAGATAAATAGCAAACTGTTAATATGGAAGGAATTTCTGGTAACGTTTGATTTATTCATCTAAATCACGAACTCACATCCATCTGAAAAAAAAAAAGACTGTTTCTTTCTGTCTTGACTTAAAAAGAAGCAACCTATAAGAGAAAAAAGATAAAGTAGTGCCATTATCTATTCCTCATTCTTAGTACAGATACAACGAATTAATCATGAAAGACAGTTTTTAAGAAAGATTTTTTTTTCCAGTGGAACTCTTTTTTTTAATTATCCACTTTTCATTCACCTCATAGACAAACAATAAATTTCAAAGTTGGAATTAGGGGTGTGAAAGTGGAAGATTAAATTCCAAAGTTTAACAAACAGTTGCTTTTTAAAAGCAAACACAAGATGGAGTGGCATCTTTAAAAATAATAGGATATTTTGTTTTGTTTTGTGTAAGATAAATTCTTGCTCCAACAGTAGATTATGGGAAATGAATGAGAAAAAGAAAGTTAAAAAGCCAAAAGCACAGTATTAGTTTCTAACACAATGTGAAGCCTTGAAACAGAACTTCACTTCCTCATTGCTGTGAGACAAGTTATATAACTAACTCCAAAATACCATCAAGCCATTATTACCATCATAGCAAGCACTATCATCCTAGCTCAAAGCACCAGGATAAAATGAAAATAATTTGATGTCACTTTTCATTTTCAAATGAAACAGTGTATGCAAATGGAGTGGACTTTTTTTTGAGCAGCATATGCTAATTCATGCCATTCAATTCCATGCCTGCTGCATTATTTGCTTCCATTAAAATCCCCTTTTTACCCATTTTGCTTCCTTTTTCTCTCTCTCTCTTGAAAACTCAGGATGGCTAATCAAAAGTATATCTCCATTTCTCCACTGTTTACTCAAGTTAGGTATTTAAGCCCAGTGAGGCTGGCAGATTCAGAAGAAAAAACCACCTAGATTTTAAAAAAAACAAAAAAGCTAAAACCCTTTATTCCTGGTCATTATAGCAAAATCTTGAAAACCTTTCAAAAATAATTATCCTGCACTGTTTACATCTACAATCACATCTAATTAAGATGTGGTTGCTCTGAGTTTCTCCTCCATGCTTCTCTCTAGGAACAGCAATGGCTGTTCTGTCAGGCTACTTCCCCAGCTTCTCAAGGTCTCTTATGCTTTCCCTCACACTAGCTCATCATTTCTTCTTGAACCCTGGCTCTATCCCTGTCAATTTATTCCAACAGTTTCAACAAAGGATTTGCTGCAGTCTGTATAGCTGGAATGTCTCAGTCTGCATTTTTGAAATGCCAGCAACAAGGCTTCACATGCTTCCAATCCGTTGTGGCATAATTTAACCAAAAGCTGTTTTAACTTTCCTTGAAGTTAAGAACTTTAGAACATAACAGTCTCTGTGGCCTAGTTTGTACTGGCCAGTTGAAAGAATGGGCTGTAGATGAAGGGCCATATTATGCACAGTTATAATGAGGAAGGCTTGGGAAAAAGAAATAGTCTGGCAGCTGATTTATTTATTCATTTAATTTATGTAGCCGCCTGTCTCATATTCGTTAAGGATTTTGTTGTGAATGAATAAATGTGTATGAATAAAGTTATCTTGAGCTTGGAGTCAAGTGCAGGGTTCTGGCCCTGCACTTCTGACTGGCTGTTAAATGACGAGATCGGATTGGTCCGTTGTGGAGAATCTGATTGGCCATTAACGAGCCATTCTCATTGGTCAACGGAGCTTGCACTCCAAGGTTTTCATTTGTTGAATAGTTAATAAGTTGCCTATATAAGGAAGGCAATAGCAGCCATTGTTTGAGCTGTCACACCATGTAAATAAAGAGTTGAAGTTCACCGTTCACCTGGTTCATCTCCATTTCTTCGCACCCATGCTCCAAATTTAACACTGATGACGAGGATGGGATTTGGAGATGTCAGAGCTAACTGAACAAAGAAGAAGAAAACCGAGCACATGGCTGAACGCACAACAGCGGAACCATGTCCGGTGGCGTAGTACCACCCGCTCCATTCGACCCAGCGCAAGAAGACTGGGAAGCCTACATGGATCGTTTCCAAATGTTCTTGGAAACCAATAACTTGAAGGATGCCACAACTGGAAAGAAACAAGCATTATTCCTAACGCATTGCGGGCCAACCGTATTCAAGATGGCCAAGGCACTAGCGAAGCCGGCTGAAGTAAAGATGATGGACTGGGACATCCTCGAACCCATCCTGAGGGCCCACTATGCACCGACCGTGCCAATACTCGTAAGGCGGCATGAGTTCTACCAAAGGAACCAGTGGAAAGGAGAAAGCGTTGCCTATTTCGTCGCTGACCTCTGAAACCTGGGTGTCCTCTTTGGGTTCACCGACCTGGAAGAGGCTTTGAGAGATTGAATAGTTCTGGGACTAGATGCACTAGGCCTGCAGAGCAAGCTGATGGCGAAAGGCGACATCAGCCTTGCCGATGCCATTGCCGATGCTACTGCAGCAGGAGCAACCAGGAAGTCGGCTGCCCAACTACGCCGCAACCGCGCTCCGGTACACCAACCGACCCGCGACATTTCACCCAAGTCAGAAGGACAGTCCTTGATGGCCCACCACGAGGACCTCTCTTTGTCTTCAGACAGCGACGAAGAAGAGTTCCATCGACTGCGATCCGATCGGGACCCCTACCCGAAGTCCCAACACCCTTGCGCTGGCTGTGGGGCCAACCATTCCCAGTCCGAATGCAAATTCCGCAACACGCTCTGCCACGAGTGCGAGAAACAAGACCACATCGGACAGATCTGTAGAAGCCTCCTAGGACCCAGCCAGACCTCCAAGGGGGCCAACTATCGCCACTCAACAGGAAACCGTCCTGTAAGGTGAGAACCAGTAAACCACTTCTACAGAAACCGAACCTTAAATCGCCCCATGAAGCGAGAGGAGGCTCACCAAACTATCACTATCGGTCACGCCTCTTCCTTGGATGCCAAGAAAATTCAAATTAAAGTGGCCATCGAAAATCAACCCTGCCAAATGGAAGTCGACTTAGGATCATCTGTCTCGATGGTTTCCTGGAAGACCCTCAAGCAACTCATCCCTACCATCCGGCGCCAAGACCTCCATTCCCAAAGACTCATACTTAAGGACTATCAGGGAAATAGGATTCCAGTAATTGGAACAAGTCGAGTTCGCGTCATGTTCAAAAACCGCACAGCATACTTACCCCTGACGGTGATCGACAAAAACTGGCCTAGCCTGTTAGGCTTCCAATGGTTCGCGCCACTTGGCATTGAGGTGGCAGGCATTAATCGAATCAGCGGCAGTGACTGGGAGGAGGACCTCATCCACGAATTCAGGGACATCTTCGCAGAGAAGCTAGGCGAGTCCAAGGGGACCCCAATCTCGTTTAACTTGAACCCAAAAATAGCTCCCATCCGCCTTAAGCCTCGTTGAGTTCCCTTTGCCCTAAAACCAAAAATTGACGAACAGCTTGATAAGTTAATAGCCCAGGGAGTGTTAGAGCCAACTGATCACTCTCCCTGGGAAACCCCAATCGTGACACCCATCAAGCCGGATGGTTCGATTCGAATTTGTGGGGACTACCGAGCCACCCTGAACCATGCCCAACAGCAAAATGCATATCCAGTGCCGGTGGTGCAGCATCTCCTCCATTCCCTGGGGGGCGGAAAAGTCTTCGCTAAACTAGACTTAGCTCAGGCATATCAGCAACTACTGGTTGACAAAAAAACAGCACAGGCACAGACGATCGTGACGCACCAAGGTGCCTTTAAATGTAACCGGCTCCAATTCGGAGTGAGTGTAGCCCTGGGGATATTCCAGAGCCTGATGGAAAATCTATTACAAGGGATTAAAGGCGTTGTCCCTTATTTTGACGATGTATTAATTGCTGCCCCTACTACAAAAATATTACGGGATCGTTTAAAATTGGTTCTCCAGAAATTCAAAGACGCAGGTCTTAAGGTGAAGAAAAATAAATGTAAGCTGTGTATAGATCGTGTCGAATTTTTAGGGTATTTAATCGACAGTCAGGGCATTCATCCTACCTATAGTAAATTGCGAGCAATAAAAAAACGCTCCCAGACCCCGAAATAAGGCCGACCTCCAGGCGTTTCTAGGCCTTATCAACTTCTATAACGTTTTCCTGCCACACAAAGCGACTGTCGCTGAACCTTTACATCATTTACCAGACAAAAAAGCAATCTGGGTGTGGGGTCATAAAGAAGAGCAGGCGTTCCGTAATGTGAAAAACTACTAACTTCTGACGCAGTACTGATGCAGTACAATGAAACATTGCCATTAACCATCACGTGTGATGCATCGCCTTTTGGAGTGGGCGCCATTTTGAGCCACGTATTGCCTAACAATACAGAAGCCCCTGTTGCCTATTTTTTGAAAACACTTTCAAAAACTGAGCGAAACTATAGCCAAATTGATAAGGAAGCCCTTGCAATTGTGTCAGCTGTCAAGAGGTTTCACGAGTATGTATACAGCCGGGCTTTTACTATTGTGACTGACCACAAACCTTTGCTGGGGATAATAGCGGGAGATAAACCAACCCCCTATATATTATCTCCCAGAATGACTCGCTGGTCAGAATTCTTGGCAGCATATCATTATCGGTTGCAATACCGCCCGGGGAAAACCATTCCCCATGCCGACGCATTGAGCTGAGCACCGCTTCCAGAGACTGTCAATGATCCCGCGCCGACAGTGACCACGTTGCAGATCGAGGCACTTCATTCACCGCTATTAACCGCCCGTGAAATCGCGAAAGAAACAAAACGTGACCCCGCCTTAGCACGAGTCCTCAGTTGGGTGGAACGCGGATGGCCATTGGAACCGATACCAGACAACTTCGCACCATTCAAAACTCGACAAACCGAGTTGTTTTCTCAAAAGGGCTGCATCATCTGGGGCGATAGAGTCGTTATCCCAGAGCGACTCCAACAAGCACTACTGAGAACTTTGCACGATGGCCACCCCGGCATCGTGCGCATGAAAGCCCTCGCACAAAGCTACGTGTGGTGGCCAGGCATCGACAAGCAAATCGAGACTTGGGTCAAAGCTTGTCATAGATGCCAGGAAGTAAGCAACGCCCCACCAAAGGCAATCCCAACAGAGTGGGAAATGCCGCGGGAACCCTGGTCCTGCATCCATCTGGACTTTGCCGGGCCGACCAAAGGCCACACCTTTCTGTTAACCATGGACGCCTACTCGAACTGGCTCGAGATCCACCAAATGAAGAAAACGACAACCGAAGCGGTCATTAAGAAGCTGGAAAGACTGTTTGCAACCCACGGATTACCAGACGTTCTGGTATCCGACAACGGGCCCCAATTTACCGCATTGCCCTTTGAACAGTACCTGGTGGACTGCGGTATTCGACATACGCTGACCTCGCCTGCGCATCCGGCGGCCAACGGAAGGGCCAAGCGCATGGTACAATTCATCAAGAAAACACTACAAAAAGTGGACTACGACAACATCGAAGAAAAGATAAATCGAATCCTCTTTTTACAGCACATCACTCCGCACAGCGTAACCAACAAAACTCCTGCCGAGCTGCTAATGGGATGAAAGCTCCGCTCCCACCTCAACCGGTTACACCCAGCATACGAACAGGAGAAACCACACAGATCCAGTGGCCGCTGCCGTACCTTCCAGGTAGGCGACCTGGTGTTCGCTAAAAACTTATCGGGCGATCCGTTGTGGGTAGAAGCGACTGTAGTCTGCGTAACTGGCCCCAGGTCATACCTTGTACAATGCCGTGACGATAGACTATGGAAGCGCCATATCGATCAACTACGATCGAGGTTGCGGTCAGGGATCTCCAAGCCCCCTGATAACCAAACTGGGGGGGGAGATATAGAGGAAGACGAACTTCAATTAACAGAAACCCTTTTTGAAGGAAACAATGACGGAACGGAAACACGAGAAGAGGAATTGGAAATGGGAGCGAGCTCACCTCAGGGTGATACCGAAGATGTTGGGGACAACGAAAACACAAACTCAGAGTCAGAAATATCCCCTTTGCTAAACAACACCCTACCTCAACTAGAGTGCAGCCAAATACCGGGTGCACTACGAAAATCGAATAGACTAACAAAACAACCGTCATACCTCAAGGACTACGTAACCGCACCCCATAAACGGAACCCGGGGGGAAGGGGTGTTGTGAATGAATAAATGTGTATGAATAAAGTTATCTTGAGCTTGGAGTCAAGTGCAGGGTTCTGGCCCTGCACTTCTGATTGGCTGTTAAATGGCGAGATCGGATTGGTCCGTTGTGGAGAATCTGATTGGCCATTAACAAGCCATTCTCATTGGTCAACGGAGCTAGCGCTCCAAGGTTTTCATTGGTTGAATAGTTAATAAGTTGCCGATATAAGGAAGGCTATAGCAGCCATTGTTTGAGCTGTCACACTATGTAAATAAAGAGTTGAAGTTCACCGTTCACTTGGCTCGTCTCCATTTCTTCGCACCCATGCTGCAAACTTAACAGATTTGCTCCGTGATATCTTCTGAGGACCCAGCCAAATAGCCTGGCTCCACTTGAGAGTTTGAAGGAGCTCTCAGCAAAATATTTTTGATATTGTCTAGATGACTACTCTCCCCCTCCCCTTAATCTACTTAGTGCAAAGCTTATTTCCTGATGAACAGAACATGGATTTTCCATGACTTGATCAGAAGGAGTAACAATACATTGTGTAAAGGAATTCAGCACTGACCTTGGGAAAGGTATGAAAGAGCCATTAAGAAGGCATTTGGAGAAGAGATTACAGTCCAATTGTTAAAAAGGATGTGAGAAAGAATGTCAAAACAACCCAGCCTTGATTCTGTTTAGAATAACATGGGATAGAGATGAACTTGAACATGTTTTTAAGCTTCTGTAGTATACTCTACAACAATAAAAGATCATCCCTGGAATCTCTGTGCTGTCTTTTTTCTTGACCAGGCCTATCTTGAATGGCTGACAATCTTTTACATTGCAAAAGCTTAAAATTTGCTACAGCAAGGTACAGTTATTAAACCTCAATCCTCTGAATTGCAGAAGTAACATTGTGGCACGTAGACACTAAAAATCTAACCCAAAATGGGATGTGTCAAGGCTAGGCTGGATTTGAAGCACACTTTTGAAATTAATCTTGCATAGCATTCCTGGAGAACACATACCTGTAGCTTCCCCACTCCTCAAGATTTGCACATATTCAACCTGAATATAATAACTGCTTGGTATACAGTAATAAGTTGATTGTGAAGATGCAAGTGGCTTAGAAACAGGGCTGCCAACCTTGAGTGATAGTTCGGAGTGAGACACTGCGAGGGAGCGGAGCGACCGAGGGGGGGATGGTGTGGAAGGGGGGTGTCCCCCCTTCCACAGTAGGGAGCTTTGACAATTTTACATTTTAAATGGTGCAATCTGATGCATACTTTAGTCATGATTTGGACATATACATACATACATACATGCAAGCAGCACCAATGTACTTGAACTGGATTTGTAAGATATTAATAATGCAGTTCACTGACCATCTTGGCCGGAAAGGGTCCACATTCTTGGGCCTCTGCCCATCTGCTCTGTCCCTTTGGGCTGCTCCGGCTCTCCTCCTCCTCCAGGGTCCCTGGCTGAGAGGGGCGTCCCAAGTGCCTGGGATCCGGCCCCTCCAGGCTGCCTCTTCAGGGCCACAGAAGCCTCCCTCACATGGCCCCGGGGGTGGAGGGGGCCTTGCCAGGGTTCCCGGCCTTGGAGCTGGGCAGAAACGGCCCTTCCCAGCCCTCTCCCACCCTCTGGGCCTCCCACCTGCGGAGGGGAGGGGGATCCAGGCTGAGTCTTGGACCCACCAGCCTCACAGTCCAGCTGAAGGGTCAGAAAGGGCCAGGCAGGCAGATGGACACACACACACACACACAGAATGGGGGGGGAGGCTGGTGTCCTTCACTCCCCAAACGCCCCCCTCCCAGTCTGTGCATGGGACCCCCAGCAATGCTGCCATCAGCTGCTCCCCTGCAGGGAAGTCCTGGATTGTCTGGGGGAGGAGAGGAGAGGACAGTGGCCACTCCCCCCCCTTTGCTTGGCATTTGTGGGGAGACCCCTCAAGGCGAGATTCCTTCCCAGGGGCTCCCAAAGAGCATCCAAACGTTCCTGGCATCAAGTGGGGAAAGAAGCCTAAAAAGAGAGAAACTCCTGCACCGGCTGCGATTGGGGCTCGGAGGGGACAGGAACCCCCCCTCCTTGCGAGCCCCCCCCGCCCCGCTCCAGCCTGCCCTCTGGCGGGACCCCCTTCCTGGAGAGGCTCCTCCCTGCCAGACCCTCTTGCAGCCTCTTGGACCCAGGGGAGGCTGGGGGGGGCACATATCTAGGTGCAAAGGGCGGGGGGAGGGACACAATGTACCCGGGAAGGAGCCCTCCCCCCCTCTTCCCCCTCCCTCTCCAGGGACTTCCCATCAGGCTGGGGAGCGAGAGAAGCCGAGGCGCGCAAGAGGCCAGCCACGGCAGCTCCCCTTGCGAGAGGGAGGCCAGAGAGGGACGCGCCTTTGCGCCCCAATCCCAGCAGCCTTGAGACCAGACGGGTGCGGGGAGGGGGTGATGGGAGCTCAGCTCTCGAGAAAGGCCCAGGGATGCCCTGTAGTCGTACTTCATGGGGGATAGAGAGTTCGTCTCTCTCATCTCCGCCTGCCAGAGCAGAGTGCAGCGCAAGGGTTAAGCCCAGAGAGTTGTGACATCCTAGAGCGGAAAGGAGCAACCGCTTCCTGCAGCGTGGAATTCTCTCCTCACCCCAGTACAGAAATCAATGAGGGCAACGTCCTCTCGCACATGCTCTGTTCGCCCTCTGAAGCCGCCCAGGATCGGAGGCTTCACTTCTCGAAACTTTGGGCTTGGGCATATCGATATTCGGAATATCAGAGAATGTAGAGATATATTTATTTTTGTACATTCCATTTTGGGGGTTTAGCGTGAGATTTCGTTTATCAGAGTGAGACAGTCAAAATTGGTTGAATTGCGTGAGTCTCACGCTGATTGCGTGAGAGTTGGCAGCCATGAGAAAACAAAAATGCCCCATTTTTTATATAAAGCAGAATTTTCTATTGCTCTTGTACCTATGTAAACATACACCTGTGAAGTCTTTGTCTATGTCATTCAGATCAATAACATAGCACCATCAGTGAAATAGCATTCCTAAGGAATTTTTAAGAAAATGAATTATGGAGCAGACTAGGTCTAAGTAAGTCAATAAAATGGAAGATGTAAGAGGAATAATTGGTGGGACTTTGATCTTGTCCTCTTCCTTGGATTATAGTTGTAATGAAAAAGCTGAAAAGTTTTAGTTGCAGCTAGCCCAAGTTTGTGTGAATTAGAAGTCAATCTTTATTCTCCAAATTGATGAATTTATTACAAGGGAGGGAGGGAGGAAAAGAGAGGAAGGAAGGAAGGCTAGTTGTCAGTTAAATAACTGATTTCTCATAATGAAGCTCAGAAAATGATAGGAAATGGACCAATATGTATGCAGCATTGGATTTTCAAAGATTCTGCTTCAGTTTTAGGCATAATATGAGAGTGGGAAGGATCTCTGAGTCATGAAATTGAGAAACCTGTTAAAATCATAGCATGTGCAAAGTAACATCCAGAGAACAAAAGAAACACTGAAGGTCCCCTATTTCTTTGTTGATGACAACACAAAAGCCTAAAATGCTGCCACTTCAGCCGGCTTTTTCTGCTATTAACTAAAGTGCTCTTGGTAGTCTCTATGCACCAGGCATAATTCTTATAAAGTTCTACAATCCATATAATTAAAATCCCACACATCACAGTTTGTCAGCTCCAGTTTCCTTCCTGCAATTATAAATCACAACATTCTGGATAGGAAGACAGAAAAAAAAAATTCTATACTTTTATGCCTGCAGTTATGCATAAGCATAGGTGAGATCTTAACTTTGGTTTTGTATGGCTGTCAGAAATACAGCTCAGTATAGAAGTCCTAGAGAGAAATGGTCTGAATGCATAACATTATATACACAGGGTTCATTTACCCATAGTGGAATTGTATCACAATTTGGGTAACTAGAATATGTGTTCTGTGATAGCGGTACTATCAGCATGAAGATTTGCCAAGACACTGAAGCCATCCAGTGATTCACATACGTGATCCACTTCTGCTGTTTAACCTGCAAGGAGAAAACTAGCATACTTACAGAATGCTAATTGCTCAAAGTAGGAACCCAGCATTATTGAACTAAATCTTCACATCATGCAAGAAAAAACATATTTGTCGGGCTATTCTGAAAGACCACTTGGAAGTTACAATTAGTCCTCAATGCAGTGGCATGCACAGAGGTGGGTTCTTCTAGTTCAGAGGTGTCAACTCAAGGCCCGCAATATGGTTGGAGCCGGCCCGTGAGGCCATCCTGGTCTACCCAATACGAAGAGGAAAGATCAGGCCAGTGTGGCTTTGGCCCAGCCTATCCAATGCAAAGAGGAAACATGCCAGCAGTTTAGGGAGTGGTGGCAAGCTGGCCATGCCCACCCAGTCAGCCACGCCCACCCAATCAGCCACACCCACCCAGCCCCCAGAGGTCAACCACAGCCCTGATGCGGCCCTCAATAAAATTGAGTTTGATACCTCTGTTCTAGTTTCACTCTCATTAGACTCCTGTTGCATCAGCTTTCAGTTTCTGTCCAGACACAATTCAAGGTGTTGGTTATCCACTTTAAAAACCTACATAGCACGAGACCAGATTATTAGTAGGGCCACCTCTCCCAGAGACCTTCTGCCCATCCTACCAGATTGGATAGATTAGGTATGCTCCAGGTCCCTACCCAGAAATGTCATTATCTAGGGAGATCTCAGAAGCATGCCTTTTCTGCTCTTCCCCTACCTTGTGGAACACCATCGCCCTGGTGATCCAGGAGGCAAGGCTCATGTCAACCCTCCAAAGTAGGTCAGACTAGCACTATTTTTAATCTAATGTTACTATAACAGAGTCTTGCAAGTGTGAATGTGCCTCCCCATTCTCTCCTTTTATCTTCAAGAGAACGAGGAAAGGTCATGTCTGAGACATTTTCTCAAATTATATTTCTGCCTTAAACCCACATTTCTTTCATCTTGGTTGTGGCTCTTCCTTACATTCTTCAAGGTTACTTTTACATCCCATGACATAGAGGGTACACAAAATTAAAATTTAAAAAAACAACAACTATAACTTACAAAATAAATTTCCAAGACAATGTAACACACAGCCATGAAAATCATTCCATTTCCTAGGTACCACAAAATGACATGTTCTAATAAAAGGATCTGGAGAATGCCCCATTTAGCTTGTATTATATACGGTACCACCCATCTCAGCCTGTTCTCCAACTCTACTGAATATAAGAATATTAAAAACCAAAGAGAATTTTCAGAGAAAGATATTTGCTTCTCCTGCTGCATATATGATAATTTCTGATTTCCTGAATACTTTCAGAGAATGGTAGTGCCAATTTGAAAATTTAACTTATTCACCCATGGTACATCCATTTGTTTTACTAAAAGATTAGAAATGAACCATATTGCAAGCAATGGACTGAAACTACAATTGTCCAAGTAGTAAAAATGTAGGTATCTGACATGACACCTGCAATAATTTCAGAAGCTACTGTTATTCTCCTATAGCACTGCCAGTGAAGTAGAACGTGAATTAAGTTTCTTCCATACTGTTAGCATCACTTTCCCAGCACAGCAAAATAAGATAAGAAATAATAGAAAGTTAACAGGAAGGTGCTTTTTCCAAAAGACAACTGGACTTTCTAGGTTTTTTTCTTTGAAAACATTTCACTTCTCATCCAAAAAGCTTCTTTAAGCTTAACTTCTTGGATAAGAAGCAAAACATTTCAAAGAAAAAAACCAAAAAAGCCCAGTTGCCTTTTGTAAAAAGTACCTTTGGGACAACCATGACCTGGATGGTTGAGAATCTCCATAATCACAGAGTAAATATGCTTAGTTGCAAATATAGTTTGGGAGACTCTACCATCTTTTACACAAAAACATCCTGGACAATGGTCTTCTGAGAAGGCTTTCCATGGTTGTCCCCCTACTTTCAGCTTCTTCTTTGCTTCTATGTCATGGTGCCAAAGCCTGCTACTACCACTATTGCTACTACTCCTATTCCACTTCTATCTTCTGATAGTTCTACTAACCAGCTAATTCACACTTTGGAAGTCAGCTGTCATTTTAAATATTAAAATATTGGTCAAATATAAGAAGCAAAGAATTTAGCCAATCAGTATTGGCTCTGAAGTGAGAGGATGTCACTATTCCATTCACCCATTAGAACCCAGGAAGACCCATGAAAATATCATTCAGTTGATTTAGTTGCCCAGCACTCTATTATGGGGAGGTACATTTCTTCTAAAATGGAGAATTGTTGCAGCAGTCTTGAATACTTGGCCAGCATAGCAACTTGTCATTATTGTGATTCACTGAAGATTGTTTTGAGACTTTCCTGGAAAGTCTTAGGATTCAAAAATAATAACCCCACTCACTTCTAGAGATTTTAATGATGTATAGGATGGGGATCTTCAATGATCTATGCTTTAGCTTCAGCTTCAACATCTTTCAAGGCCAGGCCTCTCTGGAATCCATGCATGGTGGCATAGTGGTTAGAATGCAGTATTGCAGGCTAACTCTGAATGCAGCAAGGAATTCAATGGCTGACTGGCTCAAGGTTGACCCTGACTGGCTCAAGGTTGACTCAGCCTTCCATCCTTCTGAGGTTGGTAAAATGAGGACCCCAGATTGTTGAGGGCAATATGCTAACATTTGTAAACAGCTCAGAGTGTGCTGTAAAGTGCCATGGAGCGATATATAAGTCTAGGTGGTATTGCACTTACTATAATCCTTCTTTGAGGCATAAGTTTATATTCTTATGCAACCCGAAAGACATTTTGTCAGACATAAATCCCACTGAATACAACAGTTGATGACAGGTAAGTTGATAGCTACATGTATTATAATAGAATACATCTATTATAAGTATTTTAAATTTGGTTTCTTCCAAACTAAGGATGATACCTGGACAACTCTGTACTAGAGTCACTCATATATCTGTAAATGTAATTTTCATGGGCAATGTCTGACATGGTGCCTGGGGCAACGTTTTTCAGTGTTATCTAGAACTGCTTTCAGCCTATGGAGTCTAATGAGATGTGCAGGAAACACCCTAGCAGAACCTCTGCCACATATAGGCTGAATCCATGTCCCTCCCTACTCTTTCAGATGACTTTCAATGTGTATATGAGGAGGTGATCAACACTATGAGGGAAAAGGTCCTACCTCCTTTTTTGATAGAAATGATGCTGTACCAGTTTAGATTCCAACTTAACCCATCCATGCATATTGGATGGTGTGATGACCCAGGGAAGGATACAAAAGCAACAAAGTCACAAAAACAGGTGAAGTCCCTTTAATTCCTTCAACTTGGCTTCAAAAGCCAAATTATCATTGACTGGACAAAAAACTCCCCCACAAACAGGTGTGAAAAGGAAGAACTTCCGTTCAAACTCAAAATACGTATAAATTATAAATAGAAAAAAAAACAATACAAACCACACTGAAGCAATTCATGAGACAAGGCAGGACAGGGACTTGAAGACATCCACAGATCTTGAAATACACATACTGGGAAGGACGCCAGAACTCAGATAAGAACTGACAAACTAGAAATATTTTCACGCTTTGCTTCCAGAAAAGGCTCATGCACAGTTTGTCCTTTTAAACAGTCCTCACAGCTGCACCCCAGGAAGGGGATCAAGGCCCTTTCCTCTCCCCGTAGACCACGCCATTCACATTTCTTCCTTATCCGATCCTCTCTGCGTGCCCTAGGATGAAGAGGGAATGCCCTTCCCCAGTTTCCTCCACAACTCCCACTCCCTGTCAGCTGTTCCTCCTCTCCCACGGAGTCAGATTCTAACAGGGTTATGACAGATGGTTATGTCAATGCTGACAATAAAAGATAACATTCACTGATCTCGATGGAGACCTTGTTGGATTACAGTAGACCCCTCAACAATGTTTCCCCATTACCAAGAACATAAGAAGGGGGGGGGCTCACAGATAATATTTTTCTGTTTCCTCCTATGCTGTAGAAATAACCTCTCTCCTGAAGCCATATTAGTACAGTATTGCGTATGGTTTCAATATTGTTTTATTGTGACAAATTACTGGAACTCCAGGTAGAACATTGCACAAAAATAAGTAATATAAATAAGTAACTAAAATTTTCTGGCTAGATTATTATATTTTTATATTGCAAGTCTTTTTGACAAAATTTGTAAAAATGCCCTGGAGACACATATGCCACTGAAGTTTGCATCTGTGTTTATGATTTTGCATAATGATTCATTTAAAATAAAATTTTAGAAATTTCACCAGGAAGAACTGACACCAATCCCATACCAAGGGTTGAAGCTATAACTGAATACTTGCTAACCACATTCATGAGCAAATTTTTTATATTCTTAGAATTCATGCAATATGTTTATCAGTTCATGCCTGTCGCTGATAAGCATCTTATCTAACCTTATTTTGCAGTTTTGATAAATCTTTCAATGAAAACCAAAAAAGGAAAGAGGGAGTTCAAGAACTAGGTGTTATAGTTACTTAATGTGTGCTATGTTTTGTGCCTTAAGTTGACTTCTAGTGAATGCCTGGACAAGCTCCTGCAATTTTCTTGACAAGATTTTGGAAATAGTTTACCATTGCCTGCTTCCTAGGGCTGAGGAAAAGTGACTGGGCCAAAGTCACACATCTGGCTTTGTGCTTCAGTCAGGACTAGATTTCACAGTTTCCCAGTGCCTTAACCACTACATCAAACTAGTTCCAAAATATATTTTTTTATTGGTGTTTATCTCTCACACAGTAACCTTTTGAAGGACATTGAACATCAACCTAGCCAAGGGTATCAGGTAAGGAGAAAGATGAACATGAATCTTTCATACACTATATAGGGACGTGGATTTGTCTTCACAGTCCTGTGAGGCAGCCTTTCCTGACAGAAGGTAACCTTTTCAATAAGCTAAATAAAAATTTAGAACTATGGGACCTATTTGCAGTGATCATATTTTCTTGGGAAGAGATAAAGACCAAACCTGAAAAAAGGTAAAATCTGAAAGAGATTCATAAGGATAAAAAATAATAAGTCTTTATGTTAGACCTTTGCTTTACAGAGGAAAATTCAAGAGCAAAATCAAGAACATAAATCATTAATCTACAGGAAAGCTTTTAGAAATAAATAACTGTCCTTTACAATAAATTATGTGCGGTCACTGTACTCTTGGAACAGTAAAGGATTCTGAAATTCTACTGATGTTTTGTCCTTAAGAGACATTTATGGAGGGAAGGTATTCCCTTTATTATTGCTGCTGGAGAAACCTCCAACATCATAATATCTGTTCTGTTACAGCTTTAAATTTAAAGGTTGGCATGGTAACAGATGTTCCCACATGGCTGGATCATCCTTCCACTGCCATTTTGCTCGGGGTTTTTGGATTAACTGCCTGCACCATTAGATAGAGAACAACTGACATGCGAGGTAGAACGCTAAAACGTGAAGCACATACACCTGAAATCTGGCAAGAGGAGTTCTATGTGGTACTTTGTAGTGGTTTAGCCTTTTGAAACATCTGCTCATGTCATTCAACTTGTCCAGGATAGTTCTAAGTTTTCATATGACAGAGTTTCAAACATTAACAAGTGGATCCTACATTTGGAATTTGGATTGGAACAATTATTTACAATATTCACCTGGGCTTTATGCCTTGCCCTCAGCGTGGAATTGTGTATTCTTCCCAATAAAGAGATATAAAGTCCAGTAATCAAGACTTTATATAATAATAAATATTATTTCTTTGTATAATAATAGAGGAATCCTTGGTATTCTCTGAGCTTTGTTTTCATGCAGACATTTCATTATCCAAATTAGGTAACATCATCAGTTAGCTAGCACTGCTGATGTTACCTAGTTTGGGTAACAAAACATCTGTAAGAAAATAATCAAGCTCAGAGAGCACCAATGATTCCTCACTTCAGCCCTGAGTTACAAATTTTCTCTTTATGGCTCAACAGAGGCCAATCCAACCTGGAAACAAGGAGGGTTTTTTTTAACAGTAAGAATGATTACTCAAACCTCACAGAGTTGTGTCTGCTCCATTGCTGGAGGTTTTTTTTTTAAAGGTTGTGCAATAAAATTATTGGACTAGAAGATCTCCAAAATCTCTTGCAGCTTTGTGTTTCTATTATTCTAAGTCTTGTGGAATGTTCAAGACTTAGTTGTGTTTTGCACATTCTCTGGGCATTATATACTGTATATTCTCCAATAAACATGTACACTCTTTGAGATTTCACTCAATGGCTGCACTTCACAGCTTCAGATGAAAACTGTTGGTCTCTCAGCTGTGCCTTCTTAAATCCTTCAGGGCAGTTGGTCTACAGTGTTTCTTTCCATTCAAATGCAACTCCAATTCCAATTGATTTCCATGCCTGGCATTTGCCCCCTTCTCCAACTGTTGGTTGCTATCCAGGTCACCCATTTCATCCTGGATTTCCTGGCCTACTATGTTTTCTGCTAGCTGAAAGTTCCTGTTTTTTTTATATAAACTTGCAATGAAATGACTAAAAGAGAACAACCAGCTCAAGGTCAGCCTTGGCTTCATGCCTTTGGTGGGACTAGAACTCATGATCTCCTGATTTATAACTGGTGCTTTTACCACTACATCAAACTTTAGATTCCCACAAGAAAGATTATTTCATGGGAGACTGCTGGACTAAGTTGACATTAAGAGAGAAGGGAGGGGTTATAAAAAACAGAATTAGGGGAAGATCTGAAACAGAGGTTTGAACATTGGCTGGCACCTACAATATAATCAGGAGCAGGTGGCCTCATAGTTTTAATATAGAGAATGTTTGTCTGATGATCCTAAAAATAACTGGTCAGTGTTTATACTTGTGAAGGCTTTCTAATTCCCAATTGGTCATAAACTCATCAAATGCAGCAGTGCACATTCAAAGAAGCACCCAGAAGTCCAGGAGAAGCTGAAAAGTCTCAGGGGAAAATGGTGGTTGAAAGATAGAAAATCCAAGTCCATCAGAAATGCCAGTCACCAAATCACCTGAGCAGGAGAACATAAACTCAATATTAACCAATATCATAGCCCACCAACATGCACAAAGAAAGACACTTAGAGATACTTTATGCTGAAGTCTTGGCTTTAGAAAAAAAAATTATATATTCCTGCAGTGTTTTAAAGGCAAACAATTCTTATCAACTGAGACTTAAAGAAGATGGAGAAATCATTGACAATGACATGTAGCAGAATTAGCTAGGTATTAGATGAGAAAGTAAAAGCACTTCGCTATTCTCTAGGCTCTGCTTTATCAGTAGCTGAAATAAATAGAGGGGTGGGAAACAGTGCTGTTTTGCCCTGAATCTCAATCAAATCCCCAGAACTGCACACTCCACCTGTAACTGGGAGTCTTGAGCCATAGTCCCTACCAAGAAAAGCCTTTTACATCAGGTGCCAAACCTCTGTCCAGAGATCAGCCTATTAGGCAGAGTTCACAGTGAAATCAGCCTGGAAAGCAAAATATTTGGCAATGTCAAAAGGCACCAAAGCAGATAGGAATGGAAAGTAAAGATAAGATGACTGAGAGAAGCAAACTAATTTATGGAAGACAGTACCCACAGAATCCTCACTGTCAGATACTTCTGATCAAGATAGAGCAGCAACAGCAACTTTATTATTCTTGCTCTTTTTATTTACAATAAGTTCCCCTTGTGGGGAACTTAAAAATACAGTGGTGCCTTGCTAATCAACTGCTTAGAAATTCATTGAATTTGGTACTCAGCACATTTTGATGTAAACACATTTTGTCCTGGTACTCATTGTTTGTTTGGTATTTAATACACAGGCTAAAACTTGTTGGTGACAGCTGCCTACTACTTCATTCCTTATGGGAAAAATTAGTTTGGTACTCATCATTTTTAGTACTTATCCAGGTATTTATCCTAGAATCAACTAATAATACCGAAGTACCACTGTAATCAGATTTAAAAAATAGTTTAGTGCAGTTTCTCAACCTCTGCAACTTTAAGACACATGAAGTTCAATTCCCAGAATTCCCCAGCCAGCTAGCTAGGGAATTCTGGGAGTTGAAGTTCATTCATCTTAAAATTGCCAAGATTGAGAAACCTTAGTTAGTCTATAACAAAATACAGGTGGAAATTATTAGAGCTGCTTAATATACAGGGAGTCACAGTGACCTTAACCAAATCTCTGGGTAGGCAATGGGCAATCAGCAGCAGTAGGGCTGCATCTGATCTCAATCTTTTTTCTTATAGCATTGTTAGCCTCCTTTGACTGTTTCTGTAAAAAAAAAAAAAAAAGAATAAGAAATCCAGCAGCATAAGTCCCCACTATTTTGAAATAGAAAAATAAGCACACACAGACACCAGCAAGGATATGCAAGCCCTAGAATACATTTAATAGAGTTTAAAAAACAAAGTACCCCTCATACCTGGTATGACCTATCCATTATGGCATTTGGCTCTTCCTCCTCCAAGTTAAATAAGGTTTTGGCCACCAAAGCAATGGTTGTTTTAGGAGCACAGAAACTATCCTTGATATGGCCTTCCCAAAAGCCCATGTAAAGACTGATCACTGTACAGCTTCACAATGACAGTATATCTGTGGCAAATCTGCCATCTCTTTCTTGCACTGAGCTACTAGAAGCAGGGAAGGTAGCATTTCACAAATTCAAAGCTTACTGATGCCAAATGTAGCTATAAGGTACAAACATTGGCAGTCTTCTTGCCGCTCTAAAATGTTGGTTGTCCTCTAACTAATTCATTCTTTGAGAGTTACAATCTTCTTCAAAATGTGCTTCTTAGGAGCAGTAATTTAACCAAGTTGGCAGTAACTGTGTATAAGAAATGGAACAGAACAGGAGAGGTTCCAGCATTGTTAGAAAAAATCTAGTTCTAGGCACACAGAAAGCTATAATATAATCAGAGATCCAGTGGGATGGAAACAAGATTAAAGCTAATACTGATCAGAGTTAATCTATCAGGAAGAAATCAAAACATCATTAAACCAGAGATTCATCCAGTGAATGATGCAAAGATGTGTGGCTCTTTCTGGAAACAAAAAACAGGTGTAGTCTAAAACAATGTTTTTCAAACCTGACAACTTAAAGATATGTGCAGTTGAAGAACACATATTAAAGTTCCCAGGTTTTTAAAAATGCTGGTCAGAAATAGGGATAAGAAAGGCAATTGAAAGTATGGAAAAATAGAATTGTAAATTGTAAATTTGGGATTACAGTAGCTCTGGAGATGAGGCAAATCTATTGTTTATAATTATAGAAATCGTTACTGTTTATAATTTTGGACTCAAGAAATCTCTTCTAATCTGCCTACGCTAATTCCAGGTGCCCTTTTGATAGAGAGATAAAGGTGCTGGGGAGGAGCAAGAGAAAGAGAAGTGTGATATTATCTGTATAGAATTTATTCATAACGATAGGGCATCCAATTGGATATGTTATTAATTTATCACACTAAGTTAGAAAACCAAAGATCTTGTCCTCAATGAATCTCAAGGGCACTTTCAAGTGGTTGGATTAGAAAGTGACAACTTCATTCTTCTGCCTCAAATTGCTTTCTTCTTTAATGAAGTTCTAAAAAAAGAGATCAAGTGCCTGTGGGAGAAAAGACTTGTAAAAATAGATTCATGGAGGACTTCTTCCCATACATTAGCCTTTTCCAAGCTATGCAAATGGCAGCTGTCTGGGAATGTGGAGAGCTGTAATCTACACAAATCAAGAGAAATGTGGAGTTAAGTAGGCTTCAGCACTCTGCCAGCCTAACATCATGTTAAATTTATCCCATTTCTCTTTGGCAGACTCAGAATATAAAACTATAGGTCTTCTCAAATCAGACTATCCTATACTACATCTACTTTCAATTTTTTTTCAACAAGAAAGACTATAAGAAAAAGATGAAATGCACAAAGAAAATAATTTTATAGCATATTTGGCTATTGAACAAATGCAAAATCTTGTCACATTAAAATGTATATTTTGATTTAAATGTAAGGTAGAATATGAGCGTAGGACAAGTTCTGGTGATATGCTTTATGAACCTGAAAGAGGAAGCATGCTTTCACTACATGAGTCCACCTTCAATAGATGGTAAAAGCATTCTTTTGTCATATACCCACCCCAAATTTTAATTACATCAGCCCCACCAAGGTTGAGCCTTTCACAGCAACATTTCTTGCAAACAGGAAAGTGTTGGATGACCTTCAGCCATGTTGGACTTCTATCAGGGACTTTATTCCTCCCCATTCACCATGCTAGCAGAGGTGTAGGAGAGCTAAACCCAATATCTATAGACATCCAATCTCTTGGTTGGGGAAGGCCTAGCTTAAAGGAAGAAGTGCATTTCTCTGGTATTTGAAGTAGTAACACAATATCCTGTAACCACTGGCTAGGTCTAAAATATGTTATCATTTACCTTGAGCTATTGTGAAATGCTAATTCCTAAAGTATTGTCTCTTGCATGTTTATCCTTCAATTTGTCAATCATTTCAAGTTTAAATTAACTAGCTGAGGGAGCTTACAGATTGCACAAACACAATCATAGTGCATGAGCATGGCTAAATATGTTGATTGTTTCTCTATTGTTGTTCAGCTATCATTTAATGATTGCTTTCCTAAATGTTACTAAATACAGATGTTGAGAAACTACCGGCCAGGCTAGAAGGAGGGGTCAAGTGAGAACCTACTTGGAGTTTTTGTGCAGCTGCAAGTGGCATAAGCTTGAATTCCCCCACGATCCATGAAGCCTTTTCTGGTCAATTCCAGGGGAAGACAAGCTATCTGGTGAGATTCTTATAACATAAGTGGTAGATAATAAAGTTACTGAGTTTTGTTATTCACAAGTGGCTCTAGTTGCTTTCATCTGACTGTTGCACAAGCTGTTGCTAAAAAAGCTTCAGTAACCCTGTGTTTGCAGAGTTTTTCCAAAGAAAAACAAGAGAAATTTTCACAGGCTTTGGAATATGAGCAGTCACTGTTCATATACGTAGAATAAAAGCATAAGGTATCTTACAGCTCCTTGATATCTAACACATTTATTGTTGCATGACTTTTCTTAGATTACAAAATACACCATCAGATGCAGAAAGTATTCACCTGAGTTAAGAATATCTTAGCTCAGGAGAACTCTGATTAATCAACCTACACAGAAAACTGGTTTACTCCACAGTAAATGTTCATTTTTAAGGCAGGTATGTGAAAATATCTTTCCAGATGTTGTTCCCTTACCATTCCTAGGAGACCAAGGTTCCAAAGGCTTGTGTTCAGCAACATCAGGAGCTCAACTTTATGGTATTATGGCATTACTTATTTATTTATCAAATTTAGATAAGTTGCTTACAAAACAAGTGACTCTGAGAGGGATACTTACTGCATGCAGACTAAAAATTTCTGATGACCCTTTTAAGTAGATTTTTTTTCTGACCGGCATTGACTCCGATTTCTTCCTTTAAACTAAGATTTGCCTGTTGAAATTGTATTCTGAATCTGAGCAAAATATGTCACAAAAATAGTTTTTTTCAAATTGAAGTGCAAAATCACATCTATTCCACACTAATGGAACAACAAAATTATGAAGGCTGCACAATTAAAGCAATATTATATGGATGTTAAATAATGCTTCTTTAATGCCATCAACATTTAGTATTTGAAAGGTTTATATTATAAATTATTTCTGTTAGAAGCAAGATAATTATGAGATTTGCATTACACAAACTGGAGTTTCTCTTACTTTGGAAAGTTCCTTTCTGTATTTGAATTTTAAAAATCCTTTAATCCTTATTCAAAATTTTACCTTTCAGAAATGACCAATAGTTACATTTACAAACACTCTTGCTTACTTTTTTCATGTTTTAGAAAATTGGACATTTTTTTCATTTCTTCTAGATTGGCTTCTCTGAACCAAGTGTCTTCCAGATGAATTCTGGAACAGAAGCCCAGTTGGAGGAACATATCCCAGATGTTTCTTTGCTTGTTAAGAACCATAAGATATATTTCATATGGACATTATGTGTGACTTCTACAGTATACACAACTGTTAATTTTATTTAACAGGCAGGTATATGAAAACACCTTTAACTCAGGAGCTCAGAGAGTCATAGTGTACATTTGCTCCCTCCTTTTTCCTCCACAACAATCACCTGAGGTAAATAGCCACCTAGTGAACTTCCATGACTAATGATAGACTTGAAACTGGATCTTGTCAGTCCTAGACTATTACCTTAACCATTACACAACACTGGCACTTAAATGTGCTGATTTCCAAGGATAATGGGTTTTGAGAATAGTATGGAGGTATGAAGCTCTATACTAAGATCTATCTAGATTCAACCTCAAGATCATGTGGTCTTCTACTGTAATCTAAATGGAATCTGATAGCCTGGTGTCTCATGTCTTCTCTTTAGCAATGTATTTTGCCTTTTGTATGTATATGTAATATTTATTTAGCTGCCCATCTTTCAATCAAATCTGAGCAGCTCCCAATCAAAAATGAAAAAACATATAAAATCATACTAAAACTATAAAACTCAATTAAAACATTAAAAACAACAAAGTTAGCGCCAAATCAGTCCTAATGTATAATTATATAGTCTTCTTCCAATACTTAGGGGAAAAGCCAGGTCTTCAAAGACTTACAGAAGGCTAAAACAGTGGACATCTGCAGAACTTCCGGAGGCAAAGTAGCTCCCATCAGATGACAATATTTAGAAGAAGGAACTAGGAGAGTGCCCACTCTATCTGACCTATCTGATAACAAGTAGATATCCTTAAGCAAGGTGTCCTGCAGAACCTGTGCCTGTGCCACATAGGGCTTTAAAGGTGATGACCAGCACACTGAATTGCAACTGGAAAGAAACTGGAAGCCAGTGCAGTTCACACAACAGAGATGTAAGAGGGGCATACCAGCGCCCCCCCCCCCCTTTACTGAGTGCATTGCTGCATTCAACTGGACAGTTGAAGTTTCCGAGTGATCTTCAGGGGCAACTCCATGTTGCTTCTTGCGACCATTTCTGTCAGAACATATAGAGACTACAGAGGATGAACTTGGTGGAGAGAAGAGAGACCTATTAACAAAACAAGCAGAACAATATAGTTCAAATCCAAAACAGGAAGGTTAATACAACAGATTTGCTGGTGGGGGGTAAAGCCGTTTTAAGAAATCTGAGGGTCTGGGATGATTTGGTTATGTTCTTTTGCATCTCTTTCTTGGCAAGACATTAAAGAATAGATTTAAGAAAAAAAAGTCCTCTACAAATTTTTGAAATGACTTCAATTGTAAAAAATGAAAAAGTATATGGCTTATATAGACTATATTTATATTTAAAATTGGGCTAATTCTATATGAATATGTATAGATCTTTTACTTGTTAGTATGTATTTCCCCTTTGTATTGTTTTTTTTTTTTTGGTTGCTATATTTCACTATTACATTTTTTTAAAAAAAACTTGCAGGAATAATACCATCTACTTTTGTTTCTGGTCTGAGCTTTAATTCTGCGTTTCCTTGCTCAGCTTGGTATGTTGTGATTAGTGTTTGAATATTTTTATTATCATATCTAACTTTTATCTTTATCTTTCCTTTGGGTCCCTTTTTGCATAGTTCTCTTTCTCCATGGAATAGTTTAATACCATATTAGTTGGTCTCAGTTATGAAAGATGCTTTGCTTGTATAATTTTATTTCTTTTCAGAGTGAATTGATTATCTCAACAGCACATAGCCAAATTATATTTATCCTCTTGTTAAGCTTCTCAGAAATATCTAATAAATCTTTATTCTAGCTTGAAAAGTTACAGAAACAAAAAAAATAAATCCATATAATTTTGAGGCTAGAAAGCAGAAAGCCTAATTTAAGGATAGTTAAGTTAGCCAATAAAATAATTGGCTATGTTGTCTGGATAATATGGGAAATCTGTGGAAGGCATCTGAATGCAAAAACTTAATCAACTTATTTTGATAATGTATAACAGCCCAATAAAATGAGAATTTACTAAATTTTACAATAAATTACCTTTTTGAAGTTATCTGTATGTTTAATCCCTTAGTACAGAAAAAGCAAAGGTCTTTTTCTTTTCTTTTCTTTTTATCTAATTCCATTTCCTTAGGATGATATTTGATACAGCAAACAGATTATTTTGCACTTCTGCTTTATGGATTTATCTTCAGAAGTGTCAGATAATGCCAATCCTTAATAGACTTCACCAGCAAAAAAAACCCTATGGTCCTTTTTTTAAAAAAAGGCTTTGGCAGCATTTACATCAATTGACATATCCAAACAGCAAATTTGCTCTGACTTAAATATGACAAAGTATGGGACTGCAAATTAAATTGTGAACCAGTAATTTGTTGAATGTTGGTGTTGATTTCACAATCATGTTAGACACCTGAAATATTTTAAAAACATTACACTCAGGCAACAGGGGAAGGAAATAACATAACATCCTTTTAGTAGCAGAATCAGTTTTTATTATTCACTGTTTTCCCTAACTTGGTAGCAAAGCTGTATCTCTTTATATACTTGATGGATAGTGTCATGTATACAAAAAGACATTGATTTTGATATAGCCCAGGTATATCAAAATAATCTATATTTTGATATATATGTAATATATTAAAATCAATGTCTCTTTGTATACATGATATTATCCATCAAGTATACAAAGGGATACATTTTAGCTAGCAAGTCTGTGGCAATCAATTCTCTAGTTCTCATCATTAGGCATAAATATATCCAAGTTGTAAGATATGGGATAGAACACAGACAAATCTCATGAGATATAATTTAATAAGTCTTACTATACAAAATTGTAATATATATGTGGAGGTAGATAACATATTTATACATTTTCATTTTCTACATAATCAAAATATTATGATAGTTTGTGTCAACATACCCAGACCCTGCATTATTAAAAACTGTCATTGTCGACATTCAGAGAGATGAGATTCCTTTTATGTAATCTACAAATGATGTAATACAAGTCAGGTTAAAATGAACAAGCAGACTCCTGGCCAGTCAATATTCTCAGACCTTCAAAGTGCCCCCACATGGATTGTGCTGCTATCATCTGTTACACAGGCTTCCCTAAAGATGGCAACTTCTTTCCTTGAGATTTTCACTTACATCTTAGTTGAGCACAGGGTGACTGTGGATGCTTCTTCCATTGTTGTTGCATCTGAGGGATGGGTGTGACTCAAATAATTAAAATTAGATTAAATGAGAACCTGCAGATTGAATGTGATAGCCATAAAAAATAAATTCTCTACAAGCCATTCTAGAACCATTTTGAAATAGATTCTGCAATTATATATTAATTACTGGCTATTTATCTTTCTAATTAGGCAAATATTCACCTTAGTTTGGGGGGGAGAAAGAGAGGTATATACATTGTGGTATATATAAATTAACACATATTAATTCAGATTAACCAAATTAAAATATAAATACTGTAAATTCTTGTGTGTGTTTTTTAAGTATATATTGAGAGAAATTGAAGAGGCCATGCTTTAAACAATGTAATAATTTAAAAAATGAAGTAAAATTAATCTGGCAAGACTTCATTTTGGCAAATCAATGCCAACTTCTAATAATCACCACACTGTTTTCAAGGTATTTACAAATTCATTGATGTATGCTCTGAATCTATTTGCACAGCAAAGAACAGTATTCAAAAGCTTTTGTTATTTGCATTTCCAATTCTCAGTATTCACCCAGACTTTTCTTTCTTTTTTCTTTCAAAACAGTCACAGACTTATCTATCTTCTAAATAAATAATATTTCAGAATTAAGTTATTCATAACAGGATAAACACACAATGAAATGTGAGGGTTAAAAGTATTGTAGACAAAGTCACTGCTGTGTTTGTTCATGTGGTGTTTTTTTTCAGAAGTCCTCTCCTGTGAACACAAAACATGGAACATCAATGTGAGAACTAATACCACAAATATTTTTAAAGATATTCTGTTTCTTTCCACTTTATGCTAAATCAATCATCAAGCCAACATGAAATGTTACATTACTGAGCTTCTGTAATAGTAATATAATGGGAAAATAGCCTGCTTACAATTCTGCATTCCTCAAGTCATCTCACTGGAATTTATTTCAAAGCTTCCATGAAGTTAATTAAAATCATACAGTTCCCCTGCTGTATGATACATTATTTCTCCAGATCTCTAGCAACAAAACAATAAGAGAAAAGAAAAAGACATTGCCATTGAGAACAAAGTTGATCTTTTGGTGTTTTGATTCATAGAAATAAATTTTTATACATCATGATTTTTAAATAATGGTTTCATCAGAAATTGTTTCCACTCCTACCATTTTGCTGCTATACCCTCAATTTTCCTGATCTATTATTATCCTTTTTTTAGTAAACCATTCTATAATGAAAAGACTGAAGGGTGAAATATTATGTCTGAATGAATAAATACAGTACTAAAAATTGCAACACTGTTTTCATTCAATTTCCTTTCGAGAGTGAATTATTGTACATGTTAGGGATACACCCTAGCAGAATCTGCACAGCAGTCAGGCAGTCAGGCAAATATGTGAGATAAATGTTTTTGTAGCTTACACTCAGTAAAACAGATACACTGTGCTAGTTAAATAGTTTATTCCAGTAAGAGTTTTAGAATAGACAAAACAGTACATATATCATTCACTAGTTCAGTCCGTCCCGGGATTATTCAGTTGCAAAGTCCAGTGTCGAAAAGGAGGTCAGTAAACTTACAAATATCAGTCCAGTAATATATCTCCTCGCAGTAGAGATATGAAGAAGTCAAACCTCCTTTCTTCCTTTGACGTTCAAAAAACTCAGCAGTAGGGAACACACAATTAGCAAACAATCAATCCAGCACAGTCAGTCAATCCAGCAATCCAGCAATCCAGCATAGTCAGTCAATCCAGCAAGCAATCCAGCAATTTCTCTTGCTCCCTCTTATGGCAGTTTTACAACCGCACCCAAAATTACATGTTTTGCAGTTTAAAGTGACACTCACTTAAACTTACTATCATAGTTTATATATGTTATTTTACCCAAACTACTTTAGTAACCTTGTTATTCCTAACATTCTCCCCTTTTGGGTAATATAATAATATATATATCTATTGAGAGAAGGCGGAGCTTCGTTTCGGCGATACAGCTGCGATCTCGGGGCTCTGAGATTGCAGCCGATATTTTCGCTCCTGGTTGGTCCCAACGGACCTAAACCGTCCCATAGAGACAGGGATAGAGAAGGGTACTGTCCCAGGATCCCAGAGATACCGCAAAATCTCTGGTTTGATCCAGGAGAAGCCCTTTTGCTGGTGGCGGAGAGGCAGCCTCCATAGCTGCTGAAATCGGGACAGCTCCGGAAAGAAAGTGGCTGGAAAGAAGTGTGACGGTTGGGTGAGAAAAACTCTTTTGTGTTGTAAATTCGCTGAGGTTGGAAAGGGCATCCTGAACAAAGAAGAAATCTGTGAGACTTTTTTTTTTGACTGAAACTGTCTGAGCGGCGTTTTTTAAAGTGATGTCAAATTGAGGCTTGGGGGTTTTTTTTCTTTTTCCTATATTTTTTTGGGGGGGACTTTAGTGTGACTTTGTAGGTAACCGGATTGAATTTTCTCTTATATATATTTTTATGCTCCCTTTGATTTTTTAACTTTCTTTAGGATAGAGGCTCCCTTTGGCTATTTTTTTTTTCTGTATATATTACTCCTTTTTTCTGGCTGGGGGGGAGGAAGAGCATTAAGAAACTTTGCAACACTGCCAACTAGAGGCTTGAAAGTATTTTATTTGAATTGGAGAGAATTGCAAAAAGACCTCTTCTCAAGGACATCTTAACGTGATAAGACAGAGGGAGAGCACAGCAAAATATTATTGCAGGTGCTTTCCTGGACTGTTATCAATATTTTAACACTTCAGGTTTGGCTTTGAAGCTCCTGGAGAAGAGAGTCATAACAAAAGCCTTGGATAAATAAATAAAGTGCAGTGTGCTTTTATATATATATATATATATATATATATATATATATATATATAAATATATATAAATATATATATATGTATATACACCCCATTCGCCAGCTTTTCTCTAAATTTCAATTCTAGTAATATTCTTATTTCTGTCTTTTATTTTAAAGGGAAAGCCTCAGAGTTTTTTCTTTATTTTTCTTTTTTTTCTGATTGTGACTTTTTTGCTTTTTCTATCCATGTTTTTGGACCACTTTGTTTTTCTTTTTTGATTATTGAGACTTTTCAACTGGATTAAGGTGTGAAGAACCTGAAGGAACTTTTTGTTTTTTCTCTTTTTGCTTTTTTTTTGCTCTTAATCAATATTATTATTTTTGGGTTTGTTTGTTTTTCTCCTTTCTATTTTTTCTTTTTTATGGTGGACTATTTTGTAATTGGATTAGGGTCTAGAAGAACCTGAAGATCTTTCTTCTTCCTTTTTTCCTGTTTCTTTTTTGGTTTCGTGCCTTTTACTATTGGAGTTTTCCATTTTGGATTATAATTGGCTGCTCTACCAGTTGGATTAAAAGTTAAAAAGAATTTGAAGCTTTGGAAGCATTGAAATGAGCAGGAAACCAATACCATCTGGCATTTCTACTTCTACCTCTGCTTCCCCACCAGCTGGAGGACAATGTTTAATTCAGACAATGTTGAAGCAAGATAAGAAACAAGAAAGAGTAACTTTACAGATGATTATGCAAGGAATCCAAGATCTCAAGACAAAATCAGACATTATTGAACAAAGAACAGAAAATATTGAACAAAGAATAGAGAAGACTGATGAAAAAGTGGAAAACATTAAACAAATGATGGTCAAGTATGAGGAGAGATTCCAAAAAATTGAAGAAGAAGGAAAACAAAGAGAGAAGAAGATTGGAAATATTGACAGTAGATTAACAGCAGTTGAACAAGAAAAAAGTGGGATGTTGAGGTGGGAGATGGAAAGGTCAGAATTTTACCTCAGATTTCAAAAGATAGAAGAGGAAAAAGGAGAAAATTTGGCAGCAATAATGATAGAAATTTTGGCAGATGCTTTGGAAATTACAGAGGAAAAGATGATGGATGGAATAGATGAGGTATATCGAGTCTATACAAGGTATGCGATGAGAAATAAATTACCCAAGGAAGTCCATATTAGATTTACCAAAAAATCCATTAAAACGCAAATACTACAAGTAGTAAGAGAGAAAACATTGAAATACAAAGGTAAAGAGGTTGTGGTTTTAAAACAAATACCCAGAAGAGTGAGAGAGATGAGAAGAGAATATCGATTTCTGACCAAAATGCTACTGGAAAACGAAGTGATTTATAGATGGCTGATTCCAGAAGGACTAATGTTTTAGGTGGCAAGAGCAGAGACATAGAATTGATTCAATTGAGAAAGCAGAACTTTTCCATGCAGAATTTTTTGGAGGAAGAAGAGAGGAGGCAGAGAAAGAGGTCTCATTAATTGAGTTTCAAGAGGAACAACTGGAGACTGAAAAAGAGAAAGGAGCTGTAGGTGGACAGGTGGACAGTAAAGAACAGCGTGAAGTGAGATCCACGAGAGCTGTTAGACCTAAATATAAAGCATAATCATGGAAGAAAGAAAACTGATTACAATGAATATAAATGGACTTAATTCAGCTGTTAAAAGAAGGAAAACTTTTCATAAATTAGAGAAATTAAAATTTGATATAATTTGTCCACAAGAAGTTCATATTAAAAAACAACATGAACAATTGTTAGTACAGCCAAAATTGGGGAAAATATTTACTTCTTTGACTCAATGTAAGAAAAGAGGAGTGGTTCTATACATTAAAGAGGCTATCCCAGCAAAATTGATTTACACGGATGAAGATGGAAGAGTATTAATGGTAGAAATAATGGACAATAATATAAAAATACTCTTGATTGCAATTTATGCTCCAAATGATAAACAAGAAGAGTTTTATAAAAAGCTACACATGAAAATAATTGGACTGAACTATGTTAATATAATTATGATGGGAGATTTTAATGGAATTGTGGACAATAAATTGGACTATATAGCAACAACAATAAAGCAAAATAGAAAGGCTCTCCCAAGGTCTTTTTTTAAAATGACAGATGAATTAACTTTAAAAGATATTTGGAGAGAAAGAAATGTTAAAGCTAAACAATATACTTTTTATTCAAATAGACATTTATCATGGTCCAGATTAGATATGATTTGGATCTCAACAGAATTAATATCCAATATTCAAGAAACAAATGTTGAAACAAGTACTTGGGCAGATTATTGCCCAATGACAATTAAATGGAAGGGACAAAAAAAAAGATCAAGATGGACATTAAATAATACTATTTTAAAGGAGAAAGATTTTATACAATGGATGGAGAAGGAATTGGCTTTTTTCTTCAGAGAAAATAAAAAAGAAGATACTTCAACGCAGAATGTGTGGGATACAATGAAGGCATACGCTAGAGGTTTGATCATAGATTATACAAGAAAAAAGAATATTAGGAAAAGGCAAGCTTCTAAGGCCTTAGAAGACGAGTATAAAAGTCTTGAAAAAGAATTGCAGAAAATGCCACAGAAAAAGGATATTAAATTGAAGCTGGATGTAATCAAACATAAAATGGAATTAATAGAGAAAGAAGAACTGGCACAGAAAATCAGAAACTCTAAACAGAATTATTTTGAAGATGCAAATAAACCAGGTAGATGGCTAGCATATAAATTGAGAAAAGAGAAGGAATCAAGAAAAATATTGAAGTTAATAGATGAACAAGGCCAAGTTTGTTATGGGAATAAGGAGAAAAAAGAAATTATTCGAGATTTTTATGGGCAACTATATAAACAAGAGAATATTGATGAGGAAAAAGTCAAACAGTATTTACAGGAAGCTAATTTACCGAAGATACCTAAAGAGACTGAAGAAATGCTAGAAAGCAATATAACAATGATGGAACTAAATGAAGCATTTAAGAGACAAAATAATGGGAAAGCACCGGGTCCAGATGGGCTTCCAGCAGAATTCTATAAAACATTTCAAGAATCATTGAGCATCCCATTGTTAGAAGTTATGAATGAAGTTATGTTAAAAAAGATGATACCCAAAACATGGTCAGAGGCTTATATTACACTTATACTGAAAGAAGAGACTGACCCACTGCAAATTAAGAATTATAGACCTATTTCTTTATTGAATGCAGACTATAAAATCTTTGCTTCAATCTTACCAGAAAGACTTAAAAAATATTTAAATAATTTTATTCACCCAGATCAAAATGGATTTCTGCCAAAGAGACAAATTAGAGACAATATGAGAGTAATCTTGGATACTTTGGAATACTATGAGGCTCATCCTGAAAAGCAAATGGCTTTGATATTCCTAGATGCTCAAAAGGCATTTGACAACGTGAACTGGAGATTTATGTTATTACTATTGGAGCAGATGGGTTTTGCTAAAAAATTTATTCAAGCAATAGAAGCCATATATAATAAACAGACAGCAAGGGTAATGATGGAGGGGGATCTTACAGATTTTATTAATATAAGGAAAGGCACAAGACAAGGATGTCCCCTATCTCCTTTGCTATTTGTGTTGACCTTGGAAGTGTTGAATAGAAATATTAGGGATGATAAAAGCATAAAAGGAATGAAAATTAAGAAGGAAGAATTTAAGCTACAAGCTTTTGCTGATGATTTAGCTTTTATTCTGGAAGACCTGCTAGAAACAGCTCCAAAGTTATTGGAAAGGATACAGACATATGGAGAGGTGGCTGGTTTGAAAATAAATAAAGATAAAACAAAGATTTTGACAAAGAACATGCTATTGAGACAGAGAGAAGAACTGGCAGATCTTTTGAAAATTCAAGTTACAAATAAGGTTAAGGATCTGAGGATATATTTGACAACAAGATGTAGCACATTAAAGGAGAATAATTATATTAAACTTAAACAACAGATAACTACAGATTTGAAGAAGTGGGAAAACTTGCAATTGTCATTAATAGGGAGAATTTCAACAATTAAGATGAATATTTTACCTAGAATTTTATTTTTGTTTCAAACAATACCAATTAGGCTTGAAAAAGACTATTTGGAAGATTTAAATAAAATTATGTTGAAGTTTATATGGCAAGGTAAAAAAGCGAGAATAAAGCTAAAGCTTTTGCAAGATGCTAGAATTAGAGGAGGTTTTGGCTTGCCTAATTGGGAATTGTATTATCAAGCTGCAAGTTTGATGTGGGTCAAAGAATGGATAACATTAAGAAAACATAGGTTGTTGACATTAGAAGGGCATGATTTGCTGTTGGGCTGGCATGCTTTTTTATGGTATAAGGGAACTAAAACACAGGGTTATTTTAGAAGACATTATGTACGGGAGTCTTTGTGGTTAAATTGGGAGAAGATAAAAAGACAATGTTATTTGAAAATTCCAGTTTGGTTATCGACTATTGAAGCATTTTCCTACCCTATAATTTACAAGAAGGAACAAACAGTTAGATATGGGGAACTTTTGGATGAAAAGGGTGAACTTAAATCGATCCAAAACTTAGAGGAACAAGGTATAAGGATGATTTGGTTTTCATATGCACAAATACATTCAAGGTATGATGAAGATTTTAAAACGGAGGGATTCTATGATAAGCAGACTGATTTAGATAAGATCTTGATGGGTACTGATGAGAAGGTGATTAAAAAATTATATGGTTATTTATTGGGAATGAAATTAGAGGAAGAACAAGTCAAAGAAACTATGATTGTTTGGGGGAAGAATTTTGGATATGGGGTTGATCTAGAGAAATGGCAGAAATTGTGGTCTCAAAATTATAAAATGACAATGTCAACAGTATATAAAGAAAACTTGTATAAGATGTTTTACAGGTGGCACTTTCCTCCGACAAGAATAGCAAGAATATTTAAGAACAAATCTGAAAAATGCTGGAAATGTCATCAGATACCCGGCTCGTATTACCATATGTGGTGGACTTGTGAGGATGCTAGAAAATATTGGACTAAAATTCGCATGTGGTTGAAAAAAATGACAAAGAAACATATAGACTTGAAACCAGAGATCTTCTTATTGGGAATTTTACCTGATATATATAGTAAAGATTTGAAATACTTGATTGTAAATGTATTAACAGCGGTCAGGATTGTATTTGCTAAAAATTGGAAGAATGAGAAAATACCATTACAGGAAGAAATTATTAAGAAAATATTGGAATGTGCTGAGATGAGCAGATTGACATTTGAAATTAGAGAGCAAGAGGATAAACAATTTTATGAAATTTGGGATCTTGTTTATAAATGGCTAGATGATAAAATACGATAATAGAATATTTAGAATGCTAGATAGTAAGAAATATCTTTATTTTGCTATTATTTTGTTATTTGATATTATATTTATAAAAGGTTTTTTAGGATTGATTTGGTGTGATTATATGATTTGTTGAATAATCTGGTTAAAGTATTGTTAGCTCATAAAGCATGAATGATTAAAAGTATAGTCAAAAATTTCTTTTTTTTAGTGATATTAGGATATATAAGTTTGGATTGATAATATGAGTTGTTATGTAACATAATTGTAACTGGGACTACAGAATGAATGCACAAAAATGATGAACCAATTGACACACTGGATGTACATACGAGAGTTGAATGTTTTAAAGTTTTGTTTGTCTTGTTTGTTTGTAGAAAATTAATAAAATCTTTTTTCAAAAAAAAAAAATAATATATATATCTATTTACAACCTTAACCCATAGTCATCACAACTTTCTTTGTGTTTGACTGAACCCTGGGCTTTTGTAAATTGATCAGCAATATTTTTTTCAGTCATACAATATTCCAGTCTTATTAAACCATTTTTTACAGATTGCCTTACATTCAGATATCTAAGATCTGTATGCTTAGATCTCGTTTTCACAGCAATATTTGTAGCCAACTGTATGGCTGCTTGATTGTCCTCATATACTACAATGGAATCATTAACAGTTATTCCCATATCCAATAACAACTGTTTATACAGAATTAAATCAGTACATAATAAAGATAGACATGAAAATTCTGCTTCCATTGTGGACATACTTATGTGTTGCTGTCTAATTGACCTCCAACCAACCAGGGCTTTTCTTAACAGTATAGCTGTACCTGAAGTTGATTTCCTAGTGTTTATGTCTGTTGCAAAACTTGCATCAGCATATGCACTTAAAATCAGATCATCTTTGGGTTCCAAATACAATGCATAGTGCATTGTCCTTTTAAGATATCTTAAGATACGTTTTGTCGCTTGCCAGTGTCATTCAGTGGGTTCAGCCTTGAATTGTGCCAATTGATTAACGCTATAGGCAATATCTGGCCTTGACCAATTACTAATGTACAATAAACTACCAATTAGCGATTGATAGTCTTACCAAATTTTGGACTTTGAACATCAGTGTTATCTGTCCTAATTGCTTTAATTTTATCCTCTTACCTAATAATGATATTATTTCAGTAGCTTCATTATTAGTTTTTGTAATTAAGGCAATATCATCAGTGAACAACAATAACAATGACACTGTTCCATTTGTCTCTTTCATAAATACACATGGATCAGCTAAACCTGCTTTAAACCCTATATTTGTTAACTCCTTAACAATATATTGGTTCCATTCGTAACCAGATTGTTTTAATCCATAGAGACTCTTTTTAAGCTTCCAACAATCATTATTTGTTCTATCATCCTTAATTCCTACAGATTTCTTTAGGTATATAGTGTGTTGCAATGGTGCATGCAGATAAGCAGTTTCCACATCTAAGTGATTTATGATATAGTTCTTCTTAGATGCCCACACTAAAGCTGCTCTCAAGGTTGTTGCCTTTAGACTCAGTGCAAATACTTCATCATAATCACATGCAGTTTGATTAAATCCTTGAGCTACCAACCTAGTCTTATGGGTAACAGTCCCATTTTTACCTGTTTTTAATTTAAATATCCATTTACAACCAATGGACTTTTCACCTGGAGGTAATTTAACATTTTCATAAACTTCCATTTGTTTCAATGAATTTAGTTCCTTCTCCATCGCTCTATGCCAATTTTCTTGATCCTTTGCAGGATACATTCTAAGTTCTTCAACAGTAGTTAGAACTTTACTAACTTGGCAAACTACACTTGCTTGGTACCTGTCAGGTGGTCTGGTTTCATGTGTTGAACATCTAGGTATTACAGAGCTTACAGGTGGACTTTCATGTACTATCTGTTCCTGGTTATCTATTTCTTCCTGTTCACCTATTTCTTCCTGTTCTGGTCCTATGTGCTCTTCCTGTACTTCCTCTTTAATTGTACTCTTCTTATTACTGATATGTTGTTTTGGTCTTTTGTAGGTTTCTATGATTACATCCTTACTTGAATCTTGCTCCAGTTTTTCCCATCCTACATGTTCAAGGAATTGTGCACTAGCACTACAGTAAACGCTAGATGTACCTTTTCCCCAGAATCTGTATGATTTGTGATTAGATTCATAACCTACAAAGAATAACTTTTTAGCCCTATGCTGCCCCTTATGTCCCCTTATGGAATATGCACCCATGCTGGTGCTCCAAATGTGTGTATGTAGCTTAGGTCAGGTTTTTTACCATGCCACCATGTGAATGGTAATTCACCTGTTGTTGAGTTAACAACATTATTCAATATATGATTACCACACAATATTGCTTCTCCCCACAAAGTTTCGGGTAATTCTGAATCCAACAACATAGTACGAGCCATTGCCTGTATTGTTTGTCCTCGTCTTTCTATAAAGGCATTATGTTGTGGCCTATACGGTGCAGACTTTTTATGTTCAACACCTGCCATCTTCAGTCTATTTTGGAATTTATTATTTATAAATTCCGTACCATTATCAGTCACAAGAGTTACTAATTTCCTTTTAGTTTTTCTTTCTGCAAACTTCAACCAATTAAAGAAATTCTGATATGTTTCCATTTTACTCTTCATTAAATAACAGAAACCATATCTAGAATAATGATCCATTATACTTAATATATAATGAGCACCTCCCACACTTGGTTTTTTAGGACCTATAATATCAGCAAATACGACCTCTAGAGGTTCCTTAGTTTTAAATCCATTAATTCTATTTGCTGGTATTACCTTGCTCTTTTCTTGACTGCAAGCATTGAAGTGCAAATACTTACTGCAAGCCTTCAGTTTTATACCTTTAGATAGTTCAACCATTTGCTTGAGCATTTTAAAATTTATATGCCCTAAACGTCTGTGTAACAAATGTATGCATTCGTCATGAGGTTTAACGTTATCATACACTGTGTCAGCCACCTCTAATTGATTATCTTTTAACACATACAATTCACCTTTTAAAGTTGCAGTCACTTTTTTACCTTCCTTTTCTATTATGCAGTTTTCTCCCCTAAAGGTAGCTACATAACCTAGTTTAATCAAAACTCTAACTGAAAGCAAATTAAACTTAAGTTGTGGTACATATAACATTTTTACATTTTTTTTTATGCAAGAACAATGTGCAATACCTTCACCTTTTGCTTTCATTTTCCAGCCATTAGCTAACGATATCTGTTGTGAACGCGTGGACATCTTAACAAATCTTTTTTTATCTTTCGTTATGCAGTGTGATGCTCCACTATCTACAACCCATAAATTATTATTCACAGTTTCGTTGCTATACATGGCTAACTTTAAGCATTTTTCATCTTTTTTGATGCCTTTTAGCATTCTGGCTGGCATTGTGGCATTTTCCTTTCTTGCAGAATCTAGCTAAATGTCCTTTTCCTGCACAATTAAAACATTTTCTAATTGTATAGGCTGTCGAAGATTCTTTCTCTTCTTGTGATTCCCTTCTTAGTTGATCCCTTTCAAGCCTTCGCCTGGCTTCTTCAATAAATCTGCCGGTAATGTCAGTTAATGTGAGGTTATCTTTTGGCAGTACTTCCAGTGAAGTTACATAGTCGTCATAACTCTCATCTAATGAAGACAAAATTATATAAACCTGATGTAGTTCTGTGAAGATAAGTTCTTTTTCATGCAGTTCCTGAAAAATCCTCTTCATTGTGTTTATATGAATCAATATCTCTCCATTCTTTTGAAGATGTGTTCTGAACAGCTTCCGTGTAAGATTTATATGTGCTCCTACACTGTCTCGAACATAAATCTTCTTTAAATTCTCCCAACATTTCGCAGCTGTTTCTTCTCCACGAATATGGACAAGCTGCTGGTCACAGGGTGTCAGTCCTATTATACAGAGAGCTTGCTCATTCTTCAGTTTATATTCTTTTATTTTCTGGGCATCATCCTCATCCTCTGGATCCCAAGCATCTACCTCTGGTGGGTTTTGAATTATACTCCACAAACCTTCTCTGCGTAGAAGTAGGCTGCATTTCATAGACCATGAAACATAGTTTGTTCCATCCAGTTTAAATATTAGAGACAAACTTGGTAAATTGACTTGTGCCATCTTTCTCTGGATATTAAACTATAATTAATAAAACACAGCTGTCTGTTTACAGTATTGTGTAACTACACTAACTCTCACTTTATATCAGCCTGTTATATCCTGGTTAGTCTGACTGTGCAGCTGGGCCCATAACCAGTGTTAGGGATACACCCTAGCAGAATCTGCACAGCAGTCAGGCAGGTAGGCAAATATGTGAGATAAATGTTTTTGTAGCTTATACTCAGTAAAACAGATACACTGTGCTAGTTAAATAGTTTATTCCAGTAAGAGTTTTAGCATAGACAAAACAGCACATATATCATTCACTAGTTCAGTCCGTCCGGGGATTATTCAGTTGCAAAGTCAATGTCGAAAAAGAGATCAGTAAACTTACAAATATCAGTCCAGTAATATATCTCTTCGCAGTAAAGATATGAAGAAGTCAAACCTCCTTTCTTCCTTTGACATTCAAAAAACTCAGCAGTAGGGAACACGCAGTTAGCAAACAATCAATCCAGCATAGTCAGTCAATCCAGCAAGCAATCCAGCAATTTCTCTTGCTCCCTCTTATGGCGGTTTTACAACCGCACCTGAAATTACATTCTTTGCAGTTTAAAGTGACACACACTTAAACTTACTATCATAGTTTATATATGTTATTTTACCCAAACTACTTTAGGTAACCTTGTTATTCCTAACAATACATGTAGTCATTCAACCAAGAAATGTTCAATTACTGATATCTTTATACTTTTAAGGCTATCTTCCAGTAAAAACTTATAACACAGACTAAACACATTTACTAATTCTAGATCAAGTCTTACACCAGCATAGCAAAACTCATTTAATAAGACTTGCACAGTTACAAAGACACTAGGAAAAATTAGATTAGACGCAAGAAAATATTGGACTAAAATTCGCATGTGGTTGGAAAAAATGACAAAGAAACACATAGACTTGAAACCAGAGATCTTCTTATTGGGAATTTTACCTGATACATATAATAAAGATTTGAAATACCTGATTGTAAATGTATTAACAGCGGCTAGGATTGTATTTGCTAAAAATTGGAAGAATGAGAAAATACCATTACAGGAAAAAATTATTAAGAAAATATTGGAATGTGCTGAGATGAGTAGATTGACATTTGAAATTAGAGAGCAAGAGGAGAAACAATTTTATGAAATTTGGGATCTTTTTTATCAATGGCTAGATGATAAAATACGATAATAGAATATTTAGAATGCTAGACAGTAAGGAATATCTTTATTTTGTTTTACTTGCCTTTGTTATTTGACATTATATTTATAAAGGGTTTTTTAGGATTGATTTGGTATGATTATATGATTTGTAACAGAATAAGCTGGTTAAAGTATTGTTACCTCATAAAGCATGAATGATTAAAAGTATAGTCAAAAATTTCTTTTTTTTAGTAATATTAGGATATATAAGTTTGGATTGACAATATGAGTTGTTATGTAACATAATTGTAATTGAGACTATAAAATGAATGCACAAAACTGATGAACCAACCGACACACTGGATGTACATATGAGAGTTGATGTTTTAATGTTTTGTTTGTCTTGTTTGTTTGTAGAAAATTAATAAAATTCTTTTAAAAAAAAAAAGACACTAGGAAAAATTAGATTCTTTGTCTGCAAAATTAAATAAACAAGCTTGCAATTCAGCTTTAACAGATTTGAATAATTTAGAAACAACATATTTGAAAACAACCATTTACTATGCATATTTTACACAATTAAGTATTGGTCTTGGAGTTTGCTGTGTTCTGCTTGATTGGTGTTTCTAATATCTTCTGTCTGTTTTGTAGCTTTTTTTTTTTTTTGTCTTGATAGGCTGGAAACATTGTGATTCCTATATTGGAGGCTTTTAGTGTGGTTTGGCTCCGAGTAAACGGATGGCTATCATTTATTAGGAAGCTAGGTTTCATCTGGGTGCCTGGTTGGGGGGATCTGTTTGTGCCCAGGTATTTGCCTGGCTTGTGGTGAAAAGAAAGATTACTCACCTAATCCAAAAAGAAACCCCAACCAAAATCCAAGACAGAGAACAAGAGAACTGCAAAGCCCTCCTCCCATATATAAAAGGCACTACAGACAAAATCAGCAAGATCCTCCAAAAACACAATATTATAACAACATTCTTCACAAACAGAAAAAGATCCACCATCCTAAGAAACCCTAAAGACAAAATCGAGTTAGAAAACCAAGGAGTATACGAAATCCCTTGCACCGCCTGTCCCACCACATATATCAGACAAACCAACAGAAGAATAAGTGCACGATTGAAGAACACAAGAACTCAATCAAAAAAGAAGAACCGACCTCTTCCCTGGTCCAACACCTCAAAGCCACAGGACATGAGATTGACTTTAAAAATACCAGAACTATCACCAAAACTGAACATTTCAACAACAGAATAATCAGAGAAGCCATAGAGATAGAAAAACGCCCACACAGCATGAATAAACAAGATGATACCTCCCACCTACCAGCCATTTGGAAATCCACCCTCATTAACAAACGAGTACCTAACATGAAGAATGACACCAGACCCACACCCACGAGGGCCACACAAGATGCTACCACCACATTTCCACATAGAAAGCAGACTCACTCCCACACAGAAGATGAGACATGACCATGGACCAGAAGCCGTACCGCAGCTGCATCACTACCCGCTTCAAACCCCTCCAACCCAAACATGAAGTGAACTGATGCCCACCATGAAGATGTGGCATGACCACGAACATGAAGCCAAACAACAGGATCACAGCTCACCAGCTCAAATCCCCCAGCAACTAAGACTAACCTGAGCACAACCAAGCCCCCACCTGAACAGAACACACCCCCAGCCAATCAGAACACAGCCAACCCCCCAACCAATCAGAACACAACCAACCCCCCAACCAATCAGAACACAGCCAACTCCCCAACCAATGAGAACACACCCCCACCCAATCAGAACACAGCCAAGCCTCCACCCAATCAAGTCACACTCCCACTAGCAGTCAAAAGGAAGAAGCAGCTGCAAGCTCACATTACTCCGAGAAGCACAAAGCCGAAGAGACAAGCCTGAAGATGATGAATGAGACTTCATTGAAACATTGCCTAGATACTTCCAATTTTATGCAGGAGAAAACCCGAATAACCAAAGATAGATACATAGATAGATATAGATATAGATATTCTTAAGTTTTTGCGGGTATTTACATGTATGGTATTCAGCTTTGTTAGGGTATTTTCTCACGTCATTATAGTTGTGCTTTTAAAGTTGTAGCAACGTTTTGGCAGAATCTCATCTGTCATAATATACAATATACAATAGACGCAATCTACACAGACTTCTGTAAAGCCTTTGATTCAGTGGTACATGACAAACTACTCCTAAAACTAAAATCTTATAGTATCTCTGGACACCTGCACAACTGGATAGAAGCATTCCTGTCAAACAGACAACAAATGGTCAAAATTGGGAGCATCCTATCAAATTCTGTACCTGTCAACAGTGGAGTCCCCCAAGGCAGTGTTCTAGGACAAACTCTTTTCATACTCTACATAAATGATCTCTGTGATCATATTAAGAGCAACTGCATTCTCTTTGCTGATGATGTAAAGTTACTCAACACCACAGACAATACTGCTACCCTTCAAAAAGACCTCTATTGAGGTAATTCCCCGTTAGGAGAATGAGCGCATACAGGGAGACGTATTTGAAAGTAGTGTTTGAAAAATACACACACAGAGATACACTGTACAGTAAATGTAGGTTTTTACTTCCAGAAACTTTAACCAAAGTTCAAAATGAGCAGTCCAAAGTCATTCACAGGTTAAATCAGCCAGTTTTCAGTCCAGGGATAATCTAATAACAACTTCCAGTATCAAAAACAGTTCAGTATTAGACTTATATCAAATCCATGAAAACAGTCAATTAGGAAAAATGGAGGAACGGCAAACTCTCCAACAGAAGGCAAACAGAGACTCACTCACACTCTCTTCTGAGACAAAGACTAAGACAACCCAAGTTTCTGGCTCCATCTTATGGCCGTTTGAGAAACCACACCCAATTACAGTTTTGCATTTTCTTAAAGATACAGTATTAAAATGTTTATCCTGGTTTACATATTTCCAACCCAAATAGCTGTTAGGTGACTTCCATTCTTAACATTCTCCCCTTTTGGATAGGACAATATATACAACCTTACGTTCTAAGTCCATAATCCTCACAGCAAGCCTTATGCTTTATAGAGTCTTGGGCCTTTGTAAAATGATCTGCTATGCTGTTTTCTGACATACAGTATTCCAGCTTAATCATTTTACTTTGCACACATTGTCTCACAATTAAATATCTTAAATGTGTGTGTTTCGTTCTTGTTTTAACAGCAATATTTGAAGCTATCTGTATTGCTGATTGATTATCTTCATAAACAACAATGGAATCTGTTACATTAATTCCCATGTCAATTAATAATTGCTTATACAAAACTAAATCTGAACATAATAAAGATAAGCATGAGAATTCAGCCTCCATTGTTGACAAACTTAGATGTTTCTGTCTGATAGACCTCCATCCAATCAACACCTTTCCCAATAATACTACAGTACCCGATGTAGATTTTCATGTGTTTATGTCTGTAGCAAAAGCATATGCAGTTAAATTCAGTTCATCTTTAGACTCCAAATACAATGCATAATACATTGTTGGTTTCAGATATCTTAACACACGTTTAGCAGCTTGCCAGTGCCTTTCAATTGGCTCAGCGTTAAATCTTGCTAACTGATTAACACTGTATGCGATATCTGGCCTTGACCAATTACTGAGATAAGATAAACTACCAATCAAAGACTGATAAATGTTCTTATCAAAAACAGGACTTTGAACATTGCTATGGCTAAACTCCTGGCTCATTGGTGTCTTAGCCGGCTTACAAAGTTCCATTTTAAAACTTTTTAGTAATTGGTTAATTTTATCTGCCTGTGAGGTCTTGTATCCTCCCCTAGTTTTATCTATCTTTAAACCAAGATATTGTTTGAGTTCTCCTAATTGTTTTATTTTAAATTTCTTTTCCAATAGTGAAATTATCTCAGTGGCTTCTTGTTCAGTTTCGGTGATTTATGCTATGTCATCAGTAAATAATAGCAATAATGAAATTACACCATTACTTTCTCTTTTGAACAAACATGGATCAGCCATGCCAGCTACAAAACCTATCTTAGTTAATTCTTTAACTATACATTGGTTCCATTCATATCCTGATTGCTTCAAACCATAAAGACTCTTTTTCAATTTCCAGCAATCAGTTGTATTATCAGTTTTGATTCCTAAAGTTTTCTTTAAATATATAGTGTGTTGCAACAGTGCATGCAGATAAGCTGTCTCTACATCTAAATGATTTACAATGTATTTCTCCTTAGCTGCCCACACTAATGCAGCCCTTAATGTAGTAGCCTTCAGATGAGGTGCAAACACCTCATCATAGTCATTTGTTATCTGATTGAACCCTTGTGCTACTAACCTGGCTTTATGGGTAACAGTCCCATCCACACCTGTCTTTAGCTTATATATCCATTTACATCCTATGACATGTTTACCTGGTGGCTGTCATGTCCCTGTCAGAATGTGATTCCGAGGAGGAGGCCGAGCAGCTGACACAGAGTGGGAGTATGTGGTTCCATTGGCTGTGGAAGAAATTGGGGAAGGACAAAGTCTGGGTGGGCAGAGCAGGGGAGAGGTAGAGCAAGTCAGAGGGAATTCAGAGGAAGATCCAGGCCCACCTCCTTTTCATCCTAGAGCATGCAGGGAGGAACAAAGAAGGGAGCAACATGAGTTGCATAACTTATGGGGGAGGAAAGGGCCCTGATTCCCTTCATTAGCTGCAGCTGGGAACACAATGTCTAAAAAGGAAGATTGTGCACAGCAACTTGTTTGAAGCAAATTCTGAGTTATCTGTTATTGTCGAGGCTTATCTGGGTTCCTAGCGTCTTCCCAACTGTGTGTGTTTTGCTGGCCTTTCAAGTCTGGAATTCCTTATCCTACCCTGTCAAGTTAATTACTGCAGCATGGTCTGTGTGGATTTTTATTTACAGTTTGTATGTACTTTGTTTTCAGCCTGAATTTCTTCCATTTAAAGACTGTTCTTGGGAGAGTTTTTTTCTCCAGCCGAAGGTAACCTGGACATTGGGGGCAAAGTTGGAGGTATTAAAGGGACTCTTCTTACTTATGTGACTGTGTTGCCTTTGTGCCACACCTCGGGTCATCACTATGACTGAGCCAGTCACTTTCTTTCAACCCTAGGAAGAAGACTATGCCAAGCTACTTCTGAAAAATTTTGCTAAGAAAACTGCAGAGACTTCTCCAGGCAATCACAGACACATACTCATGCAGTAAAATTGCCCTAATATATATTTTGAAGTCAGGTAAGTCTGACTCTTATTTTTAGGGCCAATCACCCAATCATTTCCTGAATATTTGGTACAAACACAGTCCTATTTCAATTTGTATAAAATTCAACATGCAACTTGTTTCCTTTATGTTCCTAATATTGTATTCTCTTTCAGCCCTTATAACTGGGTAGTGAATTAATGCACACACACACACACCTATGCATGCATGTGCATGCACACAAGCAGGCACGCATACACACACACACACACACACCTCCTATTGCTGAAAATAGTACAAATAATACATAACTGCTTGAAAGGCAAATCAATACAAGCATAACCATATTATGGAAGGCTCCTTCCCTCACATATTTTAAACAGGCTGTCAGAAGTAGATGCCTGAAGCATCATTCTGCATATCAATAAAAAGTTGTGCATGAGCTATTTCATTTGTATGAATTCCCTGTTTTTTCCATTTAAAAAAAAAAAAGGATCAAAGATTTCTTCTCTTTTATTGGGAAAGCAATGCATCTGTCAATGTCATTTGTGATATCACATATTTTACCTGTGCTTTTCTGGCATTAATTATTTCACTACTCAAACAAAATCAAAGAATCATTCACCAAAATAATCAATGTGCCGCAGAATGACAATGTTATATTTTATTTGTCTTTCCTTAGCCATTATCCCAGAATATAATCACGTTAGCTGTACAACTTATGACATTCAAAGTTTATTTGACTGACAGAAATGGGGCTGCCTTTCCTGATGTTGAACAAATCAGGTTTCAGCTATCCCTGCAGAATATCCCACATACACATCGTCAGTCAGTCATGATAACCCAATATGAGCACAGAGTCCAAAATTTCCATTACTAAGCAAGGAGGTTAAGTGAGTTGCACTCTGTTTTATTACCTTTTTTGCCACAGTTATTAAGTGAATCACTGAAGCTGTCAAGTGAATCATGCAGTCATTAAGCAAATCCAACTTTCCCCATTTACTCTGTTTCTCAGAAGCCAGCTGGGAAGATTACAATTGGTGATCACGTGACCCTGGGATAATGCAGCCATCATAAATGCATGCCAAGTGCTTGAATTTTCATGAAGTGACCATGGAGATAGTGCAATAGTCATAAGTGTGAAAACCAGGATGAGTTTTCTTAATTCATTTTTTCCAGTAATATTGTAACTTTGAATGATCACTCAACCAATGGTTGTAAGTCAAGGACTACCTGTAATAATAAAATACATATAAAAACCATTTGTTATTCTTAAGGAAAGTAATGTTACTAAAATTGTTCATGCTTCTGATAAAGGGGAGATGTCCCTTCTTTACATATTTCTTTTTTTTTTTTACTATATTATTTTGTCTTTCTTTTCTACATGTCTATTTTTTTTCTTATTCTCTTCTTTTTGGCACCTTTTCTTTTTTTCTTTTTGTATTTTGCACAGGGAGTCCTCAACTTGCAATTGTTTGTTTAGTGACTGTTCAAAGTTACAATGGCACGGAAAAAGGTGACTTATGACCATTTTTCATACTTATGACTGTTGTGGTATCCCGATGGTCACATGATCAAAATTCAGAAGCTTGGCAACTGACTCATATTTATGACAATTGCAGTGTCCCAGGGCCATGTGATCACCTTTTGCAATCTTTGTCAAGCAAAGTGAACAGGAAAGCCTAATTCACTTAACAACCGTGTTACCAACTGCAGTGATTTACTTAACAAAAGTGGCAAGAAAGGTCATAAAATGGGGCAAAATTCACTTAACAAACAACTCACTTAGCAACAGAAATCTGGGGCTCAGTTATGATCATAAGTCGAGGACTATCTGTATTCATTGTTGTTGTTGTGATTGTAATCTTTAATTACTCAATTACTCTTTAGTACTGGAGTAATTGTACTCTAATTACTAAAAAAGATTTATTCCAAATTATTTTGTTCCTGGCAATAAATGTTTTGTGCCATATTGTCACTGAAAAAGGTTCCTTTATGTCTAGCCAGAGTTTAATTATGTTTCACAAAGTAAAACCAAATACAATGTAGCTTATTTAATGTACATGCTTTCTGAATCTTTTTCCGTCTCCCTCATTTTTCCTCAGCCACAAAATGCTCAAAATACATCAGTTTGACTATTTAATTATGCCAGATAAAATATTTGACAATCTCGGTTATCTCAGTGATCCTGCAGGAATGTCCATTGTAACTACTGAGATGTCACTGTACATTTTAAAATGTCTTGTTTCTGATCAGCTGGTAGTCTTATAGTGTGAAGATAGGAGTCTAGATATGCTACACTGAGCTGAACACTTCTGAAAAATAAATTTAGCTAGTCAGCAAACAGCTAGGCCACCACAAGAGCCCCCTTTATTTCACTGATTTATATACCTTTATGAAATCAATTGAACTGTGAAGAAGCTCTTAGTGCCTCCTCAAGATGTAAGACCTTCACACCTGACCCATTGACTTAAATTATCTACAAACCAAACTCAATGTGCCACTTTGTATTAATTTCAGCATCACATATTGCTTTCGCCTCCTGCTATAAATGAAAGTTCTCAAGGAACTATATATTCACAGGACTGTTGACCTTCTCTGAACAAGTTAAAAGTAGAAATCATAAGGGTTTTATCAGTGAATAATATTTTTATTTATTTATTTGATTTGCCAATCGCTTACAAGATAATAGGCATAAGTATATACATAGTTATGAATACATGAAATGGGTACATATAAGAAAAATAAAAGAAACAATAGGACAGGGACGGTAGGCACATTGGTGCGCTTATGCACGTGCCCTACAGACCTCTTAGGAAGGGGGTGAGGTCAATAGTAGACAGTCTAAGGTTAAAGTTTTTTGGGTTTGGGGACGAAACCACAGAGTCAGGTAGAGTATTCCAAACATTGACCACTCTGTTGCTGAAGTCGTATTTTCTTCAGTCAAGTTTGGTGCGGTTAACCTTGAGTTTGTATTTTTGTGTGCTCTTGTGTTGTTATGGTTGAAGCTGAAGTATTCATTGACAGGTAGGACATTGCAATAAAAATAATAATAACAACAACAACAACTTATATGATGTTTTGCTTTGTTTTCTGCCTCAGGCAACAATTCTCACATTGACTCCACATTGCTTAACTCCTGCATTCCCAGTCTGGGTGCTACAGAGGAGACCCTGAAACTTCCTGTAAAGCTCAAGTCCTATGCCACTTGCCTAAGAAACCAATTGGACCCCACTTTGGCCCTGTCTGCATTAGATTAGATGCAGAATTTTTAGATGGCAACCTAATACAAATGAGAAGAATATATTATCATGGTTGAACACTTGACCAACTCCTAAGGATCCCCAACTTCATCTAGAATTTTTTAAACACAACTGACATTTAGTAAAAATGCAGTCCAAAGCAAACTGATACGGCTCCATAAAATGAGATAATGAGGGAAATATTGGTGTCTATGGTGCATTGGTAGTCAAGTTTCAAAGCAAGTAAACAAGAAGAAATACAAAGTAAGAGTGAACATTCTTGGGTGATCAGATTCTAAGCTGATGTCCGAGGAATATTTTGATTCCAACTTGAGCCAGGATTGTTCAAGAATAAATAAAAATGAGATCCAGACAGTTGTGAGGAAAGAAGAAATATGTATTCCTAAAAGCGAAGTTTGCCTTTAAGGGTAGCTGTAGAGAAATGGGGTACAACAACACAGTTTTGATATAGGGGATATTGTCCTGGGTATGGAAATGTCTATGTGCTGATTCCAGGATGACACTTGTATATAAGAAGTATGTCTATAATGTTTATTCTTGTGAATGTGCAGTTCTATTGGAAGACCTAATTTAACTAATTCTGTTTGTGTTTACAGGCCTTATTCTTTGATAGGGGGATTATTTGGGGGCTTGAGGAAGTTTGAATCAAAGATTTTGCCCCTATTGCTATTTTTACTTGATTAACTTACTTTCAGCTTGACTGTCAATTATCTAGTAGAGACACTGATTCTCAGTCCACTGTGGATTCTGTTAATGTTTTAAGGGAAAATGGAAACAGTGTTAGGAATACAATATATTTTGATATAAAACTTATCACACTGACTTGCTGCAATTTCTCTTCCAGAAGCTGGCAGGTAACACAATTGGGCAGACAGGCTCATGAACCATGGTGACAATACTTTACAATGTTTGACGTAATGTGGATAGAAGGACACATGGACCTGGTTCTGGCAGCTAGTTCTTGAGTCACAACCTGGTTTTAGTTTTATGCAACTATGGCATAAAAATGATTTAGTTTTTGAGTATTTAAGAACAATCCAATATATTATCTTGTCTTCAAACAACTAGCTTTGGCAACCGACATTTACTATTTCCCACTTAAGTAGCTCTACTTTACAGAAACTAAAGTGTGCATAAATGTCTTTGGACTGATGCAGCAGCATCAACTCAGTAGTCAGGTTGCATTCCCTTTTATAACCTTCTGTGCTTATAATGTTATTTTTGTTTTTATGAATGTATTAACGCTCTGCTCACTCAAAAGCATAACATCTACAGTATCTGCAGTTCACAGAAAGAAAAATTAATTCTACTTTATTGGTCACTTGTAACTTACTCAGGCATTTAACAGCACTTCATAATATTCAACCCAAGATGAAAAAAGAAGAAATGTACCGTGTTTCTCCAACAATATGGCTTCCACCAATAGGAAGCCCCACTATGTTTCTTTGGCATAAAATCAAATTAAGCCCCTCCCCCCAAATTTAGGCCTATTTTAAAACATGCAAAATAAGGGGGAAGGGCGGGGGACTTGCCATTAGGAGCGCCCCCGGGCAGCAATTCCTCGCCACCAGCCGCTCCTAACGGGTGATCATGGCAAAGTGCGGAGCTCCCTACTCCCACCTTTGCTGCAGACGCCTTTGGCACCCGCCGCTATTGCTTTCCCTTCTGCCCATTCCGCCAAGTTTGGAGCTGCCGCTTCCATGTTTGGAGTGCCGCCGCCATTTGGGGCTCCAAACAGCGGCAGTGCTCCAAACGCGGAAGTGCCAGCTCCAAACATGACAGCGGGCGATCTTTTTATTTTGGTCCGCGTGAAGTTCAGAGCGAGCATGAGAGGGAGATGAATGAGAGAATAAGTATACAATCTTGTTATATGTAAGAATACATCTGGAATAAAAAACGGGGGATGTAGCATCTTTTGGCATCTTTTCATCTCAAAGGAGGATAAGAATGAATGTCCAAAGTGCTAATATTAAAGCATCTCTCTCATTTGTAAAAAGGCCTTGGAAATCATTTGATCAGGAAGAATCAACTGATAAATCCCTGAAGGTTTCCCGAAGTACAGTCAAGACCATTATATGAGGCAAACGAAGATCTTGATCAAATCAATTGAAGATACAATTGCAAAAGGGAAAATAAAAAATAACACAAAAGTAATTCGGAAGCATTTTACTTGTTGCTTAAAACATGGGATAGCCATGTGATTGACAGACTTTATCCTTGTTTTCCTGCTTTCCCTTGCTTTGTATCCTAAAAAGCTTTTCCCGTTAGCAGTACTGTACACTTGGTGGGATCATCCTTGATGTCTTCCTGCTCCACAGCAATAATTACATAGCTTGTTTGCTCTAAACATTTGTTCTAGGTGGGGTTAAATATTGTGACATGATGATAATGACAATGACAATGACGACGACGACGATACATATTATATCTGTACATAAAATGAGAAAGGCCACAAGGATTGGGAAGGGAGAAAGGTTATAAGGAAAGTTCTTCCCCAGAAGCAAATAATTTGACAACATCCCAGATTAAAATTAATGGCCCATTTTCACTATTTTGGCAATTTATCAAATCCTGGTACAACACTTGAACAGATTTTTGATAGCCATCGAATAAGCCAGGAAGGTCAATACCTTTTCCAATTTTTGCTTTCTGGAATTCATATACTTTAGAAGGAATTTATGTGTGAGAATTTTGTTATGAACTGGGTCTCATTTTTCAGACAAATGCAGAACTGTGACGAATGTCTTAATGGTGAGCAAATGCTTTGGCAATTTCAAATGTAGAACATTTTTCTTGAAAACCTATTTGTGGAACATGGGGTTCATTGAGAGTTCTCAAATCTTTCATCCTGATTTTGCTCTGCCAGGTTTTCAACAGAAATCTTCTTGATATAAAACAGGGAATCAACGAAAAGGATCAGAGGTGAAATGCTCTTCTCCTCTACATATATAAAGGTAGATACTGTAGCGCGGGGGAAGGAGGGACATTTTGTTTTCAAACTTTCTACATTTCTCTGCTTTTGTCCTGCATGAATAAGCTACCCTGCAAAGAACCAACCAAAGAAGTTTAGAGCATGCTGCACATGCCTATGCAGCATGCCTGTGGAATATAGACAAGCAGCATGCTGCTTTTGTACAAAAATCATAGAAACATATGTTCAATCAAAGAATTTTACAGGATAAGCAGGCAGCTTTCATTGTTTTGCTATAAATAATATCGTTGAAATGCGAATGAGTTATTTTAGAAATAAAAATCTTCGCACATTTCACGGCATGAAACTTGGCAAAATGCTGTAATAGGCAAAGATCAGGTTAGATTCAATTGTCTGCAGGGGTACAAATATCTGGAAAGATTTTAAATCTCCCAGAAAATATTTCACATATATTTCAAGACCATGCCACTAAAATTCCTTCACCAGTGATAAAGGTTGAAGTTAAAAAAAGAAAAAAAAATAGAAGGAAATGAGACTTCTATCAAAAGACGCTACCGTGAACACAGGACATGGTTAACCCAGCTTCGGTGATTATGTGAGAGCATTTTTGGCATGCAAGTAAGTCCTTCAGTTCTGCTGATCAGTTTCCCAGATAAAGGCTGACTGAATATTTAATACTATAGGTAAAAAAGCATTGGATTATGAGACATATTTTCTACATCATTTGGAAAAATTACAGCATATGGTGATAATGAATGAAGTGAACAGATTGGCAAAGCCTATAGACAGAAATTACACCTCCAGATGATATATAAGACATGCCTTAATACCCAGTTTGACAGGATGTGCACTTTTACAAGTCAAATATATATATTGCCTATAGTTATCCAAAGACTGATTAATCAGTAGTCTGAATTAAGGAGATTTTAGTATTATGAAATAAATGTCAACAGCATATGGCAGAACAGTATTTAGTTGGCCAGTTAGGAATGAATTGTGTTCATCTGTAATAAATGTAGAGCTCACTCAAAATCTTGTATTGAAGTATTATTTTAGAGCTCTTAGAACCTGTGTGGGCTGATTGTTCTACTGAAATGTTTTGATGCCATGGAAACGCTAGCAGATATTTTCTCTTAATTGCATGAATGGTTGACAGATATGTTTGCAGCACAGTAGAATTAAGTTCTTGATGAACTATGCCTTAAAGCAAGAATGAAGCAGGAAACACAGAGAGCTGGAAAGAGTTTCAAAGGACATTTGAACAAGGGACAGACCTGATGTTGTGATGACGAAACTCAGTCTACAAGCTTGTAGCCAAATGGGGCGGAAAAGGACTTCAGACAGAAGACTTATTACATCACACACAGCACTGCTGGTTCTATCTCTCTTTGGAACATAATTTGTTCCTTCTTGTAGAGACTTCTTTTGCCTTGGGGATTAATGGTATCTCTTCCCATTCATTTCGCAGAGAATAAACTCAGTCTGAATGGCCTGTCAGTTCTTGAGAGTAGCTTTGAATCTCTGTTCATGTTAGCAAGATATATAGTTTCAGGTATTTATCTTCCAAGAACTATGGGATATTACTGATGGAATCTAACACAATCCTTTAAATGTCAATCCTGTTGAAAAAGCCCCAAATGTCCCTCTACAAAGGGAATTATTAATAATTATTAATAATTAATAACCCCAGATACAGGGAAATGCTGAGAAATATCATTCCACTGCAAATAGAAAATGTTGAGGTCTTCCTTCCCAAACCTGGTACCTTGTCTCAGTATGCTAAACAAATATTATTGCAGTAATGGGGAGGTTCAAGAGGTTTCATTTCATACGACTGGAGGGCACCAGCTCAGTCACGTCTACTATAGGAGAACTGCAGTGCTATGAAACTTAGTTGCCAGTTATGGTATTTCTAATTGTTATAAACTAACTCCCAAAGCACAAACCCTTAGCAAAGGTGGAGCTCAAATTCTACCTGAAAATATAAAGTTTAATGTTATTACAGCATGACTTTGTTTGGCCTTCTAATGTTAAGCTTCCTATATTATTCCTATTGGTATCTTATGACTATTACTTTGTTGGTGGTATTTTATGATTTATGTTGTATGTTACGATTTATCATTTTGTTGCTTGTATGAATACTAAAAGCTTATGCACTGGAAACAAATTCCTTTTGTGTCCAATCACACTTGGCCAATAAAAAATGTTATGTTATGCTATGCTATTCTACTCTACTCAAATTTTACAGCATTATTGACTGTGATGGTTAACTATCCCTAACAATAACATTAATGTTCCAGAAATAATCATATGGCTAATTATGGAAGCCATTATTATATTTCAAGGGAGATTTACATCCCTTAAACTAAGGTGACCAACTTTTTTACAATGAGAAGGAGGACACAAATAAATTGAAGAAAAAAAAAGTCACTTGCGTGCCGTGCATTCTTGCGCATAGCATACTCTCTCAAAACAATTCTCTTCTGTGGAGCGCATGCATCTCATAATCGCATCTTGCCGCTCTGTACCGAGCCTTGACGAATCACCATGTCAAATACAAATACATCACATCACACAGAACAGATCGGATAGGCATCGATCAAATACAGAGATTTACAGATTAGTCTTCAAATCTCAAAAAGGAGGACATGTAGGAGGACACTTTTCGAGAGAGGACAGAACTTACAAAAGGAGGACTGTCCTCCCTAAAGGAGGATGGTTGATCACTTTACTTAAACTGCTAGGGATAAAGTTTTATGTTCAATATGAATTCTCATTTAATGAAAAGACCTGTTCTCAGTATCCTTAGGTGGAATAAACCTATCTGTTGGTAATCATAAACTTCCTGCAGAAACTCCTCTGACTAAATGGATGTGGGAAGCTTGGCACTCAAATATGCCCTGATTTTATTTTCATCTCATTTCATTATGCTTATCAACTCTGACATTTCATATACTTTACACTTACTGGAGTACTAAAATTGGAAGTGTCAAAATAGAAAATGCATTAAAATCAACTTAATTAAAACCACACCTATAGTGTCATAAATGTTCATAGTGCTATAGAAAGATTTGAATTAGCCTATACATTAGCTAAATAAATTCAGATTTAATTTTTACTCTGAATCTGTTCAGTTTTTTTCAGAGTACATCTGCCTACATGCCACTCTAAGGCCTGAGTTTGGGGGGGGGAGGGACTCTCAATCACAAAATTACTAGAAAAATCTAGGATTACATGGATCTAGAATTGAGGAAATGTTAAACTCAGTCTCCACTCAGCAATGAAACTCACTGGATGATGACTGTACCTGATGCTAATTCTCATCATTTTTACAGAATGGGTCTAAGATTGGTGACAATGAGAGAGGCTGCCCATCTATACTGTGGGTGTATTTTTTCATTTTTAATTCTGTTACCACGATACTAGCATATCAGATCAGATAAACATTAAAATAGCTCAGATTCTATAATTTATTTACATGCCTAGAAAAGGAATTCAACAGCACCATCATGTGGCAAACACAAAACATGTCAACTAAAAAAGTAGATATAAAAGGAAAAGGTATTTCCTTCTTTGAATTTTTCTTATTTATTTGTTTATATTTATTTATTTATTTATTTATATTTATATATTTGTTGTTTGCATGGTCCAATCTTGAAAAGGTGTACCTGTGTTCCATCTCTCCATCTCCACTTGTACTAATTTTATAACATTGGTATTAACTTTGCTGCTGTACAAAAGCTAGTATATCTGACCTTGTATCTCCTATCAAAGAAAAATCAATACATGATAAAATAATTAAATCATAGTCTATTGAATTTAGGACAAAAATAAAGAATTCTGCCCTAAATCAGACTAGTTGGTTTACCTTATATTGCTGCCAAGTTTTTTAAGCTACTGTTAAAAGCTTATAATAATACCCTTGAAAGATTTTTGAAGCATAAAACAGTGTTTCTCAACACTATCAATCACTACAAATAAAACCAGCAGTTCAAACTTTTTATAACCCAACAGAAACAAGTCCCTATTTTATATAGCACAGAAGTTCTGCAATGAAAGAATTTAATACCCACAATCAATGCTCATTTCAGAAGTATGAGGCCTTTTCTTCCTGTATCCTCAATCTTGCAGCCATTTTTTATGGTAGGCAAGTGAAAAATGAAGGCAAACTTGGACAGAAAACATGTCTACAAACATTTCTGGTTGTAAATGCTGAAGTTTAAAAGCAGACTTAGCACTGAATTTGGAAATCTTGGAAATTCATGTAACTGTGAAATGTTGAACTCTAGTGAGTGCTTAGCCAGCTCATAGCAGTATCTAGACAGACATGTTCTGAACCAGCTGAATTTTCTTGAAACATAAAAAACCCATTACAGCATAGCAGTTCAGCAACTGTTCAGAGTATTAATATTTGAGAAATAACATGGTATCTCTAGGTAGTAGTGCAATGACATAAAAGTGTTCTGTCCCTTAATTAGCATTCTTGAGATCCCCATGCTTTGATTGGCCAAAGCGCGGGGCACTCTGATTGGTCAGGCGAGCCGCGCCGATTGGCTCGCTAAGAATCTCCCGCGATTGGTCTATTCGAATCGCGGGAGATTCAAAGCGGTGCCATTGGCCGCGGCCACCGCGGCTAAAAGAATAAAAGCCGCGAACCTTTTGCAAAGCGCCAGTTCGGTTCCTACTTGAATAAAAGAGCATGATTTGAAGTCACCGACTCCTGGCATCATTTTCGAGGACACGACACTGGCGACGAAGGTGGGATCCAGACCCTGAACCGAACCACGTCTCCGACGGAAGCCAGACGAACCACCACGATGGCGAAAATCGCACCCCCCGCACCCTTCAACCCCGCCACCGAGGACTGGGAATCGTACTCCGACCGATTCCGCATGTTCCTCGAGTGCAGCGATCTGAAGGACACCACCGGCCCCATGAAGCGCGCCGTCTTCCTGACCCACTGTGGGACTGAGGTATTCAAGATGGCCAAGGCGCTTGCCAAACCCGCCGATGCGACCGCGATGGACTGGGACGTCCTCGAACCAATACTTCGGCGGCACTACACTCCAGAGGTACCCATCCTGATCCGACGAAACGAATTCTACTGTCGGGACCAACGGTCGGGTGAGAGTTTCAGCGACTTCATCGCCGAACTACGGCACCTAGGGGAGCTCTGCGAATTCGACAACCTGAACGACACCCTGCGAGACAGAATCGTGCTCGGCTTGTGGGACCCCGTCCTCCAGAGCCGGCTGATGGCCAAGGGCAACATCAGCCTAGCAGATACCCTCACCGCAGCCGCAGCCGCCGAAGCAACCCGAACATCCGCCGACCGCATGCGCAGACCGAACGCTGAGGACCGCAGTGGGAATAACAACCCTGCAAGGTCGGCCGAGGCCCAACCCGAGACAACCACTCACCAGGGCGATTTCCACTCGGCATCGGGCACTTCCGATGACGAGGAGGACATCCATCGCCTCCAGACAGGCCGCGACCCATGGAACCGGCGGGGTCGTAAGTCGAGGACCAACTGTGCCGGTTGCGGAGGCGACCACCCCAGGTCCGAATGCCGGTTTTTTGAGTCGATCTGCCAGCATTGTGACAAAAAGGATCACATCGCCCGCGTCTGCCGCCTTAAAAAGAACCGCAGCCCGCCCCGATGGGACCAGAGCGAACGGAGGAGAGAGAACACACCACCCCGGACCAGAGATCGCCCCTCGGACAACAGATGGGACCGGAACGGACGATCCCTACGCGGCGGCGATAACCAGCGAAGAGAGGAGACCCATCAGACGGTCACCATTGGCCACGCCATAACCAGTGACGCCCGGAAGGTCCACATGGAGGTAGGCATCGAGGGCGAGCCATGCAAAATGGAGGTGGACTCCGGGTCCTACCTCTCCATGATAGCATGGCATGAAATAAAGCGCTTGGTGCCTACCATCCAAAGGAGGAACCTAGACAGCCAGAGACTCATCGTAAAGGACTACCAGGGAAACCGCATCCCGGTAGTCGGAACCAAACACTTCAATGTCACATATAAAGGGCACACCGAAAGGCTTCCCCTGACAATCGTCGACCGCGACCGCCCAAGCCTACTGGGACTGCAATGGTTCACCCCGCTCGGCATCGCAGTCACGGGAGTCGACCACGTCACCGACGACAGCTGGGAGCAACAACTGGCCCGGGAATTCCAAGAGGTCTTCGACGGAAACCTAGGCAAGTACCGAGGGCCCCTTATATCATTCAGCCTAGACCCAAACGTCCCCCCAAAACGCCTGAAACCAAGGCGGGTGCCATTCGCACTTAAACCCAAGATAGACAAGCAAATTGACAAGCTCGTCAAGCAAGGGGTCCTACAGTCAATAGACCACGCCCAATGGGAGATCCCCATAGTCACCCCGATCAAGCCCGATGGGTCGGTGAGGATCTGTGGGGACTATAAGGCCACCCTAAATGGCGCGTTGCAACAAAGCGCCTACCCCGTCCCAGTAGTGCAACACCTACTGCGCTCACTGGGAGGGGGGAAGGTTTTCGCCAAGCTCGACCTCGCCCAGGCATACCAACAGTTGCCAGTCGACGAGCAAACGGCAGAAGCGCAAACCATAGTCACCCACCGGGGAGCATTTAAATGCAACCGACTCCAATTCGGAGTCAGCGTGGCACCGGGAATATTCCAAAGCCTAATGGAAAGACTATTGCAAGGCATCAAGGAGGTGGTACCTTACTTCGACGACGTCCTAGTGTCGGCAACCAACCAAGCCGAACTAGAGGGTCGCCTAAGAGAGGTCCTAACCAAATTCAAAGAGACCGGGCTCAAAGTAAAGAGGGAGAAATGCCAATTATACATGGAACGGGTTGAATTCCTAGGATACCTCCTAGACCGTCATGGCATTCACCCCACAAACCAAAAAATCAAGGCCATCAAAGAAGCCCCCACACCCAAGTCGAAGACGGAACTACAGGCATTCCTGGAGCTACTTAACTTTTACAATGTTTTCCTGCCCCAAAAGGCGACGGTGGCGGAGCCCTTGCATAGGCTCCTGGACAAGGCGGCGACTTGGACTTGGGGGAAACGCGAGCAAGCCGCCTTCCAAAGAACAAAGGACCTCCTCACTTCGGACGCCGTCCTTATACAGTATAACGAGACCCTACCTCTGGCCATCACATGCGACGCATCACCCTTTGGCATCGGTGCTGTCCTCAGCCATACCCTCCCCGACGGAAAAGAAGCACCCATCGCGTTCTTTTCAAGGACCCTCACCAAACCGGAGCAGAACTATAGCCAGCTGGACAAAGAGGCTCTGGCTATCGTTGCCGCCGTAAAAAGATTCCACGAGTACCTCTACGGCCGGACATTCACCATCATAACTGACCACAAGCCGCTGCTGGGAATCCTTGCAGGAAACCGGGCCACCCCAAAAATTCTGTCTCCCCGAATGACAAGGTGGTCCGAGTTCCTGGCGGCCTACAACTACGGACTCATACACAGACCGGGTAAGACGATCTCCCATGCAGACGCCTTAAGCCGCTCGCCGCTACCTGAACCTGACACCGACCCAGCACCCACGACGACCACCCTCACCATAAAGACTTTACCCAACCTGCCCATAACCGCGTCAGACATTGCCCGAGAGACTAATAAAGACAAACGTCTGGCGCGGGTGTTGCATTGGGGAGAGAAAGGGTGGCCGGAAAGGGACAACGACGAGTCCATCAAAACATTCCGAAACCGGCAAACGGAACTCTCGTTATTAAAAGGGTGCATACTATGGGGGGATAGGGTGGTCATTCCTGAAAAACTACAAGGGAAGGTTCTAGAACTACTACACGAGGGGCACCCTGGCATCGTTAGGACTAAAGCCCTGGCCAGAAGTTACGCTTAGTGGCCAGGGATGGACAAACAAATTGAGACCTGGGTAGCAAGGTGCCAACGATGCCAGGAAACTAGGCCAAGCCCACCCACAGCACCCGTCCTAGAGTGGGAAACCCCAAGGGGACCTTGGTCTAGGATCCATATAGACTTCGCCGGGCCCACTAAAGGACACACCTTCCTTATAACAGTAGACGCTTACTCCAACTGGCTGGAGGTAAGCAACATGAAAACAACAACCACAGAGGCCGTGATCAAGGAACTCTGCAAACTCTTTGCAACGCACGGCCTCCCAGACATCGTCGTTTCCGACAACGGGCCCCAATTCACCTCGCTGGAATTTGAAAAATTCCTAGCGGAAAGGGGTATCCGCCACGCGCTGACAGCACCGGCGCACCCGGCGGCGAACGGTAGGGAGGAACGGATGGTGCAATTCACTAAGAAAACCATCCGGAAAATAGACCACGGGGAGATCCAGGAGAAAATAAACAAACTACTCTTCACCCAACACATAACCCCAAATACCACAACGAATAAGAGCCCAGCCGAACTATTAATGGGGAGGAAATTAAGGTCCCCACTTGACAGGTTACACCCCACGTATAACCCGGAGAAGCCCCCAGACTCAAACAGCAAACACCGAACTTTCGCACCAGGCGACCCCGTATACGCAAGAAACCTGACGGGAGACCCATTATGGGTACCGGCCGTCATCACACAAATAACAGGCCCAAACTCGTACCGGTTACAAACAGCAGACGGACGAGCCTGGAAACGCCACATTTACCAATTAAGGTTGAGGACGACCAACCAAGAGACCACCGATGCACAAACAGGCGAAACCGACCCCCACAACACAAACCAAGGGGGGAGGGAATACCCAGGGGACCAAAACCAAAGAAGAATAAACCAGCCATACTAACCGGAAAGCAGCCAGCACGACCCCTCGCCAGGAAGAGACAGACAGGCCAGCTCGACCGACCCGGGGAGACCGAGCGGGAGCGGCGAAACCCGCAGCTCAACCAACCCGGGAGGCCCAGGAGGGAGCTACGGAGAGCGGCCCGGCCCGACCGACCAGCCAGTTCCCACGACAGCATCAGGAGCAACAGAGATCCCGACCGAACCGGCCGGGATCCAACCTACGACTGAGCTGCGCAGGTCCAGTAGGCTCAGACGGAGCCCCGCCTTCCTACGTGACTACGCGACATAAGGACCAAACCAAGAGGGGAGGGGTGTTCTGTCCCTTAATTAGCATTCTTGAGATCCCCGCGCTTTGATTGGCCAAAGCGCGGGGCACTCTGATTGGTCAGGCGAGCCGCGCCGATTGGCTCGCTAAGAATCTCCCGCGATTGGTCTATTCGAGTCGCGGGAGATTTAAAGCGGTGCCATTGGCCGCGGCCGCCGCGGCTAAAAGAATAAAAGCCACGAACCTTTTGCAAAGCGCCAGTTCAGTTCCTACTTGAATAAAAGAGCATGATTTGAAGTCACCGACTCCTGGCATCATTTTCGAGGACACGACACAAGTACTACCATACGAGCCATTCTCCAATTAATGCCAACCACCTAAAAAACCCCAGCATTATAGATTAAAATTGTATGCATTCTTTTATCTAAATTTGGTGAGCTTCCAGTGTGATTTTACACCTATCTTGGCTTGATCTAACAAAGTTTATTTCCCTCATCTATCCAAAAATTGCCATCTTAAATTCAGGAAATCTATAGAGCTTCCTTCTATAGATGAAAATGAAAATTACAGTATTAATTAAGGCTTTGTCTATTCATTTTATTGAAATGGTTTTTTTAATATTAATGGACTAAATAAAACCTTGCGACATTCTACAACCACTTATCATGAGCTGCAGCACAAGTCCTCAAACATCAACTTCTGAAAAAATATTCATCCAGGAAGAACTATCCAAAGGATTATGTGGTTAATGCTCTTTAGAGCCTCGGAGCGGTGCAGCAAAACCAAGGATATATTCCATAAACTAATCTTTCAGAGCTATTAAAATTGCTACTTTCACAAAGCCAAGCGTGATCCTGGACTGAAATGGATCCAAGTAATCAGCACTGTCACATTCAGTATACTGTATATTAGCAAAAATCTCAGGCAAGATCTCACTCTTCCAATATAAATATTACATTGTGAGCTATTGCTGAGTATAAAGTATAAAAAAATAATGCCTGAAAACAAGCTGTGAATTATTTTAGGATCTGCCCACCCTGAAACTGATTCTGTAATAAAAGATATAATGGATTTTATTTATTTTAAAAAAAGTTCAATTATTTGGAAACAGGACTCACTGACCAAAGTAGAAAATGTCTCCTGCAGCTTTCTTGGCAACATTTTAAAACTTTGCCATTGCCTGCTTCCTTGGGCTGAGAAAGAGACTGGCCCAAGGTCACTTGGCTGACTTTGAGTCTAAGATAAGACTAGAATTCACAGTCTCTCTGTTTCTAATCTAGTGACTTAACTACTACACCAAACTGGCTCTCTATAATAGGGTGTCATAATTGGGTGCACTTAAAATCAATATAGCAAAGTTTATAAATATTAATTTTATTCAATGCACTCTTAAAATTTAAATACACATTTAAATATTTCTAGAAATCCAGAAAAATACCTACCAAGATTATCCAGTAATGAATGATCACTAGAAGATACTACCTTCTGAAACTGAGGAAAAAAGTATTACTATTCTGGATAAGCAAGAAAAGGCATTTGCATTCAAACCACATACCACAATCACAAAGTCATTCCTATTTAAAATTGGGGCAATGTGTTAAGAGAGCTGCTCTTTTGTAATTGCATGGTGAAAGCAACACCATCTGGCTACAAGAAAGGTAAAATATTTTTTACTTTCTTTTTCTTGAAAAGGGAAATAAAAAGTTTTTTCCTTTTTTAAAGAAAGAAACATCCAGTTAAGTGATCGCTCAGAATAAATTATAGTAAACTTTTATTTTATTCCAGAGCCTGAAGAACACTTTATTTAGCTAACTGTGATAGCAATATTTTAAACATTTATAACATATAGTACACAAAGTTATGTACGTGTTATTTTATATACCTATATATTTTATAAACTACATATAGAGTTAATAACAGTGATCACACTGTAGAATTTAAATGAGTCATCCAAAGCCCCAGCACATCCCGTGATGTTTCCTGAAGTTCTTGCTATCAGAAATAAGTATACACTTACCTATTTTCAGGATTTCTAATTGTGTTTATATGTTATGTTACTTATCTTTCTGGCCAATCCAGTTTGAAAATATATAATATATATTCTGTTTGAATGGATGGATGGATACATGACAAGATATAACAATCAACTGGAGCATTGAGCACCATGATCCTGCTACACATGTACTAAACGTTTATGGAGATTCTCAGTCATCCAGATCATTGTTGTCCCAAAGGTGTTTTTCAAGAGGTAATTGGACTTTCTGGTTTTTCTGTAAAGATGTTTCACTTCTCATCCAAGAAACTTCTTCAGCTCTGACTTCCATTCCCCATCATCCAGTCAGAGCTGAAGAAGCTTCTTGGATGAGAAGTGAAACTTCTTCAAAGAAAAACCAGAAAGTCCAGTTGCCTCTTGAAAAAGTACCACATGCACTCTTTCTCTGTCCAGACACTATCACAGGATTGTTGCTGTAAAGATAAAATAGGAAAAGATACTTATGAGTTTCTGCAACAAAAGCAGGACATAGATTAACATTTCCTTCCAAATATATTCTAGAGTTTCAAAAGTATTTTTTAAAAACCTTTTTAATTCAACACAAATGGCCAAATTAATTCTCAACTGAGGATTTTTTTATAAAGGCACCACAGCAATTTTCCGGGGAAACAAAACATACATAAACACGCCCCTCTAGATTATATATAGACACAAATGAATAACTCCACAAAAATAGATCATGCCGAGTGTGGGTGTTCATTCCTATATGGCAGCAAATCTATCTGTTGTCAAGAGACAGAAGGAAACCAGGCCTTGTGTCCCATAGACAGCCAACCAGTCCCCCGCTAAAAACACTGATGTAGTCTGTTTATAATCTCAGCTTTGATAGGCAGAGAGAAGTTCAGTAGGAGACAGGACTGGCTGTTCTTGGGGAAATGCACTTGATGCCATGTACTATTTTCCTCTTTGAGCCCTCTGGGCTCACCCTAATGTTGGTCATCTGACCCTCTATGGCTTTAAATGAATGAATGAATGAATGAATGAATGAATGAATGAATGAATTCTTTATTGGCCAAGTGTGATTAGACACACAAGGAATTTATCTTGGTGCATATGCTCTCAGTGTACATTTGTCAAGAATCATAAAGTACAATACTTAGTATAGTCATAGGGTACAAATAAGCAATCAAATCATACTAGGAAACAATCAATATAAATCATAAGGATACAAAAAAAAAAGTTACAGTCATACAGTCATAAGTAGGAAGGGATGCGTGATAGAAGCGATGAGAAGATTAATAGTAATAGTAATGCTGACTTAGTAAATAGTTGGACAGTGTTGAGAGAATTATTTGTTTAGTAGAGTGATGGCGTTCAGAAAAAAAACTGTTCTTGTGTCTAGTTGTTCTGGTGTACAGTGCTCTATAGCGTCGTTTTGAGGGTAGGAGTTGAAATAGCTTATGTCCAGGATGTGAGGGGTCTGTAAATATTTTCACAGCTCTCTTTTTGATTCATGCAGTAAAGAGGTCCTCAATGGAAGGCAGGTTGGTAATAATTGCTTTTTTTCTGCAGTCCTAATTATCCTCTGAAGTCTGTGTCTGTCTTGTTGGGTTGCAGAACCAAACCAGACAGTTATATAGGTGCAGAGGACAGACTTAATAATTCCTCTGTAGCTCTGTATCAGCAGCTCCTTGGGCAGTTTGAGCTTTCTGAGTTGGCGCAGAAAGAACATTCTTTGTTGTGCTTTTTTGATGACGTTTTTGATGTTACGTGTCTATTTTAGGTCTTGATAGAACCTAGAAATGTGAAGGTCTCTACTATTGATACTGTGTTGTCTAGTATTGTAAGAGGTGCTAGTATGGGAGGGTTTCTCCTAAAGTCTACCACCATTTCTAGTTTTGAGTGTGTTCAGTTCCAGATTGTTCCAGTTGCACCATGAGGCTGGTTGTTCAACCTCCTGTCTCTATGCGGATTCATCGTTGTCTCAAATGAGACCAATCACTGCTGTATCATCTGCAAACTTCAGAAGTTTAACAGATGGATTGTTTGAGATGCAGTCATTGGTGTATAAGGAGAAGTGGAGAGAGCACACTGCCTTGTGTAGGGTATGGGGGCCCTTGGCTCATGGTAAACTCAGCTTTACTATTAAATGTTTTATCACTATTAATCTGTAGTAAGGCCTCCCTCATCCAGGAGCTTACAGTGGAGAAGGCTGGTTGATGTTTGTAAGCAAGAAGTGGATGAGCAGAAAGGAGGGAAGTTTACTCCTCAAAATACACTTGGCGTGAGTTTCATGTGTGGCATCAGTTGTGACCCAAGAGTAGAGATGGTAGTGGTGGTTACTCAGACAGCAACTCTGGTGGCAGGAAACTCAAAGTGAGGCAATATGTAGGGATATACAGTATTTTAAGCCCCTTTTACATTTGTGTATAATTTGAATAAATTCAATAAATCCACACAGACATATAGGCACATCAGGATAAGCAAATTGGTGTGTAAGACTTTGAGAATCTATTCTCAGTCACCCAGGTCATAGTTATATCAAAAGGGGTTTTTATTTTTGAAAAGGTAACTGGACTGATTGAAGACATTTGGCTTCCTACTGATGGAAGCTTCATCAGTTGTATTGCCATGGCTGCCAACTCTCACGCAATCAGCGTGAGACTCACGCAATTCAACCAATTTTGACTGTCTCACTCTGATAAACGAAATCTCACGCTAAACCCCCAAAATGGAATGAACAAAAATAAATATATCTCTACATTCTCTGATATTCCGAATATCGATATGCCCAAGCCCAAAGTTTCGAGAAGTGAAGCCTCCGATCTTGGGCGGCTTCAGAGGGCGAACAGAGCATGTGCGAGAGGACGTTGCCCTCATTGATTTCTGTACTGGGGTGAGGAGAGAATTCCACGCTGCAGGAAGTGGTTGCTCCTTTCCGCTCTAGGATGTCACAACTCTCTGGGCTTAACCCTTGCGCTGCACTGTGCTCTGGCAGGCGGAGATGAGAGAGACGAACTCTCTATCCCCCATGAAGTACGACTACAGGGCATCCCTGGGCCTTTCTCGAGAGCTGAGCTCCCATCATCCCCTCCCCGCACCCGTCTGGTCTCAAGGCTGCTGGGATTGGGGCGCAAAGGCGCATCCCTCTCTGGCCTCCCTCTCGCAAGGGGAGCTGCCGTGGCTGGCCTCTTGCGCGCCTCGGCTTCTCTCGCTCCCCAGCCTGATGGGAAGTCCCTGGAGAGGGAGGGGGAAGAGGGGGGGAGGGCTCCTTCCCGGGTACATTGTGTCCCTCCCCCCGCCCTTTGCACCTAGATATGCGGGCCCCCCCAGCCTCCCCTGGGTCCAAGAGGCTGCAAGAGGGTCTGGCAGGGAGGAGCCTCTCCAGGAAGGGGGTCCCGCCAGAGGGCAGGCTGGAGCGGGGCGGGGGGGCTCGCAAGGAGGGGGGGTTCCTGTCCCCTCCGAGCCCCAATCGCAGCCGGTGCAGGAGTTTCTCTCTTTTTAGGCTTCTTTCCCCACTTGATGCCAGGAACGTTTGGATGCTCTTTGGGAGCCCCTGGGAAGGAATCTCGCCTTGAGGGGTCTCCCCACAAATGCCAAGCAAAGGGGGGGGGAGTGGCCATTGTCCTCTCCTCTCCTCCCCCAGACAATCCAGGACTTCCCTGCAGGGGAGCAGCTGATGGCAGCATTGCTGGGGGTCCCATGCACAGACTGGGAGGGGGGCATTTGGGGAGTGAAGGACACCAGCCTCCCCCCCCATTCTGTGTGTGTGTGTGTGTGTGTGTCCATCTGCCTGCCTGGCCCTTTCCGACCCTTCAGCTGGACTGTGAGGCTGGTGGGTCCAAGACTCAGCCTGGATCCCCCTCCCCTCCGCAGGTGGGAGGCCCAGAGGGTGGGAGAGGGCTGGGAAGGGCCGTTTCTGCCCAGCTCCAAGGCCGGGAACCCTGGCAAGGCCCCCTCCACCCCCGGGGCCATGTGAGGGAGGCTTCTGTGGCCCTGAAGAGGCAGCCTGGAGGGGCCGGATCCCAGGCACTTGGGACGCCCCTCTCAGCCAGGGACCCTGGAGGAGGAGGAGAGCCGGAGCAGCCCAAAGGGACGGAGCAGATGGGCAGAGGCCCAAGAATGTGGACCCTTTCCGGCCAAGATGGTCAGTGAACTGCATTATTAATATCTTACAAATCCAGTTCAAGTACATTGGTGCTGCTTGCATGTATGTATGTATGTATATGTCCAAATCATGACTAAAGTATGCATCAGATTGCACCATTTAAAATGTAAAATTGTCAAAGCTCCCTACCGTGGAAGGGGGGACACCCCCCTTCCACACCATCCCCCCCTCGGTCGCTCCGCTCGCTCGCAGTGTCTCACTCCGAACTATCATTCAAGGTTGGCAGCCCTGTATTGCATGGTGTGGGAGATTGAAGGACCCTTGTTGACAATTGAGACTAGTTGGGGTGGGAGGGGGGGAGACAAATTTTATTTTTAAAATAAAAACCACTTTTGATAGACTTCTGAGGGCATTCCCTCTTTCGGCCAAGGGAAAAAAGACTTGTAATAAATCTTCCGAAAATTCAAGTTTTAATATTTGCACAAAATACTAAATGGTGCGCGTTTAGAGCCATCCAACAGGACTAGTTCAGCCTTAAACACTTTTCTTCTCTGGCTAATGCTACTCAGCCCAGCCCTTCAGACAGCCTGAGATTCTACACACCCCTACACTCGATCTTAGCCAAAGGGCCGAGAATTGATCAGCAAATAGTCGGGACTTCCCACCCCGCGTACCGTTAACGCAAGAAACTGAAGTGGAACCCCCACCACCACCCACTTTTCCTCCGTTTTTATAACCGCCCCATTTCCACGTGACACCTCCGAGCACGCGCACCTGGCTTCCGGTGTCTGGGTCACGCGGCCCCGCAACTTCACCAATCAGAAACTCCGGAACGCAGTTCAAACCTCCAGGCAGCGGTTGCTCGATTGTGTGGACGTTTTCACAGCTGCCGTTGGCCGTTGTGTTCGTTGGCTGCGCTATGTTGTAGCCGCGATGGAGAATCGGGTAGTCTCTCCCGGACCTTATCGCGCCACCAAGCTGGTAAAAAACAAAACAAAAGCGGGGAGGGTGCTTTCTGGAGAGCCAGTTCTTATGGGAGTTCATTGATCTCTGTTGTGTTGGGCGCATGTGCGCCTGTATTTACGAACGAGCCCAACATTAAGGTGTTTGCTTGTAGTAGAGCGTAGTCCGTGAAAGTTTTACAAACTTAATCCTCATCCACGGGCCAATCTGGAGAGGTGCTCCGAAGATGTGGTTTGTTCACGTTTTAATTCACATTGGCATCGGTGACAAGAGCGTTACTGGACGGTGATCTGGCAAATCTCTAGTACAACTCCCCCCCCCCCCCCCAAACATCAGGATTCAGCCAAGTTTCTTTTGCTTTCCATGAGAATCCACGTTTCAGAGCATTTCTAAATGGTCTTCAGGTGTCTTTTCATGCCCTATAACTTTCCCTGGTGTAGTAAGATTTCACCAGATTCGACAGCTGAAGTGAAGATTTTACTGAATATTAGTAAAGTCTTGGTTGCAACACAAGAGTGTCAAATATATTAAAATTACTGTTTGTAAAAAAAAAAATAACAAACCATTGTATGTACTTTTTGCACTGTATAACTTGAAAATGTAAAGGGGTTTAGCATAAATTTGATATATAAACAAATGTGTGTTTTATTTCTCTGTGTCCTCTCCCTTCACAATTTCATTTCTCTTGACTTACAGTGGAATGAAGTTACTAAATACTTTCGGGCACAAATGCCACAAAAGAAACACAGACAACACTTTAGAAAATATGGAAATTGCTTTACTGCTGCCGAAGCAATCGACTGGCTTCATGCATTACTCAGGAATAATATTAATTTTGGTCCAGAAGTTACTAGGCAGCAGACTATTCAGCTGTTAAGGAAATTTCTTAAAAATCATGTGATTGAGGACATAAAAGGAAGATGGGGTTCAGAAAATCTGGATGACAATCATAACTTGTACAGGTAATTTACAGAATTATTGACAGAATCTGTAAAAATGATCATATATTGACTGTAAAAGTTTGACTGGTTTCCTTATTTTGTGGCTTACTGGAACAGAGATATTTATATATTTTACCCATAAATTCAATATGGAATTTTAAAAAGTCTGTTTCAAAAGATCAAATTTAGTAACCCAATATAATAAATGCTTTGTTTGTACCAAGAGTGCTGTATCTTGTAAAATGGCACAATCTAAGTGATGGATATACCTATTTTCCTAATGAAAATTATTTATTTGATGTATTTGAAAATTTTTGGTTTTTTCCAAATACTCTTTTATCTTCAATCTATCTTGCAAAAGGACAAAATTCTCTGTGAAGAGTTTTGTTACATATCAGTTAAATTGCTACATTGATATTTCCTGTGTCAAATTATAGATTTCCTTCAGCTTCCCCTGTTAAAATTTTGCCACGTCGATATCCATTGAAAGAAATGCATAATGTACCCAAAAAAACAGAAAGCATGTTTAAATTACCTCAGTACTCCAAGAGAACTCCTAAAAAACATAACCTTCAGGAATGTCAGGTAATCTATTATTGATTAATTGTGTTTACAGTTTAATACCTAAACAACTGGGACTGAGCCTTATCAAGGTAAAGTCTTTGTATGAAGTATCGTTTCCCTCAGGTTTAGATGATCCTGAAGACATAGAAGTTCTTCTGGGTAGACTTTGCAATCTTTTAAAAAATTATTATTCTTGGACTTAACAAGTATAAATCATTTTTAAAAGGTCTATGTAATAATTTATCTTGATTAGGCACTTGTTTCTGTTTTGGCCCACCAAAAGAGCTTGATTTGCCAATTTTATTTGCAATTATGTCCAACTGTTGTGCACAAATAATGAGGTTTGAGTCATATAAGGTTTCTATTTGTTTTGTATAAATTACACATTACAGATAACCCTTGACTAACAACAGTTCATTTAGTGGCCATTGAAGTTACAACGGCACTGAAAAAAGTGAATTATGATCATTTTTCACACAACTGTTGCAGGATCCCCATGATCAAAATTCAGACACTTGGCAACTTAGCATGCTTTTATGACCGTTGCCGAGCCCCAGGGGTCATGAGATCATCTTTTGCGACCTTCTGACAAGCAAAGTCAATGGAGAAGCCAGATTCAGTTAACAACTATATTACTAACTTAACAACTACAATGATTCACTTAAGAATTGTGGCAAGAAAGGTCGTAAGTTGAGACAAAACTCACTTAACCGTCTTACTTAACAATGGAAATTGGGAGCTCAAATTTGAAGGTCATAAATTGAGGGCTATGTGTACCTTTCTGCTAAAAAAAGATGGCAAGTAATGGTTTCCACTTTCCAAAGTTTACTACTTGCATTTTGAAATAAATATTGTAAAGGTCATCTGGTCCACAAGCAAGTGTCACTGTGATTGCTGGCAGTTTCCTGCTAGCTTAGTTGGAACAAAAAAATGGATTATGGACTAAAATTACCAGTATTCTCTGCTGAATTTTGAATAAAAGTCTCATGCTTTTTACAAGGTGCTTGTAATTCCATATTTGCAGAACAACAAAGAAAATGTGAAATATGAAGATGATAAAAAATGGGTAGCGAATGATAGACAAATAACTCAAACAGATATAGAAGAAATTTGGCGAAACATTGTTATGATACAGTAAGTAACAGGTGTATTTCCTTTTTCCCATAGATTTTAGAAATAATAACAATTTCTGGGAAAATTATTCTAGTATCTTTTCAGGGCAATTTCTTGATATATAAACTTGTGTTATATGCACTTGCTCATAATTTGAAAATCAAATTTATGAAAACTTACATACCAAACGGATGAAAAAAGCTTGTGTTACTACACTTCTACTGTATCATAAAAAATTCTCTATTTAAATTACTTAAATAGGAGGTAAATGAAATCATTTTATCTATTTAGTTGTAGTATTGGTATAGAACTTCATCAAATTGCTATTGGACTTAAAATGAGTTTGTTAGCTTTCAGTCTTTTCCTTTTGTGATCTTACTAATGCCCTCTCCCTAGGATGCTTTAAGTAATACAGGGAATTTTATAATTGTGTACAAAACTTTTCAAAAATGGGCCATTTTGTAGAACACAGGAGTATCCTTTTCCCCCCAGACCTCACCAATTCAGCCTTTCTACTTTATCAGTTTTACACCTTCCAGAATAGAAAGTAGTTTGTAGTATTTCAGATTTACAAACAACTTCTCCAAAAACATTTACTTGGAGAAAACTATTCACTTCTGTCCAAAACAGATGGATCAGCATTATTTGTTATTCCCCAGAATATTCCATATTTAGAATAATAAATTTTACACATTTCTAGAATTTAGACTAGTCTAAATGAAACTAGACTAAATGAAAGCTAAAGAGGAACCACAAAATAATAATTCTTCTGCTATATTAAATGTTTATCTCTTTTGGTCACCCCATGATTCAGTCAAATCTTATATATGGTATATAATTTGGCTGGTTGACAAAGCTATGTAAAATGTAATTCTTAACCATTTTTTAGTTGCCTAAAGCAAGATATATTGAATTTTTACAAACCTGTTTCCTTGAGAATTGCTGAGAAAAGGTTTCTGAATTGATTGCATTTTTTCCTCTTCATAGTTTGCAAACAATTTTAGGTATACCTTCTTTAGAACACATCTTGCATCCAGCACAAATAATTCCTCGCTACATAATATATAACATGACTAATACAACCAAACATGGAGTTGTTTTTCTGCAAGATAAATCAGGCAAGTGCTATAATGTAATTTTTAAAGCTATGTCCAGCTTAAACATGAGCAAAAGTGTGATGTATCTTTTGTATTGGGATGTAGGCACCTGTCTTAAACATAAAAGCTTTATCTGCGTTCATTTACAGGAAAACTATAATATCATTAATAGAGATTCTAGCATTTTGATAGATATTTTAATTTTAAATGCAGTTTAAAATTATGAGTAAAATTTTAAAAAGTTGACCTATTGTGTTTCACTTCTCAATTTTCTATTTGAAGTATGTTTATCCTTAAAAATCAGTGTTGGGAACTGGTAAGTTACATTCAGATTCCCGTTCAATCACAAAAAAATAGCCATGAGTGAATTGTGGTATAGTAAATATGAAGTTTACAATTATATGCTTTTTAAGCATTTTCTGTATGTGCTATTGTAATCCTTGGAAGAGTGATGAAATACAAATATAACAAATAAGTTTCAGTAGTTTGGGTATAAAAGTAATAGCTGGTAAATCTTTTATTTCCCTCTTTTCTTGCAGAAGATTTCCCTCACTGGGTATTGTCAGCTATGAAGTGTTTGGCAAACTGTAAGTTAGAAGTATATAAGGAAAATACAATGCAAAAAGAAGAAAAGTAAACAATAATGTGAACACTATACTTGTAGCAGGATCCAATCTGGGTTAGTCACTAGGACCAGAGGTTTAGTCTTCTGAGCTTTTGGGCTATTTGTATGTGTAATATTTATATGGTGTATAGTTGTGTGTCATTTTTTATTTGTTGATTAGGATGTTAAGGGCCAGTTACTAAGTCATTGGCTGTTTCTTATATTGTCAAGTCCTTGACTCCTAAGTACCTGATAAGCTAATGGTAAATCAGGACCCATTTCCCAGCTTCAATCATTTCCTTGGGTATTTTTGTACCTCCTCGGCCAGCAATCTTAGTAGCTGAAAAATTGAATTCATGTCCTTGTTCATTGTAATGTGAGGCTACCAATGAGTTGCGGCCTCCTCGTCTGACCTGACTATACTTGTAGATTCCATTAAATTATTTTGCTCTGAACATTACAGTATCTGAATTTAGAAGATGAATGTGAGATAAAGTGCCAATAAAAAGAATATAATCTATAGAATAATGAAAAACATGCATCAAAAATAATACGTGTTTCAGTGAACCTGTTCTTTATAACAGATTCGTTATAAGGAACAGGTTTTAGTGATTTTGCTATATCATATATACATAGATCTTGATAAGATCTTGTATCCAGTAGTATCCGATTTAGTTTTATAAATATTTTATCTGATGAATTGTTAACGTAGGATGTTAGAAAAGCAGTGCCCTGCTATTCATAGGACTTGAAATATCATGAGATCAGTGTTGCTGAGATTTCTTTCCTCTTGCATTTCAGGGCCTAGATGTAATGACCTGAGTCAGCCAACATACACGGGTTTTGAGCGAGATGTGTTCAAAACAGTTGCTGATTATTTTCTTAGTCTCTCTGAACCTTTGCTTACTTTTCAGTATTATGAATTATTTGTGAAGATCTTAGGTATGTATCCATTCATATCAGGGTGGTGCAGAATCCCAGTATATAGTTGAGAAGACCTAAGATGCTACAACCGTATATTAATTTTGGAAAGAAGTGTGTCTAGTTTCACAGAACAAGTTATCAAGTATAAAGTGTAATTACTATATATAATATAATCTTAGCTTTTGTGCAGACTGCTAATCATAATATGATTCATTATATACACTTGCATATGTGAGCTATCCTTTGCATGTATGTTTCTGAATACCTTTTGACTGAACATACAGTCTTTCAGCACCACTAACTTTTAAACATTAATCTCTATTTTAATTTTTCTGATTATGTTGCTTGTGCTTCTAAATTGCCTGCATTTGAATTTGTATTTCATTTTCTGATAGTTTTGTGTGGCTACATCACAATCCCAAACAGATCCAGTGGAAATGTTGGTATCCAGAATGATTTGGTACATTCAAAACGTTGCCATTTAGACTCGTTCAAGTCAACCGAATATCTTCTGCTAAGTTTGCTTCAGCGTGACACTGAAAAAGAAGATGAATCTGAGACTTCTGATAAAGGTTCTAAAAGTCATTCAAATGAAATAGGATGCAGTATGAATTTCCAGCACCATAACATGACTTGTAAAAGTGGTACTGTTCATGTACAAAAAGGTGGCAGTTGTCAGAATCTTTCACAACTGAAAAATGAACAAGCTCTGCCTCTGAGGCTTAAGGCAAGGTGTCACTCTTTGGAGGGAATTGCAGATACAACCTCAAGCAATTGTAGTAAACAATTTTCTCGATCTGGAATACATATTGTGCCACTGACAAGTAATGAGAACAAATTCTTGCACTGTGAGAGTAAACCAGTCTCTGCATTGGATCTACGTTTGGATAACAGTGAAAAACAGACTCATGACTTCAAGGAAGTTCCTGCATCAAGTGTTCCTGACCGAGAGAAATCTAGTGGCAACCTGGAATCAAAGCAACTTTGCCAGTCTCAGAGTCTATATGGAATTAAAAACTCCAGATGGTGTGCCATACATGCTCCAGTTGCAGAGATCACAGTAAAACCACATCGAGTAAACCTTGGTCCCAAAACTCAAAGCACTAGCCAACTGGCTCTTAAAACAGGACGTAAATATGTGGGTTCTGATATGGCCATCAAAAAAAGATTCCACAAAAGTGCAACACAGCTTTCAGAATACATGTTTTCTCCCAGCTTCTTTATGCTGACTGGCAGATCACGTAAGATTGCTTTGTGGAGCATGTCTGTATGCATTTGTACTAACTAGCTTTGCTTATCTGCTTTTTTTTTTTTTTTAAAGGGGGGTGATTTTGCCAATCCTGGTATTTTAAGTGACTCATTAGCCTGTGAAGGTAAAAGAATTTTTAAGCTAATACTATCTGTTCTACAAGCATCAGTATTTTCTAGAATGCATGTTAATGCAAAATGTATGTTTATGTTCTCTTGCCAATGCTGGTATTTCTATGACTCAAATGACTTAAGTAACTTGAATCTTTTGCATTGTGATTTTAAATAACTAATCATTTAACAGCTAAATAGATGGAAGACAATAAGAGAGGCTGTGTCCAATAGTGGTTAAAGTGTTGGACCTACGAAGACCTAACTTCAATTCTTGCCGCAGGCATGGAAGATAATTTTAGGCTAGTAGTTTTCTCAACCCAATTTACCTCACAGAATTAGTGTGGGGATAAAATTAAGGAAAATCCCCATGTAAGTTATCTTATGTTTCTAGATAAAAGTTTAGATTACCAACAAATAAATAATATGCACATCAATCAGACTTTATTTGCATTAATGATATCAAAGTGAATTTTAATTTCTAGGAAAATTGCAAAAATAATGCCTCTCTGATTTAATAATTTTCTAGATTTGTTGCAACCTCATTCAGAAAGAGTTGCAATCGAAGCTCTGCAGATTTGCTGTCTATTGCTTCCACCACCAAATCGCAGAAAACTTCAACTTTTATTGCGCATGATCTCTCGGATGAGTGAAAATGTTGATATGCCACGACTTCATGATTCAGTAGGCACTAGATCTTTGGTACGATTATTTCTCGTAATGATTTTTAAGAGGGTATTCATGTTGCCTCATTGACAAATGTATTCATAGGTAAAAACCTTCCTGCCTTGTCTTGCGTGCCAGATCAACTGCCAACATCTTAATGGCCTTGTATAGACTGACAGAAAAGGGCCCAAGTATTTACTGGTAATTTAAGGCAAAAATAAGTTCTGCTGTCCTATCTTGCTTGGCTTTCTCATTTCAAAAGTGAGGCCTGAAAGAGGTTGCATCAGCAGTAGGCTTCTCCTACTATTATCCTCCAGCAGCTGGCCCCAATTCTAAAGACTGAAGGCAGCTGCTTTGATTAGTTGTCATGATGCCATTTTCCATGTTCAGAATCTGTTTTGAACCAATCCAAGCTGATACCTTCATAGCTTTTGCTAGAAAGATTCATAGATAAACATTTTATTAATGATAGAACGTTTTGCAGAGTAAGATGGGCAGCATATAAATATAATAAATAAATCTCTTTAGTAAGTAAGGGTCCAAAGAAAGGAGATCTTCTTTAGCCACGTATACTTTCAGTACTAGATACAGAAGCGACAGGAAACATTTCACCTGTCCTCCCACAGTCTGTTTAATTTACATGCAACTCTGTTTTCTCCTGCATGCAGTTCTTTGTTGCTTGTAACATCCAAATTAAGACCAAAAATGCTAAGTTGGATGTGTTGCAGCCCCCACCCGCATACCCCAAATCCTTGAGTGAAATCTTAGAGACGGTTCAAAGTTTGCCACCTAATGTATATGTATAATAGAGATATTAAACATATGGGGATTAATTATGTCAACAATATTAAATGTAATGTAATTTTTATTTAATGAAAATTTAACTAGTGTTGCCCTATGCTGTCCTGCTATGTACTTTTTTTGCATACTAAAAATCAAATATGGTATTCTCTATTATAGCAGAAAGTTATTTTAATACTTGGTGCTTTATAACTGTATGTTTAAATGCTTCCAGATGATACAGACATTTTCTCGATGTATACTATGCTGTGAGAAAGAAGTGGATCTAGATGAGTGGCTTGCCATAAGATTAGTTTCCTTTCTAATGGATCACCAACAGGAAATTTTAGAAGTCCCTATATATTTACAAATTGCAGTTCAAGATCACATTGAAACATTAAAAACTACTCAGGTAAGGAAAACAGTTATTAACATCTTTTGAGTAGCAAATTAAAGCAAATTATGTATGTAACTCTAATAGCCATGGTTTGGGAATTGTTTCTTCAAACTTGTCTGATCATTACTGCTACTTTTCAGATTTAAATAAAATGCTTTGCATTAATGTTACCGGTATATACAGTATTTCCCCATATTGGGACTTTGTTCTAAATAGATTATTATATGCCCATCAGATATGATTTATCTGATCTGGCATTTCTATTATTTTCCATAGCCAGTTTGCAATGTAATACATGAAGAGTGAACTTCCGTTCATTGCTGTCTTGAACTTTTGAACAATTTTAACAAAAAATTAACAATTGCAGTAATTTGCATCCTGACCACCAAGATTCAAATAAACCATAAGACACTATTCATGCTTAATAGGCATTGAAAAAATGTTTTATGTGAGTATAAACCATTATTGAATGTATAGTAATACTATAGATTGCTAGAATTCTGTTATAAGTTAGTTCCTAGTGAAGATTTTGTGGAAATAACATTCATCATTCAGTTTGGTTTTCAATAAATTTTGAGTCTAACTGGTTATGAGCAAGAATCAATTACCAAGGTTTTTAATTTTCTGAAATTCTGTACACTCAGATGCACACAGCAGTTCAGTAACTCATAATTGGGCCCATTAAATTGTTCAGAGGCTGTCTCAAAAGCAGAGGAGTTTTTGAAATTTTATTTAACTTCTTCTCTAAAAACATGACATCTGTATATGAAAATATACTTCAGATAATATCTTAAATCTTAGAATTTTTTTCCCTTTAAAAATATGCAGCAATTAAGTTACTTATGAAATGTCATCTAGTGTGTAAATCAGACTTCATTAAATGTAAGCCTTAGAACCTAAAATATATTTCGATATTGGAATGATTCATCTTATCTGAAGTGCTTTTTGATAGTTCAGTTGATAGTGACTTTCCAGCTTTTTCTTAATGCCATCAGGGGAATTTAATAAAGTTGCATTTGTTGTATTTTAGTGAATTGAAGGCTAAGAATTGCAATTACAGGTTCCTATATCAAAATAAAATTATTTTAGTTGTAGAATTCATTTCGTATTATTTTCTTACTTATCGTATTCTCCGGAGATGTTTCAGCTGCTTTAAGCATGTTTATCTTATTCTTATGTTAAATTGTGAGAGAATTCTGGCTTATCAGAGATCTTCTCACTAGCCACTGTTTTAGATCTCAGATTGGAGCTTCAGAATTGAAGTTCTTACTCTTAGCCAGAACTGGTGGTGTCATCCATTTGTCTATCCTGTTCCATTTGTTTGCTTTTGCTTGCTTGCAGATGGAATGTCTTGAAGAAGAACTGAGCACCATATTTCCAAGTTATTCCTATTGCATGAGGATTACATCTCAGGAATTTGATGAACAGAAGATTTCTGTATCTCAGGCAGCAGTAGCTGAACTTTTGGAAAACATTATTAAAGATAGAAATTTATCTCTGAAAGAGAAGAAGAAAAAACTTAAACAGGTAATGAGATCAGTGAACTGTTTAGACATTATTACTCAGCAAGAAGGCCTCAAGTAATTTTGGGAGATTGGTTTATTTTTGATAGATCTGGATAACAAAAATATTTTTTTCTGGTAATAAATGTGTTCTGTAGAAAACATGGGGCTGCATCCCTTTAGCTAGATTATTTTTTAAAGCTTTCTACAGTCCCACTTTATATTGCCACTCTAACTACTGTGGTGCAAAAAGGACTTAGACTGCAATTGCAATAGTGGTGTCTTAAGAATCTTTACCTTTTGTCAAGAATAACTTTGATCTGAATTATTGGTTCAGATTTGTCATTATATCAGATTTCCACTATCTAGTCCCCTGCTAGAACCTTTAACAAGCTATTATACTGGACCAGGCTTGTATCTCTGTTAAAGATATAAGGTGACATCAGATCATTTAAAGGTGGTGAAAAATTATTGGTCCTCTCTTTTTGTAATCTTCTTGGATGAGTACAACATGGAGGAATTTTCTACTATGGCAGGATGACAGTTCCTATCCCAGCCCAAACTGTTGTGTTAAAACCCATAATGAGTAAACACAACATCCTCTTTTCCAGAGGTGCAATCTGAAAAATGACACATAGAATCAGACTAAATGGCAGGGCATTTTGAAAACTAGATTTTCTGCCACATTGTGTTATAATAGGAACAAACAATCTATGGCATTCCAGATATCTCACCACAGGCAATGCTTCCTCAAGAACAATTTATAGTTCAGCAGTTACTTGAAATGCCACAGGTTGCCTGTTAAGAGCAAATTAGAGATTACCACTAGAGTTTGGGGAAATGCTCTTTACTCTTGGGATTACACATTCCCTTAATCCAGTGTGTGTTAGATTGTTACATTGTGTTTTGCAGTTAGCATCATCTCTGACATTATTAATATTCTTAAGATGAATATATTATGAAAACTTGCATATGATACTAGACAATTGTTTTCTAAATATTTACTTGATTTATTCAAATTCACCTGACACAGTTTATTGTAATCTGCTTTGTGGCAAAGTAGAACATCTATGGCAGAGCTTAATACGGAGGGATTTTTTTTTTTTTCTGAACAAATTGGTTCATAGATTATACTTGTCCTAGAATGTATTAAACAAATCTCATGACTCAAATCTGGCTCTAAATTAGCAGAGTTTAAGCCACTACATTTAGGTTACTGTTCTTTATTTTTCCCTCTTAACATTCTTTGTGAAGATTCCAAAGAGTTGAAAAAAACTTATAATTATTTCATTTAAAGGTCCGTTACAGTGTTTTATAACATAGTTAGGCTTTAAAGTTTGACATCTATTATAGCAGCAGCATGTATTCAAAATGTGATGGGTTACAACTCACAAGATTCTGAATTAGTAAGACTGTTGGACATATGTGCTAGGGATTGCACTCCAATATATCTAAAGGGCAGCTTTAGATATGTACATATTCCATTTAAGAGGAACAGCAATGAATCCTGATTCTCACATGAATATGTTAGTACTCCCAATCATGAAATGCATCTGCTATGCCATTTTAAGTGTAAAGGTACATAAATGAAAGAACTATTCCTTATTAAGTATGGTAGAAAGGTCACAACCAACTATTGTTTTTGTTCCAAGTTCTGTCAGAATACACAACATGTGTGTGTGTGTGTGTGTGTGTGTTTTCTTAAGTTTTCACAGGTACTTACATGTATGGCATTCAGCTTTGTTGGGGTATTTTCCCACGTCATTGTAGTTGTGCTTTTAAAGTTGTAGCAACGTGTCAGCAGAATCTCATCTGCTGAAACGTTGCTACAACTTTAAAAGCACAACTACAATGACGTGGGAAAATACCCGAACAAAGCTGAATGACATACATACATACACACACACACACACACACCATCTCTTTCTGGTTTTTGGCTGCTTTTAAATTTAGAGATGCTTGAATAAAAATTCACTGGTTGCTGAGAAAAGACCCAACAATACGGTTTTCTGATTCCAATTTTCTAGTTGTGTTTAGTGTCTCAGAGAGAAAACCATTGCAAATCACTGCCCATATCTTTTATAAATCTTATCTTTGTTTTATACATACATACACACACACACAAATAATGAGCTTTTAAATAATTTATTCTTTAACCTTTGAAACAGATAAAAGAGGTAGGCCCATAGAATATCAGACAGTTCTTGCAACGTGATTTTTTATCTAGGTGCATGACCAGAAGTAGGAATTTACATTTATATGTACAAGTTTACATTGTACATTTAAGAGTACTTGTGATTTAGGCATAAATATTTGCAAGAATTGTTAGTTGATTTGGCTAAAAAACATTGTAATGTGCATGATGATTTATTGTTTTGATTTACAGTTCCAGAAGGAATATCCAGAGATTTATCGGAGCAGATTTCCAACTTCAGAAAGTGAAGCTGTCTTGTTCGATCATAAGCCTACAATTAAACAGCCAATACTTAGCTTGAAAAAGTCCAAACACGCTAGCATGAAAAGTTAATCTGTACCTCAGTTATATATTTATTTTAAAAACTTTTTGAAAGTGAACATTAGAAATCTTTCAGTAAACACATTCATGCAAGTATGCATTTTATGAAAAAATTTTATGAATCCTGGTGTGTTTTATAAATGCCATTGTTTACAAAATAATTCCAAAATTGTAAATAGTTCCATTTTTTCATGCTTAATAAGATACAGATGAAGAGCATATTAAATATACCAATAGCAAACAAATATACTAGTAACAATTATAAATACAAACATGTTGTAACTCTTTGCACTGTTTTTAAAAGAAACATACTGTATTCTGAATACCACAATACTGTGTTAATGTTGATCTTCAGTATATAATCTATTTATATGTTGTATGTATTAATGCTGAGTTAAATAACAAAGCTGTGAACAGTGAGCATGAAGCATGGCCATAAAGGTAATGATTGCCAGTCTCACTTTTATTGCAGAAATTGAACTCTTGATAAGAAAAAGTGAATAATATTGCTTATACAGCCATAAAGCAGTAATTCATTCTTTCTTTCTAATAGTTTGAAATGGTAATTAATGGCCCTCTATTGTCCATATGTGCTTACATCTTTGTCATGGTTAAGTTAGTTGTTCATTTTTTATATTGCTTTAGTACAGGAGTGTCAAACTCATGGCATCACGGCAGCATTATGTGACGTATTGGGATTTTTTTCCCCTTTGCTAAACCAGGCGTGGGCATGGCCAGCGTGTAATGCATCTGGCCTGTGGGCCACAAGTTTGACAGCCCTGCTTTAGTAGAATTAGATTGCTTCAGGCTATCTTCCTCATCTTACTCCTGTTTGTGTTTTTGTTCTAAGTATTTTCTGTTTATGATACATATGTGCAAATATCAGATTGTTAAGAATTGCTGAAGAGAATGTTTAATGAAACCTATCTAAATGGTGATAACTCATATTGTGTATAAAAGAATGTTTTAGAAAATGCATTACTGTACATCTACAGACTTGAATTTTAAATGGAAGAATTATTATTATTTCACATTATTTCATTCCCTTTATGTTCCACTATGTGAACCATTTCTAATGTAAACAAGCTTTTCCAGTGAGCCTTGAGTCTTCTGAAAGGAGAAGAAATATTATATTCTATTTTATAACTATGAAAGTAAAGAAAGGAGCTTGTATAGTGGAAAAATTATTTTATTCTCTTATTTTATTAAACTTTTATCGCTGCCCATCTCACAGAAGATGGATCTGAATGGCGTATTAAAAATATCAATAGTTAAAACTGCTTACAAAAACCAGTTAATACAAATATAAATAAAAAAGACAAAAGGGAACATATCAAAATAAAATTCATGATGCAACTAATGTGTTTTAATTAACAAAATTAAAGTTTTAACCAATTACCAATGTTAGTTGAACAGGCTAAGTAAATAGAAACGCTTAGCAGATATGGGTTAAGTATTTTATAAATGGCATATAAATCAAATTACATTTAAGTGCTTTAAATATGAATTCTATTATTTAAAGAGTAAATAAGATCTGATGCCTGTAACAATCTTACTGCCTGACTAGTCAAAGCAATATGTGTGTGTGTGTGTGTGTGTGTGTTGTGACTGAAAGGATTGATCCTGCTGTGAGTTGACTCTGATGACTCTGAAGATGAAAGGGTGGAGCCTGCTGTGAATGTGGAGTCTGAATTATCAGAGGACACAGATGTGAACCAGAAGGATGAGAGATTATCGGACAGACAATCCTCGCCAGAGCCTTCGAATTCACTCATGCCAGCAACTGATCCACAAAATGAGTCAGAGGCTTCTAATGGGGAAACTGACAGATCATGGATTGATGCTAGAATCAGGAGAAAAATGAAACGCCAAGTTGAAGGGAGGCGTCAAGCCAGACATTGATTAGAGAGACTGACACGCCCATCCAGGTGATTTAAGGAGGCGTGATGATTCTCAAACTTTGCTTGGAAGCAAAGTGTTTGATGTATTGAAAGGATATGTGTGGAGCGGCTTTTGTAATTTATGGACATTCTGAATTACCAGACAGATTCCGGGAAGTCTGCCAAGGACTGGAATATAATACTGTTAACCCTTTTTTAGTCTGGCTCTGTTTTGTTTGAATATTTTGAACTGTGGAACTCCTTGTTCTCACTTGTGAATATAGGTGAGACATAACGCACATACATATACATTTTATATATAATACATATACATTTTATATATATATGCATATGTATATATATAACATTTAACAGATTTGTTGATTTTAAGTCATGCTGTAACAGCAACAAGGAAACTAAATGTTTTTGTTCCTTTGGCTTATTTAAAGCCCATATTCACATCTGATTTTTATTCAAATGCTGACTGGATATATTCATAGGTCCCCTAATTTCAACTGAAAAGTAATTCACTAACATCCATAAGAACATGCCCTCACACTTCAGTGTTGTAATGACAAGGCAGTCGAGTCGTTTGATCATGAACAGATGAATTATGATGATCTTTATTGGAGTATAGTCTTGCATTTATATACATTTTTAGTTATCCTCCCTTATTGGTTAACTGGTTACTGCTTAACTTTCGTTACTGTTTCGCATAGTAATCCATACAATTAATTATCTCTAGTTAAAGTCTAACATATGTCTACTTCCCCTCTCTAATCCTGCTTTATCCATAGATTAGTGACTTTGTTTGCCTGAGTTGTATTTGCTTGGAAACATTCTTTATCTGAGGTTTGCCATCCGAGATTGGAACATTCCTGCAATTACAACTCTACACTTCAGCCTTCCAGAACCTAGCCAAAGCCAGCTGACAACTCTCTGACTTGATGCTGACATAGTATTTTTCATTTTTCTCAAGGCAAGTCTGTGTAACATTTGGGTGGCTTCAACAGCAATTGTAGCAAGGATGTAGTCAGGGTTATATATAAGATTATATATAAGATCTGCTTGTAAGTTTCAGTGTGGTTTCACTCTATTCACTCAAGTCCCAGTGAAAGAAACCCTAGAAATAAATCAATAACAAATACCAACTACCCAAACACCTCATGGAACTAACAGAACACTGCTTAACCAACACATATTTCATATACAAAGGACAAAGATAAAAGCAGATTGAAGGAGCCCCCATGGGATCACCCCCATCACCTGTTGCAAATCTGTTCATGGAAGAATTCAAATCCAGAGCCCTGGCAAATGCCACCCACAAACCCAGATACATTGACATATTTGTTATTTGGCCCCATGGAAAAGAAAACCTGAACAATTTTCTAACGCGTAAACAGCACATACCCCAAAATCAAATTCACCATGGAAATGGAAACAACTACCATTCCTAGATGTACTAATCTACAAAAAAACAGATGGCACACTAGGACACACCATATACCAAAAGAAAACACCAACTACTACCTCAACGCCAGTGCTGGGATTCAAAAAAATTTTCTACCAGTTCTGTAGGTGTGGCTTGGTGGGTGTGGCATGGTTTGGTGGGCATGGCATGGTGGGTGTAGCAACAGAAGGATACTTTAAAATCTCAATTCCCCATTCCACTCCAGGGGAAGGTTACAGCCAAAACCCCATTCCCTTACCACCCCACTAACCTGCTTTCCAGCTCTGCTCTCCTGTGCAGGGCAACAAAAGAAGACCCAGCCAATCAACTGGGATTCAGAAGGCAGAGAATAGATGGGGGTGGGGCCAGTCAGAGATGGTATTTGCTGGTTCTCCAAACAACTCAAAATTTCTGCTACCGGTTCTCCAGAACTGGTCAGAACCTGCTGAATACCACCTCTGCTCAACACCCAATCCTACCACCACCCAGCACAGATAAACTCCGTGGCCAAAACACTAATTGCCGGAACCAAACACCTGACAGACAAGACACACATAAAGACTGAACTATGCACCCTGACTAAAGTACTGACAGCCAACGGCTTATACAAAAGCAAAATCACAGGCCCGATCCACAAAAACACACAGACATAATGGAGACCTAGAAGATGAACAGACCTATGAAATATCTGTCCTGCCCTACATAAGAGGTACAACAGACAAAATCAGTAAGATACTACACAGGAACCACACCAAGACTGCCTTAAAAGCAGAAAAATAGTAGCCATCCTAAGAAACCCCAAAGATAAAATTGACCTGGAAAACTAAGCCATATATGAAGTCCCCTGCGCATCATGCCCTGCCACATTCATCAGACACACATTTTATATATACTGTGATGACCCATAGTCTCTCAAAATAACCCAAAACCTATATTAAAGTTTGGTAAAGCCTTCAACTTAACTTCACTGTTTTATTAGGCACAGTTTAAAGTCACAAAAGTAAATAATGAGGAAAACAGAAAACCAACACAAACCACATTGATGAGAGTTCTGAAGCAAGCCGAGATAACTAATTATAAACTCCAGGAAAATAACTGAGAAAAGTCCATGGGAAGAACATCAGCAAAGATAAGCCTCTTTCAAGGTGAACACTAATTGACTTCAGCAATTCTAACTGCGTAGTTGCAAACTTATATACATAGCTCCCACCTTCAAGCCACGAGGAGGATCATGGTAATCTCTTAAGTAGACCTCACTTCTCCCTGATCCTCTCCTCCCTGCATGACCTAGGTTGGATTGGGGATGGGCCTGGATCCTCCTCTGACTGCTCAGCCGGCCTCTGCCCTTCACCAGCCTCCTCCACCACCTCTGGAGCCATACTCCCACTCCCTGTTGGCTGTTCCTCCTCTCCCTCAGAGTCAGACTCCACCAGAGGCATGACACTATTCCCTCCTGCAGGGCCCCCTGCCCCGGGACCAGGCAGATGAGGACGTTGAGGAAACCGAGCGTGAAAGTCCTGGACCAAAGAGCATGATCAGGAGCATCAACTTAGGTGAAGTCCTCAGGTCCATAACCTTTCCACGCCACCAAATATTGAAATTGGCCCCGCAACCGGAGTGAATCTCGGATGTTATCCACTTCATATTCCTCCTGTCCCAGAGGGGCTACTGGGGCCGGCTGTGATGGAGCCGGTCTATGCGGACTGTTGGGTGAGGCAGGGACTAACAGGGTACGATGAAAAACAGGATTGATACGCATGGTCCGTGGCAGGGAGAGACGATAAGCCACAGGATTGATCACCGCCTCAACCGGAAAAGGTCCCAGTAACAGTGATCAAGCTTTTTTGATGGTCGTGTCGTTGGTAAATATTGAGTAGAGAGCCAAACCCGATCGCTGACCGCTAAAGGTGGAACATCACAACGATGTTGGTCTGCAAACCATTTATAGTCTTCCTTGGCTCTCTCTAGTTGATCACGGACCATGTGGTGCACGGCTTTTAACTCCTGCAAAAACGTATCCACTGCTGGAACTGGGGAATCAGACGGGGCAAAGGGAAAAGTCGTGGATGAAACCAATAGTTAGCAAAGAAAGGGGACACATGGGTGGATGCATGTTGAGCATTGTTATAAGCGAACTCTGCCACTGGCAGCACCCCGCCCCCCAATTGTCTTGTTGAGTATTGCTGAAACAGCGGAGGTACTGCTCCAAAATAGCATTTACTCTCTCTGTTCCCCCCATCAGTTTCGGGGTGATGAGCAGACCACAGACACACCTGAACCTGCAGTTTCACGAGTACGGTCTGCCAGAAGCGTGCCATACAATGTACCCCCCGATCTGATACCATGTGGTCTGGTAACCCATGCAACTGGAAAACATGGGAGATAAACAATTGAGCCGTTATCTTGGCTGATGGAAGACCCGCACATGGAATAAAGTGGGCCATTTTAGTCAACATATCCACCACCACCAAAATGATTGTGGCACCATTCGATGGTGGTAACTCAATGATGAAATCCAATGAAACTGCCCCCCACGGTCATTCTGGCGTGGGCAAGGGCTGCAATAGACCAGGGGGTGCACGAGGAACATACTTGGCTTGGCGACAGATCCCACAGGATGCCACATATCCCAACACATCATGTTTAAGTCTTGGCCACTAAAATGTCCTAGAAATGAGGTGCAGTGTTTTGAATACCCCAAAGTGTCCTGCCACCAGATATCATGACATTGACGTAGGATAAGGCCACAAAGAGGGCCTCCAGACACATAAATGCAATCACGGAACTGCAACAGGTCCCCAATATATGCCCAAGGAGTCTTGTCTCCAATTCTCATCCAATTCTCGATGTTCAGCTGTCACAAATGGGTCCTGCCGCTGCGCCTTCTGAATCCTCACTTGAAGGTCCACAGGTTCCTCGGTGGCTGCAAACTGCTCCAATGGAATCACCAGGGCAAGATTTTATCCTCCCCTCAGATATACTCAGGCTTCCGAGATAGGGCATCGGCCCATTGATTCCCTCCACTCAGAACATAGGACACTCGGAAATCAAATCGAGCAAAGAATAAGGACCATCTCACCTGACGCTGGTTCAATGTCCAAGCTGTATGTAGGTATTCCAAATTGCGATGATCTGTCCGAACCTTGCTTTGGTGATGATCCCCTTCCGGGTGGTGCCGCCATGTCTCAAAAGCAACCTTAACCACCAGTAGCTCCTTGTCCCAGATCATATAGTTGCGCTCTGGAGTCAACAACTTCCAGGAATAATAAGCGCACAGGAACAAGGTGCCTGTGGGAGCATAGGCCTGGAGGAGTCCTGCATCAACAGCCACATCAGAAGCATCTGTCTCCACCACAAATGGCTGGCCTGAATCAGGGTGTTTGAGGATAGTCATACACCCAATACGGAGGCAACTGATCTGCCTCCTTCTCCCCAAACACATCAGCAAAGTCCATCAACTCCACAGGTAGATCCAGGTCCACGAGCATTGCCACACTCCCTGCACAGGAGCGCAAGCAATGGTTGACACACTTCCTATCAAGGAATTGCACAGCTCCAGACCAGACAATCTGTAGGTCATGGGCCTGTAGCCACTTCAAACCCAGCACCACCGGAAAATGAGGCACTGGCAACATAAAACACGGTTTCCTCCACATGCTGCCCAATATGCATGCAAAGGGGTTGGGTTGCAGCAACCACAGGTCCCAAACGAAGGGGCCAACCATCAATCGTCTCCACCATTACTGGTGGGGATACCTGTTGCTGAGGAATGAACCACTGCTTGACAAAATGAGCAACCATGAAATTGGCTGTGGCCCCTGAGTCAACCAAAGCTGGGATCTCCACCACTCCCACACCAGGCATGAACACACTTGCTGGCAGCACAGGATGCTTCACCAATAGTGACTGTGGTGGAGATGTCAAAGGTGGCAAGGGTGGCAAGGATGGTGAAGATGGTGGGCCTATGGACTTTATACTCCAACCTGCAGACCCCTGTAGGCCGAGCAATGCTTGTTTCCCACCACCACAGGTGTCGCTGCTGTGGATGTCTTAACAGGACACTTGGCCGCAAAATGGCCTCGATTGCCACAACAGAGACATAAACCATCACAACAACGTCTATTCTTTTCTACTTGAGTCAGGCAAGGGTGGCCAGCCCCCAACTGCATGGGTTCCTCCAAAGGCACTTCCACCAAGGGCGCCATCTTGCTGAAAACAGATATGGTCTCTGTCCATCATTGCACCTGTTGCTGCTGAAGTCTAGCATCGATACAAAGACACAAATGCATGAGCTCTTGAAGGGTGTGAGGGCATTCAGTGCACGCCAACTCATCCAGGAGCTCCGACGACAAACCCTCCTGGAACTGGTCTAATAGTGCTGCCTCATTCCATTGTATATCCTGAGCAACCATCCGAAAACTAGCAGTATAATCCATGAGTGAGCCACGCCCAGGCTTCAACTCTCTCAAACATCTGTTTGCTGTTTGGCTTCAAACAAAGTCCTCAAACATGGCCTGAAACTGACGGCAAAACTCGGCATAATTGTCCAACACCTGGTTGGGCTGGGTCAACAGAGCCTGGTTTGGCTGGGTCAACAGAGCCTGAAACTGACGGCAAAACTCGGCATAATTGTCCAACACCTGGTTGGGCTGGGTCAAAAGAGGCGTCGCCCAAGGTGCTGCAGAGCCTGACAACAAACTAATCAAAAACCCCACCTTATCCAAGTCAGTGGGAAAGTCCTCAGGCTGAAGGCTCATGTAAAGTTGGCACTGTCCCAAAAATGCTGGAAATTGGGCCAACGAACCATCAAATTTATCTGGCACTGCCACTAGGCATTTTCGGCTTGGCCGGGCAGCTTGCATTTGTGCCACCTGTGCAGTCAAAACAGCCGCTTGCTGGGTTAACTGGGCAATCTCTGCTCTGAGCTGATCCATGGTCACCCCACAAAAAGCAAAAATAAGTTGAAGGGGTGGCTGAAGTCAAAATGTGATGACCCATAGTCTCTCAAAATAACCCAAAATCCAAAACAGATATTAAAGTTCGGTAAAGCCTTCAACTTAACTTCACTGTTTTATTAGGCACAGTTTAAAGTCACAAAAGTAAATAATGAGGCAAATAGAAAACCAAAACAAACCACATTGATGAGAGTTCTGAAGCAAGCTGAGATAACTAATTATGAACTCCAGGAAAATAACTGAGAAAAGTCCATGGGAAGAATGCCAGCAAAGATAAGCCCCTTTCAAGGTGAACACTAATTGACTTCAGCAATTCTAACTGTGCAGTTGCAAACTTATATACATAACTCTCACCTTCAAGCCACGAGGAGGATCCTGGTAATCTCTTGAGTAGACCTCACTTCTCCCTGATCCTCTCCTCCCTGCATGACCTAGGATGGATAGGGCTGGATCCTCCTCTGACTGCTCAGCCAGCCTCTGCTCTTCCCCAGCCTCCTCCACCACCTCTGGAGCCATACTCCCACTCCCTGTTGGCTGTTCCTTCCTCCAACTTTTCGGCAGAATCTCATCTGCCATCATCAGGCTTCTGTATTGTGTTTGTCTGTGAATCAGACTTTCACAGCCTTTTCAGTTTTAAATTTGGGGCTAGCCTACTGCTGTGCCAGAATGTTTTTTTCTTAATCCTGATTGGTTGGGAGTCTTGGTCTGTGTTTATTGGTCTTGGAGTTTGCTGTGTTCTGCTTGATTGGTGTTTCTAATATCTTCTGTCTGTTTTGTGGCTTTTTTTTTTTTTGTCTTGATTGGCTGGCAACATTGTGTTCCTATATTGGAAGCTTTTAGTGCAGCTTGGCTCCAAGTAATGGACGGCTAACATTTATTAGGAAGCTAGGTTTCATCTGGGTGCCTGGTTGGGGTGTGTTTGAGCTGGAGGTATTGGGGGGGGGTGTCTGTTTGTGCCCAGGTGTTTGCCTGGCTTGTGGTGTGGAGATTTTTTTATTTGTGAGTGCAGGCTTCCAGATAATTGACAGTCTGGTGGACTCATCTCTTCTATTCATGCTTTCAGGTCTTTTTTCAATCTCTATGGTTTCTCTGATAATTCTGTGGCTGGGGTTTTCTATAGTGGCTAGGGTTTTGGTGCCATTGAAGTCGATGCTATGACCTGTTGCTTTTGTGTGTTGGACTAGTAAGGAAGTGTGTTCCAGCTTTTTTACTGCATTTTTGTGTTCATCCAGGTGAGTACTTATTCTTCTATTGGTCTGTCCAATGTATGTGGCCGGGCATGATGCACAGGGGGCTTCATATATGCCTTGGTTTTCCAGGTCAATTTTATCTTTGGGGTTTCTAAGGATGGCTGCTATTTTTCTGTCTGTTTTGAAGGCAGTCTTGATGTGATTCCTGCATAGTATCTTACTGGTTTTGTCTGTAATACCTCTTATGTAGGGCAGGACAGCTGTTCCATAGATCTTTTCATCTTCTAGGTCTCCATTATGTCTCAGTATATTTTTGTGGATCAAGCCGGTGATTTTGTGGATCAAGCCGGCGAAAATGCAGTAAAAAGGCTGGAACATACTTCCTCACTAGTCCAACACACGAAAGCAGCAGGTCATAGCATCGACTTCAATGGCACCAAAACCCTAGCCACTATAGAAAACCCCAGCTACAGAATTATCAGAGAAGCCATAGAGATTGAAAAAAGACCTGAAAGCATGAATAGAAGAGATGATTCCACCAGACTGTCAATTATTTGGAAGCCTGCACTCACAAACAAAAAAATCTCCACACCACAAGCCAGGCAAACACCTGGGCACAAACAGACACCCCCCCCCAATACCTCCAGCTCAAACACACCCCAACCAGGCACCCAAATGAAACCTAGCTTCCTAATAAACAATAGCCGGCCATTCACCTGAAGCCAAGCCACACTAAAAGCCCCCAGTACACAAAACACAATGTTGCCAAGCCAATCAAGACAAAAAATCACTACAAAACAGACAGAAGATATTAGAAACACCAATCAAGCAGAACACACAAACGAACCGAACACACAAGCCTGATGATGGCAAATGAGATTCTGCCGAAACGTTGCTACAACTTTAAAAGCACAACTATAATGACGTGGGAAAATACCTGAACAAAGCTGAATACCATACGTATAAATACCTGTGAAAACTTTCTTTGTTGGGCTTGTATGCTATTTAATTGCTGGCAACTCTGCCCACCCATAAATTAGGTTGAAAAATACAATATGTAAAAGTCCATCCATCCATAGACAAACTGCATTTATCTGTGAGAAGGTTCCTGAGAAGATCAATGAAGGCTCCTGTGCAATTCCAAAGAAAAACTTCTTAATTTCCAAAGAAATCCTACTTTAGGATATTTATGTATCCTAAAATAAATAGTCAAAAGATTCGTACTAGACTTGAGAAAAGAAACCAAGAAATCTTAAGAGGCACAAAATCACAAAAAATATCATAGTAATAAAACCAATATAGATAATCCTTGATTTACAACCACAACGGAGTCCAAATTTTCAAAGCAGGCCAGTTAAAGTGAGTTTTGGCCCATTTTCTTGCCACAGTTGTTATGTGAATGATTTGGTCATTAAGCAAATCTGGCTTCCCCCATTGCTTGTTGGAAGCTGACTAGGAAGGTAATCACATAATCCCAGGACAGTGCTACTGTCATAAATACATGCCAATTTTCCAAGCCTCCAAATCCTGATCATGTGACCATGGGGATGCTGCAATGGTCATAAGTATGAAAACTAGTCATAAGCATCATAACTTTGAACTGTCAATAAATGAATTATTGTAAATCTAGGATTATCTACCTGTATGGCTCTACATTAGAAGGGTGAAGTTTCCATCAGTGTGAAAGCATTATTAGGCTTTGCATAACGTGACAAAACCTCCACACCACAAATGACCAGAACCATGATGCATTTGGATAATACTTGAAGGTCCTAAGTGACAGTTAAAGTATTTTATTTAATCTTAACCCATTCTTCCTTTATCCTTTGTCCATTCTTTTAATATGCAAACAAGAAGTCCAGGGAACAAGAAAAGGAATGTTGGCAGATCACATTTTTGTGCTGTGTCCTTAATGGAGGAACATGATGAGTGGAGAGTTGCTTTTTAAAATATATATTTAAAAGTATGTATAGGTTACCTGACTCAAAGTAATTCTGTATTAACTGCTGAAATCTTTTGTTTATCATGCTTATCTGAGACCTCCTACTGAATAGAAGAAGGTAACCAATGAATCTGTGGTGCATTGGGAGACTACTATTTTTTCCCCTTAAAATTGAGTTAGCAGTATGCCAGTGTCTCTAAACTGGAAGATTGGAAATAGGGCAAAGTGCTGGTGCCAAGAAGAGCATGTTACAGACTGTGTGACAATAAGCTTTCTTTGTTTCCTCTTGTTGTTTCTTCCTAATCCATTTCTGCTATGGGGATTTAGGTCCCTGGAAAATATTCAAACCACAGCAGGACAAAATCTCCAGTAGAATTTGAGCCCTGAAAGATGCTTCTGTTTCTTGGGGGCAAGCTGATTGGCTCATAAGTTTCCTTAGGTAATTGCTTCCATCAGTAAGAGAATGTTCATATAAATATCCAGCACAAATCTCTTACTTCGGTGCTCCATCTTTGACTAAGGAAAATCCCATTCTTTCCTGAGGAAAAAATGTCCAGCCGGTAAGTATCCTCTAGGATTTTCTATGAATAAAATTTAATGTTGACTAAATAAATGTAGTCCTGATGCTAAATAGCTTCTTTCTAGAAGCAGGAGGGACATTGTGCTAAGAATCTGAGGGACTTTGTGGAAGAAAACAAATAAAAATCCTATTGATGGTGAAAAACTGAACATTTAGAAGCAGTTATTTCTCTACTTTTAACTATTGAAATTGAACCTACTGTATAAAGGTCTGTTGAATTAAACTTCCATTAATAATAAATTATTTGGTTCTTAGGTGTAATAGTTTTTTTTTCCTTTGAAGAGCAGAGCCACATATCATGTTTTTATTAATATTTCTGATGATCTGACTTATGGAGAACTGTTCTATTCAAAATTATACAGTATATATCCAGAGCTTCACTAGGAAATCATAGCTGAAAACTGGTTTTTTTTTTTTTTTTAAAAAAGGCTTATGATGAGGCTATAGAAAATAATGCTACTGAAGGGTTCAGGTGTATATAATTTTGCAGGAATAGGAAAATAATTGGCACACATAAGAGTATAATTTCATCTATTGAAGGAATTTGATATTGTTAGACTATTATACTTGCTGCTGAAAATATTCATTTCAGAGCAGGTATCTAGAAACACAACAATTGTTCTAAAATAAAAGTCTTTCCAAATTTCTTCTTTCATCCAATTATTGGGGAAACTATTAAAGAAAATGCTAAATCAATCACCTTTGACTTTCTTAATATCTTGCAGATTTGAGCATCCAGCTGGTGGATACAAAAAGCTTTTTGAGACTGCAGAAGAACTATCTTCACCAATAACGGCTCATGTTACAGGTTTGTGTCTTGCAAGCGAACCACAGCCAGTCCTGATTGGCACATAGGAGTCCAGTGTTACAGCCTAGCCTGGGAAAAAGAAATGAGAAATCATTTTTGTACAATTGTCAAGAAAGCTATACTCATGAGTTGAACTCACCTTGGTAGCATCTTTAACTTTCTACAGCTTCTGCAGCTTTCTTTTACCTTCATGAAAATGAAACCATTTTGAGTTGTAGATAACTAAACTAGATAGAATTTATTGTAGAAAACCAAGCCCTGTTTACATAATTAAGGACCATATAGATTTGTATTTGCTAGGTGTTTAGAATTGCCATTTTTACAGTACCTGGTCACTGGCCATGCTGGCTGGGGTTGATGGGATCTGAAGTCCAAAATTTCAGAATGACATCAGGTTGAGCACTAAACAACACTAAACTATACTGTGCTTTTTTCTCCCCTTTTGCTGATATTTGATAGTTTGCCATAATGCAATTTTGTTAAACTGGGAATCATTTTAGGGATTGAAAGTAGATATAAACTTAAACTACATTTTGTTTGCAATATTAATTTAATTACAGTAGATGTAAGTTTAGATTTCTGAATCTATTTCCACAAATAAACTTGATTTATACCTTGTTCTAATTATAAATTCTGCAGCAATTCAGCCTGTAATCCTTGTGTATCAGTCAGCTACAGTTATACAGTAGTTAAACTAGCAAGCAACAGATACCAAAACAAAGAAGGACTAATGTTAAGAAAACAATGAATTCCAGGTGAAATAAAATTTTCTGTGTTACCCAAGACCACAACTTATGCATCCTTGTATCCATGCCCCATAAATGAAAGTTTAGGTCGAGGGTTTTTCTCCTGGAGACATTTACATTGTAAAGGTATGGTATAAAGTTGTATGCTAAAGAGAGTCTTATTTATTTCAGAGATCCAAGCTTTTCTCACAGGTGGACGTAGGACTATAGTTGTTAATCTTGCTAATGTTAAAAGAGCACACAAGCATTTTGAAATGTGAGCTGCTCATTTCCAAGTGATTTACATCTTAAGGAACAGTTTAGAGGTGAAGGAATGTAGGTAGTCCCCATAATTGAGGCCAAAGCTTCTGATGCCAAGCAAGACAATTCAGGGAGTTGCACCCCGTTTTACAATCTTTTTTTGAGTTGTTAAGCGAGTCACTGCAATTGTGAAGCAAATCATGCAGTCATTAAGTGAATCTGGCTTCTCCCATTAACTTTGCTTGTTGGAAACCAGCTGGGATGGTTACATATGGTGATCATATGACCCTGGGACAGTACAACTGTTATATATCCATGTTGCTTGCCAGGGGCTTAAATGATCATGTGATTACAGGAGATACTGCAGTAGTCATGTGTGAAAAACAGTCATAACTTAATTTTTTTCAGTACTGTTGTAACTTCAAACAGTCACTAAATGAATGGTTGTAAGCCAAGAACTACCTGTATACTCTGTTTAAGATGGCCTAAACTTTTTCTCAGTGTAATCTTCCTTTCACTGGTTGTATGCAACCAGAGGCTGAGCAGCAATTTGTTGGCAGTACTTAAGTTAAATTTAATGCATTAAGATGTGTGACCTAAATTGTCCCTTCTCATTCTGGTACTATAAAAGCAGTTCCATGCAGAGCACAGTATAGAGGTCCTATCTGGATGTTAATAATCTACAGATAACCAAAGCAAGGTAACAATTTCCCATAAGCCACTTAATACCAAATCCAAAAGAACTCCTGTGTTTTAAGAAACTCAGATCTTCTATTCTTGCTATAAGCAGCCCTCCACTTTTTAAAATATGTTCCCAAAAGATGTAGAATGGAGGCTTGTAAGGCAGGCAGATAACCAGGCAAATATCCAGCCTTGCAATCCCAGATGTGATCAATCCTGCCTTTCCAGCTACCATAACCAATGCTGAGAGATGCTGGAAACCCAGTGTTGTATAGCTGTAGCTGAAAGCTGATAGCTCAGGAGCCTCAAGACTGTAGCATGAAACTTCAATAGGATATTTATTTCTCAACTTTTTTTGGTAAATATTTTTTGCTCTGTTTGCAACAGGTAAAATTCCAGTTTGGCTGAAAGGCAGTTTGCTCAGATGTGGGCCTGGTTTATTTGAAGTTGGATCAGAACCGTTTTATCATTTGTTTGATGGCCAAGCACTTCTTCACAAGTTTGATTTCAAGGAAGGCCATGTCACTTATTACAGGAGGTAAGTTACACTTCCTGCCTGCTTTCTCCATTCTGCAATCTAGCAACTCATCCACTCTAACCAATTCATGAAACTCTAATTTGCATTAAAAGGTGATTCTGTTCCAAAAACAAAATATAAATTTTTGACTGCTTAAGTTCTGTACAGTGAAAATCTGTTTCAGAAAGTGTATGGAGGAAATATAAAGACTGTAAAGCACATAAACAATGAATATACAGGTAGTCCTTGACTTATGACCAGTTGCTTAGGATGAGCAACCTGCTTTATGATCTTCACAAGTTATGACCGTGATGAGCAGTCTCCATTACAGTCATAACATAAGGACTACTGAACAATTCTGTTTGTGTATCTTTATCCAAATCAATGTTTCTTCCAGAGTATCTCTGTTCAGATAATATTTCAACCAGCATTTCCTAAAAATTTTTTGCATGTTTGCCACCTGAAAACTCTGCTGTTTGCTTACAGCATTTGCTCTTTTAACATGAATATCTGCAAGAGGAAAGCATGGCTCATGCAGAAGTCAATTGGACTTCTCTGTTGCAAATATTCCCATATTAAGTCCAAAGAAAGTAGGACAGTTGTTGTGTCGTGAATGAATCCAGTGTCTTCATCCAGATTAAATCTCTATTTGTTTGCCTTCATCAATTCCAGAAGTCCTTCCTGGAATATTGCAACACTTTCTCTAAGATTATTGGGAGGAAATAAAAGGAAGAATTTTTTCCTCTCATCCACGTTCTGCTTCTTTAGATGTTGGATGGAATATTTACTAGCCTCATTTATGAACTTGGGATTGGATTTCATCCCAGAGGTGGCTCTGGAATATATTAATAGAAGTGAGAAATGAACTGGTAAGATGTAAGTAAAGTGGAACATCATATATAATCTTGTCTTATTTCTTTATAGGTTTGTTCGAACTGATGCCTATGTTAGAGCAATGACTGAGAAGAGAATAGTAATCACAGAATTTGGAACATATGCTTACCCAGATCCATGCAAAAATATATTTTCCAGGTGAAAAAAAAATAAAGGTATAATTATGGACAGCCTGAAATATATTGTTGCATTATGCAGCAATCTAGAAATAATCTACTTTCTTTGTGGTTGTGTCCGGCAGATTTTTTTCATACTTCCAAGGTGTGGAGATCACTGACAATGCCCTGGTGAATGTGTATCCTGTGGGAGAAGATTTTTATGCCTGTACTGAGACAAACTTCATAACAAAAATCAACACAGAAAATCTGGAAACAATTAAAAAGGTCTTTTTTATAGATTAAAGACAGACACAGGTTAAAATTGGAAATGAGTGTTGATGGCACACATCATGTATCACTTACAGAACATCTAAAATGGAAACAATAATTGAAGAAGTATTTATAGAGCATTTAATTGAAATATAGTCTTATACAGTATATTATATCTAATGATTAGAATCTCATTCAATCTATTCTCATTTAGTACAAGAAGAATTACCAGAAAGCACTGTTAAAAATAAAAATAAGACTGTTTAGAAGTAGTGCTAGATCCACATAAGATTTTGTAATAGAAGCAGAAGTGCTGTTATAATTCCAGAGGAGTTATGTGATATATTTTCTTAGTAACCATAGCTCAGCAATTGAATTGTACATCCTGTTTGTGGCCAGTAAATGTCTTTCAACTGAATGCTATGTGCTGGATGCAGGTGAATGCAATTGTACTCCTGTAATAATATTCTATGGTCCCTTGTATCCATCCCATGAAACCCAAAGGAAGTTTGGAATGGTATAGGATCTCCTGCCATGGGCAAGAGAGTTGAATTAGAAGAGCTCCATGGTCCCTTCCAATCCTATTATTATTATTATTATTATTATTATTATTATTATTATTATTATTCTATGTTGTATGTTCTTTGAATCTTGTTTGTTTACATTCTGAAAGCAAATAGTTCTTCTGAGCTAGAGAGAGAATTATGGCCTTCTCTAAATTCACAAAAGTTGCATCTGTAGTTGTTCAGAAACTCATTTCCATTGTTATTCCACAGAACATTTGCAAATACTGTATTTCTGAGCACAAGTTTTGTAACAACATAAGGTTAAGATTCCTGTTAAGTTGCCTTCTAGGATATGTTTTCTATTCCCACCTGATTGATCAATTTGCTGTAGTTATGCTCTATTTAAAAATCACAAAATATTGATTTTTAAGGATAAGCAAATTACTATGTCTATTTTATTTAAGATCATAAAATACATTCAACACAATGTAATGTGCTTCTAATGAATGCATTTTGTCAGTGACTAATGTATGCATTTTCCCCCAAATTATCTTTTTGTTATATTCTTTCAGGTGGATATCAGCAAATATGTTTCAGTCAATGGGGTCACAGCACACCCTCACATTGAAAATGATGGAACAGTTTACAATATTGGCAACTGCTTTGGAAAGAATTTGTCCTTTGCCTATAATATCATAAGGATACCTCCCCTTCAAGCAGGTCTGTTCACTTTCAAGCAGCAACTGCTAAAATCAGAATGTTTCTCCCTTCCAGTGCAGATTAAACCAACTTGATGTAGATTTTTATAGCTAAAACTTGAGAATAGTTTTACTTCTGAAAAAAGGCTTTTCCTAATATTCAAAGAATCAAAACATATTTAAATTCTGAATGCTTATTTATTCACTAGAATTTGAATTTTCATTAATTAGTTTATACAACTAAACATGGATAAATGCATTGACCCTTGTTTTGCCACCTCTTTCTTTGTCTTTCTCAGATAAGAAAGATCCAATGACAAAATGCGAAGTAGTGGTTCAGTTTCCCTGTAGTGAGAGATTCAAGCCGTCTTATGTGCACAGGTAAACATACATCTCCTCAAAAAGATGTATTTAAACACCTAAACCATAGCTTTATAAAATAGTTATTTATCATTTTACTTATTTAATTTTAAAACCATCTAATAGCCAAAACTATTCCAATGAACACCCTAAAGAATGCAATCCAAGTTAAACCGTATACAATCAAATAAAATACAAATAAAATACTCCTCTAAGTGGGCTGGAGCAAGACAATTATTGAAAAACAAATAATATGCATTAAAACACTATTTTAAAATTTAAAAATGCAGTTATAACACTATATAAATACCCCGGGAAAATAGAAAGGGCAACATGGAGGACAACTTCATGGGATAGAGCTTAAAATCCAGATAGGTGTATGAGGCTTTATAGTTCAAAGCCAACACTTTGAATATGACCCAGAAATGGACCAGCAGTCATTGTACATGATAAAGTATTGGTCTAAAATAATTATATTGGCCAGTTCTATTGGTCAGTCTAGCTGCTCTAATCTGAACTAATGGAAGTTTGCAGACCACTTGCAAAGGCAGCCTCGTGTATATTTTGTAATAACCCAACCTGGAAATTATCAGAGCATGGGTAATGGTTACATGGCTGTTTCTTTCCAAATAGTTAGTTTTTAAATCAGCTGAAACTGATGAAAGGCACTCTTTATCACTATAGCTATCTGGACTTCTAGTGACAATGATGAATGTAGGTTCTGCCCCTCCCCCCCAAGCTATGAACCTGCTCCTTTGAGCTGAGGGAAGAACCTTCCAGCCCTGTAGGACATCACCCAACATTCTTGTCATATATATAAAACAGTGTTTATTGAGTTCAAATTTGACACTGATACATTTAGCCTAACAAGAAGCAAAAATGAAACTATTGGCATTTGAAAAATGAACAGATGCATTTTGAATTTCATGTGCATATACAAAATGCTATGCCATCTCATATATGATCATCATATACGATCAACTGTCTTTCCTAACAGTTTCGGGCTAACTCCGAATTACATCGTCTTTGTGGAAACTCCAGTGAAAATTAATTTGCTCAAGTTTCTTTCTTCCTGGAGTCTTTGGGGAGCCAACTACATGGACTGTTTTGAGTCAAATGAAAAGATGGGGGTAAGTGTTTTTTAATTCATTTGTCCCTTTGTTATGCTCTGTGTGTATGTGTGTTTATACATACACACAATTACACACACGTGCATACACACATATACACAAACACACAATGACACAAGAATATAGTTTTATTATTTAACAAAGTTTTAATATTAATTTTTAAAGGTATGGATGCATGTTGCTGACAAGAAAAATGGGGAGTACCTCAACATCAAATACAGAACTTCACCTTTTAACCTTTTTCATCATATTAATACTTATGAGGATAATGGATTTCTTGTTGTGGATTTATGTACATGGAAAGGGTAGGTACTGAAAAACCTATGTGTACAGAAAACCATACAGCTATAATTTAAAGCAATCTTAGCCCAGTTACTGGACCGCCGGTGCCATAATTTTCTTTGAAGAATGTTAGTTCAGAAGACTAGCTTTTGTTTTCAATTAACGTTTCTTCGTGTATTTGCAGTAAAACAGATTGCTTTCAGGGATTATCACATCAGTTTATTATACTGTTCAAACAATAATAATACAATAAAGTCAAGAGGTAGTTAATTTAGTGGCACACATAAAAATAGAAGAAAAAACAAAGGAAGCACACAAATATAGGACTAGCAACAGTTTGCCTTTGGCAACCATGGTAAGGCACTCTTGATTGAATAGAAGATAAAATTTATTCCTAACAGTACAAGTGACATTTGTTAAAGGTCAGGGTTTTTTTAAGGGTAAGAAACAAAGTAGACTGTGTGTCAGCATACAGAATAATGCTGTGATGACGAAGAATTTAACAAAATATATGTGACTTTTCATGAGATACTTCAGGATATTGAAAAAGTCTTGATTTGGCTAGAACTACTATAGCAGTTTTATTCATTTTCTCGTGGCTATTGTATGTATGTATGTATGTATGTATGTATGTATGTATGTAGGTAGGTAGGTAGGTATGTATGTATGTATTTAGTTATTTATATGCCACCTTTACTATTTTTATAAATAACTGAAGGAGGCAAACATATCCAACACACTTTCTTTATCCTATTTCCCCCACAAGAATAACCCGGTGAGGTTGGTTGGACTGAGAGTGACTGACTGGCCCAGTCACCCACTTGGCTTTCATAGCTAAGGAGGGACATGAACTCATGGTCTCCTGCTTTCTAGCCTGGTGCCTTAACCACTACTAGACCAAATTGACTCTGTATTTTGTCTGTAGCTGTCCTTCATTTAGGTGCCATTAATGAGAAAAATATAAATTTACATACGGTGATTATTTTTTGGCACATGCATTTCAATGACCCATAAATTATAATTCTGCCATAGTCAAAGAGGTAACTGTAAGGCTAGATCCCATGACTTGTTCATTGAGAAACTGATGTCTTTTATTCCTCTATAGATATGAATTTGTTTACAATTACTTATACTTAGCCAATTTACGAGAAAACTGGGAAGAAGTGAAGAAAAATGCACAAAAAGCTCCTCAACCTGAAGTTCGACGGTATGTCCTTCCTTTAAATATTGAAAAGGTAAGAATTAAATGTTATATATTGGAAAGAAAATCAGTATGTTACACATGTAATGTGTACAGATTTGCTAGCAAGGACTTCATAGAGAATGCAATGTACATTAGGCTGGTTGGTCATGAGATAATGTTCAGATGTTCTTTGTAATATTATTTTCAAGCGCAATATTTTGCATTTTCCCAAGGAAAAGAGGCATTTACATACAGGAATAATAAAAAAGAGAATGTTTTGAGACAGTACTATTGAATTAGTGTTTCAGTTTCCCGTCTTAAAACCAAGACTTTAAAAAAAAAAAGAGTTTCTGAGATCTTTTACTTACATTGTTGGAAGAATAGGTGGAATGTAGTACAGTATAGAATATTTTTCTTACTTTCTTTTTGTGGGGGATGTTCTAGGCTGATACAGGAAAAAATCTAATCACATTACCTAATACAACAGCAACAGCAATTCTGCACAGTGATGATACTATCTGGCTGGATCCAGAAGTTATTTTTTCAGGACCACGACAAGGTAAGGCTAAGCTCAGCAAAAAGCTAAAAAAAGACAATCTTAGCAAATACAAGAAACCAATTAAATGTGTTTATTTTGCTTTATAGCTTTTGAGTTTCCACAAATAAACTATGCAAAATATTCTGGGAAACCTTATACATATGCATATGGTCTTGGATTGAATCATTTTGTTCCAGACAGAGTAAGTATTACATATTAATAGACTAGGTTTGTTTTTGCAAAAAGGCAAAGAAAAGTCTAAGTCCAAATTCTTTTATGTAACTCATAGGAATATACAAGATAGCAAAATAGGATGTATCATCTTAGACTGCTTCTTTGGCTATTCAGGTTATTACTGTATTTACTTTTAAGTCTATTTAACAGTGGAAAAAAATCATTGTTGGACAGAGGGAATACTCCATTTTCTCTAGGGTGCTAAGGGAGTCATACATAGTTTGCAAAGTCAACTCTGGATGCCTATATTTATTACAGGGAAAAAACATATCAAATATAAAATCCATAGATAGCAACTATACAACAAACCATTCTTCTAGGTCAGAGTATACTGATAGCAGTCACATCCACCACAATGGGAAGGGGTTGTGTTTCTCATAAAGCTTTGCTCTGAATAGATTTCCATTCAAACAGATCCCTGCATTGCTCATCCTAGCTCATCCTGCTCCTGCACTCAAACTATCAAGAAAATACAATGTATTTGCCCAAACGAACAGATGTAAATGTTTCATATTTTGGTAAAAAGAGATTTTATGCCTTCTGAGACTTGCATTAAGATTCCTCTTTGAGCATCCTGTAGAAAATCAAATAGACTTTTAAAATGTAGCCTATTGTAACTTAGCTGTTTTGTGTTCTGGGACAAAGCTGACTTGAATCTGAACAAAATACAAAATGTATTCTTTTTAGGCACTAAAATTATTCTACAAAATATTATGAGCCTCTTGTAAGGCTGAATTTTCATTTTCAATATAGGGTGATCAAATCATAGTGATGTCTCCCTGTCACGTGATTATATTGTGGTTCCATCCTATGTCATATTTTATTTAATTCACAAGCTGCCCAAGTCCATTGTGGCTCAGAGTGACATACAATATATAAAATTCAAATTTTAAAATTTACAATAAAACAATACTTTGTTTTACGTACAAAAATATTGTCCGAAGAAATTGACCATCCTTTAAGATCAGACAACCTTCAAAGGACTGTCTGTTTTCTCTAGTCTAGCCCAAAGCCCGGGGAAAGGATCAGTCCGAGGGGCTCATCTAAATATAGTTGGGGTGAGGCTCATCAGAATATTGGGGGACAGCTACTGTAGTGGGCAGAAAAGGTGGCATTACTTCATTGATGGGACCCAGAACTTGCCAATTCTGTCAGACTACAAATGGTAAGCAGCAATTATGGATCATAAGTCTTCAATTAACCAGGTGCTATGCTATGAAGAGCTTTATAGATGGCACCACCATGAATTGCACCTGAAAGCCTACTAGTAAGCAGCGCAGAGCCTATATTATCTGAAGTAATTAAATGGGCATACCAAGAGCCTGAAGTATCACATGGGCATACCAAGGAATCATCATCTGTAGCTTCCAAATGGTCTTCAAGAGCAGCCCCTAGTATAGTGCACTGCAATAATCCAAACCTAAGATAACCAAAGCACAAGCAACTGTCTTACAAGCCTCTCTGTCCAGATGTGAGTACAATTGGTGCATCAATTGAAACGGTGCAAAAACCAATATGGCCCCAGCTGCCATCTTCTCAAGCAGAAACTGTAAGTCCAAAAGATCCCTAGGTGAAGCCTCAGCCCCAGACAGCAAAGTACAATCCCATTTGGAACTAAAGATGGAATATCTCTAGATCAGGGTGATCCAAATAAACTCTTAAATCAAAAGAGTTGTTTTAGTCTTCGTTTTTTTAAATGCAGTTCATTTAAATGCACTATAGCTATAAGACAGAACAAAATGCAGAGCAGACCAAAGCTTAAGCAACCAACCTTAGCAGAATTATCAACACAAACAACAATGTACGGTAGTCCTCAAATTACATCCATTCACTGAGTGACCATTTAAAGCAACAATGGCACTGAAAAAAGTGACTTAGGACCATTTTTCACATGACTATTGCAGCATCCCTGTGGTCACATGATTCAGACACTTGGCAACTGACATATGACTGTTGCAGTGTCCTGAGGTCATGTGATCCGCTTTTGTGACCTTCTGGCAAGGAAAGTCAATGGAGAAGCCAGATTCACTTAACCACATTACTAGCTTAACGATTGCAGTGATTCACTTAACAACTGTGGCAAGGTAGGTCATAAAACAGGGCAAAATTCACTTAACTAGTAACTTGCTTAGCAACATTTTTGGGGGGCTCAATTGTGGTTATAAGTTGAGGGCTACCTAAATGGGACAACTTGCAATGACTAGGGCCATCTTGCTGTAAATGACCAACTCGCTGCAGCCATCTCGTGGCCAATTCACCGCAGCCGTCTTTCAATAGCCGACTTGCCACGGCCAACTCACCACAAGAAAACTCACCACCAGACAACTCATTGCAGGACAATCTACATGGGGTAACTCCATGCAATAAATATTATCTGTCACTGTTTCTTTGACATTATTTCCATTGACAAAAGTGGAAAATAATGAATTGATGTTCAAAACATTGAGCATTGCCCATTTTTAGATTGGAAGGTTTATGGACAAGTTTTTGTGAATCCTCGTAGTGATGCATTGACTGCTTTACCAGCCCTTTTAGAAAAATGCATTTTTTAAAAATGATTTTTTCCCCCCAGCTTTGCAAAATGAATGTTAAAACTAAAGAGACATGGGTATGGCAAGAACCAGATACATATCCCTCTGAACCAATCTTTGTTCCTCAACCAGAAGCTATAGAAGAGGATGATGGTAATGTTATGACTTTTTGATTAAAGTTTAGAAAAGGGCTTTGTCCAAATTTGGCACTATACATATGAAAAGGACTTAATATCTTAATTTATACCCACTATTTCCTGGGGGAATAATGCAAAAATTAGTATGTTTCTCAATTACTGTATTTTCAAATCTACTATCCGTTATAAAGGTTTTGTGCTTCTTAAGTAATTTGCATTTATTTTGATACAGGTATTATCCTGAGCATAGTCATCAGTCCTGGCTGTGGACCAAAGCCTGCCTACCTTTTGATCCTGAATGCAAAGAATATGAGTGAGGTTGCCAGAGCACAAGTGGACATAAATATCCCAGTTACTTTCCATGGACTCTTCGAAAGAGCATGATCTCTGTCTTGAATACACCACCATCTTTCTTTTTAATACAATGTGCAGAACAACATAAAGCATTCTTCTAATTATCTGCCAGTGACTTGCAAAATTAGTTAACATTAACCATTTCCTGTGTTGAGGCCCAATTTTAATATTTTAATACTTAAGAAAGCATCCATTTTTAAGAATGCTTTCATGACTGTATCATAAATAAGGATAATTAAAAGTTGTTAGTACTGTAGATGCTGATGAACAGCATCAACATTATAATCTCAGTAAACTGCAGATAAACATTTACAATTTAAAACTGTTAAAATTGTTCGGTAATAGAACATGGGTGAAACACAACAACCTTGAACTCTGGCAGATTAAGTAGTGAATAGAAATAAGTATTTAGTAAAATATTAGTTTGGAAACAACTGTAGATTTCTTATAGTTTTAATATTTGAACATAAATTATTTTTAAAAATTGAAATGAAATCATCTTTGCCACTTATCAGAGAAAATGATACTTTGAATTTGATCTCTCTGATAAATATCTTTATTTTACAAATGATTTGTCTAATAAACAATGTAAAATATGAACATTTTTAAAAAAATATTCATAGCTTCTCATCTTCGACTGTACTACAGGTAGTCCTTGACAGATAATTTAGTGATGGTTCAAAGTTACAGCACTGAAAAAAGTGACATGACCATTTTTCACACTTATGACCATTGCAGCATCCCCATAGTCACATGATCAAAATTCAGATGCTTGGCAACTGGCATGTATTTATTATGGTTTCAGTGTCCTGTGGTCATGTGATCACCTTCTGTGACCTTCTGACAAGCGAAGTCATTAGGGAAGCCAGATTAACTTACAACCTTCTTACTACTTAATAACTGCAGTGATTCACTTAACAACTGTGGTAAGAAGAGTCTTAAAATAGGGCAAAATTCACTAAATAAATGTTTCACTTAGCAACAGATATGTTGGGCTCTATTGTGGTCATAATTTGAGGGCTACCTGTATTTGTATCTTTAGATTTCAATAGAATAGAATTCTTTATTGGCCAAGTGTGATTGGACACATAAGGAATTAGTCTTGTTGCAAATGCTCTCAGTGAGCATGAAAGATATTCGTCAAGAGTCAAGAATCATAAGTTATAACACTTAATGATACTCATAGGGTACAATACTAGGAAACAGTCAATATAAATTGTAAGGTTACAAGCAACAAAGTTATAGTCATATAATCACAAGTGGGAAGGATGGGTGATAAGGACTGATGAGATTAATAGTAGCACAGACTTTGTAAACAGTTGTACAATGTTAATGGAATTTTTTGTTTAGCAGAGTGATGGCATTCAAGAAAAAACTGTTCTTGTTTCTAGTTGTTCTGGTGTGCAATGCTCTATAGTATCGTTTTGAGGGAAGGAGTTGAAACACTTTATGTCCAGGTCTATAAATATGTTCATAGCCCTCTTTTTGACTCATGCAGTAAACAGGTCCTTGATTGAAGGCAGGTGGGTAGTAATTGTGTTTTTGCCGCTCCTCCGGGCAAGATTTATTGGCTGGAAGCGAGGAGTGAGTTGCTCGCTTTCCTAACGAGGATCTTGGAGCAACAACACCCCCTCCCCCGCCGCACCCCGCATCCCCACCACCGCGCTTCCACCCGAGTTTGGAATAAAAAACGAAGGTGCGAGTGTGAACTTGGTGGGGACTCTCCGCTCGCGAGTTTTTGCGTCGCTTTGGGGTAGTGCTCAGTAAAAGGAACTGGGAGGAGGAGAGCTGCTTAGCCAAAAGTCTGCCTGCCCTTCGCTCAGAAACGAGCTTTTGAGTTCTTCTTCTGCAAAAGCGGCAAGTTCTCTGGGGAGGGGTTTAAGGAAAGGAAAAGTAGTTAAAACAATGAGGAGGAGGGAGGAGGAGGACGGGAACTTTAGGTGGCTCCGGAGCTCGAGAATCTGTCCGACCGGAGGAACAGACTGCGTGGGACAAAAGTGTGTCTGTCTGTGTGCGTGGAGGGGGCGGATTGTCGGGGGCGAGTTTCTAAAATGGGCTGACTTCACGTGAGGAAAGGCGAACAACTCTTGACTTCGGCCAGCGCTTCGGAAAGCCGCGAGGGCCAATCGGAGCAAAAAAAAAAAAAAAAGAGCCGCTGATTGAAAGGGACCCACTTGGGGAGTCCAGAACGGGTGCGTGGTAGGGCGGAGGCTGGGATTTCTAACGTTGAAGCTGTTTGTGGTTTACAGCATACGGAACCCCTGCCTGCTTAGGCTGACGCGACCACGGGGGCCCGAAGAGAGTCTGTAGCGGTGGGGGTGGGGGGTCTTCGTGCGGTCCTCCGGCTCTGGTGCTTTCCAAAGCAACTCAAAACTTGGCGCGTCCTCGCCTTCTCTTTCTGCCCCTTCCAAAAAGGTCCCACTCCAGGAGTAGCAAGATACGAGACCCTGCTCTTTGTTTCGGAGCGGGGGAGAGCAAAGGCGGGGGGGGAGAGTCTTCCTATTCACCCTTCCATTATAAACTTTAAGTTCATTATCTTATTTTCCAAACAACCGCTCCCCCCCCCCCGCCGCTTTGCACCTTGCAAATGCAAAAACCCCAGGATTTTGCATTTGCAAGGTGCAAAGTGGCGAAGGCAGATCGTGCGTGCTGGAAAGGGCTTGACTGTATTACGGGGAGAGAGAGAGAGAGAGGGAGAGAGCATAAGAACGGCTCTTGCTTTTTTCTTGCAAGGGAGAGAGTGACTCCTGCCTCCCACTGTCATCATCTTTTGGGTTAGTGAATCAATTAAACCTTTCATGATAGTGAGATTGTTTCCCAAATTTCCCTTAAATCAGGGAAGAAATCAGAAACAAATCTTTGGACTGAGAATAAGCTTGTTCCTATGATGCCATTTTTGTTCACTGCAGTGTGAAAAGTGTGAAAAAACACACTTCTTTTTCTTCATCTTCTTGTTCCCTATTTACTGGTCTCTTTCAAAGAGGAAATTGTGAACATCAAACTTATTCTCAACTGTCCTAGTGAAAGTTTTTATTGGTATCTATTTTTATTTTTGAAATTTACCAGTAGCTGCTGCATTTCCCACCCTTGGCTTATACTTGAGTCAATAAGTTTTCCCAGTTTTTGTGGTTAAATTAGGTGCCTCGGCTTATATTCGGGTCGACTTATACTCGAGTAGATACGGTAATCTGTTAAAAGGATTGAAGTGCAGAATACTAGTTTTTGGCATTTTTGAAGTTTTTTCAAAGTTGCTTTAAATCTTTGAAACCTTTTTAAAAAAACTGTAATTTTTTTGGTTATATAAATTCTACATAATAGTGTTATAACACTGGAGTTACACTGGGAAGTAAAAAGTACATTTTGAAAAAGTCAGTAGCTTTTCTTCTATATTGTTGCCAAGATCACAGATGGATATATCACATTGGGCAGAGGATTGATGAGTGTCTGCACTTTTACCTATAACATATATAGATAAGAAAAACACATGATTAAATGGCAACATGAATAGTTGTTACATCAAGGTATTTTTTATATGGTGATGCCATAATGATATTTTACTGACAACTTTAATATATTATTATTTGACATCAGCCCAATCTGATATTCAAACTCAGTTATTTATAGCCAATTTACTTGCTTACATTCGCATGATAGGAAAAGAAGATTGTTCCAAGGGCATTATCCGGTATCTTTGTTGCTTCATAATTCTTAAACTTTGTCCAATAACCTGTCAAAAGATAAAATTAGTATCAGTGATAATAAGTTGAATTCAGTTCAGGAGAGAAAGAGTAGGATGATACAGAGGTTTTCATGTGCATTATCAAAACCATGTGCCAGTGAGAAAGAATGGATATCTCAGGAAAGAGACAATATAGGACATATTGAAATTAGTGAAAAATACTGCACTTTAATCACTAAAAATTAATTTTAATCTCTTATATATTTAGTTTAGTTTACTCTATTGTCATTCCACCTTGTATAACAAAATTAAACACCATCTTCACTGTACAGTATGACTATGAAAATAAACACAAACGCACATTCTATATACTGAATTGAAAACCTGATATTGCATTAATATTGCACTATACAGTAGAATTCAGTAAAGTTACTGCCCTGGGATAGAAGTGATTTTTCAACCTATTTGTCTTCGTTTTTATTATCTGTATCATCTGCCAGATGGTAATAATTTAAAAGTAAAAGGGTGCCCAAGATGAGATGGATTTTGAACCTTCTTTTTTTTTTTTTGAAACAAATTTTTATTAATTTTAAAGATAAAACAACACATCATTAACCATTAAATACATAAACACATAAAACCTCTTAACATTGTAAATCCTTACAAGTCAAACAAAACATTATTTTTATACAGCATAATTCCAATTTATCCCATCTCCATATGGACACACAAACATCTTTCAGCAAGTTTCTCATTTTTTCTCTTTACTCCTATTCAATTTCATTTCTCTTCCATATTTATCCATTTTATAGTCATCATATTCTTTTCTTTCTGGCTTGTATAAATTATTCTCGTCTAGCATTCCTCCAAGGTTTTATTGATTCTTTCCTTTTTTTTTTTTTTATAAAAAACAAATTTTGTTAGTTTTACCATAAGCACAATACACAAACATACAAACACAAAACATAAACAAAACTAAAAGATCTTTTCTGAAGGTTGTCTGTTCCCGGGTTAAAACTCTTTACACAGACACAAATTCAAACATCATATTCAACCCATATCTCCTTCCAAATCTTATTATCATTTTCTTTTTTATATATATATATAAAAACCATTTTTATCAGTTTTATAAAAACAATGCACAAAAAATCAAGGCATAGCAGCTTATAAATTCTTTTCTAAGAAAAAATAATAATAATAGACCAATAAAGCATAACATTTCCAGATTATAATATCAATATTTCATATAATATTAACTTCATATCTTGTCCCTACTTCTCTTTTCCATCCAAATTATTTATTAATTAAAATTTTATTGCCTTTTATCAATACACAAAATCCCAAAAAAAAAGCATATATATCCTTCCATATCTTATTACCATTTTCAATAACATTCTTTGTCTGTTCTATTTCCAATTATCCATTCATCTTTTTTTTCTTTTACTATACTTCTCCTGTACACCAATTGGAGTAACATCTATAACTCATTACCCTAACTTAGAAATACTACATATAGCAATCTTTCTTGGGATTCTGTTTAAAAAAAATTCTAAAATTACATAATAAATTTTATATTCTAAATATACATATAAAAACACACTCTTATATACCCTCCAGAATCCCTCTTTTAATCTAAATTAAATTCACCCATTATCTCTAAATAAACTTTTTTTCCTTAGGTCTTGCTTCCCCACATTAAGGCTTCTCCTCCCCCCCTTTCTCTCTTGCTTATTCTTCTCCTTGCCCTTTCTACCCCTTTGTTTTTTCTCTTCGCTTTTCTTGCTCCTTTTCCTTTGCTTTCTAACCTTGCCTCCATCTTTTCGCTCATTTTTCTCTCTTTTGGTTGTTTTTATAATTCTTAAAATCCCCTTTTTCTTATCCTTTTTGTCCTCCTCTCCAGAAGGGACCCCTTGTTCATCAAAGATGGCTTCTTCTTCCTCTTCTTCCTTGTCCCAGTCCTTCTGCTGCGTAATCAACTTTTCAAAGGAACATAACGCCATTTCTAAGAATTGAAACAAAGCGCCCAAAGTATCTTCTTTTTTATATTTTTGATATTCAATCTCTAGTTCATCCACAGACGATGCCATTATGAAAAGGGAAACTTTTTCCAAAACAACCACAAGAATTTTTAATCAAAGACAATCAAAAGCAATTAAAAAAAGAAAAAAAAGTTCCAAAAGTTAATACTTTTCTTCCTTCTTCTCTTTCTGAATTAATTTTTAATCAAAGAGGTCCAATTACCATATATCTTCTTTTGGGATCCACAAAGACGTTCTAATCAATCTCCTCCTTTTTCAGCTTCTGCTCCAATTTTTTTTTTCTCCCTTCCCACTTGCAATGAGAATTTTAATAATCAAAAATCCATACCTCCAGCAGAGATTTTCCAATTTCTCACATTTTTCAATGTCCAAAAATCCCTTTGTCTCTTATCTTAGCTTTCAAAACAATCCACTTTCAATGTCTAATATATCCAAATATTTCTGCTTTTTCCGTGGGGTGGGAGAGTAAAAAAAAAAAAAAAATTCCCTTTAACAGCTTCTCCGCTGCTTTTCGCTCTTCTTAGGGATACAATGTATCCTCCAGCAACAAACAGCTCAATTCCAGGCAATTTAAAAGGTGTTACTTGACCCGGCTCAGACAGAACTTTCACTCTTCACACTTCCTCCAGCACAGTTCTTACCCGGTTGCTGGCTTCTTCGTGGCGGCAATTGCTGACCGCCGCTCCACCGCCTTGGGAAAAAGGGGTTTTCCCGGAGAAAGGGGGGGTCTGCGATGCCCCCACCTCCCTTTCCGACTCCCCTCTATCTTCAGCTGTCCCTACAGGGCAGCCATATCCCCCTGACCCATCTGGATCGGGGGTACCTCGACGGCTAGCACAGCAGGAATCGCGAGCTGTCGCGAATTCCTGCTGCCCCGAAGCCACGCAAACCGGAAGTCCGATTTTGAACCTTCTTAAGGCAGTGGAAGCTATAAAGCTTTTCCAAAGAGGGGAGAGGGCAACCAATGATATTCTGGGCAATGACATTAAACCTCTGGAGTGCTGTCCTATCTGCCACTGTGCAATTGACAAACATATTAATATTTAATACATATTAATATGAAAAGAGCATATAAATTTCTCAGTGATCAATACCAGTAGCACAAACATTAGACATATGAAATTGAATGCATGATAAGTTATTTGGATGATAAGGTTTGCTATTATTTACAGAGGAAAACACATTTATTCAATTTTTTTAATAAGAACCAAATCTATTTTGACAGGATTTTAAGATCATATGAAATTAAGATAATCCTGTAATTCTGTAATCCTATTAATGTCTTAAAGAATCTTTATCCCCAAATCCAGGTATTTCAAACAACTGTTGGTTTGTACAGATAGAACAATCCTAGACAATTTTTGTCTAGGTGTTTTACATTCCTGATTTACTGCATTCTCTGAAACTCTCATGTTTCTCATCATGACACCAAATGAGCCATATTTTCTTCATAGAAAAAAATACCCACGACATTTTAACATTGCATAAACAAATGGCAATACCTTCTGAAAATATTCCGCTACAAAAATGTATTGCATTAAATGTAGCTTTAAAATAGAAGAAAAGCCAGGGTGGATACATTATCTTCCTACTGATTCTATCAGCAATTATGCATAAGTCTGCAATCTTAGCCCTATACCCATCTGAAATGTGCCTCTGACATTGTGGCCCAACTTTCCCCAACAACTGTTTCCATAAGAGAAGATTAAAGACAGGATGAAAATTGTCTAATACCACAGGTTTCTTGAGAACAGAAAGGAGCACTACTTCCTTAAGTGCTAGCAAGACGATTCTCTCCTTCAAGGATAATCTATCACCACCTGGATCCAATAATGTGCTTTCTTTTGGAAAATCTTGATCAACTAGGAGGGACATGAATATAATACATAGTTGGCTGTGCTTACAACCCCAAGGACCTTGTCTACCTTTTAAGTTCATATAACCAAGTCCATATAACTAACTTCCCAGCTCAAGTACCTTTAAGACTGTTACTTTAAGTCCAACTCAAAATGAAACCAAGTAACTTTAATAGATGCCTTAAATAACCTACGCATAGTCCTAGGGATGTTTTACTAGTCCCTCCTTACCAAGGAGGGGTTGAGTTATCCCAAACAGGATTGCTGACTATCTGCAGACATGGTAAGAAAATTATTTCTTTTTTTTTACTTTTATTATTACAAAGTAATTCTTAACAAAGCATGACTTACTTGTTTGTTTGTTTGTTTTTATTTGCTCTTTGGATACCTTGCTTTCCACTTTGCCTGATTGAACTTAAAGAATTTTATTGTTTTAAAAGAATGTTTCATTATAATCTGCATCATATGAAAGACTATTGCACATCTATCTCTTGTGATTTCACAATATTTTCAGAATTCCTGCTTTTTTGGGTTTGGAATAAGAAAATTCAAAAAGGACACTTATTTGTCTTTCCTTAGAACAGCAATGAAGGTACGTTGACAGAAGGAATAAATGCTCCAACTGGACAAACTAGGAATGTAAGGAGGTAGTCTGATTACTAGTAGTCTACTAATCTTCTCTACAGTAGTCTACAGCAGCTTTGTTTTTTTAAACTGAGCAATCATTGGAAACTTTTTATCAACTGAGTAAAATCATCATCTCTACCAGGCTCATAACACTGGTTAACAATAAAATAAAGAAGGAAACGTAATATACCGTATATACTCTAATATAAGCCGAGTTTTTCAGCACATTTTTTGTGCTGAAAAAAAAACCCCTCGGCTTATACTCGAATCAGATTCCCCTCTGAAAAAAAAATGGTGTGGAGCTCTGAAGCTGGGCAGCTGCTTCCCTGCTTCCGTGTTTCCTTTGCAACTTTTAAGCATGGGGGTAATCTGAAGCAGAAAAGTTCTTGCTTGAAGATATATTATTTTTTCTTTTTTTAACTGTTTTTTTGGGGGGGAAGACCCACCGCCATGTGAGAATGCTCAGAAACGAAATCTATCCAACCGAAAATAAGTGTGTGTGTGTGGGGGGGATTTTAACAGAGGGAAGATGTAGGGAGAAGGCAAAAGCGACAGAAGATCCTTCAGGGGAAACTGAGGGGGAGACTCACCCTTGGTCCAGATGAGCCCCCTTCCCCTTTCTCTAGGCTGAGAAAACAACGCAAGCCGAGGTTGCTTCGGCTCCACTCAGCTTCATTTCCTCAGCTCCAGCTGCTTTCAGTCCACTCAGGAGGAGGGGGAGGAGGGGGAGGAGGAGGGGGAGGCAGCTCGCGTTGTTTTCTGAGCTCTAGGCTGAGAAAGCAACGCGAGCCGAGGTCGCTCCACTCAGCTTCATTTCCTCAGCTCCAGCTGCTTTCAGTCCACTCGGGAGGAGGGGGAGGAGGAGGTGGTGGTGGCAGCTCGCGTTGTTTTCTGATAGTGAGATCATTTCCCAAATTAATTGATTCACTAACCCAAAAGAAGAAGATGTTGATGACAGTGGGAGGCAGGAGTCACTCTCTCCCTTGCAAGAAAAAAGCAAGAGCCGTTCTTAGGATCTCTCCCTCTCTCTCTTTCTCCCCGTAATACAGTAAAGCCCTTTCCAGCACGCGTGCGTGATCCGCCCCCGCCACTTTGCACCTTGCAAATGCAAAAACCCTGGGGTTTTGCATTTGCAAGGTGCAAAGGGGCGGGGGCGGATCGCGCGTGCGTGCTGGAAAGGGCTTGACTTTATTGGGGGGGGAGAGAGAGAGAGAGAGATATCATAAGAACGGCTCTTGGTTTTTTCTTGCAAGGGAGAGAGTGACTCCTGCCTACCACTGTCATCATCATCATCTTTTGGGTTAGTGAATCAATCAAACCTTTCATGATAGTGAGATCGTTTCCCAAATTTCCCTTAAATCAGGGAAGAAATCAGAAACAAACCTTTGGGCTGAGAATAAGCTTGTTCCTATGATGCCATTTTTGTTCACTGCAGTGTGAAAAGTGTGAAAAAACACACTTCTTTTTCTTCATCTTCTTGTTCCCTATTTACTGGTCTCTTTCAAAGAGGAAATTGTGAACATCAAACTTATTCTCAACTGTCCTAGTGAAAGTTTTTATTGGTATCTATTTTTATTTTTGAAATTTACCAGTAGCTGCTGCATTTCCCACCCTCGACTTATACTCGAGTCAATAAGTTTTCCCAGTTTTTTGTGGTTAAATTAGGTGCCTCGGCTTATATTCGGGTCGACTTATACTCGAGTATATACGGTAATTTGGACCACAATTCAAACCACAATGCCTTCCAAAAGTGTAGGTATCCATTTCCAAACTTTCTACAGACACAGCCATAGGTGAGATTATAAGAATTAACATATCCAAAGGATGCCAAAGTTAAGATAAATTGCATGATCTCCTTATTGTTTTCAGATCTAAGAAAGCAACTGATGGTTAGATTTGTCTGGGGAAAAAAAGCATTGTGTTGAATTCTTCACAATGTAGTAATGGATAAATCAGTCTATGATGTCTGGTAAGATTAACAAATTAAAATTGCACAGGTGGTTTAAAAAAGAAAAATAAACTGCAATTTTAAAAATGAGCTTTTGGGGATAAATTAACCAAAAGAAACAAAAGTCCTGAACACACACTTAGTGCATACCTTCCTTGAACTCTGGGGCAAGATTACTCCATCATCCCAGATTCTGGCAGAAGAGTAAAGTGCAGTACTTTCATTTTGCAGCCTGAAAATATAAGAATTTGTTTTTTAAGAGATACATAGCTATAGCTTTAGGTTAATATAAATGATGGAATTATTATGTGCTTAATGAAGAAATGACAACATACAGGTTTTTTTCCCCAAGAATGAGAAGCAGAGATTGATCATTAGGTATGTGCAATACCCACTGTTGTGGGAATGTATCATTCTGGAGAGTTCTGAAATATTCTATTTCTTCTCTAGACCACATTGATTCTACTATCAGATGGTGGTTTCTGGAAGTTGACTTTACAAGTTAGAAACAATCTATGCTATTCTGGAATGTGCAGATCAAACCAGATCTGTTTCTGTCTAGGTCACCATGAAAGGACAAATCCACCATGAACAACTATTTTGCACTGAACCCTTAGAATTTCAACAGCTATCAAGACAAACATTTTAGCTATGGCTTATTTTGAGCCATTTCTCTGGGTCATCAGTTCCTCAATCCATAAATTCTCTCTAAAATACAACTAAAATGTGTCCTTCACTACCAAAAGACTGCCCATCTTTAATATAATTACTTTGCCAAAGCATTTCCAGCACAAAAGATGCAGTAAAGACCGTTCAAATGTTTAAAGTTTAGAAGTTACACATTGAAATCCAAATAGAAATGTAGCATCATTAATAAAATTGTAATGTCAATGCTTTAATGTTTTAATACACTTACTTTCCTTTTAATACTTTAAAGTCTATTTCTGTATCTGAATAGTTATTGTTCCACATTTGTGTGAATGTGAAACTACGTCTTGAATCCACAAGGGCAATTCTTGCATTCGGCCAAAGAAACAGAAAGTTTGGATCAAACGATCTTCCACACTGGAAGTTTAATATAAAAGTTTAATATAAAAGCAATGAATTCAGAACAAAGCTCATTTTAAGTCAGCTGAACAAATTGATGACTTATGGATAACCAAGTCACAGAAAGACTAGGAAACATAATGGCAGCACTTGGCTCAAAAATTAAGTAGGATCAAGGTTGATAGTACTTGGATAGAAGATACTCAAGAATAGCAAGGATGCAATATTGGTAAGTTAAAAAAAATTCTGAAAGAGGGAAATGGCAAATCAATTCCATATTACTGCTAAGGATATTAAATGGATGAGTCAATTTCATCACCAAGAGATGGTTTTCATTTCAGAAACATAATTTTTATCTTAATAATTGCATGGAAATACTTAACAGGTTCCACATTAGAGACCTAAAATGACTGCAACAGCTATAGCACTAATTAATGTGTATATTTTATGAAAAAGTATCATGAAGTTGTTAAAGAAAAAAGGAGGGAGCTCACGTCAAATCTCATTTTTTGTTTCCAAGCTATTAATTGTTGCAAAGCTACTGAACATCGGCTATTTTACATTGTTTTTATTATATGATAGAGACTATTCATTAATTTTATAAAAAGTGCTGTGCTGTGACTGTTTGGAATTGGGATTAGGACAGGCAAGCTGATTCTCATACATAATATTCTGACAACCTAAAATATCATCAGGTCTGAAGAATACTTGGCGGACTTCTAATCAAAGAGCAAGAAACCTCAGATCATCCCCCACTCCCCCCAAAAAACAGGATGTTCAGCATCTTACCATAGCATAACTTTCATTTCCTAAACAGCCACCAATCACAACTGTTACCTTTGGTACAGAGGCACAGGCAACTGCAGCCATCATGGAGGCCTGTGCCTTTAACCTATTAGCTTGATCTTCTGCCTAATTTAAAATGCAAACGATTGAGAGTTATTTTATTTTACAAAGAGAGGTTCTATTTATTCCTTTTAATTCAAAGTTCACTTGATTACACTGCTCAATCAGCTCTGGTTTGGAATGGACTGAGAAGTTGCAAACAAATAAAAATAAAAATGCCAGAAAATGTCTCTCTCCTCATATCCTGTGAATATTTCCTGTTAATATCTAATCATTCCTCGGGTGCTTTGTTTTTAGCATGCACACACCCACATGCACAAACACAAGAAATAAAAAGATATGACTTTTCAAAACAAATCCAAGCCATATTGCTGGTGAATAATTATCACTAGAGGTAAATATATAATTTCTTATGTTTCTAGCTTGGCACTACAATTTTCACTTACAAACATAAATTGTCTTTACTGTTCATGCATCCTTTTTCTATAAAGTGCTGTTAAATCAATGGAAGGGAATCCCAAAGGTGCTTTTTCAAGAGGCAACTATACTTTCTGTTTTTTTCTTTGAAGATGTTTTGCTTCTCATCCAAGAAGCTTCTGCAGCTCATTCCTGGATGAGAAGCAAAATGTCTTCAAAGAAAAACTAGAAAGTCCAGTTGCCTCTTGAAAAAGCACGTGTGGGACAACCATGACCTGGATGATTGAGAATTTCCATAGGCAATAGAAGGGAACTAGTGGGGGCCCAAGCTAAATATGGACAAAACATCACAAGATCAATTGAGGAAAAAGAATAAGTTCATTGGTGTTGGTATCTTGGGTCATGGACAAGAATATCCCTTGTTATTTATATTCTTAAATCTGCATGGATATGGAAAAGAAACTTACTTGATCTAGTGACTGAGTTGCATAAAAACAAAATAGTTATTTTAATAGAAAATCCAACAGTAATGGAGCTCCACAGGAGAAACAAGATATAATATCTCAGGATAATTAAATGTAAAGGTCCTTCAGTTGTTCCCTTCATTTCTCTCAGAATCTACAACTATCAAAAGTGGCAACCAGTTTGCTAAAAGTTATAAAGAAAAGTATGTTTTGGTTTAACACTAATTACAAACCACTTGCCTCTCTCCTAGGCAAATAACACCCTGTCAAATATTTCACAATAATATCTCATGGTGTAGGGTCTTCCACTTGGGCAGGGGAGGGGAGGAGTTGGACTAGATGACTACAAGGTTCCTTCCAAGTCTGACTATCGGTTAACATCATTCCTCAGTTGATATACAATACTTAAATAAAAATGGCCTCGGTTATTGATTTTCAGATCTAGATATTGAAAGAAATGCCTACAAAGAATTCCTGCCTATTGCAATTGTATATAGCTATACTAAAAGAAAAAACAGAATCTGTGAACATGTTTTTTTTTTTAAAAATCCATAACACCCACACTTAATAGGTGGCAGTACTAAACTGACCTTACTGATTTAAACATCAAAAGTAAGATTGACCTCGTTATTACTAGGATAGTGAGATATGCCAGAGCTATAGGACAAATTTGAAAAAAACATTCCCCAAAGGCATTGGAAAAACCATTTCTATACTGCTACCAAGAAATCCATAGGGGGACATATGTGAAATCACTGTGAGAAGCTATGCTTTACCTGTTTTTATGTTCTTCTTGAAGGAAAACTGATCATTACTGAGACCAAGATTGCTTGGAAGAGTTTAAACGACTACTATCCTAGATCTTTCTCATACTCCTACTTGGCATAATAGATATTAACTTTTTCTCAACTACTTGGGGCAGTGGAGATCTTACTATCAACACTCTGATCTTCTGAACTAATAAAGCTGAGCTTCCAAGTTAGAGCCATCTGAATACATTCTGTACTAGTTACTTACCTGCATGAGATTGGTTGTCTCTGCAGTATATGGAGCAGTATTCATGAGAAACAGGATAGGAATGTTTCTTTGGCTACAAAGCTGTATGAAATGGCAACCTTTTAGAGAAGCATTCTGTGTCAGCTCACCATTGTTAGCCACTATTCCAACAAGTTCTCTAAGAAAAACATAAAATACAATCTGTACTGTAAGAACACTGGACATCCTGAAGTCAGAATATTAAATGTTCTCTAGACATTTAATAAAATCAACTTATAACAACAATTTAAAAAGCCATTTCACATCAACCCTACATACATTTTTTTGTAAAAAAAATACTTTTTTTGGAACTAAGCCAATGTACTTTGTAATTTTTAAAAGCTAGACCTGTATTTATTTCAATTTTATAGAATTAAGCGAAACATAACAAGCAAACCAAGCTGAACATTAGAAAAGACAATTTGACATGAAATATTAGTGGGGGGAAACTAGATTAAAAAGAATCCCTCAATTTGTTTTGAGATAAGACTATTTCTTGGAAGAAATTATGAGATGCCTGTAATTAAAATTATTAAATATAAAACCATAACATGTGTACATTTTAATACATCCTTTAATTAAAATATAATTGTAAAATAAGGATGAAAAATAATATCTAGACTTATTGGCTAAAGATCTAAATAATTTAACCATTAACTAATTTAACTGTTTGCAAAAATACTGTAAAAAAGCTTCTGAAAATATGTCTGATCTGTACACAAATTAGTTTGGGGGCTAACAATGCAGTGGGTTATATTTTTGCAAGTTGTTTATTCAGTAAATACTACATGGTTCATCAAAGGATGAATACATAAAGGAAACACTAGTTTCTACTAATGTTATATTTAAACAAAAAATACAGACAAATCAGTTTCAAGTACCAATACAGGAAATAATTAAATATATTTGCTACAGGATTTGAAGCTCTTGGTGCATTTTTAGCAACAAATGTTGCCCTAACTTATTTTTATGTTGAACCATTAAAAAGCATCTTAATAATTACATTTTCACCATTCGGGAAATCAAGGGATCCAAAGTTGCACTACGCTTTATTAATCCTGGCAAAATAATTTACTTTCTAACCCTATTTCAAAATCAGATTAATGTTATCAGAAAGTATTAGGATCTAAAAAATAGAGAGAGTAGAAGAGGACTTGTTATGCATCATTATTAGTACTGTGGTATCTAATACAAACATACAACATCAATGATAATCTGGTTAGCACTCACATACCATTAAAAAACCCTTCCCTTTTTACAACCCTGTAATCCCTTAATTTGGGGTAGAGTCAGGGTGACTGGATGGAGCTGAGCATTTTTAGGCTGAATGTCCCGCATTCACACACCATATGCAGTAAAAATATTATTATAGGGAAAATGAAAAACCAGATTTCCCTAGGAACTGAAACAACAACAATAAGCAGGGGACTGCAACTACCGAATGATTTTTATTATCTAAAATAGTGTTTTTTCAATCTAAGGATTGAAAAATCCTAAGGAGAATCCTTAGGATTTATTGGAACTTGATTAGGATCCATGAGAAACTAAGGACAAAAATAAAAGCTCATTTCAGCTGAGTGAATTTTCTATCATAAGACCTTTATTCTCTCCCTTTTTTTCAAACTAAGGGGTTCCCCAGTTTGAAAAATTGTGAACACCACTGATCTAAGGAAGCTTATAGGGCTTCAGTTAAGAAAATACTCCTTTTTGAAGATGATTTTTGGATGCTGGCAGTAATTTGCAGCACATAGGCTTCCAATTTTAAAAAATTAAAATATTAATTGAGCAGCTTTTAATGTTACAGCAAAGAGCCTAGTGTGTGTCAAGAAAGGTCTTGCAGCCTAAAAAAAAAGGCATAAGGGAAATAACACTTGGCCCTAATTAAAATTAAGATAACAATAAAAGTGGAATATATCTGATTTTTGCAGATACATGTTTTTACAAGGATAAAGTACATCTGATTCTTATTCAGTAGAATTATTTTCAGTGCAATTCTATCAACTTAATTAAGAAGTAAATTCTGCAAAGTTCAAAGATGATTACCTGAGTATAAGCATACTTAGGATTTCAGCATCTAAAATATGCACATATTACAATACTGGGGTTATCTAAATAAAAGGATTCAATTACGGTTTATAAAATTAAATAATTTATTTTGAATAATGCATTCATAAAAGTTGTTAAAATAACTTGGCCCAGGAATTTTTATATTTCACTCTCACCCTTCTATGTAGGCAAATCCTGTTACTAAAGTTATGCCATAATTAGCTTTGAATTCTTGAAATCTGCTGCCATCTATTATCCGACTCAGAATCTGTAAAATATTGTTTAAAGAAATGAAAAATCAGCACGGTCACTTTTCTTTAATTTAAAAAAATGGCTCATTTTCAATTTTGTTTGATAAGAAAATCAAATCATACACAGAATTACGGATAACTTTTTAAACTGATGCAACAAATGCATACTCAGAATTTTATTTTATTTTTAGATCTGAAAATCCTTCTTTTAATTAATTAAATCACTTTAACAGAATATCTTAATGTAGAGTCCTCTTTGAGGGAAATGGGCATTTCACAAATCTGAAAAATTAATTAATTAATTAAAGTATAATTGCCAGTAACAATAATGACACTAGTCCGTTACATCAAAATTAATAGAAATCCTAATAAGTCCCTAAACACTTTTTTTTGTAACTATAACATCTCTGGAATCTTAGCCAGCTTTTTTAGATTTATCCTATAACCATCACTGAAAAGTAAACTTATATGTGAAAATATAGGTTTATATTTCATATATGAAATAGACTCTGACTCACAAAAAATATACCATAATAAAACTTGTTAAGATTTTACAATGCTCTAGCTATTGTTATTGGTTTCTGTAATAAAATAAGCTTCCATAAATGATCTAAGCCTGTTAAGAATCTCAAGAATTCTGTTTTAATCACTGTTTTAAGTTGCTCAGTCTTCCTATATCAGAATGATGTAAATCAATTTAACTGTATTCAGACTTGCAACTGGATTCTTACCAATTTTATATGTAATGTGTAACTATAATCTTGTGGTGCAAGTCCTAGGAGGTCATCATCACCGTACAAGGGATTATCAAATTCTAGATTATCTTCTATAGGAAGTACATAATTCAGTGTTGAAATAGCATTTTTGATATATTCAAATGCTTCTTTTTCAGAAGTTGCAAAATGATCAACACAGCCACTGACCCTAAAAGAGAGATTTCCTTGATATATAAAACTAGTATAAAAGACAACATTCAGGTTAAACCATTAAAATATTAATAATGAAAGCATGAAAAATAAAGATTTATTTTAAGTAATAGCTAGAGCCATGAAAAATATTAAATATTACTTTTTATTATGCGACTTTAAAATGCTGATTTGAAAATATTGCCACTATATAAAAGCTTTTATGAAATATAGTAATTTGAATAGATGCATGCCTGTGTTCAAGGCAACTTCGCAGTCACTCTTCCTAAGTCAGATGACTTCTCACGTGTGACTTAGTTACAGGGCAATCTGGATTTGAAAGACAAAATATGATTTGGATTGTGCTTAAGTAGCTATTACTTAAATGTTGGTTATGATGATTATGTATCTTCAATGGAAGTCCTACCCAGAGATAAACTGACATTGACTGACATAACCGGAAGATTGTTAGAAGAAGCAAGAAGACGGCTAGATAGGAACCAACTAAGGAAGGAACAACCACAAGAAGAGGACTTGTCTTCAAGGGGACATATAGCTAGATGGGAAAACAACAGAATACTAGTAAACACCAGAAGGTTAAGAAGCATGTTAGTTTAGCTATGTCTAGCAATTCAACTGTAAACCATGATTTGTGGGTTGTTGATAGTGGAGCATCACAATGCATTACTAACGATAGAAAAAGGTTTGTAAAGATGTCCATGAGTAAACAACATGTATCATTGCCAAATGGATGGAAGATGAATGCATCAGGTGAAGGTACTGCATATTGTTCTTGTATAAACGAACATTTAACTATGTTATATGTACCTAAACTGAAATTTAATTTGCTATCAGTAAGGGCTTTAGTTAATCTTGGTTATGTAGTAACCTTTAGGGGAGATAACTGTATAATAGAGAAAAAGGGTAAAAGTGTTACTGCTAATTTAGAGAATGATTTATATGTGATACATGATGACCAGTTGAAGATGGCTAACTCAGTTTATAACAATGTTAAGCCACATGATGAATGTATACATTTATTGCATTGACGTATAGGGCACATTAATTTCAAAATGCTCAAACAAACTGTTGAATTGTCAGAGGGAGTAAAATTGAAACCCTGTAGCAAGTATTTATACTGTAATGCTTGTAGCCAAGAGAAGAGTAAGGTTACTCCAGCAAGCAGACTAAATGGATTTAAGACCAAAGAACCTTTAGAGGTTTTTTTGCTGACATAATTGGTCCTAAGAAACCAAGTTTAGGAGATGCCTGTTACATTTTGAGTATTATGGACCATTACTCACGATATGGTTTCTGTTATCTTATGAAAAACAAAACAGAAACATTCCAACATTTCTTTAACTAGCTAAGGTTTGCTAAGAGAGAAATGAAAAGTAAAGTAATTACTTTAGTTACTGATAATGGGACTGAGTTTGTTAACAAAAGATTCCAAACTATGTTGAAGTTGGCTGGTGTTGAGCATAAACATTCTGCACCTTACAGACCACAACATAACTCGTTTGTAGAACGAAGAGGGCAAACATTACAAGCCATGGCTCGCGCTATGTTATCTGATTCAGGTTTACCTGAAACACTGTGGGGTGAAGCCATAATGTGTAGTAATCATGTGTTAAACAATGTAGTTAACACAACAACTGGTGAATTGCCATTCACTCATTGGCATGGCAGAAAACCAAATTTAAGTTACCTACACACATTTGGAGCTCCAGCATGGGTGCATATTCCCTCACAAGTAAGACCGAAAGGGCAACATAGAGCTAAAAAGTAATTTTTTGTGGGTTATGAGGCCAACCATTGATCGTTTAGATTTTGGGATCAAGGCACAGCTCATGTTTATTGTAGTGCTAGTGCAAAATTTCTCAAGCACGTTGGGTGGGATAAACTGGAACAGGAATCCAGCAATGATATTATTATTGACACCCAAATAGTCCCTAAAGATAAAATCAGTAAACCACAAATAGCCATTAAAGAGGAAGAACAGGAGGAGGTAGGAGAATAGGCACAGGAAGAAATAGAAGAACAGGAGCAGGTGGCACAGATGAGTCCACCAGTAAGCCCTGTATTAACAAGACGTTCAACCCGAGTAACACAACCACCTGATAGATATCAGGCTAATGTTGTATGCCAAGTGAATACAGTTCCAAGTGACTATAGTGAACTAAAACTATATCCTGCTGAGGATCAGGCTGCTTGTCAGAAAGCAATGGATAAGGAACTGGAACCATAAAAAAGACTGGAGGTATATGAAAATGTTAAGTTACCACCAGGTAAACATGCCATAGGATATAAATGGATATAAGCTGAAGACAGGTGTGGATGGGACTGTTACCCATAAAGCCAGGTTAGTAGCACAAGGATTCAATCAGACAGCAAATGACTATGATGAGGTGTTTGCACCTAGTCTAAAGGCTACTATATTAAGGGCAGCATTAGTGTGGGCAACTAAGGAGGAATACATTGTAAATCATTTGGATGTAGAGATGGCATATCTGCATGCACCGTTGCAACACACTATATATTTAAAGAAACCTTTAGGTCTCAAAAATGATAATACTGATAATAATGATTGCTGGAGTTTGAAAAAGAGTCTTTATGGCTTAAATCAATCAGGATATGAGTGGAACCAATGTATAGTTAAAGAATTAACTAAGATAGGTTTTGTAGCTGGCATGGCTGATCCATGTTTGTTCAAAAGAGAAAGTAATGGTGTAATTTAATTGTTGCTATTATTTACTGATGACATAGCATTAATCACCGAAACTGAACAAGAAGCCACTGAGATAATTTCACTATTGGAAAAGAAATTTAAAATAAAACAATTAGGAGAAATCAAACAATATCTTGGTTTAAAGATAGATAAAACTAGGGGAGGATACAAGATCTCACAGGCAGATAAAATTAACCAATGACTAAAAAGTTTTAAAATGGAACTTTGTAAGCCAGCAAAGACACCAATGAGCCAGGAGTTTAGCCATAGTGATGTTCAAAGTCCTGTTTTGGATAAGAACATTTATCAGTCATTGATTGGTAGTTTATCTTATCTCAGTAATTGGTCAAGGCCAGATATTGCATACACTGTTAATCAGTTAGCAAGATTTAATGCTGAGCCAACTGAAAGGCACTGGCAAGCTGCTAAACGTGTGTTAAGATATCTGAAACCAACAATGTATTATGCATTGTATTTGGAGCCAAAAGATGAACTGAATTTAACTGCATTTGCTGATGCAAGTTTTGCTACAGACATAAATACACGAAAATCTACATCGGATACTGTATTATTGGGAAAAGCATTGATTGGATGGAGGTCTATTAGACAGAAACATCTAAGTTGGTCAACAATGGAGGCTGAATTCTCATGTCTGTCTTTACTATGTACAGATTTAGTTTTGTATAAATGATTATTGATTGATATGGGAATTAATGTAACAGATTCTATTGTTGTTTATGAAGATAATCAATCAGCAATACAGATGGCTTCAAATATTGCTGCAAAAACAAGAACGAAACACACAGATTTAAGATATTTAAATGTGAGACAATGTGTGCAAAGTAAGATGATTAAGCTGGAATACTATATGTCAGAAAACAGTATAGCAGATCATTTTACAAAGGCCCAAGGCTCTATAAAGCATAAGGCTAGCTGTGAAGTTTATGGACTTAGAATGTAAGGTTGTATATACTGTCTTACCCAAAAGGGGAGAATGTTAGGAATATAAGTCACCAAACAGGTATTTGGGTTAGAAATATATAAACCAGGATAAACATTTTAAAACTGTATCTTTAAGGAAATGCAAAAAACTGTAATTGGATGTGGTTTCTCAAATTGCCATAAGATGGAGCCAGAAACCTGGGTTGTTTTGTCTTAGTCTTAGTCTCAGAAGAGTGTGTGTCTGGGTAAGTCTCTGTTTTTCCTTCTGTTGGAGAGTATTGCCGTTCCTTCTAATTGACTGATATTACTGGATTTGATGTAAGTCTGATACTGAACTGTTTTTGACACTGGACTTTCTAATTGGATTATCCCTGGATTGAAAACTGACTGATTTACCTGTGAATGACTTTTGGATTGCTTATTTTGAACTTTGCTTGAACTTTCTGGAAGTAAAAACCTACAGTGTATCTGTGTGTGTATTATTCAAACACTACTCTCAAATACGACTCCCTGTATGTGCTCATTCTCCTAACGGGGAATTACCTCAACAAGGGTAAAAGAGGAAAATGTGGGCTAGCCTTTCCTACTCCTCCTACAGATCTGTCTATATACTGTTTGTGTCAAAACTTGGCACGAGAACCACCAATATATCCTGGCTTTTTACTATGGTTGATTCAAAGTGGCTTAGTATATCATCCACAATGAGACACTTTTTTTTCAGATTAGATAAAATGATGCAGGGTATATTATGGAGGGGCATCTAATGGGACCAAGAAAAATGGCCTTCTCTGAATGACTCCCTCTCTGTGGAACATCACCCCTGTGGACATAGCAATACCATTTAGACTTATATACCACTTCAAAGTGTTTTACAGACCTCTCTAACTGTTTACAGAGTCAGCATATTGCTCCCAACAATCTGGATCCTCATTTTACCAATCTCGAAAGGCTGAGTCAACCTTGAGCCTGGTAAGATTCAAACTGCCAAATTGCAGGCAGCAGAAATAGCCTGCAGTACTGCATTCTAACCACTGTGCCACCGCAGCTCATAAGATTGGCCCCCTGCCTTGATTTTCTTTTAAAAATCCCTGAAGACAGGGGAATATGGAGCCCATTGAGTGGGGTTTTTTATTGTTGTCATGGGGGAAGGATCCATTGGGTTTTGTATCTGGGGATTTAGTTCTGTAAGTAGCCAGAGCAGTGGTCACCAACCAGTGGGTCAGGGACTGCTGGTGATCCATGAGAAAATTTTGGTAGTCCACAGAGAAATGTCACCAAAGAACCCCCAAAGCAATTAATCCAGGCTGCGCGGGAACACAAGGCTGTGCCACTCACATGGCCCGCAGGATCACAAGGCTTGCATCGCTTGCATTGCGAACAACACAAGGTAGTGAGGGTGGGGGGGAAGGGCAAAGGGGGGAAACTTGCCCCTCGCCCCACATGCCTAGCCTGGCCACCGGGCTGCTTCTTTCTTCTTCTGTTTTTGGCTGCATGCAAGGAAAACAGCAAGAGTATTTCTTTCCCCCAAACTCCACCAGAAATGAGTCTTTGGGACCCTGCAAGGTACCCTGCTCCAAGAGGCTGCGCTGGCATGACAAGTCTCACAAAGACTCATTTCTGATGGAGTTTGGGGTATCTTTTCTTTTATGTATACTGAGAGTATTTGCACCAAAACAAATTCCTTGTGTGTCCAATCACACTTGGCCAATAAAGAATTCTACTATTACTAATTCTATTCTATTCTATTCTATTCTATTCTATTCTATTCTATTCTATTCTATTCTATTCTATTCTAGTGCTTTCCTTGCAGGAAGCCAAAAGTCTTTCTCTCTCTCTCTCCCCCCCTCCCTCTGAGAATGGAACTGGAGACTGTATCCTGCAATCCAAGTAAAGAATGATTGATCAGTAGGAAAATGGGCTGGGGAATTTTCTTGCTGACTTTTTGGGGGATTTTTCCAGGGTTTGGGGGATTTAAAATTATGAGTTTTGTGGTCCCTGAGGTCCAAAAGGTTGGCGACTCCAGGCCTAGAGTCACTGGAGTTACCAGAGTTGAGTGGCCATATCATTATATTACCATTTTGTGTACACCCCTATTCATGCTGTTTTATTTCCAGTCTCCTGACATGTTCCAGTTTGGCAATTTCTTTTTACACTGGCTTTGAAATATGCTTTTCAATAGTCTTGAGTATAGTTCAGGCAAACCTTCATTATAGAAAATTACCTAGGATTGAATGTACAATTCAATCAGTATTAAGAGCTGAGAAACTAATGTTTTACTTAGCATGCACACTGGCTCCTCCCAATTCCTCAGGATTAGTATCTTCTCCTGTGGCTGCTTTAACTAAAGGGGGACCACCGAGAAACAGTGTCCCAATTTTATCTACAATGGATGCTTCTTCTGACATCACAGGAATATAAGCACCTCCAGCAGTACAAGATCCACATACAATTGACACCTAGAATACACAAGACAGCTGTGTAAGAAAAAAAGTAAGTGAAACGAAATTTAAATTTCTAAGTAAGTTCTAAAGGCATGCTATCTTGATAACATATGCCAGAGAAGCAGCATTTGGTGATTTCAGAAAACCCCATAGTAAACACGAATAAAGATTTTTATTTTAGGATATAGAACCAAAATTCCCTTCTATATTCTACACTACAGTGTGTTAATAAAGAAAGCATGTGTGTACATCTCTATTTATCATGTGACTCTGGTAATGGTGGAAAATCTGTACTTGATTTGATATAATATCCCAAATCAAATACAGACTATTGGAATTTTGAAATGACATGTTTTTTTCTGAATAATAATTTTAGACAACCCACTTACTGTGCCCCAGTAATTCATTGCAGAGAACAAGATAAAGAAGCTAATATAAATGCTTAATACCTTCATTTAATCAGTAACCATAGAGCTATCTACAAAATGTTTTCTGAATCATAACAGAATTCCAGCAGATGAAAAACAATAACTCCTATGTATTTCTTCTGAAATTATTAAGTGCTATGCTCAACAGTTTTTTATTCTTCTGCTTATTACTTACTTTTGCTAAAATGCATTTTGAAATGTACTGTCCAATATAATAATATACCTGAGGGATTTTCAGTGCAGACATCATAGCTTGATTATAGAATATTCGGCCTCCATGGAATTGGTCAGCAAACAGCTCAGCCTAACAATTCAGAGGCAGAAAAGAGCAAAAATAAACGTCAGCAATTTATAAATGTAGAGTGTATACATATCATAATTTTGCATTTTAACAAAAGTCATATTACGTTTAGAAAAGCAATGTTATACATGTAGTCCTTGACTTACAATCATTCGTTTAGTGACCAAAGTTACAATGACACCGAAAAAAGGAACTTATGATTGCTTTTCATACTTATGACCATTGCAGCATGTCTGTGTTCAACATGCTTAAAATTCAGATGGTTGGCAACTGACATGTATTTATGATGATTGCAGTATCCCTGAGTCATGTGATCAACTTTTGCAACCTTATGACAAGCAAAGTTAATAGGGAACACAGATTCACTTAACAACCATGTTATTAATATGTGTAGTGATTCATTTAACAACTGTGTAAGAGAAGTTGCACAATGTGGCAAAATTCACTTAAGAGCTGTCTAACTTAGCAACAGAAATTTTGGGCTCAACTGTTGTCCTAAATTGAGGATTTCCTGTACAGTGTTAGCTTTTCAAGATTTTTTTTCATGTAGTAACTGAATAAAGCTAAAGTTTTCTTATGTAAGGCCAACATTTACAAAACCTAGGTCTAGCTAAAGGAAAATGCTTTTAAAATGCTTATCAAAAATTTGTGAATATACATTATTATCTTTTATTTTATTACAGTACAGCATTTTCTTTCAATATATTTAAACAGTGTTAATATGTTAATAAGAACCAGCATTGCATTACAGTTGCCAAAAAAGCCAATGCAGTCCTTGGCTACATCAACAGAGGGATAGCATCAAGATCATGAGCAGTACTAATATCACTGTATATTGCACTAGTGAGCTCACACCTGGAATCCTGGGGACAGTTTTGGTCACTATAACAGTAAAAAAAAGGATGCTAAGACCCTAGAAAGTATACAAAGAACAATAAAGTTGAGAAAGAATCCATAGGCTAAATTGTATGATGAATGGTTGGGGGAGCTAGGAATGTCTAGCCTATTGAAGAGAAAAAAATAGGGGGTCATGATAACTGTCTCCCAGTACTTGAGGGACTATCACAAAAAGGGACTGACTCATTCTCCAAAGCACCAAAGGACAAGAAAAAAAAGTAATGGGCAGAAGCTTGTTAAAAAGAGATCCAACCTAAAAATAAAGAGAAATTTTCTGACAGTGAGAACTTTTAATCAATGGAATATCTTGCCTCACAGAATTGTGGGTGCTTTGTGACTTGGTTTTCAAAAATAGACTGGCTAATCATTTGGCTGGGATGGTATGAGGAAAAGGTCGGATTAGTCATTAGACCTTCGAGTCTCTTCCAGCCCTATGATACTTGTTCTACAGTCTACCTTACAACTGCCAAGACTTATGACTGTAATGGCCAGGCTCCTTTACAGTTTTAAGTCAAGGACTACCTGTACCTGTATATCTTGTATATCTTGACATATATTAATGAGATGCACATCTATGAGTGAGATGACCTTCAAATTTTTAACCAAAATACTGTGAGAAATGGATAATCTGTTAATTACCCAGATCAAATAGATCAATTGTGGAAATTAAAACAAATGAAAATTTGAGAGTTGGCTTATTGAAGATGGCACATTTTTCACAGTACTTTGGTTAAAAATGCGACGGATTGGCTTATACACCTACAGTATCTGTCTTATATGCCTAAGTGTATACAGTACTATATATAATAATATAGCATTTTATCACAACTTATTTGTTATATTATTAATGCTTTACCTGAAGTGGCAAGAATGCTCCCCCACTGTCTACTATGTACACAAATGGAAGTTTATTTTTAATTGCTATTTCTTGAGATCTTAGTATTTTCTTCAATGTAATAGGATAAATGGTTCCACCTTTTATTACTGAATCATTTGCCATGAAAGAACACCAGATTCCAGATATTCTTCCGACTCCTTCAACAAAAATGAAAAGTATTATCACGAGAGAAACATTAGCAGGCTTTCTACAAATGTCAATAATTTATAATTGTATACAATAGTACAGAATATTCCAGACAGTTTTTGATAACCGAGCCATCAAGGAGATAGCTTGATTTTCAATATTTGCTACATCACTATGATGATAGGGTTGAAATATATGGAACAAAGCAGAGACAAAACAAGTAATTCTTGTTTTTTTACAAAATCCCAAAATGTATTAAAACAAAATTGTCAAAGCATCTTGAAAGTTCAGTTTGTACCCCAATTTTATTTTGCTCTTTTATTTATTACCTTTGTCTTAAATATAATTACACCTATCAACTTGAACTATTTAATTCATTAATAATTTGGTTTTCAACTGATCAGTCTATAATTTATATTTATTTCTGAATTAATCAATACAATTTTGGAGATTTTTAAATTTTAAATTTCCAATATTTATTCATTAAGTGATTCCAGGTTATTCTATTTATATCTAAATTCAATCTATTTGCTACTGGTATAGCAACAATGTGACTACCAGATCTTCAGCAGTTAGCGGGTTAGGGTCAGAGGATCAGAGACCACTCTTGTCATTTGTTATAACGCCAACAGCACGTATATGTACAGATGACCCATTTACATACTATGATACAACCAGCAAAGCCACTGGGCCCTCTGCCTTTATTATCTGATTGTTTCTTAGGCAGTATGTCTTCCCCTCATTCCTCAAGGTCATTCACAAGTTATCCCATTTACAATTTTTCCCAGAATATTTTTCCCAGATCACAGTACTAAAATTCAGAGTTAAAATTTAAGATTTTGATCCAATTCCTGTTTTTGTATATGTTTAACACAGGTTAAATGGATACATTTAAACTTTCTTAAACCATCTTCAAGCAATCTAAAATAAAATAAACATTTCAGCCTTGCATATTCTGCCAATAACATATTGCCATGTTTTCTAGGATCTCAGTCACCAATAAATATCACAGGTTTTCTCATCATAAATTATATCATTTTCCCAATCCTGTATATTAAATTCAGCTGCTAATAATTATCTGCCACTTATATACAATGGGTGGTACAACTAACAGAAGACAGAGAGATTAGTTAGGACTTCAGAAATTTTCAATTACTACATGTTGTTTTAAAAGTATCCGTTATAAGCACATCTTCACCTAAAAAAAGTGGTTTTTATAAGATGTATCAAAATTAATCCCCAAAATGTGTCCAAGAAGTCACAAAATTCTTATCTCCCCCAATTCTGTATTCAAAAGTAAATCTTTCAATATGCACCAAATTGTTTTTCTTTTAAATTGCTGTTGTTGTTGACAGCAAGTCCAATTCCTACCAATTCCATCTGAACTGGTTAGGAGTTTTGGACACACAGATGTTAATGTCAGTTATAGGTAGCCTTTATTTTATTACTATTTATTTAGCAACCATTCAAAGTTGCAATGGCACTGAAAAGAGTGACAATAGGTCCTCACCATTGTGACATCTCCACAGTCGCATCTTCAAAATATGGGTGCTTGACAACTGACATGTATTCTCAGTTTGCTTCTGAAGCTGGATTTGCTTAATGACCACATAACTCACTTAACTACAGGAGTTCAATTTTAAAAAGTGGTAAAAAAGATCACAAAATCAGGCACTACTCACTTAACAGTTGCCTTGCTATGCAAACAAAAATCCTGGTCCCAATTGTGGTTGTAAATCAAAGACTACTTGTACCGTGAATTTCCCCTTATACCAAAGATGGGCAAATTTGGAAACTTTATGACCCGTGGACTTCAATTCCCAGAATTCCTGGGCCAGCCATTCCTTATACAAAACTTACCAGTGATACATCCTCCAGCAGGAATATCACCATGTGGCATATTAAGCCCTGCAAGAGGAGAAAGCTCAAGAAAAGATTCATCATCAAGAAGCAATTTTAAGCGTTCATGAACAAGCAATTTCTTTTTCGTCTGTGTATGAATCAATACTGTACTTTTTCTTCTGCTTTTGCTGATCTTCTCAGACAGCTCTGAATATCTAATATGAAAAAGAAACAGTCGAGACCAAAAATGTTTCTCAAATCTCTTTATCAATGTTCTCATAGATGCTAAACAGCAGTATGTATATTATTTTGCTATCATACGGGTATAGATAAGGAAAGAATGAGAATGTATATAGATGAAAATTCCAGTTACTAGTATTACTATTATTTAGTATGTAAAGAAAAATACACTTATATTAAGTCTAGTAAAAACAATAAAAATGCTTAGTTGTTCATGGTAAGCCAAAATTCTTGGCAAGACTTGCTAGTTCTTGACATATAAGCATGCAATTCTTGACTTAGATGTGATTACCAGTATGTCTGATCTGTTCTATTATAAAGTCACTAAGAAATATTTTGCCATGATAGTGAATATCCCAGATCTTTAAAAAAAATCTGCCATTTTAAATTACTCCATTCTCTGATTCTTCGATTTTGGCTTTCTCAAAAGATTATCTGGAAATTATTAAGGTGTAAGAATTTATGAAAAATTATTCCATTGTTTTCATGTTACTCTTTCAGCTCTTGTTAATGATTCTGAATAAAGTCCTTGCCTTCTCTGCTTTTATCCATGGAACATAAACTGAAGTAAACACCCATTCATTTGGTGGGATTTTACAAGATTAATTACAATATTTGAATATGCATTCAAAATAAAATCTGAGGCCTTTCATTAATATAGAAGAGGTATTATTTGTAGTTATTAAAAATATCTAGTTTTGATTACTTTCTTAGCCTCATATAGGTGCTAGAGAGAGAGCTGCTGAATATTTATTTGCCTCTGAAATTATGTGGAAGACATTTAAAGAGGAAGAATTAACTTACACTTATAAATAGCAGTGATATATCTTAGAAGGCCCTTTCTGTAATACCTTTATAAGAATAGAATGTGTTATAATCTTTCATAATATTGATACTTACAACCCTAAATACTATTTAAAGATGTAATGATTCTTCATATTTGCTGTGAAGTAACTCTTCATTCCAAATACTTTGAATCAAATTATTGATTTTAAATATTACATCTTGATACTATATTCTTCATTATGTTTTTGAGAAGACAATATAATTTTGTGCCATTTTACATCCAAAAATGATCCTAAAAATGTACATAACCTGTGATTAAAGAATACATATATTTGTATCTTTATCCATCCATCTTCCATCCTTAATAAACCATGGAAACCTTTTGAATGCAGTGTATGCAAGATGCTTGTGGGAACATTTTTTCTCAATGATTTCTGCCCACCCCTCCATATTGATAGAATCAGCATGCACTGGGTTTTATTGGTGAAGGAGTGTCACTTGGTGGGCTCAAGGAAACATTCCCCAATGCACTGGGCCAGGATACTAATGGAGTTCTGATGTATATAAAATTGTATCTCTTACATTATTTGTTTAACATTTATTGTGATTCTGGTTTTTCTTTATATAGTCTGCCCACAGTATCTTTGGTAGATGAGTGCTGATATAAATAGGCTAAATAAAATAAACATTTATAAAAATAAATTATTGATTATATATAACTTTGATTATGTGCTGACAAGTTAAATAAATCTTCAACCTCAGCTGAAGCATACAAAATTGCTTCTGATACTAATATATAAAATGCATTTTGTTTATTGTTACTACATATTACATTTTTAAACTCCTGTTTGCTGTACAAAATTGCAATAGTGAGATGAGCAGTATATAAATCAATGCAGTAAATAAATGCATATACAAATATATTACTCCAAACTGATGATGAAGTGAAAGATGAAAGTGGTAGGAATATTGTGAACAAGATAATTACCTTTCAATACATGTCTTGCAGTTCCTTGCATTCCCCTCAATAACATGTCTACAGAATGAAGGGATTTTACCTTCCAATACAGGAAAATTTCTCATATTCTGACACTTATTTTGTAGACTAAAAATCACAGGTGTTGAATGCATCATGTTATGTGGAACTTTATTGATTAATTTTTTTGTAGACTTGTAGTTCAGCAAGTTCCATATTTGTTTGCCCATATCAGTTTCCTGCAACTGTCTCTTGATGTTTAAAATAATCTGAAGTAGGATGTAAACAAAGGGCACTGTGAATTCCTGGAGAATAGAATAAAGGGAATACAGTTCTACATCATTCCGGATTGATAAAACAACAAAAACATTTATTAATAAAAAACCCATAATTACAAAATCACATAATCTAACAGAAATCTTCCCCCAGTTTTATGGTCTCCAAATAGATTGAGCTATACCAACCACAATTTTCTAGGTTATTTCACCAATGACTTCACAAGTTATGATTTCCTGGTATTGAGTCTTATTTTCCATTTAGAGAATATAAAGCTGGGGAACATGTATAACTGGATTCGGTCAACCATTTTCAGTATCATATGAAATCATATGAATCTATTTTAATAAAGTAAACTTCCTATAGTCAATTTCAATCTATTTCAATAAATAAGATATCATCTTAATAGGAAGGGAAGAATCCTAAACATCATTATGGAAGATTCTATTATCTATTAAAGTAGATGATATCCAAATCTTTCCAAAGGCAAAATTGCAAAAAGCAATAAGAAAAAAGCTTCTCCAATTATACTTACTGATAACAAATTTCTTATATTAAATATATTGCTTCTAATGATATTTGTAAATTAATTCTAAATAAAAGAAACCAGAAATTCAAAAATTAGAATTATTCAATTAAATTATGCCACCCTTATATTATGATTAAATGCTTCTCTTAATAAATCATGCATAATTCATTTACACAGTTCTCACAACCCCAATTAAGCCCAAACTCCCACTGCTAAGCACGACAGTTAATTTTATCCCATTTTATGACCTTTGTTACCCCAGTTGCTAAGTGAATCACTGCAGTTGTTAAGAGTGAATCTGATTTTCCCATTAACTATACTCTTGAGAAGATTGCAAAAGGCAATCACATGACCCCAGGACACAGCAATAAGTGTATGATGTAAGTGCCTGCCTGTTGCCAAGCATCTGAATTTTGATCACATGGCAGAGGGATACTACAATGGTCCCAAGTGTGAAAAATGGTCATAAGTCACTTTTTTCAGCACTGTTGTAATTTTGGCCACTAAACTGATGGTTTTACGTTGAGGACTATCTGTACAGTTATCTGTCATTTTATTTATCCTAATTCAAGATCAGATTTTCCTTTTAGGTAAAATGTACCAGTTTCTTCTCAGTCGCTTTCTACATTTTTTCCTAATTCTGGGTCTCTTTAAATTAAGGCAACCTTAAAGTTACATTTTTAGGCCATGAACTTAAGAATTAAATTAGATATATGGGCCAAGATTATTCAATACAGTATTAAGATTCTGAATCAGGGCTATCACTTGAGATGCGAAAGTAGAGAACTGAAGATACTGTTGAAGGATAGTAACTAACAACTAATAACTGGGTATCAAAGTTTCAGTATTATTAGAAAACAGTTACTAAAAAGTTATTATTAGCAACTATTTTCTGACAATACTCAAGTTTTAGTAACCAGTTACAGGGAATTTTCAGAATTAGGCATCACTCTTCTAGATGAAAATGAAGAATTTCTCAAACATTTTAAAGCCTGAACAAGCTCAGAAATGACTAGTCTTGCAGATAATAAGGTTGCAAATACTTGGGGGTTCACTACAGCCATTATTACCAGTTGAAATCATACATAAAATAAAAATAGAAATCAACTCTCAGATTTTTTGCCATCAGTACAAAAGTCCATTACCCGTTTCAGATTCGTTTCCAATCCTTTTGAAAAAAAGATCTGAACAGAGCTGTTTGCAATAGTAACTGAGATAAAAGTCACAGCATAAAACACATTTGATAAATCTAGGGGGAAAGAGGGATTTATATAGCCTTCCCTTAGTTGCGCAAATGCACTTCGACACCAGGCCGAACACCTGGATATCAAAATCCACAAGGACACCCACTTTGCAAAACCTTACTTTGCAACTGTTGCTTACTGACACGCGGTGGCTCGGTATATTACTCAATAAAGGTGCTCCCCGGCGAGAAATCGCTATAATTCCGTAACCAAAAAGCAAAAGATAAAAATAAAATAACTGAAGCAGGAACGGCACCCTTCAGGCCAGGGGTCTCCAACCTTGCCAACTTTAAGACTTGTGGACTTCAACCCCAGAGATCCTGAGCTAGCAAAATATGGTCACATGGCACAGGGATACTACAATGGTCCCAAGTGTGAAAAATGGTCATAAGTCACTTTTTTCAGCGCTGTTGTAATTTTGGCCACTAAACTGATGGTTTTAAGTTGAGGAGCACTGAAAAATATGGAGCGAAACGGAGCACAGCAGAGATCGAGTAACGATCCGACTGGCTCGAAGAGGCCCCGCCCGTACACAGACTCGGACATTTATACCGTTTATCAGGAGTAACCCTTCCAAGAAGCTTCACCCCGCGCTGCGACAAGCGGCGTCGCGCCTGCAGGGAGAGAAGGAGGGAGGGAGGGACGGTCCGTCAGTCCCACTCTTGGTAACTCCGGTCTCCAAAACCCGGAACTCGCAACCGCTCCGTGGCGGAGTGCGCAGGCCTGCTCCGCTCCCTGGCTTGCCTGCTTTCCCGGCTGTCTTTTACCGCGTACAGAGAGGAAGCGCCGAGGCGGAGTTGCCTCAGGCGAGCCCCCGGTGCTGTTTGTTGCCAGGCCGGTCGGTAGACCGGCACTTTTCCCCGCAAAAGTTTCCCTCAGCCTCACCCTTAGACGTTCAGTTTGCAGTTTAAAGTAGGAGCCCATCAGCACGATGTGAAAAAGATGTGGGGATTCTGGAAAGAGTGCAGAGAAGGAGCAACATAGATGATTTAAAGCATATAAAGAGCGGTTGCTGGAACTGGGTATGTCTAGATTTATTAAAAGAAGGACCAGGGGTGACACGATAGCAATGTTCCAATATCTCAGGGGCTGCCATAAAGAAAAGGGAGTCAAGCTAAGCACCTGAGGGCAGGACAAGAAGCAATGGGTGGAAACAAATCAAGGAGAGAAGCAACCTAGAACTAAGGAAAAATTTCCTGACAGTTAGAACAATTAATCAGTGGAACAACTTGCCTCCAGAAGTTGTAAATGCTCCAACACTGGAAGTTTTTAAAAAGAGATTGGACAACCTTTTGTCTGAAATAGTATAGGGTTTCCTGCTTGAGCAGGGGGTTGGACTAGAAGACCTCCAAGGTCCCTTCCAATTCTATTGTTCTGTTCTGTTCTATTTTCCTTCTGGAAGCCATGACAAATGACAATAGCACCCTTTCTTTTTGTCTTTGTTTTACGAGGCAGTTTTTAAAAACATCTGGTCATGAAGATTTAGGAGGTGCCTCACTTGTGGTGGCAGCAACCAAACATCTAAACCTCGGTTAGATTATTTTCCTTTGGGTGTTTTAATTTCACTCTGTGAAAAAATAAAGCTAGAGGTTACAGTGGAGCGCTGATTTTTGGGCAGGGGGCAGAAGGTCCGTAAAATGGGACAAAATACACTTAACAGCTGTCTTGCTTAGAAGCAGAAATTTTGAGCTGGTTTGTGGTTGATTGAGGACTGTGGTGCTACCACTTCTCATGATTTCTTGATGAGATTTTAAAAGTGTTTATTTTTCAACAGAAACTTTCAAACCATTTGGATTGTGCAAACCCCTTTTAGGAGTTGTAAGCTTGAAAGCACTTATTGATAGGCCTCAGTTTGTGCGAGTTGGAAGGAAAATTTCCAACTCCAATTCCTCGAGTTCCCCAAAGAGCTGTGTCCGCTTCTGTTCACCTGATGACCCACAACTTCTGTGCCAAATCTACGAATCCTATTGTGAAGTATGCAGATGACAAGGCAGTGGTGGGACTTATCTGGAGTGACAATGAAGATGCTTATAGAGAAGAGGTGACGGCTCTGGTGGACTGGTACAATAAAAGTAACCTGGTTCTAAATGTCAATAAAACAAAGGAGATCAGTGTAGATTTTACAAAGAGCTGGCATAGTCATACTCTGCTCAGTATCAAGGATGCAGCTGTAGAGGTGGTTAACAGTATTAAGTATCTAGGGGTGAAGATAACTAACAATATGAACTGGGCTCTCCACATGTCATCCTTGGTGAAGTGTGCAAACCAGAATCTGCATTTCCTGCATTGGATGAAGAGAGAACATCTTTCTCCTGTCCTGGCCATTTTCTACAGAGGCAAAACTGAGAGCATTTTAACAAACTGCATCACTGTCTGATTTGGTAGCAATAGTGCCTCAGATAGAAAGTTCATATAGAGACTGATAAGGACAGACAGAAGATTATAGGAAGCTCGCTTCCTGTTATTCAGGATACTGCTTATAAGTGCTATGTGTTTAGAGCTCAAAGCATTGTTAGAGGCCCCACACACCCACTTTTTACTGTTTGTTTCTGTTGCTCCCCTCTGAGGGGACTTTTCAAAGTATTTCTAGCAAGACTACCAGATTCTATAACAGCTTTGTTCCCCATGCCATCCGTCTGGTAAACTTGCAAGATTCGTTTTTCTCATAATGTAAATGTATACATCCGAACTAGACTGTGTTGTTTCTCTGAGTCATATAATATATGTGGGTATATGCATGTTTATTTGTTTATTTTGTCATGGTTATGTAGTATATATTAGAAGTGAGAGCTGTATGCGATAAAATTTTGTTTTAATGTTTGCTGATTGTGAATATTCAAAGTGACAAAGTTATTCTACTCTACTGCCTTTCAGTAGTTATACTAGACTTCTAGTCCAGGAAGTTAAAAAACATTCTGCAATAAATACATGATAAATTTCTTCTGAACTTTGCCAAGAAAATAAATATGACTAAGTTTATCAAGTGATCAACCATCAATAGTTAACCTCAACCTGAAGAAGTCTTCATCAGTTTTGTCACATCATGAAAGAAGAAAGTAACAGTTTCTGAATGAAAGTATAAAGAATGATTAGTCCTATAGAACAATAATGAAAATATATAATGTTTCAACTAGAGACAGATAATGTGACATGAAAAAGGCATTGTGTCCCTTCCCTCCTTTTTTAAATCATCCAATAAATGAGAGACGTGAGGAAATTGGTATATTTGTATAATATGACCAGCAGATATTTTATGTTTAGAAGAGTAATTCTCAAAAATCTCAGGGTTAGCTACATTCAAGTCATATTATTTTTCCACTGGATCACTAATCCTTAAAACGTTCATATATAAATCTGTTAAATAAATTGACATCTCACTTTGTCTGACAGCCATCTGTTCAAGATTGGAAAACATTCCTTCAGAGTTACTCACTGGCATATTTTTATTTAATTAACATGGTGTCTCAGTGTTCAGCATCACTGGTAGCAAGCTGTCATAATCCACTGAGGAAGGAAACGTTTGCTGATGAAGTAAAAGAGAAGAATGAAGAATTAAAATTCTGTTTTCATGTGACTTTTCCCCACTGCTTTCTTCTTTATCCAGAAGGATAAAGGCAGGAATGTAGAACTGTGTTTTCCAGTCAGTGATGAAATAAAACTCTCATGAGCCTGTTAGCTTGACCAATAGTGATGTCTGTTGAGAAGTGCAATTCAATAATATCCATAGAACTTCATTTTCTGATTTCTTTGCCTAGAAATGTATATGTTTTTTATTTCTATCCCACCTTTATTTCTGTACAAATTCAGGCAGCATAGATAGTGCTCCTGCTTACTTCCTCCAATGCAACAATTTCTATGAGGTGAGTTAGGCTGAGAATATTATTGAAAATCAACCAGATTACTTTCATGTCTAAGGGAGGATTAGAACTCATCATCTCTTGTTGTCTTAATTCAATATACTTACTATAACTTAGAATGTGAAGGATGTTTTTTTGTTTTATTTTTATAGTTTTCTTATGTACACTGAAGATGGCATTTAATTTCGTTGTATGAAGTGCAATGGCAATAAACTAATTCAGTTTTACTGTTTTTTGAAAGAATTTCAGGTAAGCTTAGAATGTTTTTAAAAGTGATATGCAATATAACACAGTGTAATGATTTGCTTTTTATTTATGAGTACACCCATGTACCAGCAAACATACTTTCTTATACTATCAGAGCTAAGATTTGATGAAGTAAATATATTGTCAGAGTTAAATGTCTCCTAGACATTTAGGGCATATGCTATTTCTTTTTTAGACATTCAACAATGAACCAAACAGGTCCTAATTTATGAGCATTCTGCTCTGTGTTTGCATTATAATTACAAAAGCCAGAAATTATAATAATTTGAAATGCGTATGAAGGGGTTCTCTCTATAAAAACATATTAATATTTGTGCTGATTTGGATACAAATCAGTTACTATCAGGCAGTAGTGAAACACTTTTGATTACTTATTTTAAAAATCTGAATGTTCCACAAAGAGAAAATTAGCTGCAGATGGAACAATTTAGACTGTCATTTCAGTTGAGTTTTTTAAATGTATTCTTAAGCACTTTCTATGCTTTTGTAAATTATCTAAAATAAAATTATTCTCTGTGTATGGGCATGTTTGTGATATGTATACTATTTCAAGCAGTGTCCTAAGTGCTCTGGAAATGTTATGCACAATTGTGGACAAGACCAATGGTATTTTAATAGTAGCTTTCGATATGGAGTTGACCACAGTACCAGTTAGATTGTTTGGCTAAGATAAGAAAACACAATTTTGCAGTGGTTCTGAATGTACATGAATAGCTAACTTTGCATTTGTTACTATTGATTGAATGGCTTGGTTTTCTCTATTATGTCCTGCTGCTTTCCTCTTGTCTCCCATGCTGTTTAATACTTATTTGAAAATCAAGATAATTCATATATTTAAGAAAATTACATTGAAACATTTATAATATTTAACTACATTTTCTGTCACATTCCAGAACAATCTCAACATTTTGAACTAATACTTTAGTGAGAATGTAGTTTAGAAGCAGAAATGTGGTTTTGAAGCTAATATCTATAAAACCATTCAAATATCCAATCACTCAGGATTTTTCTTGAGATGGCAGCTCTCTTCCATGAGCTTCATTCTTGTTCAAATTATTTATTGAAAAATGCTTTCTGAATTGCTGGAGTCATACAGATCTTTTTAAGCAATGAGCAACCAGTAAGCATTACCTGGCATGAATGTCATATATGTGCATTTCTGATTTATTTTTTACCCCTTTGAGTGAAGTTTCTTTGTTCATTTTTTCCAGATTTGATTAGTACTCCTAGCTAAACTTAAATTCAGCTTCTTATGAACAGGTTTAAGTTCTAGCAAATTTTCAGCAGGGGGCTATAAGTGTCATTCCCCTGTCGGAATCTGACTCTGAGGGGGAGGCCGAACAGCTGACGGAGTGGGAGTGTGGCTCTGTTGGCTGTGGAAGAAACTGGGGAAGGGCAAAGTTCGGCTGGGCAGAGCAGGGAAGAGGTAGTGCAAGGGAGAGGGAATTCAGAGGAAGACCCAGGCCCACCCCCTCTTCATCCTAGGGCAGGGGTGGGCAAACTACGGCCCACGGGCCACATCTGGCCCATTGGTCTGTCTAATCCGGCCCGCCCCTGAAAAAAAATCGCTGGGCGTGGCATATTGCCCTGAGCCACGTGGCCCCCAAAGCTGCAAAACAGTGTGGAGCGCTCTCGGAGTAGGAAAGAAAAGAAGAACTTTGCAAAGGCCTCAGCTGGGAGTTCGAAATCATCTTCGAGTGCAACCTCTCCGAAGGTGAGTCCCTGCCGATCCCCCCTTTTTTTCTGGGGCTTCCAGGCTTAAACTTTGCAAAGGCAAAGTTTGCAGGCGGGAGCGTCTTCCGGCCGAGGAGCGGGAAGGGTTCAGCCTGGTGGGCGGGCGGGCTGCATGGAGCGGGCTGCTTGGAGCCACCTAAAGCTAGGCTGCTGCTGGTGGAGCCTTGCCCTGCCTTGGTGCCCCGTTTCCCGGCTCGGCGGTCCTGCTCGGGCAGCACTTTGAAAGCCTTCTCCCAGCACCCGAGCAACTTCCCAGCAACTTGCGGCTTCCTTTTTCCTCGCGGGCACTCATGCCTGGCCCCGAGCTGCGCAGCAGAGGGGAAACCCGGAGCACCACCGGGTCGCCTCCTCCAAGCAACCCGCCCACCCGCTGGGCGGAACCCTTCCCACTCCTCGGTGGGAAGACGCTCCCACCTGCAAACTTTGCCTGTGCAAAGTTTAAGCCTGGAAGCCCTGGAAACCCAAGCAACTTCCCAGCAACTTTTGGTTCCTTTTAACTCGCGGGCACTCGCGCCTGGCCCCAAGCCATGCAGCAGAGGGGAAACCCGGAGGGCGGGCGGGTTGCTTGGAGGAGGCGACCAAGCGGTGCTTTGGCAGCAGCAACAGGCAGTTCTGCCCCGGCTCCGCTCAGGTGTCCAGCTGGGGCTGTCAGGAGTTGCTACCGCCGGCGCAGCTCCACATGGCTCCAGTCCCGCATTGCCTTGGGAAGGAAAAGGCAAAACCAGGAGCTGCTGAGCCTGAGCCTCCGGTGCCGCTGCAAAGCACCACCGTGGCTCTTCCTTTTTGCCTTTCCCTTCCCAAGGCAACGCGGGACTGGAGCCGCACAGAGCTGCGCCTGCGGTAGCAACTCCTGACTCAAGGGGCCTCCGAGGGGAAGGAGGAGAAGGGGGGGAAGGGGGGGGGCAATTCCCAAAAAATCTTGTGCTGACCCGGCCCGTCTGTCAAATTTTAAAAGTCAATGCGGCCCCCGAGCCAAAAAGTTTGCCCACCCCTGTCCCAGGGCATGCAGGGAGGAACAGAGAAGGGAGCAATGTGAGTTGCGTGGTTTACGGGGGAGGAAAGGGCCCTGATTCCCTTCATTAGCTGCAGCTGGGAACACAATGTATAAAAAAGGAAGCTGCGCTCAGCAAGTTGTTGGGAGCAAACATGAATTTATCTAGTATCGTCGTGGCTTATCTATGTTCCTGACGTTTTCCCCACTCTGTGAGTTTTTCAGTGCTTTCAAGTCTGAAATTCCTTCTCCTGCTCTGTCAAGTTAATTACTTCAGCTTGGTTTGTTTGGATTTATAGTTACAGTTTGTATAAACCTTGTTTTGGACTGAATTTCCTGCAGTTAAAGGCTGTTCCTAGGAGAGTTTTTCTCCAGCTGAAGATAACCTAGACATTGGGGGCAAATTGGAGATAATAAAGGGACTCATTGCTTATTTAACTGTGTTGCCTTTGTACCATGCCTTGGATCATCACAATAAGTTATAGCACAATGCCCAGGAATGTTATCCAAATACACCTTGCTTTGGTTTTACCATTGCAGATTCTGAATAAAAAGTACCTGGACACTGACTCCCTAAGGCACTATCTTCATTAAGATTTCTTAAGGAACATGGAAAACATTATAATGCAAATAGATATTTTTTTTTGTTATTTCAGGGTTACAACATTTCTTTCCTGCTGCCTTTATAGAATTAGTAAGTTGAAAGGAGCCATTCAGTCACAAGTCCAGCCATTTACTCAGTGCAGGAGTCCCAGTTAAAGCATCCCAGATAGATTCATATCTTTTGAACAAATCAAGTGAAAGGGAGTCTACTATAGGTGAAACTCGAAAAATTAGAATATCGTGCAAAAGTTCATTTATTTCAGTAATGCAACTTAAAAGGTGAAACTAATATATGAGACAGACTCATTACATGCAAACCAAGATAGTTCAAGCCGTGATTTGTCATAATTGTGATGATTATGGCTTACAGCTCATGAAAACCCCAAATCCACAATCTCAGAAAATTAGAATATTGTGAAAAGGTTCAATATTCCAGGCTCAAAGTGTAACACTCTAATCAGCTAATTAAGCCATAACACCTGCAAAGGGTTCCTGAGCCTTTAAATGGTCTCTCAGTCTGGTTCAGTAGGAATCACAACCATGGGAAAGATTGCTGACCTGACAGTTGTGCAGAAAACCATCACTGACACCCTCTATAAGGAGGGAAAGTCTCAAAAAGTAATTGCAAAAGAAGTTGGATTTTCCCAAAGTGCTGTATCAAAGCACATTAATAGAAAATTATGTGGAAGGGGAAAGTGTGGAAGAAAAAGGTGCACAAGCAGCAGAGATGACCGCAGCCTGGAGAGGATTGTCAGGAAAAGGCCATTCAAAAGTGTTGGGGACTTTCACAAGGAGTGGACTGAGGCTGGAGTCAGTGCATCAAGAGCCACCACACACAGATGGATCCTGGACATGGACTACAAATGTCATATTCCTCTTGTCAAGCTGCTCCTGAACAACAAACAACATCAGAAGTGTCTTACCTGGGCTAAAGAAAAACAGAACTGGTCTGTTGCTCAATGGTCCAAAGTCCTCTTTTCTGATGAGAGCAACTTTTGCATCTCATTTGGAAACCAAGGACCCAGAGTCTGGAGGAAGAATGGAGAGGCATACACTGCAAGATGCTTGAAGTCCAGTGTGAAGTTTCCACAGTCTGTTGATTCGGGGAGCCATGTCATCTGCTGGTGTTGGTCCACTGTGCTTCATTAAGTCCAGGGTTAATGCAGCTGTTTACCAGGAGATTTTGGAGCACTTCATGCTTCCTTCCACAGATAAGCTTTATGGGGATGCTGACTTCATTTTCCAGCAGGACTTGGCACCTGCCCGCACTGCCAAAAGCACCAAAACCTGGTTCAATGACCATGGGATTACTGTGCTTGATTGGCCAGCAAACTCGCCTGACCTGAACCTCATAGAGAATCTATGGGGCATTGCCAAGAGAAGGATGAGAGACATGAGACCAAACAATGCAGAAGACCTGAAGGCCGCTATTGAAGCATCCTGGTCGTCCATAACACCTCAGCAGTGCCATAGGCTGATAGCTTCCATGCCACGCCGCATTGAGGCAGTAATTGCTGCAAAAGGGGCCCAAACCAAGTACTGAGTACATATGCATGCTTATACTTTTCAGAGGTCCGATATTGTTCTATGTATAATCTTTGTTTTATTGATTGCATGTAATATTCTAATTTTCTGAGATTGTGGATTTGGGGTTTTCATGAGCTGTAAGCCATAATCATCACAATTATGACAAATCACAGCTTGAACTGTCTTGCTTTGCAGGTAATAAGTCTGTCTCATATATTAGTTTCACCTTTTAAGTTGCATAACTGAAATAAATGAACTTTTGCATGATATTCTAATTTTTTGAGTTTCACCTGTATGTATGGATAATTTGATTTTCCATCCAATGTCTCTTGTGATTCTAGATATTCATTCAGAATCTTTTTATTTAAATTTATTTTTCTGGGTCCTGCACTCTGAAACAAGGTAGATCAGATTTTAATCTTTTGTGCAACATACTTTCAGATACTTGATCTTTTCTCAGTTATTATAGTGAAATCCTCCAATCTTTTATTATAAGACTTAATTTGCAATCACTTGATGATTCAATTTTCCAGATTCTGAATCAGTTCTACTTTTATAAATCCTTCTGTAGGGAGAAAACTATCCACCTTCCAACTGGATCACCCCTTTAAATGGGCAAAAACCTCTTCTAATCCAAAAGTTACAGAAGATGCTTAAGCCTTCATCTTATGGAAGGCTACAGATGACAAAAGGACATCTCCCCAGGAAGCCAGCCAGGAAGCAAAATCATTTCAAGATAAGGAAATCTGCTATGTCACAATACTATATCAGATCTCTCATAATACTGTATTTACAAAGAAAGCCCATTTTGGATTTCACATGTCCTTAGGGCAAAAGCATCTTGTAACCTACCTTTTGATTGCTGTACTCCACATTATACTGTCTTAATAAACTGTCCTCTGCTCCACGTGACCTGTCCTATATGTTCTATGAGAATCTAGCTAAATTCAAACCCAGGATTTTTCCTAAGTTTGGATGCCCAGAACAAGATACAGTAGACTGGGGTGGGAGTGTCTAATTAATGCAGAATAATGTGCAGTTATTAGTTCCTATGATTTTGATATTATTTCTGTTGATGCAACCTATATATTTTTTGCAACTACATCATGTTGCTGGCTTGTATTTATTCATTTTGCAATAAATTATTATTCCAGTACTTTCCCACAAGTACCATAATCAAGATAGGTATTCTAAATCATATAGCTGTGAATTACATTTTCTTTTAAGTGAAAATTTGTTTCTGCACTTTCGAAAGTTTCTTAATTCTTCAAAAACTAAATTTTTCAGTAATTTAATTCTATGGTATTTTCTTGCACTTGTACCTTCTGGTTTCTGCCTTATATCTTTGGAGAAATTACATATTCCTGAACAGTAATATAATTTACATTACCCCCAATGTAGTTCTTTTTATTTTTTCCAAAAACCATAAAAGTGGGGGTTTTTTTTGCTTTCCCTTGGTGATGGATAAAGCTATGTTTTAAAGTGCATCATCAAAAGTCTCTAAGCTTATATGATTTAATCAGAAGTTTTTTCAGTCTATAAAATAAAAATAGAAAGACTGGTTACTGCCAAGTTTCTGTACATCTATTGAGTAAGCAACCAGAATCCATTCATATCAGCAGCCTGACATTGATACTCTGAAAATGACTTATCAGGACCACATGTGCTCTTTCTCACTAGCTGATGTCAGATATCTGCTTTTTGTTCCTTCTATTTTGTTGTGTCTGGTTGCCATTGCCTCCATATTAGGGCTGAGAGAAAGTGACTGGCCCAAGGTCATTCAGCTGTCTTTGTGCCTCACATGGGACTAGAACTCATATCTCACTGTTTGTAGCCCAATACCTTAATTACTATATCAAATGGCTCTCTTGTTTCTAGAGATCTACATATTAAGGAATATTAGGTGTGTTCGCTGCCTTGAGTTATTTATAAAAATAATAAAGGTGGAATAAAAATTCTAAAATAATTTTTTAAAAAAACATTCAGTCTTAAACATAGCACTGTCCCAACATTGTCTTGTAGCCTGTAAGCACTAGACAAAAGCACTATTTTTGAGAAAAATGGTGTATAACTGAGGGTTCCATGGTGTTCTTTGAGGTAGCACTAATGATGTTACCTAGTTTGGCTAATAAAATGTCTGCAAAAAAACAGCCAAGCTCAGAGAGCACCAAGGACCTCTCATTTCAAACTTGAGCTACAAATATTGTCCTTTATTAGTATGTAACTTGATGCATTCTCATCTAAAACAAATGAATATCACAAAAGATCAGATTATTAGTTTTCAGAACAGACATGTGCTTACTTGTGTTATATGTGGTATAAATAATGTCTATATCATTTGAATCATCACATAAATTTAACACGAAATATAATGAAGCATCTATTCATTATTCATGCCAGTTAATTCTGCAGGGAGCCTGCTAATTGAAAGGAATGTTTTAAAAAAGGAAAAAAGAATTGAAAGAACTGAGTAAGCTAGCTCTTAAAATGTTTCTATTACTAAAACTTGCCAAATAAGATGTGTTGTATAGAAATGTTGGTTTGAACTATTTTTGAATAAGGGTTACCTGTGGTTTCTTTGCAAAACTTTTGTTCAGTAAAGTGGGTCACAAGGATTTTCATATTGAAGGTTCTTCTTTACTGTCTTTTTCTGTGGTTTTATAATCTGACAGTGTGCCAGCCAGATCTTTAGCGAAAGAAAAATTTAAAAGTGTTAACAGTGACAGTGGTGAAACAACTCCAATCATTCGTACAATTTAATTCTTCTACCTCATATTTATAGTTTCTGTAAGTAATACATTCAACGTTGTATCCCGAGTATGTGTCAGTATATTACATAAGGTAGTCCTTGACTTATGACTGTTCATTTATCAATGGTTTGGAGATATGATGGCCTTGGAAAAACTGGCTTACCACCAGTTCTCAATGTTGCAATTCTTTCACCATCCCCATGTGACATAATCACGATCAGGGCACTTGGCAATTGTCTTGCATTTACGATGGTTGCAGCATCCTGCAATCACATGATGGTGATTTACAACCTTCCCAGACAACTCCCAACAAAGTCAATTGGGAAAGCTGAATTCACTTAATGACTATATGATTCATTTAAAGAAAACATGATTTGTTTAATGATCATAGTAGTTCTCTTAACAACTGTGATGAAAATGGTTGTAAAATCAGATCTGGTTGTGTGCTAACTCATCTAACAACCACATTAGTAAATGATCACTTAACAATCAAAATTATAGTTCCAACTATCATAAGTCAAAGATTATTTGTATATTGTTGAGCTAATTGATATTAGCAGCAGAGCTGATCATAAGCACAGCCTCAGTTTCAGCTTTGCTTAACAATTTGCCAGTGTCAACTGGAATTACTAAGCAGAATATGTATATCATAAAAAGTAAAACACAACTGAAGCCAGGTTTCCAGCAGCAAAGATGAAGATGCTTGAGAAAAATATCAGGATTTGAATTGCTATTTTTTCCTGATGAGTAGCTTGATTAATATAATTGCTTTGTGAGTTTTGAAATTCATCAAGCCTATGTAAATATCCATATAGCTAAAAACCTTTTGATTCACATATTTGCAGCAGCAATTTATATGTTTATATAAGTTTCCTTTTCTACTAATAGTTGTTTTCTGATGACAATGGAAAACTTTTGTTAAAATTTGGTCAAGATCTATCACTCATTATTTAAGTATTCTGTCTGTTTCCCATTTTTGCCTCTCTTTTGAACTGTAAAATACTGTAATTTTATTGTACTGTGAATTAATCCAATGTTATTATGTTTTGTTATAAAGTCATGGATTTGGGTTTTTTTAAAAATGAAATAATTCAGTTATATACAAGTGCCTATTTTAATCATTTACTTCCGGAAAGCTAGAGTTTATAAACCAGACTTTTCGTTACATCTACATCATTTAATACCATAAATGTTATATTTTCACTTTCCTTTTTTTTAACTTTAAATGCATCTATTTCATGAGAGAATTGGTAGTATCCTAAAAAATCATGGTTGAGTACCTTTTAAATTATTAAATGTCTAATGAATATTTTAATCAAATAAAGCTTTTTTTGAATTTCCTGAGAGTATATTGTCCTTTAAAAATGCAACTGTGGTTAATTACATTTGTTTAGTTGCATATATATGTGTGTATGTGTATGTGTATGTGTATGTGTATGTGTATGTGTATATGTATATGTATATATATATATATGTATATGTGTATATATGTATATATATATATGTATATATATATGTGTATATATGTGTATATATATATATATATATGTATATGTATGTGTATATATATATATATATATATATATATATGTATAAAACACAAAAATGTTTATATATATATATATATATATATATATATATATATATATATATATATATATATAAACAGTAGGACAGGGATGGTAGGCCTGTTGGTGCACTTATGCATGCCCCCTACAGACCTCTTTGGAAATGGACAGTCTAAGGTTAAAGTTTTTGGGGTTTGGGGAAGAAACCACGGAGTCAAGTAGAGTATTCCAGACATTGACCACTCTGTTGCTAAAGTCGTATTTCCTGCAATCAAGTTTGGTGCGGTTTACCTTGAGTTTGTATCTATTGTGTGCTCTTGTATTGTTATGGTTGAAGCTGGAGTATTCATTGACAGGTAGGACATTGCAATATATAATTTTATGTACTATACTTAGATCAGACCGAAGGCGGCGTAGTTCTAGATTGTCTAGGTCTAAAATTTCAAGTCTGGTGCCATAAAGTATTCTGCAACAAGTAGTGGAGTGGAGAACTCTTCTTGTGAAATATTTCTGGACTTTCTCAACTGTATTAATATCAGATACATAATGCATGTTCCAGACTGATGAGCTGCATTCAAGTATTGGTCTAGCAAATGTTTTGAATGCTCTAGTTAGTAAAGTGTGATATTACTGGAAAAAAAGGTATGTGGGATTAGGTTAACAACTCTTAATGCCTTTTTGGCTATGTAGTTACAGTGGGCTCTAGCACTTAAATCATTAGAGATGAGTACTCCAAGGTCCTTGACACAGTTTGGATCGTCAACAAGGTCTTGATTATTCAGCTTGTATTTTATTTTCTGATTTTTTTTTACCAATATGTAAGACAGAGCATTTATTTGTTGAGATTTGAAGTTGCCATTTGTTTAACCATTTTGATACATAGTCGAAGTCTTTTTGAAGGGCAGCAGTATTGTCGGTGGTGAATAGCTTTACATCATAAATGAAAAGAATGCAGTTGCTCTTCATATGATCACAGAGGTCATTTATGTAGAGTATGAAGAGAGTTGGTCCTAGAACACTGCCTTGGGGGACTCCACTGTTGACAGATACAGAATTTGATAGGATGCTCCCAATTTTGACCATTTGTTGTCTATTTGACAGGAATGTTTCTATCCAGTTATGTAGGTGTCCAGAGATATCATGAGATTTTAGTTTTAGGAGTAGTTTGTCATGTACCACTGAATCAAAGGCTTTATAGATGTTTGTGTAGATTGAGTCTATTGCTTTGCCCTGATCGAGTTGTGTAGTCCATATTTTTTTGCAGTGTAAGAGTTGCAACAACCTAAAAAAAAACAACCTAAGAAAAATCCTCACCAATGAACCACAAGACTCCTGCACATGTTTTATATGCTCTGTAACTTTAAAGGTTAATGAAAATTCCATCAAACATTCTCTATGTGAAAAATACACTCATCATGACTGCCTGGAATTACCCAAGCAAATAACTCAATTCCTAGAAACATCCAATTATGCATTTCCATTTTTCTGCCCAACACGCAAACCCAAACTGGACAAACATATAGCCCTGTTTGAAAAAGTTGACTCTATAGAAACGTGAATATCATCCCTTGACACCATAGTAGCATCCCTGGACACTTTAAATGAAAAATTTACTAACCTTGAAAAAAAAAAGAAGACACAACACAAAAACCTGAACATCCAATAGTTACAAACCAACAACTGAAACCTAATCCAATAGCTACAAACCAACAACTGCAACCTAATCCCCCAAAAAACATAAATCCAACAAATAATGATATCCCAATCCTCGTCAGAGAAGCTGTTGAGCACGAATGAAAATTTCCTCATGCCATCTTATTTGGTCTAAAGGACATCAATAACAATGATGATATCACAATTGTCCGCAACATCATCAGTGACTATGAAGCATCAACCATCTCCCCTGATGGAATACTTGACATTTCTCACATTGGCCGAGAGCTCAAAAACAGAGGCGGTTCTGTGGCCCCACGCTTCTGCAGAGTCATTTACAAAAATGAATTAAGCAAATGTAAATTCATTCATACTATAAATTCACTCGCCAAAAACAACACCAACCATAAAAACCTCCGATCTCATCCTGACCTAATCTTACAGCAATGTGCCCACTCCCATATACTACACACGGAACTCATTACAGGTGACGCAGCATAAAGAGATTGGTCTGTAATTTTCAACTAGGCTGGGGTCTCCCTTTCTGAAGATTGGGATGACTGTGGCTAGTGACCATAGGTTTGGCAAGGAACTGGTCCTGAAGTATTTTTCAAAGATTATGCCTAGAGGTTTGGCTATGGCAGTGGGTAGCTTTTTTAAGAAATGGGCACATATTCCATCCGGTCCAGTAGATAGATAGATAACATCCAGGACAGTTCTCCTCTCCCCAAATAAGAACTGAAAGTTGCCCTGCATGTTACACCCTCATACACCTCTCCAGCTTTTTCTGTCTAGCTTTTCCATTCTTCCAGCTATAAACTTTTAGTTTGCTTGCTTTCTATCTACATCTTCTCTTTCTCTCTACAATTTTAGACTCACAACATGTCCTACAGCAGGAGTGTCAAATTCAAGGCTCTGGCCTGCGGGGTACTTAGACCTGGCCTGTGGGGCTGCCCTGGAAACAGTGAAGGACTGATCTGCAGTGCTTCTGCCAGTGAAAACAGAGCTCGGGAGCTCATCTGAGCTCCGTTTTTACTGGCAGAAGGTTACAGGAGGCCATCCCAGCCAAAAATGGAGCTCGGAAGTCCATTTTTCCTGGCAGAGCACTTGGGCCACAGGCCCGAGCACAGGCACCCCCCCAAGAGCTGACCCCCCTAATCTGGCCCTCTGAAGTCAAACACAACCTTGATGTGGCCCTCAATGAAATCGAGTTTGACACCCCTATCCTACAGTGTCTTAGGAAGTAGGATTCTAGTCTCCAATACCTATAAACCTCACTGCACCAATGGGACTGCTGATACAAAATCTCTTCATATTAGCCCCAATCAGGGGTAGGATTCTACCAGTTCGCACATATTTGCTAGAACCGGTTGTTAACATTCTAAGCAGTTTGGAGAACCAGTTGTTAGAAGAAATTACTGGCCTAATCCTGTAAGGAAGGCAGGAAGGAAACATTCTGGTGTTACTGACATAAACTGCCTCTCCATTCACTGTTAAGGTAATTTCCCATTAGGAGAATGAGTGCACACAGGGAGATTTAGTGAGAGTGGTGAAGAAAAACACACAAACAGCACACAGCTACACTGTATAGCAAAATGTAGGTTTTTATTTCCAATAAATGTTTAAGCAAAGTCCAAACAAGCAGTCCAAGTCATTCACAGTTAAAGCAGTCAGTTTTCAGTCCAGGGATAATCCAATAACAAAGTCCAGTATCAAAAACAGTTCAGTAACAGACTTACATCAAATCCAAGAAGAACTATGATCAGCAAACAATCAATAGTCAATAGGAAGGGCAACACTCTCCAGAACAACAGAACAGGAGCTAACAACCCAGGTTTCTGGCTCCATATTATGGCCGTTTGAAGAACCACACCCAATTACACTTTTAGCATTCCCTTAAAGAGACAGTATTAAAATGTCTATCCTGGTTTATATATTTTCCAATCCAACTATCAGGTGACTCACATTCCTAACATTAACCCTTATTACATTCTTGGCAGCACTAGACTTCCTGTTTCAGGAACATCTCTGGAGTTTTTTTTCCCTCTCCTTTGCTGGTACTTTGCTTGTTTGGAGTGACCATTTCAAGTTACAATGGCACTGAAAAAAGTGACTTATGACCATTTTTCACACTTACAACTGTTGCAGCATCCTCACAGTCATGAGAGGCCAGGTGAAAAGATGTGTGCCTCGATGTGAGTGATATTGAGTTGGCCATACCCAGCCAATAACATGACCACCAAGCCACACCCACCACCTAAGCCACACCCACAGAACCGGTTGTTGAACATTTTAAATCCCACCCCTGGCCCCAGCTAGTAGTCAGCTCAGCTCATGAGGCCTCATGATGGACCAGCTGCCTTTCAAGGCTAAAAGTGAGTTGTTTTTTCTCCTTTTCAGCCCTCCATATCTGGCTCATGCCAGCAGAAAAGGAACCAGGCCAAGCCACAAAATTCATAGGCTACACGTAAATAGCAAGAAATATGGAGAAAGAGGGGAAATATGGTTCAAGACTGCTGATGTGTCACTTCTTGGGACTCCCTTGTGAAATCAAAAATGAAGGAGCATACAGTTTGTCGTCCGCTCAATGTTTTGCCATGAATCAGATAGAATTGTGGACAATGAAATGTATTTCATTACAGTCAGTTTAATTGTTCACTGAATTGTTCACATATTTCTCTAATACAGAAATATAGAATATAGATAACTAAAAGTTTGTATATGTGATGCATGAAAAAAGGCTCTTTATTTTGTAAAAGAATTAAGATGATTATTTGGCTCTACTCTAAAGCTTTTTTGGACTAAAGATGTTCAAAAGATGTTTATGGCATTTAATTAAATAGTAATTTCTTTTATCATGTCTAGCCTAACAAAAAAAAATAGTTTCTGGCTTCAGGCATAGGATTGTCTTTATTATTAGATACAATTTCATTTGTTACTCATTCCATCTGTTGATTACAGACATAGAACTTGATCTTCAGTTTATATATTTACAGATGAAGCACAAAAGAATAAAACTGCTGAGAACTATTAATTGCTACAATAAAAATTGACTGCAAAATATATCAAATTCATTATCTTGAGTTGACCAAACTATATTTAAAAGATGGGATAAAAACATGACATAAATTGCTAACATAATTCACAATTTTCCACTATTGATGAGAAGGCAAAGTAGTCAGTACTTCATATAGGAATTAAGGTTCATTAATAATTGGAACTTTATCTTATAATAAAGTTTAGTATTTAGCTTTCTATGATGATAAATATAAATTAATTGGAGTTGTAATATGTAACTATCTTGGTTATTTCTTATTAGCTAAATACTGTACATAATTTGTTGTTCAGTTTAGTCCTCTAGTTCTGTTCCTAGGCCACACTATTTTCTAATGATTAATTTCCTTTATGATCTTTTCCCTTATTTTTTCACCTCAATTTTTCCCCAAAGTACAGAAATCTGTTTTCAAAGTACAGAAATCCTCTTCTTCCTAATTTCTTTTTTCAGAATCTCCCAACTCTTTTAAGGTGTTGTACCACAACTGGTTTTCTCTTCAGGAAGTTCATCTATGAAAACCCTTTCTCCTTTTTCTGGTCACTCTCCCCTAAGGATCCTACCACTTTCACTTCTTTAACCATTTCTTTTTTGTTAGTAAGTAAGTCCAATATAATTGATCTTCTTGTTGCCTTCTCTAGTTTTTAGACAATGAAACTTTCCACAAAGCATGCCTGCTTGTCTCAGCATTTGATTCCTAGTTGATTTCAGGGAAGTTGAAAACAATTGTATTTCTTGATTATCTGGTTTGCAAAGATTTCATATGTAACTTCTGCTTGGTTTGTTGCATTGGATTTAAACACAGTGGTATCCTCAGTACTCATTGTTAATTGATTCTGGGAGGCTCAATGAGCACCAAAAAAAAATGAGTACCAATTTTTTCCCATAAGGAATAATGTAGTGAGCACAAAGCAGCTGACACCAACAAGTTCTAGCTTATGTATCGAGTACCAAACAAACAAGTACCAGGACAAAAAAATTTGGTCAAAAGGTGTTGAATAGCAAATTCAATGAATTTCAAAGCAGTTGAGTACCAAGGTACCACTGCGTACATCCACAACAATGATGTTTTGATTCTTTTCCCCTTAATATTCACTCAGACACCTTTAACAGGATTTTCATTCTTGTAGGGCTAATTCCCATACAGATGTAATCATTCTTTACACATAATGTGACTCCACTTTCCTTCTTGTCAGATCTGCTTCCTTTGAATAAAGTCTATCCTTCCAGTAAGTACTATGTTCATTCACTGCGCCTCTAGCAGTATAACAGAAATAGGGGTGAGTTACTATGTGTGTAAGGTAAAGGCTAAAGGTTCCCTTCACACATGTGCTAGTCGTTTCTGGCTCTAGAATATACATACATACATACTGCATACAACTTGCATATTGCAAGTTTTAAAAGCTGTTGATGCTGTTCTTTGTTAAAGGGAGAGGGACGTGCAATTTAAACACTCCCTTCTGCACTATGTCCACTAATCCTGCAGTATCACAGGGAAATTTAGATAAGCAAGAATCAGCACATTCCCCTCCAGAAAAACTGAGTTGCACATCTACTAAAGTTCCAATCCTAAACATGTTTGGTGAAGTGTATGTCCAATTTACCCTGGGGGAATGGGGACCTAATTTTCAGCAAACAAGCTTTCAATTGTGGCATAAGACAAACCAGTCATATGCACAGCATTTCTCAAAAGTACATATGAAATAATAGATAGTTCTGAGCAAAATGTTTATAAAATTAGATTGCTGAGCACAGAAGAAAATTTTGGAATATATATATATATATATGTTTGGAAATCTGTGTATTTCTGATACTGATTGCTATTTTTTCATTCTGTGTTTCACTTCTCTTTGGTCAAGCTCAATTGAAGCAGTATCCAAATAATCCAGCGTGTCTCGGTGTTAGGAACTTGGGAGAGAGATAACTGTCTGTGGCTTAATTGAGGCAAAAGTGAGATAATGTTTCTCTCTTGGAGGAATCTGTGAGAAGCGGTAGAAAGGCAAATCCATATTGGCAGTGCAGATAGAGCAAAATGCACAAAGCCTTGAAATGGATGATTCATATTCTTAGCAGTAGGGGGTGTTCATGTTATTATCCTTCTAGACTGCCTCTCACAGGGCATTCCTTCACAGAGCATTTATTTCTTGGCAGCAGAGCAACGTATTTCAAACCATGCCAAAGAAATGCATGCCCACACTGTGAAATCCAGTAATACTTCCTGATACGTGCTCTCTTAAGACTGCATTATCAGTCCTGGGGGAAAAAAAGAGTTTGAAAACTCATTCCACTACATTTTTGTTATGCCAGGAAAGGTCAAAGAATGTCAAGGAAGAAGACTGTAGTTTTGTCTAGCATGCTTCATTTAGTTTGTGAATTAGGTTATGACTTATCTTTTCAATTTTACCATATAATTGGCTGTTCTGCAAAATTTAAAATGAATTTATTTGTCTTAATTAAAACAATACTTTTCTCTTTTACAAGGAAATCATATTACTATGTGCATTATTTCTCTTTGTCTGTCTCTGTCTCTCTTCCCCTCCCCTATGAAACCGCTCCTCCAAAACATTTTTTTTTGTTTTGACTTTTTTATATACTAAAATAATAGAATTGGGTGGGAGCATTTAATTATTGATTAGTCAAAAAACCCAAAATCTTTGTAGTTCATTGCAATTTGTTAAGATGTCCAGGTATGTGTTATTCATATTTGATTTCTTGGGTGTATTGGGCTCCTTCTAAAAAAAAAAAGTCTAGGTATTTCTTTTAAAAAAAGAGGAATATACTATAGTTGGGTTGAACTTTGACTTTTTATCATGAGTTCAGCAGATAAGTGAGGTAGGTGCAGAGCTCTTTGGGCCTGCCTGATGCTTGTTTTGAAAATAGAATATTTTTCCCTTCTTGCTCTCTTTCAGGTGTCTGCCCTTAGCTGCAATGAAGCAAGATTCATACCACAGATGATAAAGGTGATGAATGAAGAAACAAGAGGAACATTCCAAATTTTATGGCTATTGAAACATTTTTTTAAAATTTAAGGATATTTAATGAAAGAGAGAGAAGCAGAGACAGGCAATATCTGTGCAGCCAGGTCACATTTGCAGCCTGGAAATTATGGAAGTCCTACACAAGTAGATGACACCAGTTTGGGAAATGCAGCTCGCAAAGTGAGATCCTTCAGGTTCGCTTAATATTGAAAGAATATTATTTACTAAGCTAGCATGAAAATATTATTTGTAGATCTATAGTACTGCCAGTATTTACTCCAAAAATACAGCAATGCAAAAAAAATCACCATAGACAGTCACATGTAAACCAATCATTTTTGTGGAGGTATTTTAACATCTAAGATTCTCAGGTTAATGAATATATATATATAGTGTTTGATTGTTGATAGGCCTCAGTATCATACAAATTTAATGAATTATTATTACTACTATTTACAAAAGCTATAGTGAAGTTAACAGTAAAGCTGAACTATCTATTTACATATGCAACAGAACAGATGCAGGATAAATCCTTTTGGCCTTGCATGAGCACAGTTTCTCAATGTTATCTATTAAACAGGTCCTCTTTCTCCAGGCTTCCATGCACACAGGCTTCTTGTCACAAAAACATACCCAGCCCTTATACCAGGGGTCTCCAACCTTGGCTCCTGGCTGTGGAACTCTGGGAGTTGAAGTCCGCCAGGCTTCCAGGAGCCAAGGTTGGAGACCCCTGCCTTATACCCATTTATGTGGCAGCACCTAAGCAGTCTTGATTTCAGAAAGTATAATCAGACTTAGTACTTGGATAGGAGACCACTAAGAAAGTTTTAGTCTAGACTGGAAGTCTAAAAATATCCTGAAAAAAGGCTGTGGCAAATTAAGAAAAATTATATTGGCATATCGTGAAGTCACTAATAGTCGAGCTGGACTGGAGTGGGTTTTTTTTTTTTTCCTTCAACACATGTATATAATAAAATTACAATTTGTTTCTGGATCAGATCAGCAAGCTAATTGTTTGGTTTAGCAACCATCCAGTTGCTTTCTGGAGATATTATAAATGAATGGCAGCATGATTCTGGTTATAGCAATTGCTTTGTTAATATCTGACTGGTACAAAAGTGTATTACCTCTGACTGTATGTGAAGAATGTGTTTGGCTGCCAGCTAGTGCTTTATTAATTGTTCTCATTTTTATTTAATGTATTTTTAAAATAGACAAAAATCTAGGGAATGCTGTTGGCTGGCTGTTGCAGAATAAAAAATATTTTTATTATAAAAATAAAGATCTTAAATGTTGATATGATTGTGTATGGGTTTCCTAGATCATCATATATCGTATATCAAGAACTATTGCTGAATGTGAAGTAGCCAATAAATGTAACAATAATAGCCAACTTTTTTGGGGGAGGCGGATTATGTTACATGAGTTCATTGCCCAGATAGATAAACATTTGTTCTCCTTTTTCTCTGGGTCTGAATGTAGCATCATTGATGAAATTTTCTTTCATTTTTAAAAGTCATTGTTTTGTTTAAATTATTGTGAATATGGTTTAATAAGCAGCTGTCAATTTCCTTTGCAAACAAGATGAAGAAATAGGTATTTATTTATTATACGTGAATTTTGATGAGAAAAGGCTGCCTGTAAATTTCATCTAGATGAAACTAGGAGAGCTCCACCCTGTAGTCTTATGTCATCATGTTGGAAGAAAAATCCTTCTGGGTTCAGTTCCAAGTGGGGAAAATGACACTGGAAACATGGAGGCTGTTTGGAAGGTTTAACATTAGGACTACATGGTCTGGAGCTCCAGAGTGAAAAGGAAGGATGATCACATGCTTCAAGGTGAAGGAAGAGATCAAAAAAGGGCTGAGGTGCTGAGAGTGCCTGGATTTTATGCCCTCTGTTGGGATTTGAATTGGAGCTTATATTCTAATCCAGGGGTCCCCAACCACCAGTCCCCGGACCGGTACCGGTCCGTGGAACAATATCTACCGGGCCGCCGGTTTGCTGGGCACCGCCATCTTGTTTTGATGAAAAAGTGCTTCCAGTGAGCTTTTCCGGGTAGAAAGCGGCATTTGGGTGCTGAAAGAATCCTCGCGCCTTAGTTTCATCGAGGGGGGGGCGGCTTCAAACAAAACTAAGGCGCGAGGATTCTTTCAGCATGCATGGCAAGGCGAGCCAAGCGACTGTCCCGAAGCCTTCGCGAAGCCCATCAACACAGGTACAAAGGAGGGGTTGAAGGTGGCGGGGAGAAGCGGGGGATGGCTGGTTGGCTGGTCACTCGACTCGCCTTGCCATGCGTGCTGATGCCGGTACCGGGCTGTGGATGATTTTGTGATGCTGGTACCGGGCCGCGGCACAAAAAAGGTTGGGGGCCATTGTTCTAATCGGTTGTCAGACCCCCAAGGGGCCATGCAGGAGCAACTCTGTAGGCTGTCCTGAATTCCAGGCTTGGTTGAGCCTTGCTGGATGATTATGCCCTTAAAGGGGCTTTTGGCAGTTGTTATAGCTTTCCCTGCAGATCTTTTTTTTTTTTTTAAGACAAATTTTATTAATTTTACCAAACAATACAATCAAGGCATAATAACATAAAAGATCTTTTCTAAGAAAACCAATAGAACATACAAAATAGTTCCAAATTGTAATATATATATTTACGTTATCTGTTCAACTTCATATCTTATCCCAACTTCTCCTTTTCATTCTATTATCCAAATTATATTTCTTGCTAATTAAAATTTTATTGCCTTTCAAAAACAATACAAAAACATACAAAACATAAAACATAAACATAAAATATCTTTTCTGAAAGCTGCTTGATCCTGGGTTAAAAGTCTTTGCACAGACACAAATTCAAAAATCATATTTACTTTATATATCTTATTACCATTTTCAATTTTCGATATAGCTTCTTTCCTCTTTTATCTTCCTTAGTTTTATTTTATTTATCTTATCTCAATTCAATTCATAATACTTATCATTCTTTGTCTGTTCTATTTCCAGCTATCCATTCATCTTTTCTCTTTAAATATACTTCTCCTGTACACTGATTGGAGTGACGCCTTTGACTCTTTCCCCTAACTTAATAATACTTAATATAACACTTACCTTATATTGGGATTCTGTTTAGTACATTCTAAATTACACAATAAATTTTATGAGAAAAGCAAAAACACTACAATAACAAAATAAAAGCATATAAAACCACTATCAATACCATTAAAAAGCTAATAGTATATATTGATACTCATTTATATCTTAAACATTTTACTCTAAATATACATATAAAAACACAATCTTATGTACCTTCCAGAATCCTTTTTCAATTAGATTTACCCATTGTCTCTAAATAAGTTTTGTTTCTTTAAATCTTGCTTCCCACCATTAAGACTGCTCATTCCCTCCTTTCTCTCATTTATTTTTCTCCTTGCCCTTTTTACCCCTTTGTCTCTCCTCCCTTTTCTTCTTCTGCTTACCCCCTTTCTGTTGTTTTCTAACCTTGTATCCACCTTTCATCTCATTTTTCTCTTTTTTGATTGTTTTTTCAAACCTTAAAATCCCCCTTTTCTTTTCCTCTTTCTCCTCCTCCCCAAAAAGAACCCATTGTTCATCAAAGATGGCTTCTTCTTCTTCTTTGTCCCAGTCGTCCTGCTGCGTAGTCAATTTTTCATAAGTGCATACCGCCATTTCTAGAAATTGAAAAAGAGTGCCCAAAGTATCTTTTCCATCTTGTTCTTTTTTATATTTTTTATGTTCAATTTTTAGTTCTTCCACAAGCAATGCCATCATGAAGAGAAAAACTTTTTCCAAAACAACCACCCAAGTATTTTTAATCAAGAATAATTTCAAAAAGTTCCAAAGTCACCAAAGAATCCAAATAAACTATTTCTTTTAATCATTTTCTTTCTTTCTTTCTTCTATTTCTCTTTCTGGGGTTACTGTTTAATCAAAGAGTTCCAATTAAGATATATCTTTCTTTAAAATTCTAGGCAATCTCCTCCTTTTTCAAATTCTGCTCCAATTTTTTTTTTCCTCTCCCTTCCCACTTACAACAGCGATTTTCCTTTAAATGTTCAGAAATCCATACCTCCAATACGGGTTTTCCGATTTCTTAAGTTGTTAAATCCAATGTCCAGGAATCCTTTATCCCTTGGCTTTAACTTTCAAATTGAGTTACCTTAGGTGCCCAAATAGATTTTCCAGATCTCTGTCTGCTATTTCTATGGGGTGGGAGAGTGAAGGAAAAAAAAGCTTCCCCTTGACAGCTTTCTCCGCCGCTTTCCAATCTTCTTAGGGATACAATATATCTTTCAGGCAATTCAAGCAATTCAGTTTCCAGGGTATTTAAGAGTTGTTATTTTCCCGGCTTCTTTGTGGTGGCCATTGCTGACTGCCGCTCCACCGCCTTGAGAAAAGGAGGTTATGCTGGGTGAGGAGGGGGTCTGCGACACCCCCAAACCCCTCTCCGGATCCTCCCTATCTTTGGCTGCCTCTACGTGGCAGCCTTATCCTCCAGACCCGTCAGGATCGGAGGCACCAAGACGGCTAGCGCAACAGGGATCGCACAGGATCACAAATCCCCGCCGCCGCCAAAGCCTGGCAAACTGGAAGTCCAGTTTTACCTGCAGATCTTTGTTATGGAAATTATTCTGGCTTTAATGGCCCACCCATTAAGAGTGAGTTGGGGTGAAAGGTGGGGGTGAGTTTTTGCTTCTGAGGTGAGTTTCTGCTTCTGAGTTTCTACTCTTTTTAGAGGAAATATTCTGCCTTTTTAATATTTCCTAGGCTATTTCAATTTTCTAGGAGAGGGGTAAGTGCTAAATTCCTACAATCAATAATATACATTTATAAGAGATTGTGCTTATCTTCCTACTATACAAAGCTTTTGCTGACTTTAGAGGTAAATTGTTAAGACAAGAAAAAGCTGGCTGGCTGCATTTACTTTTCCTGAATAGTTGGTAATCTTAACATAGAAATTTACAATGTATTTACAGTAGGAATCTTATGAATATTCTTTTAGCCTTAACTTTAGTAATTTTTATCCTCATGAATTTGGACTATAATCTTGAAATAAATCAATGTAGTTTGCTTCATACTGATTTAGCATGTTGTATGCATTAAGCCCTTCTGTTTTACAAGTCATATTTTTGTTTAATGCAGTGTGCACTTGCCAATGTATTTTATTCAACTATAGCTAAAAATCTTATCTTACTATAATCTCTGAACTTAGTACTTTTGTTTATTACCAAGTGTTCAGCTAATGCGACCACTTTAAAAGAAACTGTAATTTTCTGGAGACTTGAGCTTTAATCAATTTATATTAATAATACTGTCCAATTAAATATAAATTTTACTTTAGAGCTTTTGCATAAATTCAGAAATTCTCTGAGAAGAAATGTTACCCCCAATATAACCTTATTTAAAAATAGTTGATACTTAAGTACAGTTTGAGCAGAATAGTACGGTAGTCAAAATTAATATTCATTCTGCTTGATTATGTCTCCATACATTTTATGATTGCAAGCCTATCCATACTTCCCTGGATATCCAGTCCTCTTATATTAAATGGGGCATGCTTGTGTGGAAAAACATGCTTATAAATCATATTTATAGCTCTAGGTAAGCATACTATTCCAAACAAGCAAATAACATACTTACCTGCATCTATAAATATGATCCTTTGCATTTTTAAAATATAATCCTTATGAATTCAGTAGAATTAAAATCACATACAGCACTGAGGAATAAAAACAATTCATGAAGAGAAGGCGGAGCTTCGTTTCGGCGATACAGCTGCGATCTCGGGGCTCTGAGATCGCAGCCGATATTTTCGCCCCTGGTCGGTCCCAACGGACCTAAACCGTCCCATAGAGACGGGGATTGTGAAGGGCACTGTCCCAGGATCCCAGAGATATCGCAAAATCTCTGGTTTGATCCGGGAGAAGCCCTTTTGCTGGCAGCGGAGAGGCAGCCTCCATAGCTGCTGAAGTCGGGACAGCTCCGGAAAGAAAGTGGCTGGAAAGAAAGTGTGTCAGCTGGGTGAGAAACTTCTTTTGTGTTGTAAATTTGCTGAGATTTGAAAGGGCATCCTGAATAGAGAAGAAACCTGTGAGATTTGTTTTTGACCAAAACTGTTTGAGCGGTGTTTTTTAAAGTGATGTCAAATTGAGGCTTGGATTTTTTTTTCTTTTTCTTACTTTTTTTTTGGGGGGGGGACTTTAGTGTGACTTTGTAGGTAACTGGTTGAATTTTCTCTTATATATATTTTTATGCGCCTTTTGATTTTTTAATTTTCTTTTAGAATAGAGGCTCCCTTTGGCTATTTTTTTTTTGTATACATTATTCCTTTTTTCTGGCGGGGGGGGGGAAGAGCATTAAGAAACTTTGCAACACTGCCAACTAGAGACTTGAAAATATTTTATTTGAATTGGAGAGAACTGTAAGAAGACTCCTTCTCAAGGATATTTCAATGTGATAAGATAGAAAGAGAGCACAGCAAAATATTATTACAGGTGTTTTCCTGGACTCTTATCAATATTTCAACACTTGAGGCTTGGATTTGAAGCTGCTGGAGAAGAGAGTCATAATAAGAACATTGGATAAATAAATAAAGTGCAGTGTGCTTATATATATATATTTGTTTTCTTAAGTTTTCGCGGGTACTTACATGTCTGGCATTCAGCTTTGTTCGGGTATTTTCCCACGTCATAATAGTGGTGCTTTTAAAGTTGTAGCAACGTTTCAGCAGAATCTCATCTGCCATCATCAGGCTTCTGTATGGTGTTTGTCTGTGAGTCAGACTTTTACAGTGGTTTCAGATTTAAATTTGGGGCAGCCTATTGCTGTGTCAGAATGGTTTTTTCTTCCTCCTGATTGGTTGAGAGTCTTGATCTGTGTTTATTGGTCTTGGAGTTTGCTGTGTTCTGCTACTAATATCTTCTGTCTGTTTTTTTTGGGGGGGGGCTCTTTTTGTATCTTGATTGGCTGGCAACATTGTGTTACTTTATTGGAGGCCTTTAGTGCAGCTTGGCTTCGGGTAAATGGACGGCTATCATTAGTTAGGAAGCTGGGTTTCATCTGGGTGCCTGGTTGGGGTGTGTTTGAGCTGGAGGTATCAGGGGGGATCTGTTTGTGCCCAGGTGTTTGCCTGGCTTGTGGTGTGGAGATTTTTTTGTTTGTGAGTGCAGGCTTCCAAATGATTGAGAGCCTGGTGGAATCATCTCTTCTGTTCATGCTTTCTGGTCTTTTTTCAATCTCTATGGCTTCTCTGATGATTCTGTGGCTGGGATTTTCTATGGTGGCTAGGGTTTTGGTGCCATTGAAGTTGATGTTATGACCTGTGGCTTCCATGTGTTGGACGAGTGAGGAAGTGTGTTCCAGCTTTTTGACTGCATTTTTGTGTTCATCCAGGCGGGTGCTTATTCTTCTATTGGTCTGTCCAATGTATGTGGCCGGGCATGATGCACAGGGGACTTCATATATGCCTTGGTTTTCCAGGTCAATTTTGTCTTTGGGGTTCCTGAGGATGGCTGCTATTTTTCTGTCTGTTTTGAAGGCAGTCTTGATGTGGTGTCTGTATAGAATCTTACTAATTTTGTCTGTAGTGCCTCTTATGTAGGGCAGGACAGCTGTTCCACAGGTCTGTTCATCTTCTGGGTCTCTATTATGTCTCAGTGTATTTTTGTGGATCAAGTTGGTGATATTGCTTTTGTGGAAGCCGTTGGCTGTCAATATTTTAGTCAGGGTGCATAGTTCAGTCTTAATGTGTGTCTTGTCTGCCAGGCGTTTGGTTCTGGTAATTAGTGTTTTAGCCACGGAGTTTATCTGTGCTGGGTGGTGGTGGGATTTGGCGTTGAGGTTGCGGTTGGTGTGTGTTTTCTTCCGGTATATGGTGTGTCCTAGTGTGCCATCTGTTTTCTTGTAGATTAGTACATCTAGGAATGGTAGTTGTTTGTTTGTTTCTGTTTCCATGGTGAACTTGATTTTGGGGTGTGCGCTGTTTAGGTATGTTAGGAAGTTGTTTAGGTTTTCTTGTCCATGGGGCCAAATCACGAATGTGTCATCGATATATCTTAACCATAGTTTGGGTTTGAGTATGGCATTAGCCAGGGCTCTGGATTCGAATTCTTCCATGAACAGGTTTGCAATGACAGGTGACAGTGGTGATCCCATGGGGGCTCCTTCAATTTGTTTGTATCTTTGTCCTTTGTATATGAAATATGTGTTGGTTAAGCAGTGTTCTGTTAGTTCCACGAGGTGTTTAGCTGGTTGGTATTTATTTTTTATGATTTCGAGGGTCTCTTTTATCGGGACTTGAGTGAATAGTGAAACCACGTCAAAACTTACAAGCAGATCTTCTTGCTCCATGTGTAGATCTTTGATCATTTCCAAGAAGTGGTATGAGTTTTGTACATGAGAAGCTGCTGTTTCAGCATGGGGCTGTAGCTCTTTTGCTAGGTGTTTAGCCAGGTTTTGTAGTGGTGCTCCTCTGGAGCTGACTATGGGTCTGAGAGGTATGCCTTCTTTGTGTATTTTTGGGAGGCCGTATAGTTTGGGGCATCTGGAAGATTTCTCTCTGGGTATGATCGTGTGTTGGATCTCTTTGCTTATGTGGCTGGTTATAATTTTCTTCTTGGTTAATTTTTCCAGATATGTGGTTGGGTCTGTGTTTATGGGTTTGTATGTGGGGTCTTGGAGTAGGTCTGTCAATTTAGTTTCATAGTCTTTTCTGTCCATTACTACAGTGGCATTCCCTTTATCTGCTGGGAGGATGATTATGCTGCTGTCTCTTTTCAGGGTTTGTAGCACTTTAATTTCATTTTGCTGTAAGTTGCTTTTGGGTGGTTTGCTTGTGCATAGAATGTTGGTAACTTGGTGTCTTATTTTATCAGCTTCATCTGTATTTAATTTAGTTAGGCTGGATTCTACTGCACATATGATGGATTCTGTGGGGATTTTTTGGGGTGCTATAGCATAATTGAATCCTTTGGTTAGGACTTCTGTTTCTGTTTTGGTGAGTTCTCTGTTGGAAACATTGTACACTAATTGTTTCAGGTGTTGTTGTGAGTTGTTGGGGGTTTTCTTGTCATGTTCCAATTTCTTTAATTTTTTCAAGAGCTTTTCCTGTTTGTAAATGTTTGCAGATTCAGCTCTCCAAGTTGTAAGTTGTTTTATCTTGTCCCAAAGTAGAGGGTGGATTTTGCTGCTCAATTCCAGGTGTAGTGCAAGCAAATCTTTGTTTAACTGATCTAATTGGAATCTCTTACTGTGGAGCTCGTTCCTTAGTAGAGCCATTTCAGTTCTTTTCAGGATACGTTTAGTGGCTGCTGTGCTTTGATGAAATGTTAATTTGATGCAGGTTGGTATAGTATTGTTGTCTCTGCAGCTGCGTAGGAATTGGAGGTCACATAGTATTACTGCTCTTTTAATTTCCAGTTTCTCGTAGGTTTTGATCTGGCTGTTTATTCCCTCCCCGTAGAGGTTTGATATTTGTTTTCTTAAGTTTTCGCGGGTACTTACATGTCTGGCATTCAGCTTTGTTCGGGTATTTTCCCACGTCATAATAGTGGTGCTTTTAAAGTTGTAGCAACGTTTCAGCAGAATCTCGTCTGCCATCATCAGGCTTCTGTATGGTGTTTGTCTGTGAGTCAGACTTTTACAGTGGTTTCAGATTTAAATTTGGGGCAGCCTATTGCTGTGTCAGAATGGTTTTTTCTTCCTCCTGATTGGTTGAGAGTCTTGATCTGTGTTTATTGGTCTTGGAGTTTGCTGTGTTCTGCTACTAATATCTTCTGTCTGTTTTTTTTTGGGGGGGGGCTCTTTTTGTATCTTGATTGGCTGGCAACATTGTGTTACTTTATTGGAGGCCTTTAGTGCAGCTTGGCTTCGGGTAAATGGACGGCTATCATTAGTTAGGAAGCTGGGTTTCATCTGGGTGCCTGGTTGGGGTGTGTTTGAGCTGGAGGTATCAGGGGGGATCTGTTTGTGCCCAGGTGTTTGCCTGGCTTGTGGTGTGGAGATTTTTTTGTTTGTGAGTGCAGGCTTCCAAATGATTGAGAGCCTGGTGGAATCATCTCTTCTGTTCATGCTTTCTGGTCTTTTTTCAATCTCTATGGCTTCTCTGATGATTCTGTGGCTGGGATTTTCTATGGTGGCTAGGGTTTTGGTGCCATTGAAGTTGATGTTATGACCTGTGGCTTCCATGTGTTGGACGAGTGAGGAAGTGTGTTCCAGCTTTTTGACTGCATTTTTGTGTTCATCCAGGCGGGTGCTTATTCTTCTATTGGTCTGTCCAATGTATGTGGCCGGGCATGATGCACAGGGGACTTCATATATGCCTTGGTTTTCCAGGTCAATTTTGTCTTTGGGGTTCCTGAGGATGGCTGCTATTTTTCTGTCTGTTTTGAAGGCAGTCTTGATGTGGTGTCTGTATAGAATCTTACTAATTTTGTCTGTAGTGCCTCTTATGTAGGGCAGGACAGCTGTTCCACAGGTCTGTTCATCTTCTGGGTCTCTATTATGTCTCAGTGTATTTTTGTGGATCAAGTTGGTGATATTGCTTTTGTGGAAGCCGTTGGCTGTCAATATTTTAGTCAGGGTGCATAGTTCAGTCTTAATGTGTGTCTTGTCTGCCAGGCGTTTGGTTCTGGTAATTAGTGTTTTAGCCACGGAGTTTATCTGTGCTGGGTGGTGGTGGGATTTGGCGTTGAGGTTGCGGTTGGTGTGTGTTTTCTTCCGGTATATGGTGTGTCCTAGTGTGCCATCTGTTTTCTTGTAGATTAGTACATCTAGGAATGGTAGTTGTTTGTTTGTTTCTGTTTCCATGGTGAACTTGATTTTGGGGTGTGCGCTGTTTAGGTATGTTAGGAAGTTGTTTAGGTTTTCTTGTCCATGGGGCCAAATCACGAATGTGTCATCGATATATCTTAACCATAGTTTGGGTTTGAGTATGGCATTAGCCAGGGCTCTGGATTCGAATTCTTCCATGAACAGGTTTGCAATGACAGGTGACAGTGGTGATCCCATGGGGGCTCCTTCAATTTGTTTGTATCTTTGTCCTTTGTATATGAAATATGTGTTGGTTAAGCAGTGTTCTGTTAGTTCCACGAGGTGTTTAGCTGGTTGGTATTTATTTTTTATGATTTCGAGGGTCTCTTTTATCGGGACTTGAGTGAATAGTGAAACCACGTCAAAACTTACAAGCAGATCTTCTTGCTCCATGTGTAGATCTTTGATCATTTCCAAGAAGTGGTATGAGTTTTGTACATGAGAAGCTGCTGTTTCAGCATGGGGCTGTAGCTCTTTTGCTAGGTGTTTAGCCAGGTTTTGTAGTGGTGCTCCTCTGGAGCTGACTATGGGTCTAAGAGGTATGCCTTCTTTGTGTATTTTTGGGAGGCCGTATAGTTTGGGGCATCTGGAAGATTTCTCTCTGGGTATGATCGTGTGTTGGATCTCTTTGCTTATGTGGCTGGTTATAATTTTCTTCTTGGTTAATTTTTCCAGATATGTGGTTGGGTCTGTGTTTATGGGTTTGTATGTGGGGTCTTGGAGTAGGTCTGTCAATTTAGTTTCATAGTCTTTTCTGTCCATTACTACAGTGGCATTCCCTTTATCTGCTGGGAGGATGATTATGCTGCTGTCTCTTTTCAGGGTTTGTAGCGCTTTAATTTCATTTTGCTGTAAGTTGCTTTTGGGTGGTTTGCTTGTGCATAGAATGTTGGTAACTTGGTGTCTTATTTTATCAGCTTCATCTGTATTTAATTTAGTTAGGCTGGATTCTACTGCACATATGATGGATTCTGTGGGGATTTTTTGGGGTGCTATAGCATAATTGAATCCTTTGGTTAGGACTTCTGTTTCTGTTTTGGTGAGTTCTCTGTTGGAAACATTGTACACTAATTGTTTCAGGTGTTGTTGTGAGTTGTTGGGGGTTTTCTTGTCATGTTCTAATTTCTTTAATTTTTTCAAGAGCTTTTCCTGTTTGTAAATGTTTGCAGATTCAGCTCTCCAAGTTGTAAGTTGTTTTATCTTGTCCCAAAGTAGAGGGTGGATTTTGCTGCTCAATTCCAGGTGTAGTGCTAGCAAATCTTTGTTTAACTGATCTAATTGGAATCTCTTACTGTGGAGCTCGTTCCTTAGTAGAGCCATTTCAGTTCTTTTCAGGATACGTTTAGTGGCTGCTGTGCTTTGATGAAATGTTAATTTGACGCAGGTTGGTATAGTATTGTTGTCTCTGCAGCTGCGTAGGAATTGGAGGTCACATAGTATTACTGCTCTTTTAATTTCCAGTTTCTCGTAGGTTTTGATCTGGCTGTTTATTCCCTCCCCGTAGAGGTCTTCTTGAACAGAAGAGATGATTCCACCAGGCTCTCAATCATTTGGAAGCCTGCACTCACAAACAAAAAAATCTCCACACCACAAGCCAGGCAAACACCTGGGCACAAACAGATCCCCCCTGATACCTCCAGCTCAAACACACCCCAACCAGGCACCCAGATGAAACCCAGCTTGCTAACGAATGATAGCCGTCCATTTACCCGAAGCCAAGCTGCACTAAAGGCCTCCAATAAAGTAACACAATGTTGCCAGCCAATCAAGATACAAAAAGAGCCCCCCCCCCAAAAAAAACAGACAGAAGATATTAGTAGCAGAACACAGCAAACTCCAAGACCAATAAACACAGATCAAGACTCTCAACCAATCAGGAGGAAGAAAAAACCATTCTGACACAGCAATAGGCTGCCCCAAATTTAAATCTGAAACCACTGTAAAAGTCTGACTCACAGACAAACACCATACAGAAGCCTGATGATGGCAGATGAGATTCTGCTGAAACGTTGCTACAACTTTAAAAGCACCACTATTATGACGTGGGAAAATACCCGAACAAAGCTGAATGCCAGACATGTAAGTACCCGCGAAAACTTAAGAAAACAAATATCAAACCTCTACGGGGAGGGAATAAACAGCCAGATCAAAACCTACGAGAAACTGGAAATTAAAAGAGCAGTAATACTATGTGACCTCCAATTCCTACGCAGCTGCAGAGACAACAATACTATACCAACCTGCGTCAAATTAACATTTCATCAAAGCACAGCAGCCACTAAACGTATCCTGAAAAGAACTGAAATGGCTCTACTAAGGAACGAGCTCCACAGTAAGAGATTCCAATTAGATCAGTTAAACAAAGATTTGCTAGCACTACACCTGGAATTGAGCAGCAAAATCCACCCTCTACTTTGGGACAAGATAAAACAACTTACAACTTGGAGAGCTGAATCTGCAAACATTTACAAACAGGAAAAGCTCTTGAAAAAATTAAAGAAATTAGAACATGACAAGAAAACCCCCAACAACTCACAACAACACCTGAAACAATTAGTGTACAATGTTTCCAACAGAGAACTCACCAAAACAGAAACAGAAGTCCTAACCAAAGGATTCAATTATGCTATAGCACCCCAAAAAATCCCCACAGAATCCATCATATGTGCAGTAGAATCCAGCCTAACTAAATTAAATATAGATGAAGCTGATAAAATAAGACACCAAGTTACCAACATTCTATGCACAAGCAAACCACCCAAAAGCAACTTACAGCAAAATGAAATTAAAGCGCTACAAACCCTGAAAAGAGACAGCAGCATAATCATCCTCCCAGCAGATAAAGGGAATGCCACTGTAGTAATGGACAGAAAAGACTATGAAACTAAATTGACAGACCTACTCCAAGACCCCACATACAAACCCATAAACACAGACCCAACCACATATCTGGAAAAATTAACCAAGAAGAAAATTATAACCAGCCACATAAGCAAAGAGATCCAACACACGATCATACCCAGAGAGAAATCTTCCAGATGCCCCAAACTATACGGCCTCCCAAAAATACACAAAGAAGGCATACCTCTCAGACCCATAGTCAGCTCCAGAGGAGCACCACTACAAAACCTGGCTAAACACCTAGCAAAAGAGCTACAGCCCCATGCTGAAACAGCAGCTTCTCATGTACAAAACTCATACCACTTCTTGGAAATGATCAAAGATCTACACATGGAGCAAGAAGATCTGCTTGTAAGTTTTGACGTGGTTTCACTATTCACTCAAGTCCCGATAAAAGAGACCCTCGAAATCATAAAAAATAAATACCAACCAGCTAAACACCTCGTGGAACTAACAGAACACTGCTTAACCAACACATATTTCATATACAAAGGACAAAGATACAAACAAATTGAAGGAGCCCCCATGGGATCACCACTGTCACCTGTCATTGCAAACCTGTTCATGGAAGAATTCGAATCCAGAGCCCTGGCTAATGCCATACTCAAACCCAAACTATGGTTAAGATATATCGATGACACATTCGTGATTTGGCCCCATGGACAAGAAAACCTAAACAACTTCCTAACATACCTAAACAGCGCACACCCCAAAATCAAGTTCACCATGGAAACAGAAACAAACAAACAACTACCATTCCTAGATGTACTAATCTACAAGAAAACAGATGGCACACTAGGACACACCATATACCGGAAGAAAACACACACCAACCGCAACCTCAACGCCAAATCCCACCACCACCCAGCACAGATAAACTCCGTGGCTAAAACACTAATTACCAGAACCAAACGCCTGGCAGACAAGACACACATTAAGACTGAACTATGCACCCTGACTAAAATATTGACAGCCAACGGCTTCCACAAAAGCAATATCACCAACTTGATCCACAAAAATACACTGAGACATAATAGAGACCCAGAAGATGAACAGACCTGTGGAACAGCTGTCCTGCCCTACATAAGAGGCACTACAGACAAAATTAGTAAGATTCTATACAGACACCACATCAAGACTGCCTTCAAAACAGACAGAAAAATAGCAGCCATCCTCAGGAACCCCAAAGACAAAATTGACCTGGAAAACCAAGGCATATATGAAGTCCCCTGTGCATCATGCCCGGCCACATACATTGGACAGACCAATAGAAGAATAAGCACCCGCCTGGATGAACACAAAAATGCAGTCAAAAAGCTGGAACACACTTCCTCACTCGTCCAACACATGGAAGCCACAGGTCATAACATCAACTTCAATGGCACCAAAACCCTAGCCACCATAGAAAATCCCAGCCACAGAATCATCAGAGAAGCCATAGAGATTGAAAAAAGACCAGAAAGCATGAACAGAAGAGATGATTCCACCAGGCTCTCAATCATTTGGAAGCCTGCACTCACAAACAAAAAAATCTCCACACCACAAGCCAGGCAAACACCTGGGCACAAACAGATCCCCCCTGATACCTCCAGCTCAAACACACCCCAACCAGGCACCCAGATGAAACCCAGCTTCCTAACTAATGATAGCCGTCCATTTACCCGAAGCCAAGCTGCACTAAAGGCCTCCAATAAAGTAACACAATGTTGCCAGCCAATCAAGATACAAAAAGAGCCCCCCCCCCAAAAAAACAGACAGAAGATATTAGTAGCAGAACACAGCAAACTCCAAGACCAATAAACACAGATCAAGACTCTCAACCAATCAAGAGGAAGAAAAAACCATTCTGACACAGCAATAGGCTGCCCCAAATTTAAATCTGAAACCACTGTAAAAGTCTGACTCACAGACAAACACCATACAGAAGCCTGATGATGGCAGATGAGATTCTGCTGAAACGTTGCTGCAACTTTAAAAGCACCACTATTATGACGTGGGAAAATACCCGAACAAAGCTGAATGCCAGACATACATACATACATACATACATACATACATACATATATATATATATATATATATATATATATATATATATATATTTACTTGTGATATCCTTATTCACCAGCCTTTTTGTAAATTTTAATTCTAGTAATATTCTTATTTTTGCTTTTTATTTTAAAGGGAAAGCCTCAGAGTTTTTTCTTTATTTTTCTTTTTTTCTCCTTATTTTTATTGGGATTTTTTTGCTCTTTCTATCCATGTTTTTGGACCACTCTGTTTTTCTTTTTTGATTATTGAGACTTCTCAACTGGATTAAGGTGTGAAGAACCTGAAGGAATTTCTTCTTCTCTTTTTGTTCTTTCTTGCTCTTAATCAATATTATTATTTTTGGGGGTTTTTTTTCCTTTCTATTTTTCCTTTTTTATGGTGGACTACTTTGTAATTGGATTAGGGTCTAGAAGAACCTGAAGATCTTTCCTCTTCCTTTTTATCTTTTTCTTCTTTGGTTTTGGGCCTTTTACTATTGGATTTTTCCATTTTGGATTATAATTGGCTATTCTACCAGTTGGATTAAAAGTTAAGAAGAATTTGAAGATTTGGAAGCATTAAAATGAGCAGGAAACCAATACCATCTGGCATTTCTACTTCTACCTCTGCTTCCCCACCAGCTGGAGGACAACATTTAATTCAGACAATGTTGAAGCAAGATAAAGAACAAGAAAAAGTAAATTTACAGATGATTATGCAAGGAATCCAAGATCTCAAGATAAAATCAGACATTATTGAACAAAGAATAGAGAAGACTGATGAAAAAATGGAAAATATTAAACAAATGATGGGGAAGTTTGAGGAGAGATTCCAAAAAATTGAGGAAGAAGGAAAACAAAGAGAGGAGAAGATTGGAAATATTGACAGTAGATTAACAGTGGTTGAACAAGAAAAAAGTGGGATGTTGAGGTGGGAGATGGAAAGATCAGAATTTTATCTCAGATTTCAAAATATAGAAGAGGAAAAAGGAGAAAATTTGGCTGCGATAATGATAGAAATTTTGGCAGATGCTTTGGAAAATACAGAGGAAAAGATGATGGATGGAGTAGATGAGGTATATCGAGTTTATACAAGATATGCGATGAGAAATAAATTACCAAAGGAAGTCCATATTAGATTTACCAAAAAATCCATTAAAACACAAATATTACAAGTGGTAAGAGAGAAAACATTGAAATACAAAGGTAAAGAGATTGTGCTTTTAAAACAAATACCCAGAAGAGTGAGAGAGATGAGAAGAGAATATCGATTTCTGACCAAAATGCTACTGGAAAACGAAGTGAATTATAGATGGCTGATTCCAGAAGGATTAATGTTTACGTGGCAAGAGCAGAGACATAGAATTGATTCAATTGAGAAAGCAAAACTTTTCCATGCAGAATTTTTTGGGAGAAGAAAAGAGGAGGCAGAGAAAGAGGTCTCATTAATTGAGTTTCAAAAGGAACAACTGGAGACTGAAAAAGAGAAAGGAGCTGTAGGTGGACAGGTGGATAGTAAAGAACAGCGTGAAGTGAGATCCACGAGAGCTGTTAGACCTAAATATAAAGCATAATCATGGAAGAAAAAAAACTGATTACAATGAATATAAATGGACTTAATTCAGCTGTTAAAAGAAGGAAAACTTTTCATAAATTAGATCAATTAAAATTTGATATAATTTGTCTACAAGAAGTTCATATTAAAAAACAACATGAACAATTGTTATTACAGCCAAAATTGGGGAAAATATTTACTTCTTTGACTCAATGTAAGAAAAGAGGAGTGGTTCTATACATTAAAGAGGCTATCCCAGCAAAACTGATCTACACGGATGAAGAAGGAAGAGTATTAATGGTGGAAATAATGGACAATAATATAAAAATACTCTTGATTGCAATTTATGCTCCGAATGATAAACAAGAAGAATTTTATAAAAAGCTACACATAAAAATAATTGGACTGAACTATGTTAATATAATTATGATGGGAGACTTTAATGGAATTGTGGACAATAAATTGGACTACATAGCAACAACAACAAAGCAAAATAGAAAGGCTCTCCCTAAATCTTTTTTTAAAATGACAGACGAACTAACTTTAAAAGATATTTGGAGAGAAAGAAATGTTAAAGCTAAACAATATACTTTTTATTCAAATAGACATTTATCATGGTCCAGATTAGATATGATTTGGATCTCAACAGAATTAATATCCAATATTCAAGAAACAAATATTGAAACAAGTACCTGGGCAGATCATAGCCCAATGACAATTAAATGGAAGGGACAAAAATTGAAAATCCAAGTTACGAATAAGGTCAAGTATCTGGGGATGTACTTGACAGCAAGATGTAGCACATTAAAAGAGAATAATTATATTAAACTTAAACAACAGATAGCTACAGATTTGAAGAAGTGGGAAAACTTGCAATTGGCATTAATAGGGAGAATTTCAACAATCAAGATGAATATTTTACCCAGAATTCTATTTCTGTTCCAAACAATACCAATTAGGCTTGGAAAAGACTATTTTGAAGATTTAAATAAAATCATGTTGAAGTTTATATGGCAAGGTAAAAAAGCGAGAATAAAGCTAAAGCTTTTGCAAGACGCTAGAATTAGAGGAGGTTTTGGCCTGCCTAATTGGGAATTGTATTATCAAACTACAAGTTTGATGTGGGTCAAAGAATGGATAACATTAAGAAAGCATAGATTGTTGACATTAGAAGGGCATGATTTGCTGTTGGGCTGGCATGCTTTTTTATGGTATAAGGGAACTAAAACACAGGGTTATTTTAGAAGACATTATATACGGGAGTCTTTGTGGTTAAACTGGGAGAAGATAAAAAGACAATGTTATTTGAAAATTCCAGTTTGGTTATCGACTATTGAAGCATTTTCCTGTCCTATAATTTATAAGAAGGAACAAACAGTTAGATATGGGGAACTATTGGATGAAAAGGGTGAACTTAAATCGATCCAAAACTTAGAGGAACAAGGTATAAGGATGAATTGGTTTTCATATGCGCAAATACATTCAAGGTATGATGAAGATTCTAAAACGGAGGGATTCTATGATAAACAGACTGATTTAGATAAGATCTTGATGGGTACTGATGAGAAGGTGATTAAAAAATTATATGGTTATTTACTGGGAATTAGAGGAAGAACAAGTTAAAGAAACTATGATTGTTTGGGGGAAGAATTTTGGAAATGGGATTGATCTAGAGAAATGGCAAAAATTGTGGTCTCAAAATTATAAAATGACAATGTCAACAGCATATAAAGAAAACTTGTTTAAGATGTTTTACAGGTGGCACTTTCCCCCGACAAGAATAGCAAGAATGTTTAAGAACAAATCTGAAAAATGCTGGAAATGTCATCAGATACCCGGCTACCATATGTGGTGGACTTGTGAGGATGCTAGAAAATATTGGACTAAAATTCGCATGTGGTTGGAAAAAATGACAAAGAAACACATAGACTTGAAACCAGAGATCTTCTTATTGGGAATTTTACCTGATATATATAGTAAAGATTTGAAATACCTGATTGTAAATGTATTAACAGTGGCTAGGATTGTATTTGCTAAAAATTGGAAGAATGAGAAAATACCATTACAGGAAGAAATTATTAAGAAAATATTGGAATGTGCTGAGATGAGTAGATTGACATTTGAAATTAGAGAGCAAGAGGAGAAACAATTTTATGAAATTTGGGGTCTTTTTTATCAATGGCTAGATGATAAAATACGATAATAGAATATTTAGAATGTTAGACAGTAAGGAATATCTTTATTTTTTTTACTTGCCTTTGTTATTTGACACTATATTTATAAAGGGTTTTTTAGGATTGATTTGGTATGATTATATGATTTGTTACAGAATAAACTGGTTAAAGTATTGTTATCTCATAAAGCATGAATGATTAAAGTATAGTCAAAAATTTCTCTTTTTTTAGTGATATTAGGATATATAAGTTTGAATTGATAATATGAGTTGTTATGTAACATAATTGTAATTGAGACTACAAAATGAATGCACAAAACTGATGAATCAACTGACACACTGGATGTACATATGAGAGTTGATGTTTTAATGTTTTGTTTGTCTTGTTTGTTTGTAGAAAATTAATAAAATCTTTTTCAAAAAAAAACAAACAATTCATAAAGTCGATATTGAAAGGTTTTGTTCCTGGATTCATCTATCTTCTATTTGTATTAATGTTTAGATAGAGGGCTGGGTTCCAGTTTTCCTTCCTGATTGCTTACTGCCCACAAATGAACAAAAGAGGAAAGTTTACAGGGACTGGAGTGGGAGGAGTGACTAAACCTAAACTTTTTATGTTAGATTTTTTTAATTTCTTGGGTATTTGGCATTATTCCCAGTGATCAATTCATACTAAGCATATCTGTGACTGTTTACGCAGAAGCAAAACTGTGATTTGTCAAATTTATTCACATGTAATTAGCTAGTTTAGCACGATTTAGTATAACAGTAAAGAGGCACCAATGTTAGATGACATGGTGCTAAAACTGAATTAATTATTGATTTTCTTAAGTTTTTAAGAAGTGTGGGTTATATAAAAAAGGTGGAAACTGTTACATACTCGATATTGGGAATATTTTAATTAAAAAAACATGCTACCCAGTTCTCTCAACCCCACACATCCCAAGGGAAGGAAAGGGTCAGACATATTGCTTTCCAGATAAAAAAACTTTGGAATGGGCAATCTCAGAGCCCATAAAAAGGCCTCTACTCTCTTGACCATGGAACAAGTATTTTGTGGCAAGATGAGAAACAGGGGAACTAGACAAGGTTTCTAAATCCTAGTTGTAATGCAATTGCCTTTCCAGAAATTACATCAATGAATAACAATGTGTAAAGACAAGGTAAAGAAATGCAAGAATGGACTCAAGATATCCGGGATATCTGGCCTGATTATATTAAGGACATTTCAGTAAAGTTGGATGCTTATTCTGCATTGGCTCAAATTTTTTAAAGAAAACTCACTTGCTAAAGTGAATATAGATCTAATATTTATGTTACAATGAAAACTAAACATAGTATTAAATATTAAATATTAGTAGTATTAAATATTATAACTAGGCTACAATGCCCTTCAGATCACAGTAATATTCTAACAATGATCATTTTTGCATTGAAGTAAAGTACCACCAACATTAACTGGACCCCCCCTCCGATTTTATTTTTTATCTGAAGGGCATTATAAAAAATATTTTTAAAATTGCCTATCTCTTTTCAGTGGAACAAGAATTTCCTAAAGCCAAAACATCTTACCATAAGGATTTTTTAAATTACTATTATTACAGAAAGGCAGATGTGATACAGAGGATGCCAGCTCTGAAATCTGAGACTTTAGCCAAGCATTTGTTGTCTCGTTTATCCCGGATATGACATTGTCCAGCAAATGCTTCCCAGGCATTTAGATTTTTTATATTTGCTGTTTAGAATTGGAAAGTTTGGAAATACCCCCAGTGCACAGGCGTCTAAATTGCAAACAGACGATTTTTGCTTTAAGGCGAGCTTTGGAAAAACAGATCTTAAATAAATTTTAAAAAGGGAAATGAAAAGCAGTTGATCATGGGGAAAAGTTTCAAGGTGTTTGCCAGCTTCAGCGCCTTAAAAATTAATGCATTTTTAAGATCGCTTTCATCGTTCCTTCCTCTATTTTTCCAAAAATCTGTTAGAAGTTTTCAACATATTATCTTGTGACTATCATTCCAGAATTCACTTGCTGAGATCCTAGGAAACGCATTGCGAGATCTCGAGTAATGGGAATCCATTCCTCTCTCTTCAAGTTGTTAGTTTAAGCAGCCCTTCTTCGGCTTTCCCCCACTGCTATGTGAGACTGACACCAATTGCTGCTGAATAGCTCAGGGAGAGAGAAGGGGGGAGAGGAGGAGGAGGAGGAGGGAGGTGGGTATCATGTGATTCGCTTTTCTGCTCCCTTTAAAGCAGCCACATGCATTCAAGGGCCGGCTACAATCACAGTTCTCGGTACAGAGGGAGTCAGGTCCGGGCTTTCCCGGGCAATCGGTGCTGAGGTTCCCCTCTTCCTTCCCATCCCTTTGCAGCTTTAACTTTTACAGCCGCCGCCACCACCACCGCCGTCGCAGAGAGTGCAGGAGAGAAAGCACTGCAAAAATGGCTGGGGCAATTATCGAGAACATGAGCACTAAAAAGCTCTGCATTGTTGGCGGGATCTTGTTGATTTTCCAAGTCGTCGCTTTTCTGATGGGGGGTCTGATAGGTAAGTGTTCCAAAGGCAAACTTTTTCCTCTCTTCTTCCTCGTCTTTTTCCGACTCGGGCTTCACCTCTTGTCTGTTTGGATACTTGTTACTGTATCCCTAGCTTGCTTCCTATGATCTCATTTGCCCCGCTATTGTAGTTAAGAAAACAGCGCGCCAACCGGGCCTCTTTGTGCCCACTGCGGTCTAGGGCCGCGAGCAAAGGAAGGCAGGGAGGCGTCGAAAAAGTTTAGGGCAGAGGGAGGTTTGCCACGGCTCTAGGATCTGCTTCACGGAAACAAACGTTAGGATGAATCTCTAAGCATGGCGACTTAGTTGATGCAAAACCCTTCAGAGTGGAAAAGTTGATCAGGCTCTTCATTTCTCTCCTGCCCCCCCCCGCCCCCCCCAATCCGCCTTTCCTCCAACTCGGCTGCAAGAAGGGCCCTAATCTGCTTCAAAGAAAAAGTGGAACCGTTCCAGCCCACGAAAGGCACGTTCCGGCATTGTATCCCATTTAATGGGTCTTTGCTTTCTTCCTTTTTTTCTCTGGAGCACTGCGTGATTTTGCCTAGGCAGCTTCTCTTTAGATTGGATTTCAGACTTCTAAGGGCGGGGAAGGGTTTTGTTAGAATGGGAGGAGGAAGCGCAGGAGGAAAGAGTCGGGGATGCCTTCCCCCCTCCAGGGAGAGAGAAGAGTTTTGCTTTTGACTTTTTAGTTCCCCCATCCCTTCCCACTGGAAAGTCTTGTGGCTTCTTTTGATTTGCCTGGACTTCCTCGGTGAGATTCTATTGAGGGGAAAGCTTCAGAAATGTACACTGTGATTTTGAGGGTTGTTTCTTTCTCCCTCCCAGCTACATAACTTGCTGCTGGCTGCCTTAAACTAAAATAAAACCTCTTGAATGGATTACCTCACGAAAATGAGAAACATGAGAACACATTCTAAGAATAGAGGAAAGGGTATCTGGATTCCTTTTCTTCAAACATGTAAAAGCTTTATTGCCCCAGTTTCAAGGGCCAGGCAAATAGGCATTAATTTAATACTTCTGTGGAAGTATTAAAAAGACTTAAATTAAATTAAAAATCTATGTTAGCACAATGTTAACCAGTTAATCCTTATTTTGCAATATTTTAGACACAGAGCCACTATTTTGTCATCCACTTTCTAGTCTTAGACTGGAATCATTCAATATGGATCATAGATAAAACAGATACAGCACATATATGCTGGATGGGTTCATCCCTTCATTTTGTTTCACAAATAATAGCTCTCTATTAGTTTTAAATTAAAAACCATTAGCCAAATTGTTTGTTCTCTGGAGAAATAATGCCAGTTCAAGAGAAAAGTAGTTAGAGAAGAAATAACTTCCCCAGAAAATCTGTGTTTAAAAAATAAACTAAGGAACAGTCTCACAGACTTTGGGGGGAGGGGGAGAAGAAGAAGAGAACTTTTAAAAAACCAGCCCTGCAGATGCTCAAATTTCACCTTTCAGAAATTTCTTTTGAGTGATCTTGGAAGAATATTCTCAGGAAAAATAGGAAACATTCTATTTTATGGAAACATTTAAATACATGGCCTTCAGTTGAAAGGCTTTGTGATGTAAACGTTAAGGATGACTTAAATCTGTTCTGGTATTGTTCTTTATCAGTGTGGCATTATTTGCATGCTGCAAGGTCTTTGTATACTGCGAAGGTTTTCTAAGACTAGAGAGTGAGAGTCTGCCAGACACCATAAAACCAGTTGTAATGGGCAAAACAGACATGTTGCAACACATTTCAGCCAGCTTTTTGTTTCAGACCAGCATGCCTGCACAGTGCATTTGATCATGCAGTCATTTTTCCTAGGCATAATTTAGGGGTAGGGAAAAAAATCTACTGTATCCTAATGCATTGTGTTACTTTGAAGCAAGAGTGTTGTTTTGATAGATGTTTGCATTTTTCTGAAATACATACAGATGTATTTATTCATCTGCATGTTTGTGGTTCTTTTGAATATTGAGCTTTGCAGATAAAATGTCTTGGGATATTAAGTTATAAGTCACTTTTAAAGCACTTTGTTTTATACAACTGAATTTAATATTTGGGAATACCATACAGAGCCTTAAAGAGATTCCTTATGTTGATGTATGTACAGCAGTGCACATTTTTTTGTAAATATAATTGATATTTTTGAAAAAACTTCCAGTAGTGACTTCTGTGTTTTTTTTTTAAATGTGCAGGTGTGCATGCCTTTTTCTTTTCCCATGGTATAAATAAACTCAAAATCATATGGTATCCAGACTTCCTGCTGTGATGTCCCATAATGCATTGCAAAATCTGTGTTATATCCAAATCATGGAAGCTTTTACTATATACAGCTACAACACAACCATAGCTGAAGCTTGAAAAAGCAATAGCTGGCTTTTCTGTGGTATATGGAGTCATCCAAAGAATGTGTTGCTGATATTACATCATCTTTTTCAAAGACAAGCTTGGTTCAATTAAGCATTTTAAATAGATGAAATAGGTTTTCTTTTAAGTTATGTCTGCTTTCTTACTAAACAGGTTTTCAAGGCAGTTTATGAGTCAACTTAGTCAAATTTAAAGGCAGTAAAAACTGTTAGGAAAGCATATTTTTCTGCAATTAAGTTTACAAAAATTGGCAGTTGATAAATGAAGAAGCAGCTATCCATCCAGTCCCAGATCTTTGCAAATAAAAGAAAAACAGTGCTTTCTAAAGGAGATGAGTGAGCAGGTTTGGTAAGCCTTCCTGGCAAGAAACTGTACAGTGATGTTTCCATTACTGAAAAATCCATATTCATAATAGTCATCAATATGAAGATTTATTATTTTTGCAACTCTTTGTGGAAAAAGGTAACCGATTAATCATTGGTTCTTAGATCTGTCAATGATCAAATTACCTAAGCTTATTACTTTATAGACCAGGATATAAATATCCCAAAGAACCCATTGTGAATTCATGTTGCTGGGCAATGTTGTAAATGTGATGTAGTATGGAGGACTATGGTTGTTGTTGTTTTGTAACCTATATTTTGAAGTAATGGATCTCACTATTTTGATGTGATTTCCAGAACTGATGAATTAAATTTGTTGGTTCTTGCTTTTTGTCTATTTAACATGCATCTAAACCCTAATTCAGACATTCCATTTCTAATCCAGTTTCTTTAAAGATCTGGCATGCACATGGTACCCATATACTTCCAATGCAATGTGAAATTCCATCACTTTTAAATTACAGCTTATTATGATCAGTTAATGCTTATTTTCAGGGAACACTCAAACCACAGTTTATTATTTAGATATCACAATGCCCATGAAAACATAAGAAGAATGAAGGAGAATTCAGAGAAACTAGGAAATCTCATATTAGTTGCAGAGGGAGAAGGACATACATTTTACATGGCAATTCCTAATCCAACAAATCTGCCTTGGAGAAGAAATATAGTTACTGAGCCAGCTATGTGGAATATTTGAAATGAATGGCATTTTAATTCATACTGCCAATTTGCAATAAATGTAATTCATGATGCATCCTTACATGAATGGACACAAATGTATTTATTAATCTTTCTCTAGGGATACTTTTCAGAATCTGCAGTTATGGGACGTTTGGTTATATTTCTCTATAGCTTATTGATGATCTTATATCCAAATGGTTATTTTATTCAATGTATTGTTTCCCCATCTTACCACAAGGTAACTCTGGGTGATTATCAATATTAGATATGTGGTTTGCTCATAATTTAATGTAACAAAACTTGTTTACTGTGGAATAATTTATTGTGAAACATGTCATGAATATGTTTAAGCTGTGTGGAGGACAGAAATGTATTACATTTCAGATCTGAATATCATTTGGTGGTCTTCTATATTTAAAGATGGTGGTTGTGACATACAGTATGTTTTGTCTGTCTGGTACCTGTTGATTTATTAAACTTTAATAGCTATGATAGCCAGGCATTAAGGGAATTGGGATTCAATATATTTGAAGGGCACCAGGTTGGAAAATAAGGGTAGAAATAGTTAACCACAGAAGCAGCTGCTATTTTCATGACCCCCAAAATCCTTGTTTCATTCCATTTCTACTAATATAGAATTAGAAGCTTGGCATCTCATTTCTGGCTTCTTTGGGAGAAATATCATAGCAAAAATATTATGAAAAGAATATCCATAATTATTTAACCACTCTCATGGTTGAGAAGGCCAAAGGGAATCATTCACTGGTATTAAATTCTAGCTCACCATGAAGGCAAATGTGTTATAAGATGGGGGATAGAAGATAGATTGCATTAAACCCATATTATTTAAATTTGGTTTTGTCTTTACAGTCAGAAAGGGTGCACTTTCTGCAGTGAACTGATTTATTGCTTAATTTTTAAGTGTAATCCTTCCCTTTATAGTTGTCTAGAAATATGCATAAAGAGTAGAAAAAAGATTCCTGAATTTCAATGTAAATGTTATTGCTGCTTGCTTTTTTAAAAAAAGATTTCCTGCTATGAAGATGTAGATTAAGATTTCACTTGAAAATGCTGAGTGTTCAGAAACAGCTTGCAAATTTAAATTTAAAAACTGCAGCTATAACGCCTTTTACATGGCAGCTTCATTAACAAATTAATCTCAAATAATTGTCATGATAAAGGCTAAATCGAAGCCCAAATGATAACCATGTTAGAAAATAAATCTAAAGCAAATATAAATATTGAGAACAATTACCTTATTTAAAGTTCTTTGTCTAGATTAAGGACTATAGTTCATTCAGGAGAGAAATAACTATCAAAGAATTCCTTTGGGTTTATCTGGAACTAAAAATCTAACTTTTGTGATGCCTCTATTGAGATGAAAGCTTACATGCACATGCTTTAGCATTCCTTCAAGGCATAAATGTGATACATGTGCAGAAATCTGTTTGATATGAGAAATGCTTTCCATCTATCAAAATGGTTTTAGTATGCCAGGTTTTACCTGAAAATCAAATGTTTTAAGCCTAGCTATAAAAATTGGCTGCCATTTCAGAGCTGAGCTCTCTTCACTTTGAATACTGTGGCCTCATCATTTTTATTTAAATCTATTTGTGAACTGATTTAATAGCTTGGCTGCAGTAGCAAGACACATGGCTTTTCAAAAGTAAAAATTGACAAAAGGAAGGCTTAGGCAAGGCCCAAGCATGTTTTGCTGCAGTGAGCCAATTAGCAAACATCCCCCCTTTTAAAGGTCTGATAGTTACACTATGAAATTTAAATAATTGGTTTTCAGCTATAATCACTGGAGCAGTTAGTCATGGTAAAGTTGATACCTAATCATATTTGTGACACAATGATTAGCAGCACTTCGCTTGTGCTCTTTCAGAATGACTTTATCCTTATTAGGGTTTTAAAGAAATTGTGCTACCTCATGATCCACAGAAAGGATCACTGAAAGATTTTGTAATAAAGATGTAGTGAAGAGGCAAAAATGAGAAAATACTGATCCTCTTTTGATCCTCCTAGTTAAGTTTTTTTAAAAGGTTCTCAAGTTCTGTTTCTCTTGGCACGAATTATTTGAAGGCTAGTTACTCTGTGTCTGGTATTGATTTTGCAGCTGGCAAACCCAAGATACAGCATATTTGAATTCCACAGCAAGAGTTTTTTTTAATCTACAGTTAAGAATGAAATTGTTCCTTAGCAGTACCGTATTTCCAAAAGTGATAAGAAGTCAGCAATATATATATATGTTGCAGGTGGATATATTACCAGTATGTTAAAGGAAACAAAAGGCGAGAATGCAAACTTGAATGCAGTTGCTAGTTCTCCCAATGATCACAGCTGATAATCTTTTAAATTTCATTTCTCCATGTTAAATTTTATTTTATTTGCTGGCCAGAAATAAAAAAGCTGTTCTCTCTCTCTCTTTGTATTTATCTACTCCAATCTACATTTGTCTTGCTTAGAGAAATAAGATTCTTCTGTGTCTCAGTTTTATTAGAGGCTTATATGCTCCTGCCTAACTTCTGTGCAACCATACTTCTAAATCACTCACCATTTGGACCATTTCAACTTGTCTCTTTTCTTGTATTTAATGCCTGGTTCCCTTGGGTATGTGTTTTTGTTTCTTTTATAGCCTGTTCCATTCTGCAGTAGCCTTGGCATGAGCAATACAAGGAAAAATAAAATTAAAAGGCAGCACAGAAGAAATAGCAATCAGATCAGACCTTAATGGCTCTAGCTCCACTCTCCTGGTCTTTCTGGATTTTACAGAATCTGTGATAGAACATTCAGCCTTCAACATTCATTAATGGAATTTTCTCTTTTTGGGATGCTTCATAAACCACGAGGCCCTGATTTTAGCACCTCTGATCTTGAAGCAATAAAGGAGATGGTTGCTCTTCTGCCTAAGGAAAATAAGGCCCTCAATTATGCTGCTGACTGGGCTTCATTGAAATCTTCTGCTCTTGTTACTTGGATATTTTTGTCTTTGTTTCTGAATATCTGAGAAAAAAAAATAAACCATTTGATAACAAGAAGTGTATTAATTTGGACCACAGTTTGATTCAGTTCTATACTTTGAGTTATAGTCTTAAGATTCCATATTTTTAAAATCTGTTATGTAGGGATAAAATTATAATCCTAAATTGGTTTACTCCTATCTTTTAATTTCAGTGACATTTACACAAAAGAGTATATAGGCTTGAAACTTTTTATAATATAAAAGCTGGCAAAAGGTATCTGCTAATTTTCAGAATAAATAAAACTGGTTAACCAGTAAAAATGGGAAAGGTTGGGCGGGGGGAGGGTGATGGTATTATAATCCAACCCTTCAGGAGGGCCCTGGGTTGCTTTAAATGCTATGAATTTAGCAAGCTTTATGTTACTGGATAATTAAAATTAAGAAAGAAGAAAGAAAAGATGTTAGGCTTGTAAGATGAGAGAGGTAAAGATGATAAATTAGCTTGTTTATTCCTATCCTGCTGTTGAGTTAGTGTAATGAAGCAGAATGCCTTTGTATGCACTCATTTGGTGGTGATAGCCTCTGTTCAGAAGGGGGTAATTGAATAGACAAAAAGAATGCTGTTGGAGCATGGGAGCAGTTAACGTCCCATGAGGTCACTAGGCATCAGACTTTAATCAGTGTAGACACTATGCAATTGAGATTTTTCTAAAGGATTTGTAGGAGTGTGAATAAGAGTCAGAAAATAATGCTGAAGGAGCTGTAGAAAATAATGGGCAAAACTCCTAGAGATACGTTTTAATATCAGGTCGGATATAGCATAAATGTTGAAATGAGATCCTGAATATGTGTAGTGCTTAATTAAGTCACAGTAGTTGTATCCCCCGTGGTTTCCCCACAGACTTACTAGTTATGAGTTGACTTGAGGGAAAACAATTGAACTAAGCTCTATTGCTGCATTTTGAATTTTGGAATAAACTCTGGTTGAAAAAGGCTGTTCAGAAGAACCTCTTTTGAATACATTCAAGAAAGCTTCTTAAGATTTTCCCAGTTCCATATAAAAGATTCCCTTCTCCTGCTCTCACATATTTATATTAACTCAATTTATATGGCTACCTAACTCAAGTTCATGACTCAGAGTGATTATCAATAATTAAATGGCATTAAAAAAAACAAATAGCATGCATGTGATAATCCGCATTGGAATAAAAATAAAAATTCAACTTATGAATAACAAGTCAACAATTGTAAGCGCTCAGCCAGATCTACAAATTCCCAGGGCTGGTGGCAATGCCTTGAAATAGATCACTGTGGCAAAGAGAACAGAAAATACTCTCTTTCTGGGCCCACCAAATGGCATAATTTCAGTCAGACCAATCAGAGAGAGTCTCCAGCAGTCCTTCAAATAACCCAGCTCCATGCCATAAATGGGTAAACATTGCCTCTTTTAAAACACTGCAGAACAACTCTCTTTCAAGAAAAAAGTCCCCACTACCCAGCCACTTCTAAATTGGATGGGAATGGGAAGTCATTGGCTATCAGTTCAGTTTTATTTCAGTCAATAATCAGTGATCTGTCTTCATTTGTGTTGTTAAAGTCAGGTGAGAAAAGCCAAGCATCTTAAGCATCTATAGAGCTACATTAAAGGTGAGGGGCAGAAGCAGATAGTGCTTTTTATGGAAAGGTTTGCTTCAAAAGCTCTGGCTTAGGGGCTATATATACATCGCTGCACAGATTTAATAATAGCAGAAGTGCAAAATTATAGTCTTTGTCATATGCAACTGAGCTTGTGCTGATAACAGTTATCCCAATCTGTAATGAGGAAGGTGATCTGTCAGGTGTTTCAATCCCAAATTATAGGGGCCTTACATGTTCAGTGCAAAACTTTAAACTTCATACACATTCTTTCTGAGGCAATGCACTCTCTAACAATTATTGTACAGGAATTATTTAAAAGGACTCTCTTCAGCTTCATCCACACAACACTAGGTCCAGGCACTGATTTAGAATATGCACAGCATCTCCTGAATCCAATGAGAAGATGAGTTGAGTGTTGTCAGCATGTTGATAACATTTTGCCCCCTAAACTCTTGACTGCTAGTGTTTTAAGGAATGATTAATAATTTCTACTATCTGACTGCTTTTTTTTTTAAATAACCAGGACAGTGTTATAGTTGAAGGTATCAGATGGTTTGAAGAGAACAAATAGGATCAAACCAAAAGTATTTTTTTCTGTCTTATTCATAAGTCATTTATCGGATGAATAAAACTAACTCCATCCCAAAAGCTTGTCTGTATTCATGCTGAAAAAAGTTGCAAAATCAGTAGCTTACGAAGTCTGCGGTTGTGCAGATAATGCTCCCTCAACCTCCTTAGTTCTCATACATGTACATACATACAAGCATACATACATGGTTCAAAACAGCTGTGAAAATATTGTGTGTTTCTTTGATATATACCCTTGCCTTTCTTAAATTTTTTGGGACTATATCATACGTAGATGCATTTTTCACTCAATTTTATCCATTGAGTGAGCTTTCTTTAGTGAGATGCAGTAAGTCAAAATGAATAGGAGAGCATTGATATGTTGGTCAGCTACAAATTCTACATACCCTGCCCTCAAAAACAACCAACCACATACAATTGGATAAAATAATAGTCTTTAATATAGACTACAACAAAAAAGCATTCACGTTAGTATAGAGAGAAGTGATTTTATACTCAAAATTCCACATATTTTGTATTTTATTTTTCTTTCATGTATAAGTATGAACTATAAAGATTTAAAATCTAAAGACAACTGCTTCAAATTTAAACAGATTCTGTAGGTTAAATTTTAATTTTGCTGTCCAGCAAATCTCCCAACATCCGAAGAGCAGCTTGCAGCTAGCACTAAATAATTAAAACAATATTCCTAAAGAATAGCCAGACATTCCAGGCACTCTTTTCGGATCTTCTGAGTTTTTGTAATCTTTTGAAGGAGAAAGTTTATGATTTAACAATTCCTGCCCCATAGAAAAAGTTAACTCCTACACTCCTGTTTTTTGTTATGAAACAAACTTCAGTTTAGCTGACCTATCACAACTATAAATTGTTTTAAAACTAGCATTCCAGCAAAAAAAAAAAAAAAAATGTTCAGGAGGGTGGATTCAGACTTGGGACTGCCTGGTTTCCTTAACGAATACATGATTTGCTTAATGATCACCATAAAAATGATTGGAAAATTGTGTCTGATCATGTAGTGCCTCAATTTGCAAGTGCAATGATATGCAACCAAAATTTCATCCCAGTTGTGATTGTAAATTGAGAACTACCTGACTGTCAAAGGACATATGATTAGATTCAGAACAAGCAAGGTATAATTTTTTTTAAAAAATTGCAAACAGTCTGCCTGTTCTTCGATTTCATAGGAAAGGAAGTTTGTTTTGTTTTTACTATGCATTGAAAAATAATTTCTGGATAATATTTTTTCTTCTGAAATGAAACTTTGCTAAAAGATTGTTTTGAAAACTAAAGAAAAATTCCATTCATAGAATATTGAAAGTGTGATATTAAGACAAAAGAAGATATAACTCATGAAAACTTTTAGTTCCTAAAATAGGATTGAAACTGGTCTGAAGCATAATAGTTGGGATCCCCATTGGGCTTGGAGCGTAATGTTATATTCTTACTTTTAAATATATATATATATATATATATATATAATTTTTCAGTGGAAAAAGAAGTATAGGGATATCATTTAATAATAAAACCTAGTAACTGAGCTGATCACAGGCAGTGAATCTTTGTCAGTGAGGGAAGAAATATTTTCCCAGTGAGACATCTATGATTTGGCTTCAGATATTCAAGAGCTTGTTCATCATACTGTAAAATAAAATTTGTGTAATCCACTATGAGACAAGAAGAGATCTCTAGTGGGTTGAGAGGCCCAGGGAGATTCATTTGGTTCACTGGAGCAAGTGACTGCTTGATGAGCAGGATTAAAAGACCAGCTAATTGAGCAGTGATACAAGTGTGTACACTATAAGACAAAACAAAAAAGCAGACTGTATAGGAAATAATTGCCATTTTGAGAAATCATATGGCTATTTTGTGTGGCAAGCTACAATCTTATTCTTTTTATATGATTCTGAAATCTGACCTGAATAGATTAGCAGCAAATCAGGTAACTTTTTTTTCATTAGATTGTATTGGATCCATAGGTAAAGGCTGTCTCACCTTGATGCAGCTATGTTGAATTCCAATAATATCTGTCTATGGAGTCTTTGGTGTTTTCTGAGCTTGGTGGTCTTCTTGCAGATGTTTCATTACCCAGTTAGTGAACATCTTCAGTGCTAAATGGGAGTGGGGTTTGCTCTCTGTTTATATACAGCAGTTTTTCATGTCAGTGTTGCTCGGGATGTCTTTGTCAGTAGGAAAAAATGGCTTATAAGTTGTAGGATTGCTATGCTTTGCCTTGCAAATTGTTGAATTAGATAGGTGTGATCACACACTCATAAATATATTTGCATACATATTATAATTTAACAATTTAATAAATATTGCTTTATAAGCCTATTATTGCACTAGAAACTTTCATGGACACCAAAAGGAATAATAAATGCAAAAAGATGGGTCTAATATATATATATAAAAGCTTTGAGTCATTTACAGTTTCTGGCTAAGCCTGGTCACTAATAAGTGGTGATAGGTATTTACAGTTCCCTTTTGCCTTTTTAGAGCTTTCTTCTAAGAGCAGAGACCTGCCTATCAACATTTTTTGTCATCAACAGTCCACCTTCTTAAACCAAGAGTGCACTAAATCAAGTACTTTGAGGGGGTTTGATGCTTTGGGTGAATTGAACTATCTGCCTTATTCAGCAAATTATACTTAAGAAATCTTTGCTTTGTATAGTAAATGACACCACTCACAGAAATAGAAAGGTCAGTGAATAGTTTGCTTTTTTCATCATGTAACATTGATGTTTTACATGAAACGTTTTTGGTAAATTGATACTTAAGTAATGTTATTTTGTGCACAGCCAAATCTATGTGATTTATTTCTTGTTTCATTCAGGAGCTCAAGGTAATTTTCATGATGCACCTTCATTCTTTGTCCCCCCCCCCAAAAAAACACCCCCAACTCTGTAAGTTATGTTGGGCTGAGAGACATTGATTGGTCAAATTCATCCAGTTAGCTTTTTTCTTGTGTATTTTGTGAATGCTAAATTGCTTATGTGTGAATTTTGCTTGTTTGTTTTTCAGCTCCAGACCCTACTGCTGCTGTATCTTATATGGCTGCAAAGTGCATAGACTTGCAGAAAGACCATCATAAGACCAAATGGTTCATACCATGGGGACCTGACCAGTGTAATAAACTCAGAGATTTGGATGAAGCTGTGAACAGACAAATTGAAGCGAATAACATTGTGTTTGCCATTCACATACCACTTCCCAAGAATGAGATGAGTCCCTGGTTCCAATTTATTCTCTGCATTTTGCATATGGACATTGCTTTCAAGACTAACAACCAAATTAGTAAGTAGCTAAAGGTGTTTCTAAGTTAATGAAAGTTAATGGAATAACTGTAAAATAAACAGAATTGGCAATTAGTTCGTTGCAAAATTTCTATGAAAGAATGACTATATTTCTGTCAAGCACAGGAAATGATGATCCAAAGTAGTTCAAAGGAATACAGGTTTATTGCATGCTAACTTATTTTCTACAAGAATCTGAATTGCTAACTGTCAAAATGAATTGGCAGTAGATAAGAGTCAATGGAATACAAGGTGGGCTGGACTTAGATCTCTTGAGGGCATGAAGGGGCTCGAGACTGATGATGTGCTTGACCCCTCCCCCAGGCTCAGCCTGGTCATCTGTAATTTCATTGTAATGGTCCATATATAATCTACCTTTTGAGGAGGATATGGAAAATCCATTCCTATTTTCCAACCAAAAGTATATAGTTCAAAATAACATAGGTATCTGATAATATTAAAATGTTTCTCCAAGTCAGATTAATATATGTAAAGAAAATTTGAAATATATTTTTCAGTAAAGTTTAAATCCATTGGTTTTTGTCATACGTTAAGACTATATCTCTCATTGTTCAGATAAAATGGGGGTCTCCAGTTGTTTATTCCAGGCAATATTTAATATTTCCATATTGAATTATTTTATTGACAAGTATTTATAACAACTAATTGTGGGTTTTTAGTCTCACATTATTTAATAATTTTTAATAAATACAAGTATTTATGACCTCGACTTATGACCACAATTGAGCCCCAATATTTATGTTGCTAAGTGAGACATTTGTTAAGTGAGTTCTGCTCATTTTATGACTCTTCACAATTGTTAAGTGAATCACTGTAGTTGTTAAGTTAGTAACATGATTGTTAAGTAAATCTAACTTTCCCGTGACTTTACTTTATAGAAGGTCACAAAAGGTGATCATATGACCCCAAGACACTGCAACAGTCATAAATATGAGTCAGTGGCCAAACAACTGAATTTAGATTATTTGACCATAGGGATGCTACAATAGCCATAAGTGAAAAAATGATCATAAATTACTTTTTTCAGTGCTGTTGTAGCTTTGAGTGGTCACTAAATGAATTGTTATAAGTCAAGTACTACCTATAAGGTATCTCTGCAGCAGAAATGCCACTGATTCAAATCCACATGTGACAAAAATTGGAAACTATTGCCAATTTTTTAAATTGTATTTTCTCTATAACATAGAACACAATAAAAACTTTCAAGTCCTTGATGCCCTCTTGAGGTTGTTTGTTTGCAGGCATTATACCCGACTTGGTAAAAACATCAGCACCAAGAGCTTCATAGTTCAACCCTGTTATATTCTTTTCAATTGGAGTAATAAAACCTCATTATCATTCAATAAATCACAGTATCAATTCACATGATCCAAATAACAGGCTTTTTATGAATTTTAACTGGCTTATCCCATAATATCAGTTTAAAATAAGCAAATGGATAAAAGTGGGTTTTCCACAAACAGTACTCTATAATATTGACTAATGGTGTTAGAAGCTAACATTCTGTCCAATTAACTAAGTAAATAAATAAACCAAGTAGAGTTTATATTAAATATGAAGCCTTTCAAGATTTGGTACTAGTAAAACACTATGCATAGTGATTTAACTGAAGATTCACATATATACATTACATACATACTACATACATACATAATACCATCTTTGTCTAAGAATTGCACATTTTTCCAGGAATATATGAAACATGAAAGAATTGCACATGATAATGTAGGTTAAAATTCAACAGATACTTTCATTTCAAATTAATTAAGTTCAGCAAGTGGGATTTCCTTTTAAAACTTGCAAGGTGGCAGATAGATTCATTAGGATAATAATGGTTTAAAAATTGATAATTTGCAACTAATGCTAGCCAAAATAATCATTCCTTTGAAATTCATCTGATATCAGTAATACTCCTTTGTGGCTGATTTTGTTCTTGCAGTCAATTGCTATGAAGGTGAAAGTCATTTGAGCTCATTCTTGGCTTGCTTTTCCTCTCTAATTTGAGTGAATACAGCTCTGCCTTGTCTTTGCCATTTCTATATGGCAAATGAAAGCATCAGTTGGCCTGATTCCAAGCCAGAATTTATTCTTAACAGCTTTATTATTTTGTAGACTTTAATCGTCATCCAGTATGTTGCTTTTTTTAAATCCTTATCTCTTACTAATTTGTATTAACGTTAGGTAATAGTTGACAGTGAGTTTGATTGTTTGAAAATAGCTTCAGTTTTTTATCTTAACTATAGAAATTTAACATTGTCTGTACTAAATAATGGCCAGGAAATGCTTGGTTATTAGGTAATTTCTATTCTTGAAGTTGTACTGTAGACCTTGATAGGCATACACCAGCAAATCTATAGAGCTATGTACAGTATATAGTAAGAAAGGGGATTTGGGCTTGTTGTAAATCCTGGATCTTGCTTTCTCAACTAGTCCACTTGAAAAAAGTCCATGCTACTGACTGTGCTTGCAAAACTCCCATAGAGGGGATTTTTAGGTCAAGCTTCCAACCATTGGAGCTCTCTAAGGACATATGTCATTTGGAAGATTTAAGAGGATACCAAGTTCTGGAAGGAACATTAGCTTCAGGATCTATTTTATTTATTAATGAAATTTATATACTGCTTCAGTCTTGAAGGACACGCGAGACAACTGACACAACCAATGTAAATAATATAAAATGCAATAAGATCTAAGAAATTTTAATTCTCCTTAGAGCCGTTTGGATCATCCAGAGAGTGAGAGTGGGAGGTGCTTCAGTCTGCGTCGTTGAAGGCTGAGCTTAATTACTGAGGAGCGCTCCGCCCTGTATCATGTGGATCCCTTGCGTTCCCCAGTTTATGCTCAGCCTTCGTGAGGATAGGCTGTGTGTATCTTCTCTCCTTGGCCGATTCAAGTATTCCCTAATGAATTTCAGGTTTGATTATTACCGTTTCTTCTTTCCTTAACTTCTGTGCATTTGGGGTGGATTTGCAGCAAGGGGAGTGCATTCTTTGCCCCCAGGGGGGATAAGAGCGGGCGGCTTCGCACTCCGCGCCAACCTCCTCCCCCCCCAATTCGGTTTCTTCCTGCCGCTTCTCCACACTGCCCTGGTAGTGGCCTGATCAGATCGCACTATAAAAGCGCAGCTGGTGTCCCCCCCCCACCGCGAACGCCGATCGCCCCAGGAAGGGGCGAAATCTTGTTTGGCTGCCTCTCTCTGCCTTTAAACTTGCCGAAGAGGCTTAGCCTTTGCTCTGAGCAGCCTGTTTTTAAGACGATCATGGGCGGCCGCCATTTTGGGCGCCACCGCATGCTCTGGCGCCATTTTAAACCGGCCTCATTGTAGCTGCGAAGGGGCCTAGCTCCATTCACAGGCCTTCCAGCCTGTGAGAGCTGTATTGGGCATTAATAAAAGATTGGAAAAATTGTTGGTTTTCTGCAGCCCCGCTCAGGGCAAGGAGTTGCAGCCTATCCCTCCCGGTTGTTGCCTGGGAGCTCCAGCTGCCAAAGGCCTCCTTTCCACCCTCAGGCGTTCATTTGGCGAATTGGAAATAGTTAACAGAAATCTCTGGGGTCACTCCCTCCTGGGAGCACTGAACCATCTCTCGAATAGATATTGTAAAAAATAAATAAATAAATAAAACATACAGAATTAAAAATAAATAATAATAATATTAATATTAATAATATAAATAAATATTATATATATATATATCTTATTGATATATGACTAGAACACATTAAGAGTAATTTGATTATATATTCAATTGTACATATACGTATATATATATTAATAATTATAACAATAACAATATTATAGATTGTATATATCTAAATTCCAAAAGGGGGCGCGGGCCAGCTGAAAGGACACCTGGCCTTTGTTGTAGGTCGAACCCTTGGCGAGCCAACCACCTTTAGATTTTGATTACAGTCCTTATTTCAAAAATGGCAGATGACAATTCCGCTAAAGGCCTTTCCTTGAAGGCCAGATCTAAATCCTACCACCTGCGCAGACAGGCTAAGGAAGCTTCTAAGGAAACCTCCAAGGCCTCTCAGAGAGACGCCTTAAGACGTCATAAGGCACTGGAGAAAGAATTTGACAGGCGATCTAGAGAGTCACAACAGGTGCCTCCAGCCCCCCACCCTCCATTCCTTCTACCTCCAGACACCCCCCTCCTCCAGATTGCTCTTCCCTCTCCAGGCACAGCTCATCCCAGGGACACCAAGTCCCCGGACCATCGACCAGTTTGTATTAATTCATTTAATTGTTTTCCGACTCCTCCAATAGGCACAGGAGAGGTGGTAACTTCAAGAGGCCCTTCCGTGGCTCTAGCAGCAGGCCCTTCCAGTGCTTCAGATAAGGCACCTGACTTAATTCCCATTGGCGGGCGACTTCAAACCTTCGCCAACCAGTGGGACTCCTCCACTTCGGACGCCTGGGTTAGGGACACCATCAGGTTTGGCCTTGCCCTCGAGTTCCTCTCTAGCCCCCCTGATTTCTTCATGACATGTCCCCTCTCCAAGAACCACGCCTCATGGATTCAGCAATTCAGCACCTACTTGACATACAGGCCATTCAACCCGTGCCTCCGTCCCAGAGGGGACAGGGATTCTACTCCCACTTATTTGTGGTGCCCAAACACTTGGGGGGATGGAGGGCGATTTTGGACTTATAGCGGCTAAACCGCCATCTTCGATACTGCAAATTCAAAATGAACACGCTGCAATCCATCCTCCTGGGAGTTAGACAGGGAGACTGGTTGTCATCCATTGACCTCTCTGAGGCATACCTACACATCCCAATCTGACCCTCCCACTCCAAATTTCTGCGTTTCAGTTACAACAACCTCCACTTCCAATACGTGCCCCTCCCATTTGGGTTGGCCTCTGCCCCCAGAACCTTTACCAAGGTCCTGGCCGCTCTGGCTGCTCACCTCAGAACCATCCCGGTGCTACTCCATTGTTACCTGGATGATATCCTCATCCTATCCTGTTCCAGAGAACAAGCCGTCAGGGATACCCAAATTACCTTCACCTCTCTCCAGGAACACGGGTTCCTCATCAATTGGAAGAAAAGCCAATTGGCCCCTTCCACCAGGATAACCCACCTGGGGACGGTAATAGACATGGTCAAAGGGAAGGTGTTCATCTCTCCAGAGAGAACACTCAGCATCCAACAATCAGTCAAACTTATCAGACGACTTAAGAAGGTCCCCCTCCTCGATCTAACCAAGCTGTTAGGAAAAATGATATCTTATATTTCCGTTATTCCCTGGGCCCGTTTCCACTCCAGATCCCTCCAGTGGTTCCTGCTCCCATACCAAAGAGCCGGATCAAGCAACTCAAGGTGCAAGGTCAAGGTCTCACCAAGGGTTCTCACCTCCCTCCTCTGGTGGAGCAAGGCATCGATCAACAAGAGCTGCCTCCTCCAGGAGCCCCCATGACTCACTGTTACCACAGACGCCAGTCTGTCCAGATGGGGCGCCCATCTACAGTCCCTTACAGCTCAGGGCAGATGGTCAGCGACAGAAAGGCTGTGCAACATAAACTGGTTGGAGCTTCGCACCATCCACCTGGCCCTCCGCAGTTTCCTCCCTCAGTATAGGGCTGCCATGTTCTCATTCTCACCGACAACATAACAGCCAAGGCTCATGTCAACAAGCAGGGGGGCACTCAGTCATCATGCCTAATGAGGGAGACCGAGCGCCTCTGTCGGTGGGCGGAGTCTCACCTCCTTTCACTCAGGGCGGACCACATTTCGGGCATCGACAACACCTGAGCAGACTGGTTGAGCAGGGCCACCATAGACCAGTCGGAGTGGCACCTCCACCCATCCCTGTTCAGGGAGGCGACAGCAATATTCGGTCTGCCAGTAGTAGACCTGTTTGCCTCCCCCCTCAATACCCAACTTCCAAGGTTAGTTTCGAGATTCCCATCCCTAGGGGCAGAGGACCACAACGCCCTTCGATGCCCATGGCCCTTGGGCCTCCTTTACACCTTCCCTCCTCTGGTGCTGGTGCCCAGAGTCCTTCAAAAGGTACTCCACGAGAGGGCGGAACTGCTTCTTGTAGCTCCTTATTAGCCCTGTTGCTCTTGGTTCGCGGACCTCCACAGCCTATTTGTACCCCCTCCCTGGAGGATCCCAGCAGACAGAATCTCCCTGTCTCAAGGCCCCCTCCTTCACCCGGACCCCCAATGGCTCCAACTAGCCGCCTGGAGGTTGAGCGGGAACGTCTGAAGAGGGAAAATTTCTCTAACGAAGTGATTGATACCATTTTAGCAACCAGGCGTCCCTCCACCAGAAGGATCTATGACACCACCTGAGCCACTTTCCGCAAATGGTGTGCCAATCTCCTCATTGACCCAACTGACCCCTCTATTGCCCAAATTCTTGACTTTCTCCAAGAGGGTCTCAGCAAGGGACTGTCCCCCAACACACTAAGGCATCAGGTGGCAGCCTTATCCACCATCATTTCCTGTGAGGGTGTCAGTTCCCTCTCTCAGCATCCCTGCATCCGAGCCTTTCTGAAAGGGGCCACAAACTTACATCCACCATCCCTTCACCGATATCCGACCTGGGATCTCAACAGAGTCCTGATTTCTCTCACTAAGCCACCCTTCAAACCCCTAAGAGAGGTCTCTCTCCAGTTCCTATCCTACAAAGTAGTGTTCCTGGTAGCAATCACATTAGCCCATAGGATTTCAGAGATCGCTGCTCTGTCTGTTAGGAAAGACCTTTACATCTTTCATCCTGACCGGGTGGTCCTCCGACTTGACCCTTCCTTTTTACCCAAAATTAATTTGGTTTTCCACAGGGCGCAAGAACTTATCACCCCAATTTCTGTCCCAGGCCAACTCATGAAAGGGAGAGACTATGGCACACTCTAGACGTCAGACATGCCTTGCAGATCTATATTAAGGGTACTCAGACCTTCCGTAAATCCAAGGCCCTGTTTATATCCTTCCAACCAAACTCACAAGGGCTCAAAGTACCTTCAATCACCATAGGCCGTTGGATAAGGGCGGCCATTTCCAAGGCATACCAGGCTCAGGCCCTCCAAGCGCCCTGGGGTATCACGGCTCACTCCACCAGGAGTGCGGCAACTTCAGCCACCTGGACTACCCAGGCCCGAATAATCGACATTTGCTGGGCAGCAACGTGGGCCTCCCCGTCGCCCTTCATTACGCATTACAGAATTGACACATATGCCTCAGCGGAGGCTTCTTTCGGCAGAAGGGTCCTTCAGAGGGTACTCAGGGAACCCGAAAAGTCTACAGACCAGACAGTGCCTCTCCCGTAGGATAGGACCCAGTTTTGGTATGTCCCACTATCTGGACGATCCGAGCAGCTCTAAGGAGAATGGGCATTGGTTCTTACCTGACACGCCATTTGTCTGCAAGCTGCGAGGATCGTCCAGCCCCTCCCTTTCTGTCTTTCACCGTCTGGTAGGGTCTTGTTTCAGCCGATGCACTTGTAAGTCTAGTAAGATGAGAGCACGAATTCCTGTTTCCTCTCGTCTTCGCATAAACTGGGGAATGAGGTAACGAGCCACGTGATGGAAGGAGGGGCGTTCCTTAGAAATTAAGCTCAGCCTATGACAACAGAGACTGAAGCTCCACCCACTATCTGGACAATCCTCGCAGCTCGCAGAGAAATGGTGTGTCAGGTAAGAACCAACACCCATTTTCAGACAAATGGTTGTTCAATCTTTTTTTAAAAAACTCCCTTTGTTGGAGCATTCACAACTTCTGGAGGCAAGTTATTCCACTGGTTAATGTCAGGAAACTTCTTATTAGTTCTAGGTTGCTTTTCTCCTTGATTAGTTTCCACCCATTGCTTCTTGTCTTTTATTGTCCTTTATTCTCCAAAGCACCTGAAAGCAGAACAAGAAGCAATGGGTGGAAACTAACCAAGGAGAGAAGCAATCTAGAAGTAATAAGTTTCCTGACAGAATAATTAACCAGTGGAATAACTTGCCTCCAGAAGTTGTGAATATTCCAACACTTGAAGTTTTTAAGAGATTGGACAACCATTTGTCTGAAATGGTATAGGCACTCCGGCGCACGCAAAAAACAGCTGACCAGTGTGTGCATGTGCACTGGCCAGCTGATCTTGGGTTTCCAGTGCTCTAGTCTGCACATTCTGGTTTGGGCACTCAGTGCTGAAAAGGTTTGCCATCACTGGTATAGGGTTTCTACCTGAGCAGAAGACCTCCAAGATTCCTTCCAACTCTGTTATTGCAGTACTTCGTATTTTGTATCTGAAAATTCTTCATAATTACAACTTAAATATGTTAATGTGTGAGCCAAGTTGAAAGCTGACAGATTTCCAAAGCAGATTTTTATTTGTATTTAACATAGATTTTTAATTATTCTAATTGTTAATTTTATATTTCTGTTGTACTTTTGTTACCTTGCTGTGAATTAGCTTGGGATTCATTTTAAATAAATATAAAAGGAAAGTATGCATATTTATGTAAATACCCTAGTTTCCATAACATGTATATAGTGTTAGAGTTTGCAGCAGAAATTCAAGTCCAGAAAACACACAGATGACTGATTCAGCAGGGTCATTAACTTCTTTATAAACCTAATATGAATAAAGTTTATAATACCATTTGTAGATTCTTTCAACAACATAAGCAAAACACAAGCAGCAACAGCTGAGAGCAGATATCAATTTCAGCAAGCAAGCAAGTTAGTTTCACTTTTGAGCAGCAGGCAAGCAAGAGACTAGAGCCTGATGGCAAACCTATGGCACGTGTTCCACAGTGGCACACAGAGCTATTTATGCTGGCACACAAGCTGCAGGCAAACTTACTTCACTGCGCATGTGAGTACCTCACAGCTGATTTTCGGCAGGCTTGAGGCCTTTTTCAGCCTCCCAAAGGCTCGAGGAAGGCTTCTGCAGGCTTTGCAGGATGAAAACTACCCCCATTTCGTCACTTCCTGTTTTTCCAAAAATACCGGAAGTGATGAAACAGGGCTAGTTTTCAGCCTGCAGAAGCCTTCCTCAAGCCTTGGGGAGCCAAAAAAGGTCTCAAACCTGCCGAAAATCAGCTGTGAGGTGTAGTGCAGGTAAGGGGGTGATGGGGTGGGTGGGTGATTAGTTTTTGGCATACATAGGGGGCATGAGGGGGCATTGCCTTCTGGGCAATTTTCGCACAATTTTTGGTATAGGAGCCCAAAAAGATTAACCACCACTGGACTAGAGCCACACTCAGGCTACTTCCAGTTTCAGTTTCCATTCAACTCTCATTGGTTGGTCTGTTGCCATGCCTACTCATTGGCTGACTTTGTTACTACGCCCTATTCCAGTTCATGAATACACTCTGAAATATAAACTGCCTAATTTTGACGTTTTGACTATGATAACCAAAATTAAATGAGGTGGGTTGTTGTTTTTTTGCCAGACCATCTGCTTGCTGGCATGCTTTTAGGAAATAAATATTAAATAAAATGTTTTTCTCTGATAGGATTGAAGCTTTTTGACATGGGATAGTTGTAGTAGGAATATGTGAGTTCATTTTTTTAAACATAATTCAGTACTCTTCTAATTTTAGTAAGATTCAAGAGGAGCCAGAGGATGCATGCAGATTCTGTTATCTATAAGGCTGTACAACATTCTTTACATTCCTGTATCTGTGTTTTCTCCCTGATCGTTTAGTAACTTGGCTTTCAGTACATTCTCTCTCTCTCTTTCTATTCTTAAGCAATGCAATCAGAAACCTGGTCCTAAAATTTCTGCCCCCCCCCCCTTTTTTTTTTTTGCTTCCAATTGTTTCCTGGTGGGCAGAGTTATTTTGGTATTTGACATTAAGATTTGGAGAGGGTGTGTATAGGAATATATACCATTCCTGGGGGGCACCAATGGAATAAAAATGGATTCCCTGACTCACTTATGTGACTCAGTCCACTTGCTTCCTTTGGCCATTACCCCTGGGTTGATTTGAGTCACAAAATGAACATGATGGGAAACTAAAGTCACCAATCCTATCTAAATTTAATTCCTGGGTTTTGTTTATTTTGCATAGTGCTGAAATTCAGCAGTGATGTGAGTAATAATGTTGAGTCCTTATAAAATAATCATCTAATGAGTAGAAGTTCTTTGATGGTGGCCTAAAATCCGATTCTTGATAGGATTTCTTCAAAAATATTGGGGAGGGGAGTGTTCCAGATAATGCAAATTCTAAAGTATATCTTAACAAGCTGTTTGTGACCTTGGAGAGTGCTGTGTTTTTCTTTCCCCTGGATATTATTTATTACGCAGGCTTGGGGAAATTAGGTCTTTCTTCTGACTAAATATTGTATTTCACTTAACTACTTAACTACTGCAATGAATAAAATTAGTGCAATATGGAAATGCATGAATCAATTATCTTTGTGCAAGCATTAGATTGACACAAAGAAAAAGATGGTTTAGCAGATTTTTTGTTTTGCTCCTTAAGTATTAATCAGAGGAATGAACAACTTTTTGAAATGAAGCCAGGTCATTGTGAGAGCTTGTTCTGGCAAGGTCAGAAGCAAATTGCTTGAGACCTAGGTAGTCTGTTACAGTACGATAGTAAGACATAAATAGAAATTGTTCCTATTGCCTCAAAGTGGGAAGCTACACCTCATGAGCAGGAAAAAGAGGCACTAGAATTGAAACTTGATTTTGCTATAAATATTGTATCTTTCTTTTATTCATTCATTCATTTCTTCATTTCTTTCTTTCTACTGGTACGTACATGGTTGCTCAACTCACTGACTCCAAGTAGTTTACAAAACAAAATCCAATCCAAAACCAATAAATCCCTTACCCCTCTGGTGACAGTGATCAGACCAATGAATTAATGGACTTCATATTAGCTTGGCGTCCCCAGGCCCATTAGCAGAACCATGTCATCAGGACCTTTCAAAAGAACGAGAGCCAATCTTATTTCTACAATGTTCCACAGGAGTGAGCCACCATGGAGAAGGCCCTTCTTGGTCCTACTAGATGGATTTAGTGGGGTCCATTCCCTACCTCCTGCTCTGATGGGTGAGGTAGATAAAATTAGAAAAAGACAGTCCTTCAGATAACCTGGTTCCAAGTCATTTATCAGTTTTCATGGTTCTAATAACCAATTACCACTGCCTGTATGACCTCCAATTTTAGTATCAGTCAAGAAAAACCTGACAGTAATTATGCCTCCCTTATGGAATGGTAGATCGCAAATATATCTATACCCATGCCTATCACATTTTTAAAACACTCATTTCCAGGGCAAATTACCAGAAAGATTAAAGAACAGGGCAAAATAGTTTCAACCATTTAATATAAGGATTAGGTAATAGAGAGCATCAGACAATGCAGCTATAGGAAATCACAAAAAAGATCATAACGTATGCTGTGCTAAACTTCATGAGGAAAAATGATGCTACTGCTGATAGGCCCCCATCTAGTGGTCACCATCCATTTGGTGATAGCACTATCTAAAGGACAGCTGGAAGATCTTGATGACCAAGATGGGAGAAGTTAGTTGTAACCAAGACTTCTGAAGGCAAGTCAGTCTTCCAGTAGTAGAAAATAAAACAGTAGGTCCTGGAATTGTTTGCGCACAAGCATGGAATGATCCTTACTATTATTTAAAATATTTGGATTCTATCTTTCATTGTGTGAAGAATGTACAGGTGGAATTTTTGCAGAGGCAAAAATTATGTTCTTTGTTATATATCATTATCTCTTTGCAGCCTTTTTGTCAATAAGGTACTTCCTTTTTCTTTTTTTAAACTGGAGGAAACCACTTATTTTGACTAACATCTAATTTTAAATAGTGGTAACTGTCGAACATTTGGGAGCTTCTTTTGTTTTCTTATTTCGAGGTTGCCAAACTGATTCCAGTTTTTGTTCTGATGCAGCACCAAGTCACATTTTGCACAAATCCCATGAAACAAATACACCGTGTGAAAAATATTGACTGTCTTCCAGCAATAACACAGCTGCTGAAAGAGCTTAGTCATCCAGGCAGTGGATGGAATTCTGAAAGGAAATACTTGAATACGGGAACTTGACATTTGACTAGATGGGACCATGAAGCAGAACTAAAGTGGGGAGAAGTGCTAGAGAGACTAAAGGGAGAATCCCAATTTTCTACAAAAGAAATCTCCTATTTGGGCAGGGCTAGAAAAGAATAATTCCAAAACAAGATTGTAAAATGTTTGGAAAGTTATCTTTTGAAGGAATAAAGACTTTACCATTCTTTTATTAATTATTTCTATAATTGTATTTTCAGTAGTTCCTGTATTAATAGCTTCACTTATTTAGACTAAATTTAGAGGGCAGTTTGCTATTTTACTTTAACATGGAGCTTGCCATTTGTGACAGTTGACTGTCGTGATTGTACATATCTAGAATTATAGAGTCACCTTCTGTTGCTTATTTAATCTAGCACCCCAGATTTCTGTTATATTATTTCAAATATTGTTGATGCCAAGAACAAAAACAACAAAATCACACAACGAGCTTGCACATCTATGCTCTTCATTTATTATTTAAAGAAAGAAATGAAGGGATGAGAACTGGAAAGTTATAATCAAATTATGAAAGTTATAATCAAATTATGAAAGCCTCTCTAATCAAATCAAGAGTATCCAACTAATGATGTAATAATCACCTATCTATTCTGCTTGGACCAGACCTCAGTTGTAAAACTAATCTGCTCTGGCATCCCAGTTTAAAAAAAGAATATTAATGGATACATATAGATACAAATATATATATATATATGTATGGCATTCAGCTTTGTTCGGATATTTTCCCACGTCATTGTAGTTGTGCTTTTAAAGTTGTAGCAACGTTTCGGCAGAATCTCATCTGCCATCATCAGGCTTCTGTGACAGATGAGATTCTGCCGAAACGTTGCTACAACTTTAAAAGCACAACTACAATGACGTGGGAAAATACCCAAACAAAGCTGAATGCCATACATGTAAGTACCATGAAAACTTAAGAAAACAAATATATATATACTGTACATACATATATGTTCTAGAGAGACTATTACCTTTTTATAATATCAGAGGATAAGATGCCAGAATGTTCAAATTACCAGCCAAACCATTTAAAAGCAAATATAGGAAGAGATTTCTGGCAACACAGATACCGTATTTTCACAGCTAATCTAATTCTTTCTGGGAAGTGGTCATCCAGACACAGCTTAAACTTAACTTTAAGCTGTGTATGGATGGCCACTTCCCAGAAAGAATTAGATTTTCTGGGCAGGGGAATTGATCAGGCAATGTTTCAAATACCATTCAGATCTCTTTGTTGTGTATTGATTTGTAAGTAATTTTTCCTTGTATTTAGAAGTCACATTAATGCAAAAATATTGAGAATTAAAAAGGGCTCACACGCTTTTATACATGCCAATAAAAGTGCACAACAAAACAAAATGGATGGAGTTTAATGTAGGAACTTGCATTTTAAATCTGAAATATACAGCCGGTGCTTATTGCATAATAGAAAAGTAACTGGAAAAGGGTGGTGCGCCCATAGAAAAAAGAAACAGCTTCAAGTATTTTATAAATAGTTGGTCTGAACCACAAAGCCCTTCCACACCCGTTCCCAGCATTCTAGATGAGTGTCTCTCCATGTAATCCCAATAAAATTATAACTGTGAAACGGTAACAGATGTGTAAAAAAGAGTTCAGAGAAGTTCTTACTCAAATGCAGACTGGAAATAAACATTACGAATAATATGCTGTTTTTAGTGCATAAAAGTACCTAAGTGGAGCTGAGATTCTCAGTAAGTATATAGAGGAATACGGAGATAATCTTGAAGAAGAAATTCAGCCACCATAAAGCTTAGCCCTGGAAGACAGGAGGGAGTGAAAATGAAACTCGCTCTTACATCATACTCTCTTTGATATAAGAGGGGAGAAACAAAATCATCAGCCTTTCAAAACTTACTACATCGTTCGACAATAGAGTTCCAGTAGTTTTTATGGTATCCAATTCCTGACCAAGCTTACCTCAAAGTGCTCACATCAATTTTCTCTATTCTTTATTTAGACAGGAATTAACCTTTGCCTTTGATCTTGGAGAGAGCATCAGATTCTTGAGCACCTCATTATCTACAGAACAATTTGCTCAAGCATTGTTGCTGTCAGTTTGGACATCTTCCATGACAATAAAAATGGTGAAGCATTTTCTGCGATAACAATAATTGCCCAGCAGATGATTTTTGGGTGACTAATTCCTTTTTTTGGAAAGAACCACCGTGTAGCATTACTACCTGGTTGCTGTGAACAATTAGTACAATATTTTGCCAATAAAGCCACTTAATGTGCTTCTACTTAGCAATATGAACTTAGACTTACATATATCGCTTCACAGTGCTTTACAGCCCTCTCTAAGTGGTTTACAGTCAGCATATTGCCCCCAACAATCTGAGTCTTCATTTTACTGACCTTGGACTGGGTCTACCTTAAATGGACTCCTACTTGTGTCTTTAGACACCGGATACTGTTTAGGATTTTGTTGTTTTACCAATAATCTCTCAGGAAGTAGACATTGCAGTAGTCTTAAGTGGGTAGTGATGGGGATATTGTGGCAAGGTATTCACATCCTAGTTAAGGCTGCAAATGACACCTCTGATTCCTTCACAATCCTTTTCTGTCAGGAGGAATGAAACTCCATTCAAAGGAATAACTGGGACCATAGGAAACTCCTGGTATACAAATCAATGTTCTGCCTTGCTGGGATTCAGCTGAGGCCTATTCTGTCGCACCCAGATCCTCATAGCTTCCAGGTACTGGGACAAGACCTTGATAGTATTTCCAGCACCAACCAAAATCATGATGTAAAACTGTTAACCAAATGCCATTTCCCCGTTACCACCTGCTTAGGTTACTGCAGTGTGCTGTACACATAGAGCTGTGTTTAAAGACTATTTGGAAGGCAGATTGCAGCGATCTAGCAGCAGTTCTCAGTGGGATCGTATTATATCTCAATTGCAGGCCCTACATTGGCTGTCTAATACATTTGTGCTGTTTAAACACTGGATAAACAAATGACTATCATCAGAGGAAAATTTAAAAAATGAAAAACAATTAAAATAATTAATTTATTAAAAAAGAACAAAGAAATAAAATCTCAAAGGCAGAGTGGGTCTTTTTTCTATCATCAGTTTTCTATGTTTTCAAGCTCTTTATAACTTTACTCCAAGTCACTTTCAGGACCACATCTCTCCATTGGAGTCAGCTGTTATAGATTCAAACGTATTAACTAGAAGAAACAGTAATTCCTGATTTTCAAAAGACCGAGCAGGTTAAAGCCTGGAAACCAGGCCTTTAGAATCACCCTCCTATTGGAGATTCAATAGACTCTGACATGATACACATTCTGGAAAAAGTTAAAAATAGGAATCTTCCAACGAGCATTTGAAATGTGGTATCATCTAATTGTATTAATGAGTTCTTTTACTTATTGTGATTTTTCTATTACAAATTTTGTGTCAAATCTTCGTGGCAAGCTGCTGAGAGTCTGAGTAGATTGCAGCAGGATATACATTCAATAAATAATTTTATGTAAATCATTATTGATAGTATAGAGCAATATTTGTCTTGCTTGAAAATATATTTTGTTAATCTAAATCCAAGCACTATTGGTTTCATATAGATTGTCAGTGACAACACTAATTTTAAGCAAAGCACAGGTCTTCATAAAGATATGCCACCCATAAAAAAAATCTTGAAAGTAAGTAAAGGGAGTGGGGTGGGATTTTTAGTTATACCAAGGAAGATGTAAATTATAATACACTGCACAAAAGGAATTGTCACAGTGCTTTTTGTCATGGCACAAGGGGCAAGGAATGTAGAGTTACCAGTCAATCAGTATTTGGGGCAGCCCAAAATAATTGCTCTGATTTTGCCATAAAAATATTCAACTTATTTAACATGTTGCTTTTGCAGGAGAAAATGCAAAAGTTAGTCTTGATGTGCACTTAGGATATCGTGATGATACAGTCAGTGAGTGGACAGAAATGGCACATGCAGTAGAGACTCGAAAGCTCAACTGTACATTTGGTGCTCCAAAAGTAAGTTTTTCATGCTTCTGTTCTGTTTTAATACACTTATCCTAGTAAAATGCAATCTTTTGTATTGTTTGCTTTCAAATGCGCTGAATTAATCCTGCCAAGAATACAGCATAGTTGGAGACTGTCCTAAGATTTCCAACTTTACTTAAAATGTCTTGAGAAGTTTAAGAACTTTAAATTATAAAGGAATACAAATATAAATTTATACAGAAATATAAATAAATTGTAAGGAAGCTTTTTTTCTGAAACTTTGTACTTTATTGTTAGCCTACCAGAACTAGTAAGTCTATATTAGTAATGGTTTTGTTGATAACTGAGCATTGGAAAACTAATAAAACTTTACCAGTGTTTTCACAATCACAACCAAGAATCATTTGTCATACTACAGATGTTCATAAGTTGCCCCGTCCCTCGCATATAAAAGTATTTCAGTATATAGCATAGCTAATGGAAAGCATTAACATTACAAATTATTTCACACTTCCAAGTTTTGGCCAAAAAAACTTTATGTTATAATTTGGCTTTAGTAAGATGTAAGTTTCAGTGTTCTTTTGATTTTATTTTTTGCTATGTTTAATTATACTTATTTAAACTTAAGGATATAAATATAGTCTTTAGCTACTTTGATAGCCAATTTTGCTGGGAGAACATAACTGTAAAGTTGGGGTTAGAGTTAGAGGAGAAAATGTTTGCCACTTCAGAAAATGTTGGCATTTTTAAGTGAACTTGTCCCATTAATCTGAAAGTCACAGAAAGATAATCTACACAGTGGTTGATTTGTCCTTAGCTTGATGTGAAATCTGAACCTATCCCAAGAAAGCAGCTACTGTATAACTTCCCAAATACAATGTATATGTTTATACATTTAAAGGAACAACAGTTTTATGAGTGGATATGTTCAATCTTTATAGTACTGTTTTCTTGTCTGGTTTTTCAATAGATTGTAGAGCACGAAGGGAAGTTTTACGATTGTGACTTTCTCCCATTCATGGAGATTGGAACCGTAGCTCACAAATACTATCTTCTCAACATTCGCCTTCCTGTGAATGAAAAAGCAGGTATTAATGTAGGAATTGGTGAAATAAAGGACATCCGTTTAGTGGTAAGTATTGTTAATATTTTTTTAATACTAATTTCCTTCTCCCGATAAGCATATACATAAGCTGCAAGCCTAACAGAGTCCAAACATCTGTATTTATTTCACATATTTGTGGAGATATTCTGAATATGGAATTAATTGTGCTTACTATTTTATTCTAAATTTTTTTGTGGTTAGATTCCACTACGAAGAAACCAGATTAAAGATGTGGAAATAGAATTTGTTTCAATAAGTTAGTATGGAAATGAGCATAGGATGCTCCTTAACATTCAAAAGAAGCATTTGGAAACCCAATTTCCAGAGTGTTTTAAAATCTTAACTAATTTGACTAATAGGTTTGGTAGCTGGGGAAGTAGAATCAGAACAGAATTGGCATGTAATTATTGGGGATGTTTTATATTGATTACACAATCTTATGTAGCTGAGACACTGTCCTAATTATAAAGCAAACACAAACAAATAACTACTACTTAAAACACAAAATTAACTGCATAATCTTAGGGGTGGGAGAAAGAAGAAGGAAATAGTATGATAATTCAGTGGTTAGAAATGTGGAATGTTGTCCCTATACAGTTTCCAGGTTCCCTGCAGACTTTCTCCATTTGATGCCTCTTCAGCCATTATGCTTCTTTGCACCCATGAAATTAATTAATTTTTTTCACTTTCTCTGCTAGTAATCACTTCCTTTGATGCCTCTAGGAGCAAGCAGCCATTTACTAGTCTATCAGGACCTGTCTGTCACCAGACGTTGAATTACATTTTGCAGACAGAACAAGAGCAATACTGCTATCTTTTCTTCATCTTCCAAGAAACTAAATTAGGAGAATATGGGCTATGATAAAAGGAGCATTCTTAGATTTTTATTTTTTGCACAGAATTACAAAGAGTGACTAATCTCATTTAAATCCAGATAGCATGTGGCTCTTTCTTTGAAGACAGTTCAGAAGCTAGTGGAAAATACTTCTGAAACCAAATAGCGTCAGTCCAAAAATAATTGCGTTGAAATTTATTTGTTATTAGTCAAATTTCAAACTTAGCAGCTTAAGGCCCTAATACTTAAAAGAGCCTCTAAGGCCGTGTGGTGAACCTATGGCATGTATTCCGGAAGTGGCACGCAGAGCCATCTCTGCTGGCACGCAAACCATCGCCGCAGAGCAGGTCCACTGCACAGGCATGCACACCACCCGCTAGCCACGCATGTGCAACAGGGGGGTGGGGCATGTGCAGGAGACACGCATGCATACGCAGAAACGTGCGGTGCACATGGGGTTGCATGCGCAGATGCATGGTGCGCATGTGGAGGGTCATGCGTGCATGTGCAGGGGGCATGGGCCCCCTGCGTGCATTGCCTTATGGGAGCTGGCACATGTGTGCACTTTTGGCATGTGAGGACGGAAAGGTTAGCCATCACTGCTCTAAGAGGTGCCCTTCTTAACATCCTACCTCTGGCAATTTCAGCACCCTGTTTTCAGAATACCTTTTGCCTTGAGCTCTGTTTGACATTGCAACATTATCAGCTTTTGACAATAGATAAATGTTTGATTTTTTTTTTTTGACTCTTCTGTTTACAACTTTATTGTGGCTTATATTCCCCAAGTACAACTCTTCTCTGCTAGTGTGATTGCATAGTGTCTATTTTAAATAAGTATGTTCATATTATTTGGCTTTGTTGTTTTATCCTGGTTTTTATAAAGTCTTCTGGATAAGTGGGAAGGCTATGGTAGTTTAAACAAATGAAGCCTTGCAAGCCTATGAGTGTTAGCAATGTGAAGAAGTGTTAGCAATGTGAAGAAAAGTAGCACTGAAACTTAAGTTCACTTTCAGGGTATCCATCAAAATGGAGGCTTCACAAAAGTCTGGTTTGCCATGAAAACATTCCTTACACCCAGCATTTTCATCATCATGGTTTGGTATTGGAGACGGATTATGCAAATGACACGGCCACCGGTGCTTCTGGAAAAGTAAGCAATGATCATGAAAATTCTGTTTGCTTTTTTGAAAGGGGAGACCCAAATCTTCTGTGGTTGTTGTTGGAATGGCAGTCATTGCTCCCCCTTGAGGAGCCCATGTTACTGGTTTATTTTACAGCTCTGTTAATCAAGATTGGCTAATCTAACATATAATAAGGTAGTTGGGGATAGTCTGGCGTTATCTAGATGTCTTGGACTATAACTGTCTTAAATTCTAATGTTAAAGATCTGGTGCTAGCAATCTTAAGAGATCTGGAAGACCCCTGTACTGAAGTATATACTCACTTCCTAAATTTGGCGGTACACTATTGTATCTGCATCAACAGCTAAAACAACTTTCTCCCAACCTAGTGACTGGTCCTTGTTTTCCCAATGTAACAAGAAATCTGTCTTACAGCATTGAAAATGTTACCAGTTGTAGATTCTCTATTTGTTATAACTATGTTAGATAACAAATTTACCAGCTGTGGACAGATGCACTGAGGCACTGATTTCTTTTTCAGGCAGACTTTACTAACTAAATTTAAAGTGAACTTGTCATGTGAATTCAGAGAAATGTTTTAAAAACTGAGTCAACTTGATACCATTGCTAGATAGATACAGACAAACACATAGAGTCAGGAAGAATATTGGGTGTGTCTGTCCCATCCCCTGATTTCTCTATATATTTGGTGGGGTTCACCTTCCATCAGTGCAAAGTCTGTATCAGCTTTGTAGCATGTAGGTGGAGCCAGGGAACATTTTAGGAGGCATTTACCTGAATATTACATAAAGCTTACTGGAACAACTGATGAAAGTGGAAGAGTTTTTGTAAATGTTCCTATTTGTTTCAGGATAATCTTTACCCTTGGAATTTCTATGACTTTCATAAACATTCCCGTAGAATGGTTTTCTATTGGTTTTGACTGGACTTGGATGCTGCTTTTTGGAGACATTCGTCAAGGGATCTTCTATGCTATGCTCTTGTCTTTTTGGATCATCTTCTGTGGAGAGCATATGATGGTAGGTGCTCTCACATGAGCTTGTGAATATACTATTCTAGGATTCTCTTCCCCTGCCCATTGTCCATTTTTTATATAGTTTAGAGTTTGTTTTCATTGTGCAAAACAATTCCCCACTTTCTAGCACTCCCGGTATTCTCAGAAAATAAGCCATAAATTGGGGTGGGTGGGGATTATGAGAACCATAGTCTATTACAGCTGCAAGTTATGAACAAAGGAAGGGCTTTATTATCAAAATAAATGTCAAATTAATAATTTATGAGTGGAATAAGATTTTATATAAAAGAGAGCGCTGGAAAATGAGACTCAAGATCCTCTCATTTTTATACTGTTTGAATCAACCTTAGCTGTAATTGGCTAAAGCTTTTCTTCTGGGAATCAACGTGTGCAGGGTTGTTGTGGATGGGGAGTTATTCCATAGTCTTATTTAGCATGACTAAAGCATGTCAGTTTACATTTTATGATGAGACATATATCTATGTCTTGACTGTCATCCTAATATAAAGTATGATTTTGGAATACAAATCCTTCGCTACAGTTCCCATTCTAATAATACCTGCGAAATCAATATATTTTACTTTTGTCTCATCTAATAATGATTTTATTGTCTTATTTAATCTGTTTTAGGATCAGAATGAACGAAATCGTTTCTCAGCCTACTGGAAACAAGTTGGACCAATTGCTGTAGGCGCTTTCTGTTTGTTTGCCTTTGACATGTGCGAGAGGTAATTAGAATGCCTTCTTTTTCATAGCTTTTGTAACTTAGTTTCACTGTGGATATTGTTAATTTAGAAAAAGCTTGTACAGATAGTCCTCAACATGTGACTATAATAGAATCTGCCCATTATAGTCATATATATATTTATATTCTTTTATCCAAAGAAAATGTTTGTAAAAAAGAAAATATATTTTCAGGCTTGTTGGTTAATACTAAGAGAGTAGTAACCGGCCTAAAAATCTTTTTCTTCCCATAGGGAAATGTAAACATCACAGTAACCTTCTCTTCTGTTGTAACACTAATAAACTGAATAAGAGCAGAGAAGTACAGGATTGGATCATATTTCACCACAGATTTTGTTACTGCAAGTTAAGAAAGAGGAAAAGGGTAGAGACTTTTAGTTATTATATTTTTCTGGTTCATTGTTTCTGGTAGTATATAGTTCCTCCCCAGGTTGTTTCATACAAAGAAACAAAAAAAAAAAGGATTTTAATCAAGCTAATAATAAAACTATTCTTTTATTTTTATCTGCAGTGTGAAAAGCATGGAAATAGACAGTTGGGCATTTCTGGTTCTGTGTAGTGAAATATACTTTTTAAAGCAGGTTTGTCAAACTTGCAGTAGCATCACGTGACATATCAGGACTTTTTTTCCTCCTTGCTAAACCGGGTGGGGCCAGCACATGACACATCTGGGCTGCGAGTTTGACACCCCTGTTTTAAAGCAATTAGAACATCATTCTTCCCTTCATAAAGCTCACAAAGTTACTTCAAACATTGTTCCTCTAGTCTTCCCAAATAGTTCATTATTTTTACACATGCTGTATGTATAATTTGATCTACTGGTTTTCTTTCCAGAGGAGTACAATTAAAAAATCCATTCTATAGTATCTGGGCAACAGATGTTGGCACAGAGTTGGCTGTATCCTTTGCATTTTACTTCATTCAGAACCATTTGTTATCTTCTGTGTTCTGCGTCAAAGCCTCTGAAATTTGGGAAGGTGACGCTAATAAGCTGACAGGGTTTTTTTTTTCATTTAAACTTCATGGAGAGTTTAAGCGTCTTTCAAAATAGTTCCATGCATTGAAGATAATGCATACACATGAGGATGTTCTTCAAAGTTTACTTTTGGTGGATGTCATTAGAGCAAGTATGTGTTACATTTATTCAAGGCTGCATTACTTTTCCTCCCTTACCACCATGGCATAGGAATGACCTTGGGTTTATATTTGTCCATAGTCAGGCATACTTTTCGTTCATGAAGTCCAAAGCCTTTCCAGATTCAGACATTAGGAAATGGAAGCTGAAATCACCCAACACCAAATGATGAGGGCTAGACTCCAATGCTCCCCAAACTGTCTCCATGATCCTACAGAACACACAAACATTTAAAGACCAATATTTCACAGGTAGATGTTATGGTCATAGGCAATTCTATAGATCAGTGCTTCCACCTTGCTATAAGTCATAAAATCCAGAAGGATGGAAGTGTATTTTAGCAAACATCAAGTGTGACAAATGCAACATTTCTTACTGTGCTTGTATTTAAGAGAGAATATGATTTTTTCAAACAAGATGCCAAATGCATGACCTACTGCTATTTCTGCTTTTACTGGTCCCCTTAACTTTACCACTTAAGATGGCATTTATTATTGTTGCCGGAATCTGCCTCTGCCTTTACTTCTTGTTCCTGTGTTTTATGGTGTTTCAAGTGTTCAGAAATATCAGCGGCAAACAATCCAGCTTACCATCAATGAGTAAAGCCCGCAGGCTTCATTATGAGGTAAGGAATCTGTAGGATGTTGGGGTAATTGTGTTTAAAAGCAATGTCACTTTCTCTTGTTATTCCAGCAAGACCATTGTGAAGAACCTAATCCAGTTCAAGGGACAAATTATCCCTACTAACAAAACCTCGTAGGCTGGATTTACATTTGGAGCCCTACAACATTGATTACCTTCATTACTATTAATGAAGGCTTTGGTAAACTGAAATTTTGCCCCTAAAGCCTTCCCTTGAGTTCTGCATTTCTATCCCCCTAGGACTGTGTAAAAATAAAAAGTCCTTTTTTCTATTTTCAGGGGTAGAGAGAGTTGCTTTTCTCAAGGACCAGAGCAGGTAGCAGTGTCCCTTCTTATAGTCTGGCCCCTCCATAACAAATGGGTAACCAAACCAATCACTGTGAAATGCTTTTTTTACCACTACAGCTAAAAAAGGATACTTAGGAATAATGGAGACTCTCCAGTAGGATGAGGTGTAAGTAATCATAAATACACCATTTCCCAAAGTGACACCTCTCAAATGGAAGAACCAAAGCCTTTCAGTTTTGCTAATGCTTCTTGCCAAAGTGCCATAGGGGAGATAAGATAGGATTTGGATAAAGACTCCTGAAACCTTTCTTATTGTGACCTAGAGATAAAGGTAAAGGTTTCCCTTGTCCAACTCTAGGGAGAAAGTTCTCATCTCCATTTCTTAGTTGAGAGAGCCAGTATTGCTGAAGACATTTCTGTAGTCATGTGGCCAGTATGGATATATGCCGAGATGCACAAAATGCTGTTACCTTCCTACTTAAGTGGTACCTATTTATCTACTTGCATTTGCATGCTTTCAAACTGCTAAGGAGGCAAGAGCTGGGGCAAGTAACAGGCACTAACCCTATTGCCCAGCGCTCGGGTTTTGAACTGGGGCAGTCAACTATGCAGCCAACAAGTCCAGTGTCTTAACCACTGAGTCATCATGCCCCATAGTCATAAGATAACACCTGCTGGTATACCATTTCTCATACTCTCCATTGTAGTGTAGGTGGAACTCTTGTGTGGATTGAACTTGTTTCCTCGAGGAAATGCTTCAGACTTGTAGCCAATAAGCAACTGGAAAGCCCTTATACACAGGCCAGAGTGCAAATTAAGCAGCTTTTCAGGAGCTTTAAAAAGGTGCCTTTTTAAAGCTCTTGCATAGAGGATACATTTATCTTTGGTATTAACCCCCAGTCCGTATAGCAGCAAGTGTTTTGTGTGGGAAAAAGTAAAAAAGACTGAGCTGGATGGATCTATTTTTTCAAATCACCCAGCAGAGTGGGGGAAATCATCCTGTCACCCTCTGTGCAAAGGGGGGTGGGTGGGGGAAAAGGGTATTAGAAAGGGTAAATTTATCTGAACAGTTTCTTAGATGAGAGAGCTTATTTCCTTTCTGTTTCAAGTCCCATGTTTGTCCAAGCATACGCTGGCTTTGATAAAGGGCAATGGAATGTTACTTTTGTCTTACTTTTCACCTCGTCTACTTTCAGGAACACAAGACACTATAGGTGGAGCTCTCTCAACTCCCTATTCTTAGTCCATCATCTTGATCACTACACTACATTTGCTGTCGATGGCTGTTGACAACTGTTATTGACAATTGCTGTTGGTAACAGTCACTTAAATCTAGTATTTGTTGTCTAGTATTTATTTCAAGACCTGCGTTTGTATGTCTATAAGTGCATAGCACAATCAATGAAGGGAATAGTAGCAGGAGGGATTTTTTTTCTCCTTACTCTGTCAGTTTCGAGTCCTGCCACCATATGACGAAATGAGTTCCTGTCACTTGCCTCAGTTCCTGGCACCCAAGCCATTTGAAAGCATGTAAATGCAAGTAGATAAATAGGTACCACTTTGATGGGAAAGTAACAGCATTCAGTGTTTTACCATACACTTTGCACTGCAGCATGATGTGATGCAGACCACATGACTGCAGAAATTTCTCCAGACAGCGCTGGATCAATGGCTTAAAGAAATGGAGATGAGAACCACCCCTAAAGTGGAGTAAAATCCTCAGGGATGTCTCCTCCTACTATATAGGATTTCTTCTTCAGAATCCTCAATTTAGAATATTTCAATATTTTTTGTTGTTTTTCTCTCCCTGATTAAACTTGCTTCTCTTTTTTACAGGGACTGATTTTTCGGTTCAAGTTTTTGATGCTGATCACATTAGCTTGTGCTGCCATGACAGTAATATTTTTCATTTTCAATCAGGTGAGAAATGTAAAATGACTACGGAAAAGTATTGCTGTCTAGTAGCAATGTGTTCTGTTTTTTATATCCTGAAGCAATGTATCAACAAGGGATCTTTTCATATCTTCATTTCATAACTCTGGGAAAAGAGGAAGGGTCATAGATTTATTTCCCTGATTTAACAGTTTTTCTTGTTGTTGGCTCAATGCAGATAGGGAGAACATCGCATTAAAGCCATGCAGTGGAGTGAGGGCAGAAATAGATGTTTTGGGGGATGGGAAAGTCTGAAAATGAAAATCATTGACTTTGTTTGTGCTAAGTCTATGCTTATGTTTTCGCTACTGGATTATATATCAATTTTTCATCCTGTTTAGGTGACTGAAGGTCACTGGAAATGGGGAGACTTTACATTTCATTGGAACAGTGCCTTTTTCACAGGGATTTATGGAATGTGGAACCTATATGTATTTGCCCTGATGTTCCTGTATGCACCTTCCCATAAAAATTACGGTGAAGATCAGTCAAATGGTGAGATGCACTTTCCTGCAGTTGTGTGATTCATTTGTACTGTAGTACAACTAATCAGTCAGTTTAGGACTTCAGCATGCTTCGAAGATCCCAAGCATTATTATATGCATAGTTCTATTGATTGTGGGTTTTAACTGCTAATAAATACCCCAAGTTAGTGTGGTTGATTTGATTTGATTGATATGCTACCCATTTGTGTGGTCTGAGCAGCAAACAATATAACAATAAATCTTGTACCAGATCCTGAATTAATTAAAATATTATTCTCAGATTCTTTATATCCTGAGATTTATACACACTTGTTAAATGGAAGTCCTACTGCACAATGTTTATTTTTAATAACAAATGTCCTCGCACAAGGTTTGTTTTTAATAAAAATAAGTGTTGTGCAATATGACTTCCATTTGTGTGCTTCCTTTCCTTCCCACCCCACCCCACCTCAAATACACAGCCCTGTTTGTTGATAAAAAGGAAGTGTTGCTGAACAAATGCATAGATGCATGTAGAATTGCACAGTGGAGAAACAGCCCATTTCTCCATATTATTAGTGGAAATCATGTCCATTCCTGAAACTTCTCTATTGGAGTCTGCTTATTTCTTTCTAAATGCTGGGGTAACTTTGCAATAAAACTGTCATCCCAGTTATGCATTCATCTGAATTTCAATTTTATGTTTTCAGGCGATTTGGGAGTTAATACTGGAGAAGAACTTCAGCTCACTACTACCATCACTCATGTGGATGGACCAACCCAGGTTTACAAATTGGCTCGCAAGGAGGCCCAGGAATAATCACTTCAGCACAATTTTACTTGTGCCCAAATACAAATCACATAGCATGATGGTAGTATTTTCTTGCAAGGATTTGTTTGGAATCAACTGAAGGGTGTTTTTGCAGAAAACAATGACTACCTGGCAAAAACTATTGGGATTTTTATTATCCATGTATCTTTCTTGGGGAGAATCTTTTGTCAAGTTTGGATTCTTTTAATTCTTCATCTTGAGCAATCTTCCCCAATCTCAAAATACGTTTGATGTACAATTCCCACAACCAGCTAGACCAGCTAGTTTGGGAAAGACTGGTCTTGAGTATTAGCACCAGGAATGAGGTTGGAGGAGTGGTTACTCCATTAGTATTTCCTCCTTACCTTTAGGTGTATTTCACTCCAGCTGATGCTGCTATGGATGTTCTTGGGAAACGAATTGGAATATATTATGTGCTCCCTAAGTCAAGGTTTTATACAATAGTCCCAGTGCATATGTCTGGAACCAGTTTAGTTATTTGCATCATATGTAGCCAGTTCAATATTTACATACTTTAATGAATGTGTTCGTGACTTTTTTTTTTCATAGTCTAGTGTAACACTGCCTTTTCTAAAGTTTGGTACAAAAAGAGGACATTTTGAAACCTCTGTTGATGTATGAATATGTGTCCTGAACTCTTAACAAGTCTTTTTTGATGTAGATATCTTTTTATATACTTTTAAGAATTTTTGTTTACTTATATATAATTCCATAGAACTGAATGGGGTGTGCAAGCGCGTATGTATGTGTTTTAAAATCTTATTTTCTTTCTTTTTTAAAAATATTCTAAGTATCCCTGGGGACCACTGTAGTTCCATCTTTTTGTACTACAAATAAAGTATTAAAATAAGGTCTTTTTTGTTGGCTGAAATTTATGTTAAAAAAAGATACTGCTGCTGTATTTTAATCTCTCATCGTCAGTGTGGGTCTTTAGAAATAGTAAACATAATTGGGATAATGCTGACATCTATTGGAGATTAAATGTTCTCTCATGAACCACAATTACCCCAACTTCACAGTTGAAAATCTAGTTTAAGCAAATGAGTGGAATAAGATCTATATCTGAGAAACAAAGATAATAAAATATTCCAAACAACCAGAATAAAATATGACATGCCTGTAAGTATCATTTGGAGCAAAAAATTAAGAAGGAATGCCTGAACAGATACTATTCCTCTCCTCTGTTTTCGTAGCCCCCTTCAAACACTTAATTCAATGCTGCTGAAATTGTGTAGATTTGAAAAAATAGGGCAATGCCTTCCAGAGTTAATGTACAGATTCAGCCCAGAAAGGAAATGGGGTTCTATTTGCGTCATGGAAACCAGTATTAGCAATTTTTCGCACTTGTTTATTGTAATGATGAGCAAAGTGGAGGGATAATGCTCAAAGATGATAGTTTCATATAAACTCTTCTCATATTAGGCAATTTCAAGAAGTGATTTGAAGATAGATGCTTTTTCTTTGCTCCTTTCGTAACAAACTTGGAAATAGAAATTGAGTGGACAAAGGTCTGCACATGAAGACAGATGGATCTATGAAAAATAATATAATGTTTAGGAACTTCCATGAGCCACACAATGTCTTCTGGATTTGTTAAGACTTTATCTCATTATCTTTAGCTAATTGAGTAGCTGTAGGCATCAAGTATAGAAAACTTGGCTCATAGCTGGTGGCTGAAAAATGCATTTAACAAAATTGCATTGGGTTGAATTGCCCCTTGATATGAATTTCAGATTGCTAAAATATTGAGCAGCAAGCCAGTTTTTGCACTCTGACCTATTCCACAATGTAGATCCTAAATGAAGGCTCTTACTTGTATCTGTTCAGATTTTACTCCCAGTTTTCACTGGGTAGCATTCTGGGCATCCCTTTCCTCACTTCATCTTCTGAACCAGAAGGAGGCTCTGGACAGCAAGATTCTACACAAGCACAGCTTAATGCAAGTGAATAGTCCAGCCTCCTTGCAAAGAGTTAGAGTTACTGTGGTAACTCTTAAGGATAACAGGAAGTGATCTGTCTATGTCAAGGCACTGATGGCAATATTCCCTCAAACTGCATATCATTCCTCCCAAAACTAATGGTCAGATCTAGCACATGGCCATTGGGTAGCTCAGGCCAATTGTCTTATAAGTCATGAACTCCTGGCTGTATCTGAGTCTGCATCCAAGGAAAGCAAGTTGAAAACCCCCAAAGACCATAAACTGCAACACCAGCCCCCAGATATGGCATCAAACAGTACGGGGCACAGAGACTGCTATTAGCAGCAAATCCAACTGATCCCTAAGGCCCAACAGACAAGATTACTCCAGCTACCTGCAGGTGTGCACTTCTGACAATCCAGTCTTCCCCCTCCCCCCCCAAAAAAAACCCCCAGCAACATTCCTCCAGTGTGGAGTCACTAAATCATTGGCCCATGTATGGACACATTTCAGAGAGCACCTTCTCTGTGCTCAGCCACATCTCTGTAATGTACTAAATCAGTCCCAGATCCTAAATCTAGGATAAGTGAGTTTTATAAGAGACTACTCTGGCATTCAAAAGTAACAACAACAAATAAACCAGTAGAATGGCTTGCCTTGAGAAGTTGTGGGGGATGGAGGCTTTTAAAAAGAGACTTGTCTGAAATGGTAGAGCAGTGGTGGATAACCTTTTTGGGCTCCTGTGCTAAAAATTGTGCATGTGCTTCCACACTCGCGCTCGTGTGCCAGCAACCAGAAGGAAATGTGCACCCCCCACACACACACTGTGCATGCATGTGCAATCCCCACCCACCCCGCTGCCCCGTTAATTGCACTGTGCCTGCCAGCTGATTTTCGGCTGGTTTGAGGCCTTTATTGACCTCCTGAAGGCTTGAGGAAGGCTTCTGCAGGCTTTGCAGGCCAAAAACTACCTCTGTTTTGTCACTTCCTGTATTTTCAGAAAAATAGGAAGTGATGAAACGGGCCTAATTTTCGGCCTGCAGAAGCCATCCTCAAGCCTTGAGGAGGCTGAAAAAGGCCTCAAGCTGGCTGAAAATCAGCTGGGAGGCACGCGCATGCACAGTGAGGTCAGTTTGCCTGCAGCTCGCGTGCCGGCACAAATGGCTCTGTGTGCCACCTGTGGCATGCGTGCCAAAGGTTTACCGTTATGGTGGTAGGGGTCTTCTGCCTGAACAGGAGTTTGAACTAGAAGACCCTGACGGTCCCTTCCAACTCATTGCTATTCTGAATACATTCTGAACCAGGAACTGATAATGAGCACAGAGAGCCAGAACATAAGAACCTATACAAGATCACTACTCTACTATGTTAGATCCGTGATGGTGAACCTATGACACGCGTGCCAGAAGTGGCACACAGAGCCACTTTTGCTGGCACGTGAGAGGTCGCCCGGAAGAACCCCACTCTGCAGGCATGTGTGCCACCCGCCCAACAACTGACTGTCGGGTATCTGGCGCACATGCACGAGGGGGTCCATGGGAGCTGTGCATGCATGCGCAGAGATGTGTGGCACACGGGGGGTGCCATGCTCAGAGGGCATGGGGGGGGAGCGTGAATTGCATGGGAGCTGGAAAAGATTAGCCACCACTGTGCTAGAGGAATATAAATCTGAACTTTACCAAATTTGGGGCATGGCTGTGTTTTGTATATCTATTTACAAACTCCATATAATTTGTGAAATTGGACTAAGTAGACCTTGAATTGTACAATATGATACCTTTGCCTTTTTTTCATTGACTGTTATTGGTTTTTATATTTTCTTGCCCTAGAGCAAAGGTACAAGGAATAGCTGCTTTAATTATTTTATTGATTCCTAATCCAATCCCTGTTAAATCTCATTAAATAAATGCTTTCCTCTTTTTTTAGTGCATCATCTTCAAGGCAATTTTTTTTTCAGTTGTCATTCTTTGGGGATGTATGGAAGAGTTATGGTAAGATCCTAAATATTGGGCACAAGCATTCTATTTATGAGCATTGGTTATTAGAACCTTTAAAATGTTTTTAATTTGGCCACTGCAGCATTATGAAATAACTAACTCAGATTCTTTATAAAGTCTGTTGAGTCATTTTTTTTGCTTGTTTAAAGCTGTAGGTTTTGAACCAGTTCAAACTACTCCCTGCATCCAGTATGTTTACTCTTAGATCTGTCAAGTTGGGATCCAAATCATAACGAAAACATAACGTTCTTTCTTTCCATTTTCAAGTGGTGATAGCACATGTCCCCAAGACAACTACTTTCTAGCTTTTCCCAAAAACATGTCTTTTAGATGCTTTCATTAGTTGAGGGCCCTATCTGACCTGTCCTTGTAAGGATAAAGATACTTTGCCTTACAATATAAAGGCCAACGTATGATGTGCTTCCTTCAGGACACATTAAAACCCTTCTTGTCTTCTCACTCTCTTCTTTAGTTCAAGAACTAGGGCCTCATTCACCTTGTTCAGGTCTCAGCTTGATTTTTAGGATTAATCCAAGAAAACACACACACACACATACACAGACACACACACGGATTTTAGAACTAGCAAAGAATAATTCAGATCCATCAAGGATTTAGCCAAAAGCACCTTACTGTTACAAGAAAGGAGTAAACATGCTTCAATGCCCTCTTCCATCTAAATTCTTCTCCACTGGGTTCCCCATAATTTTTGCAGAGCAGCTGCTTAGGTGGTGAGCAGAATGACAGGCGATAAATTATTTCTCTAATTCTTCTAGACGTCTGAAACAGAGAGCAGTATAATCAGAATGACCTTCATTCCTTCTAATGTTGTTATAACAACTGTGCAGTCCATTTTAGGATTGCAAATTCTGTATCTGTGCCTAAGAGCTCCTCTGAATAATCCATAGTAAGACTGGTGATGAGATGTGTGCCTGGAGGTAGCTTATATTTTACTGATATTAAAATAGTTTAAGTAGAAGACTAGCATGATCCCAAGGCTAATCAGAGAACGTCAAGGCTCAGCATGGACCCAGCTTTGTAGCCCTCTTGTCAAAACAATGTCTGCTATCTCAGCCTGGATTGCCAAAGTGATGTCACAGAGGGTCTGTTCCCTCAGCATGCTTAATCCAGGCAGTCAATCCTTAGTGTGCTGTCACACCAACAATTGAATCAAGTCACCAATTGGGTAATGGAAGCTCTGCTTAGAATGGAGGTCCAGAAAGGGCCTCGTGAGCCATGAGTTTTAGCACCACAAGACCAGGACATTTTTATTTGATCATGCAGTAACGTTCTGAACTACTAGACTTTGGCACCGAGTTCTGCATTACAGACATTTGTATTTCCAGATAAATTTACTTTCCAGCTGTTGTTATCATTGTTTTTGGAGGACTAAATACACAAAATGAGAGAAATGAGTTTAGCATTATCAGAAAATGGCTGCCTAGTTGGAGTAGGTGTAACCTGGGGTATATTGTTAAGGACTAAGCTAACGCGTTCATTAACAACCCTAATAGTTTTACTTTAACAGCAGGCTCGTAATCCTGCACTTCTCATTGGCCCGCAAATAGCGAGTCATGATTGGTTGTTTCTGGCTGATCTGATTGGCTGACAGCGGGTCATCTCTGATTGGACGCTTGTTAGAGCGGTAAATTCAAATCATTGGTTGTTGTGACAGTAACCAGCTCCATAAAAGAGCTGCTGCTGCCCAAGTATTGTGCTCTGTTCTGAATTTACTAATAAAGAGTTGAAGTCACAGTTCGATCCCTCGTCTCCATTCCTTGTGCCCATGCTCAGGACATAACACTGGCGACGAGGATGGGATACGGAGATGATAGAGCTGACTGAGCACTCATCGAACAATACAGAGCACGTGGCTAAGAGCGCAAGTAACAAACGGCAGGATGACCAGCGGCAAACGAAGACTGGGATTCGTATATGGAGTGGTTCCAGATGTTCCTGGAGACCAACAATCTGAAGGATGCTACGCCTGGCAAGAAACGAGCGGTATTCCTGACCCATTGCGGACCCGCTGTTTTTAAAATAGCTAAGGCACTTGCAAAACCGGCGGAGGTGAAGACAATGGATTAGGATAACCTCGCGCTGATCCACCGGGCCCATTATGCACCGCAGTGCCAACACTCATCCGAAGACACAAGTTTTACCAGAGGGACCAACAGAAAAACGAGAGTGTTGGAGACTTCATCGCTGACCTCCGGAACCTGGGTGGACTCTGTGGTTTCGCAAACCTCGAGGAATCAATGAGAGACCGAATAGTTCTGGGATTAGATGACAACATGATACAGAGCAAGATTACGGCGAAGGGAGACATCAGCCTCGCAGATGTCATCGCCGACGCTACCGCAGCAGAAGCAACCAGGAAGTCAGCCACTCGAATGCGCCGAGCGAACGCACCACACCGCCAACTCGCTAGTGACAGTCCGCCTTCCTCTGAGAGGCACACTACTACCACCCATCATGAAGACCTCGAATCCTCATCAGACAGCGAGGAAGAGGAGGTTAACCAGCTACGGTCAGAACGCGACCAACGTGACCAACGGAACCAGAGATTCCTGCACCAATGCGCTGGTTGCGGGGCAAACCACCTGCGAGCAGACTGCAAATTCCTCGACGCACTCTGCCGTTCCTGTGGAAAGAGAGGCCACATCGCAAAGGTCTGCAGAAGCAAGCGAGGGTCCAGTCCAATCCGGAGGGAGAATAATCTCCGCCAGGCTATAGGCAACCCACCTGTAAATCGGGACTGCCTGAACCACCAATGGAACAACCACTACTATAGAAATCGAGCACCTGCCACTTCAACTAGACGGGAAGAGGCACACCAAACCATCACTATCGGTCACGCTTCGTCGCTGGATGCAAGGAAGATCAAAGTGAAGGTTGCTATTGAGAATCGACCTTGCATAATGGAAGTTGACTTGGGGTCGTCCCTATCGATGGTCTCCTGGAAAACCCTCAAACAGCTGATCCCTGCCATCTGTCGCCAGGACCACAGCACTCAAAAAATCATACTAAAGGACTACCAAGGAAACAGAATTCCGATTGTCGGTTCCAGCCATGTCCAAGTATCCTTCAAATACCGCACCGCAACGCTACCTCTGACCGTTGTTGATCGTGACCGGCCCAGTTTGTTAGGTTTACAGTGGTTCGCCCCACTCGGGATTGAACTAGCTGGCATCCACCAAACCAGAAGCGATGACTGGGAAGAGGCCCTCATCCAGGAATTCCAGGACGTTTTCACAGAGAAGTTAGGCAAGTACAAGGGGACCCCTATATCGTTTAATCTTAGCCCCGATGTAGCTCCCATTCGCCTTAAGCCTCATCGGGTGCCTTTTGCACTCAAGCCAAAGATTGATGAGCAACTGGACAAATTAATAGCCCAGGGTGTGTTGGAACCGATTGACCACGCCCGATGGGAAACCCCAACAGTAACACCCATAAAGCCAGATGGTTCGTTAAGAATTTGTGGTGATTACCGGGCCACCCTAAATCATGCGCTTCAGCAGAGTGCTTACCTGGTATCGGTGGTCCAACACCTTCTTCACTCCCTGGGTGGCGGAAAAATATTTGCGAAATTGGACTTAGCTCAGGCGTACCAATAGCTACCCGTAGATGTGAAGACTGCAGAAACCCAGACTATAGTCACACACAGAGATGCCTTTAAGTGCAGTAGACTCCAATTCGGAGTAAGCGTGGCACCAGGCATTTTCCAAAGTCTGATGGAGAGACTATTACAAGGCACAAAAGGGGTCGTGCCTTATTTTGATGACATCTTAATAGCTGCCCCTACTAGAGAATTATTAGAAAAACGACTCAGAATGGTTCTCCAAAAATTTAAGGACACCGGCCTGAAAGTAAAAAAGGACAAGTGTCAACTTTGTACGGAGAGGGTGGAGTTCCTTGGATACTTTCTTGACAGACAGGGAATCCACCCTACCGAAAAAAAACTAACTGCAATCAAAAATGCCCCAAGACCTAGGAATAAGACAGACCTCCAAGCCTTCCTGGGACTCATTAACTTTTATAACATCTTCTTGCCCCAGAAGGCGACCGCAGCTAAGCCCCTACATAGACTTCTCGACAAAAAGGCTTCCTGGGTCTGGGGACAGCGTGAAGAACGAGCATTTCAACAAGTAAAAAACCTCTTCACTTCTGATGCTGTATTAATACAATACGAGACTCTACCCTTAACGGTTACCTGTGATGCCTCACCATTCGGAGTGGGAGCCATCTTAAGCCACGTCCTGCCAAACGGTAATGAGGCACCTATTGCGTTCTTTTCGAGAACTTTGTCTAAGACTGAAAGGAACTATAGCCAACTTGATAAAGAGGCTCTCGCCATTGTGTCTGCAATTAAACATTTCCATGAGTATGTCTATGGAAGACCCTTTGCCATAATTACAGACCACAAGCCGTTACTCGGCATTTTAGCGGGAGACAAACCAACTCCCCACATCTTATCACCAAGAATGACACGTTGGTCAGAGTTTTTAGCCGCATACGACTACCAACTGCAACACCGTACGGGGAAAGCCATCCCCCACGCTGATGCCTTGAGCCATTCCCCGCTACCATAACGCAACTTATGGGGCCCCGATCCTACCGTCTACAAACTGCGGATGGAAAAATGTGGAAGCGCCACATAGACCAACTTCGATCCAGACTAGCGCCTACTCCCATCTCATCCCCTGACTCTCAAACCAGGGGGGGAAGGGACATCGAGGGGGCCAAAAAAGAAATAGCAGATGACCTAACAATTGGAACTTAGCAGTCTACACAACCAACCATGGGATACTCACCTCCAGAAGGAGAACCAAGCCGGGTGATTGCCTCGCTGCGTAGCAGCACCGTGATGGAAACAGATCCAGGGAACCTGGATGACAGCATTGGCGAGAGCGGAGAGGACAGCCCTGAGCCATCCAACAGAACAGCGGGACCGTTTTTGCCATCCAACTCAGCAAGTGGCCCACCAGAACCAGAGCCAGGACAGAAACCGGTGGAACAGCGCAAATCAAGCAAACAGGTGAAGTGACCTGCCTACTTACGAGAATACGTCACCCCACCCCTCAGACGGAACCTAGGGGGGTGTTAAGGACTAAGCTAACGCGTTCATTAACAACCCTAATAGTTTTACTTTAACAGCAGACTTGTAATCCTGCACTTCTCATTGGCCCGCGAATAGCGAGTCGTGATTGGTCATTTCTGGCTGATCTGATTGGCTGACAGCGGGTCATCTCTGATTGGATGCTTGTTAAAGTGGTAAACTCAAATCATTGGTTGTTGTGACAGCAGCCAGCTCTATAAAAGAGCTGCTGCTGCCCAAGTATTTTGCTCTGTTCTGAATTTACTAATAAAGAGTTGAAGTCACAGTTCGATGCCTTGTCTCCGTTCCTTGCGCCCATGCTCAGGACATAACATATATGACTGGATATAATCCCCTGGAATTTAATTTATCCCCTGGAAAGTAGATATTAAGTCCACTAAACCCTTTCTGCTGGTCCCAACACTCTTATTGTTAAGTCCTGGGCATGGGAGCAAGGAACGGAGACGAGACATCGAGCGGTGACTTCAACTCTTTATTATCAAGAAAGAAAAGAGCAAAATACTTGGGCAGCAGCAGCTCTTTTATGGAGCTGGCTGCTGTCAAAACAACCAATGAATTGAGTTTACCGCTTTCACAAGCATCCAATCAGGGGCCCCCGTTAACAGCCAATCAGACTGGCCAAAAACGACCAATCACGACTCGCTATCCATGGGCCAATGAGAAGTGCAGGATTACAAGCCTGCTGTAAAGTAAAGCTGTTTAGGGTTGTATCGCTGCGTTGGCTTAGTCCATAACACTTATTGATCCAGTTAAATATGTGTATTTTTGGCCCAGAAAATGGCCCCCAAAACAGCCTGAAAATGGCCCCCAAAACAAGCCATTTGGGGGCTATTTTCAGGCTGTTTTTTGAGCCATTTTGGGCTGTTTCTTGGGTCATTTTCAGGCTGTTTTCAGGAAAAAAAAAAACAGCCCAAAAATGGCCCAAACAACAGGCAGGGGAAGGACCAGTTAGTGGTGAGATTTGCTGGTTCGGCAAATGCACCTAATCTTAACTACCAGTATCAGCCCACCTCTGAGTCTTCCCCAACCTACCAGCTTCAGCTTCCTGACTTTTCTGCATAATATTGTCCTTTCTGACAATTCTAATTATTCAAGTCCACATGCCAAAGGCCTTCAAAGAGAAGGAAAACCGGAGTTAGCATAGTAAGTGAATCTTGGATTCAGCAACCATCCCCCCTCCTGTCTTTTTAATTGTTTTCTCCATGTTGTCTGTAACCAATCTGAAATAATAGCCATAGGCTAGGGGGAGAAGCAGAAGGGATCAGTGAGAAATGGGACAAGAAAAGCCATAACTATTCAGGCATCTCAATTTGGTTGGAACTGCTAATGAACCTCCATTTCTGGGTATGGATTAAACCTAATCTAAAAGAATCAATAGGCACACCAACTTTATTGGCACATCCTGTGCATAGTAAGATAAAAATACTCTCCATTAGGAAATGTTTAGCTCAGACAGAGCTTGTATGCTTAAAAGGTGCCTAAACTTGGAGGCACTTTCTCAATGCAACAACTGTTAAAATAGTTCCATGTAAAGCCACTCCTAACTTGATTGGAAAAACTTAATCCAACAAATCTAAATAGACTTTTCTGATTTATGGCATGTTCTTCTCTGCTCCTATTAAATTCCTAACATGTTCTTCTCCTGGAGACATAGAATCCAACCTTCATGTTATACACAATGGGCATTTTAATGGTGATGTCACCGGGGGATTATTATTCTCGAACAAACCAGAAAGAGAATTGTTTTCTCATTCAAGAAGCAAGATGGTATTGTATGTTTTGTGTGTGCGTGTGTGTGTGTGCACGTGTGTGCGTGTGTGTGAACAGCAGCATATCAGTAACTCCATAAGGGAACAAATTCTTGTATGCATTTAACAGGGAAGGAGGGAGGGAGCCTTTCCTGCAGCTTTCAGTCAATGCATAGAAAAGCTTTCTGTTCAAAGGGCAGGCACGACAGGCTTTCAATCACCATGGTTATGTCCTCCTGTTGTCTGGGGAAGTAAGCCAGCAGCAAGATTAATCAGCATTGATCGTGACCAGCTTCACTCAGCCCACAAGCTACTGAAACAAGCTGGATCATAGGAACTGACGGCAAGTACAGGCTCTCCTTGACTTAAAGAGCTAGAATCAAGCTCACAATTTCAGTCATAAGCAGGTCACGTGAACATGCCCGACGTCACCTTTTTCACGGCAGTCATTAGGCGAACACAGCTATTCTAAAGTGAATGTTGCAGCTGTTGAACAAACATTGTTCGCTCTGGGTTGGCTTTTGCTGGGAGTAAATGCCAGTTTCTGGCAAAATATGTCATAAACCATGGTCACAGGGCTGCAGGGTGCTGCAAATGTCCATACATGCAGTTTGGTTGCCAAGTAGCCAAAATGTGTCATGTGACCAGGAGGGGTGGCCATCAGAACTTTGCATCCCTTTTTTGGGGTCTGTCATAACTTTGAACAGTTGCTAAACCACCAGTCGTAAGTCAAGGACTACCTGTATCAAAATATCAGTGTGGATGAAGGTGGGCAAAGGGTCACCATCGTACAAGCAAGGGTATGAAATTCATCTAGTAGAAGTGGAAGCAACCCAATGTGTTCCAAATGCTACAGATTTTATCCAGGAAAAACAAGGTGTAAAGTCTTAAGTGGCGTTTCAGGAGAGCCTTGGGTTCTGCAAGAGTCCCTGCAATTTCCATGAAAGATTATAATGAAAAACCAACTTTAACAAAAAACAAAACTTTTCACGCTGTGATTTGCTATGCTGGGAACACTGTAACTCATTGATCATGCTAATGTACTGTGAGCTGTGGATATAATTATTTTTAGGCAGGAATTCCCTCACACCTGAAAATTGTTTTAAAGGTTCCCCCTGTTCTGACCCAGGCTTCATCAAACGTAATTAAACACAAACTTGTTTTAAAAGCAAAAGCTATTTTAATGCAATGCTGGGAATTACAGGTGAAACTCGAAAAATTAGAATATCGTGCAAAAGTTCATTTATTTCAGTAATGCAACTTAAAAGGTGAACCTAATATATGAGATAGACTCATTACATGCAAAGCAAGATAGTTCAAGCCGTGATTTGTCATAATTGAGATGATTATGGCTTACACCTCATAAAAACCCCTAATCCACAATCTCAGAAAATTAGAATATTACCGTGCTTCTCATATAATAAGGCCGGGTCTTTTTTTTTTTTTGAGACCCGAAAAAATGGCTAGGCTGTCGGAGGTGACTTAATTCCCCCCCTTTGCATCTTCGGGAAGGCAGGTGGCGACGGCTTGGATGTTGACCTCGGCGTTGGTGAGGCACTTTGTATCAGGGTCAACGCAGGCAGCACCATATCCGGGTGTGCAACAAAAGTATTGGCAATGCCCCATAGATTCTCTATAGGGTTCAGGTCAGGGGAGTTTGCTGGCCAATCAAGCACAGTAATCCCACGGTCATTGAACCAGGTTTTGTGCTTTTGGCAATGTGGGCAGGTGCCAAGTCCTGCTGGAAAATGAAGTCAGCATCCCCATAAAGCTCGTCTGTGGAAGGAAGCATGAAGTGCTCCAAAATCTCCTGGTAAACAGCTGCATTGACCCTGGACTTAATGAAACACAGTGGACCAACACCAGCAGATGACATGGCTCCCCGAATCAACACAGACTGTGGAAACTTCACACTGGACTTCAAGCATCTTGCAGTATGTGCCTCTCCATTCTTCCGCCCCAACCCAGTTTAGCAAAGGGGGGGAAATCCCAATATGTCACATGACACTGCCATGACGATGCGAGTTTGACATTCCTGGTATAGCCTATCAATAAACTGTGATTAAGCAAACTATGATTGTGTATTGCATGAATATATACAGTGTTTTGTTTTGTTTTTTCTTTTTTTGCCAAAGTGTGTTTTTATTAGATTTTTTAAAATTCTCCCTTTATTATTTTTTATAATTAACACAAGGCGGTGAACATACGTAATACTCCTCAATCCTCCTGTTTTTCCCCAATCCAACCTGTGAGGTGGATTGGGCAGAGTGTGAGTGACAGGCCCAAGATCATCCATCTGGCTTTCATTCCTAAGGCGACACTAGAACTCAGTCTCATGGTTTCCAGCCCAGTACTTTTCATTATCATGTCTTCCCACCTTCAGAGGAACAGCAGATTTAGAAAACCATAGTTTTGCAGTTCTGTAAAGTACCCTGAAAAGGTTAATGTTTAAAGTAAGTAAGCTTTTAAAATTTATGTTCTTGATAATGCAACCACCCAAGGCCAATTAAATAGCAGCTGGAGCACGCAGAGAAAGAGGTAACCTTCACTAAATCCTACCAGCATTTAGGTGTTTTAAAGACTGTAGTATAGAAAAGGGGGGGAAATCTGTTTAGGAACCTTTAATTGTTTTGTACTATCTTTACATAGCTCAAGAATTTAATTGGGCTGAACCGGCTTAGAATTCCAACTAAAATGCCAGTTAAATTCCAATTATACTTTCCATTCCCCCCTCATCGACTTAAAGTGGTCTCCATTTTCAGTTTCCTTACTGAACAGTTGTGCTATCTTCTGAATGTTAATTGAAGGTTAGTGCTTTCCCCTTCAGCAGAAGCCAGCTGAAAACTGCATCTGAAAAAAAATCCCTGTTACAAAGAGCATTTTGTGGATGCAGGATCACTAGAAACATTCAAGATAATGAGGACAGAGCAAAAAAAAAAAAAAATCATTCGGTAACAGTAAGAAACTTTCTAAGGTAGCAAGAAAAAAAACTTCAATCAAAAATATCCTGAAGTCAGGCTGGGCATTTGTAGCTTTCTGAGCTAAAGTGAAAGGTCTATCACAGTGCTGAATCCACCATTTAATCAGAGTTTCCCTCCATTCTCATTAATTAGAGGAAAAAATTTGGAGGGGGAAAAAAACAAAAACAAAATGTGTTTCCTTGTTACCATCCTGTCTCCGGCAGTCTCAGTCTCCCTGGATGGTTGCACTTCTATTCAGTCCTAAAGAAGACATCCTTCCTTTGGGCCATTTCAAATTAGGAAACGGAAGAACCAAAGAGGCTGCAAACTGAGAGAAATTAACTCCCTGTACAGGTAGTCCTCAACTTACAATGGTTTCTTTAGCGACCATTCAAAGTTACAATGAAACTGGGGGGAACAGTGACTTATGACCATTTTTTCCATACTTACGACCTTTGTAGCAGCCCCAGGATCATGTGATCCAAAAAATCAGATGCTTGGCTACTGGTTCATAGTTACAACCATTGTGATGTCCCAACATCATGTGATCCCCTTTTGTAGCCTTTTGACCAGAAAAATCAATTCCTCAACCAGCATTGATATTAATATCTTCAAAGTATTTTTTTTTCTCTAACTTTATCAGAATTGTTTGAAACAGATATAACACTTTAGGCAATATGCTCATCTTAATCGCCGCAATTCTTCCTGTTAATGAAAACTGCATATTATCCAATTTTTCTAACTCTGTCTTTATCTGCTGTTTCAATTTATAATAATTGCCTTCTTTATTTGTTCCATATCTTGCTGTCAACTGTATTCCTAAATATTTATCTTTTTTTGCAATCTGAATATCTGTACCCTTTGTCAGTTCCTTTTTTTGTTTTTCTGTCATATTCTTCACCAATATCTCAGTTTTTTCTTTGTTTTTAATCCAGCCATTCTCTCATATTCCTCTGTTCTATTTATTAGCTTAGGTCCTGTTCCTAGAGGTTCTTCTAATATAAAAACCAAGTCATCTGCAAATGCCTGTAATTTATACACCTCCTTTCTTATTTCCATCCCTTTTATTTCCTCTGGATGTGCTTCATAATTTTCCAACGTATATGAGATTATTCTCATATTGTCTCTTATTTGTCTCTTAGGTAAAAATTCATTTTGATCAGAATGTATACATTGGTTTAAATATCTCTTCAGTCTTTCAGCCATTATTGATGCAAATATTTTGTAATCCAAGTTTAACAGCGATATTGGCCTGTAATTCTTTACTTGTTGTAAATCAGTATCCTCTTTTGGTATAAGAGTAATATATGCTTCCATCCATGAATTAGGGTTAGGGTTAGTGTTGTGAATGCATAAGGTTTAATAAAGAGAACTTGAGCTTGGAGTAAAGTGCAGGGTTCTGGCCCTGCACTTCTGATTGGCTGTTAATGGCAGGATCAGATTGGCCCGTTCCAGGGAATCCGATTGGCCATTAACAGAGAGTTCCTATTGGTTAAGGGAGCTAGCGCTCCTAGATTGTTATTGGTTAATAGTTATTGGGGTTGCCTATATAAGGAGGGTTATAACTGCCATTGAGTTGAGAAGTCACTATGAAAATAAAGAGTTGAAGTTCACCGTTCCAGAGGCTTGTCTCCATTCTTTCTCGCCCATGCTCCAAACATAACAGTTAGGGTTTTTAAAAAAGTCAGTTTCAAAGTTACAATGGCACTGAAAAAAGTGACCCATGGCCATTTTTGCATTTATGACTGCTGCAACATTCCCACAGGCATGTGGTCAAAATTCAGACACCTGGCATGTATTTATTTGGGATCACCTTTGCCACCTTCTGGCAAGCAAAATCAACGGCAACCAGATCCACTTAATTACTGTGCAACTCACTTATCTGCATTGCCTCATTTAACAACAGTGGCAAGAAAGGTTATAAAATAGGGCCAAATGAACTTAAACAACTCTCTTGCTTAGCAGTAAAAATTTTGAGAGCTGAATTGTGGCCATAAGTCAAGAACTATCTGCACTAATTTAATGGCAGTCACATTTTTTGTGACTTTAACTAGCAAATATGCAAATAACAACAAACCAGGTTTAAAATTCCTCCCCATTATGTTCAACCTATTTGTCTACAATTCCTCCCAGATATAGTAATTTTTGCAAGTCAAGTAGCTGTTAAAGGCATAGGAGATTAGATGGGCCAATTAGAAAGGCAAGCAATCTCAATCTGCAGCATGGTTAATACCATTTTTAGGGGTGGGGAATGATATGCTCTACAAAGAAAATTGATGAAAGCTGTTTTTAAATGAAGAGCCTAAAAAGCTGGGTCTATGTTTTGCAATACATAAAGAGAAAAAGAACAGAAATTATACATTTTCTGTCTCCAACCTGGGCATGATTAAGGAAGGAGATAATATATATATACTACACAGCTTAGTGCATCTTTATTCTGGGGAAATACAATATTGTGTTGCTTTTAGTAGCTGAAGTAGTGCAGCTGCCCTGAATAATAAATAATAGAAAACCTTTGAAAATGAAGCCAAAATACAGAGCTGTAATTAACCTGTTTGCTTTTTTAAATGCAAATAAATAACCCATGAGTAAGAATTACAGGAAATATTCTCTTTAGCAACAGCAGTCCTCCCCTAGCAGCTCAGAATAGATGGTTGTTTATATTCTCAGGGGTCTCCAAACTTAGCAACTTTAAGGTTTTTGGACTTGCTGGCTGGGAAATTGTGGGAGTTGAAGTCCACAAGTCTTAAAGTTGCCAAGTTTGGAGACGCCTGCTATATAGGATTGCCTGCAACATGGCAAGCAGAAAATCTACAGATGCTGCTTTTCTGGTTAATACATATGTCTTCATGCTAGGAAAAGCTGAACCTCAGGTATTTGCCCACTTTTACAGAGATCACCTCTGACCTTTATTTTCTATTCTCACTAAGAAAGCAAAGCTGCTGTTTCAACTGGTTATATGTATCAGTCAATCACTGAGATTTCTTCATGCTGATTAGTTCTGGCCAATCTTTAAATTATCGCTAGGTATACTCAAACTTTCTATATGTTTGCCTGCATTTATCACCGTGCTGTAGTTTTCCCTTCCTTCTCCTGCTCAATAAATCTAAAGTTTTCTCTGTGCAGCTGTGAAGTGCCACATAACTGGTATTTAGAAAATCCTAGGTGAAGAACAAAGGGAGACAGAAAGGTCTAAAGTCCTCCCTTCTCCACCTGGTGTTTTTCCATTGTATTGTGCCTACAACTTTCAAAATTCTCAGCTGGTGCATGATAGGAAGTGAGGGGCAGTTCTGAAATGTGGCAGACATTGCAGAGGAGAATTTATAGAGATTCTCAGTCATCCAGGTCATGGCTGTCTCAAAGGTGCTTTTTCAGGAGGCAATTGGACTTTCTTGTTTTTGCTTTGAAGACATTTCGCTTCTCATCCAAGAAGCTTCTTCAGCTGTGACTGGATGGTGGGGAATGGAAGGATTCCATGCAGACAGCTGGTCATTTGCATCCTTGTAGAACATGGTGTCAAACTCACGCTATCACGTTGCCATCACGTGACATTTTCTGACATTTTCCCTGTCGTGGAGCTGGGGTGGGTGTGGTATGCTGTGATGCATTTGTCCTGCAGGCCACCAGTTTGAGACCCCTGCTTTAGAGGGTCCTTGAAGCACTTGGAGATTTACCTGACAGCAGACAGCTAATCCTAATCCTTTATCTGAGGACACAGATAAACCTCCAAGTGCTTCAATGACCCTCTAAAAGGATACAAATGACCAACTGTCTGCAAGGAATATAAATCCTTCCATTCCCCACCATCTAGTCCAGGGCTGTCAAACTCCTGACTGGTGGGCCAAATACATCATGTGCTAGCCACACCCATGCCCGGTTTAGCAAAGGGGGGGAAGTCCCAATACATAATGTGATGATGATGTGAGTTTGACACCCCTTATCTAGTCAGAGCTAAAGAAGCTTCTTTTTCTTGAAAAGCAAAATGTCTTTAAAGAAAAACCAAAGTCCAGTTGCCTCTTGGGATTGCAGAGGAGAGCTACGTTGGTCTATGGTCCTATGTCTTGCATAGCAGTAGAAATTATGACCAATTGTAATCATAAATCAAGGAGTACCTGTTGCTACACAAGACAGTTAAGTGAATTTTGCCTCATTTCATGACCTTTTGTACCACAATTAAGTAAATTGTTAAATTAGTAACACAATTGTTAAGTGAATGTGGCTTCCTCATTGACTTTGTTTGTTAGAAAGCTGCAAAACGACACTGCAACCGCCATAAATGCATGCCAGTTCAGAGGTGGTATTCAGCTGGTTCTGACCAGTTCTGGAGAACTGTTAGCGGAAATTTTGAGTAGTTCGGAGAACTGGCAAATACCACCTGGCTGGAGATTTTACAGTATCCTTCCCCTGCCACGCCCACAAAACCATAGTAAAAAAAAAATAAATCCCACCACTGTGCCAGTTGCCAAATGTCTGAATTTTAATCATGTGACCATGGGGATGTTTCAATGGTCACGCGAAAAACAGTCATATTACTTTTTTTCAGCACTGTTGTAACTTCAGACACTAAACAAACTGTTCTATATCGAGAATTACCTGTACTGTCCTAGACCCTTCTCAGACAGTCACCGTTGGATGAGCACTGATGAGACATCTGTAAATTATGACTCCTGCATGAAGGAACATTTTATTATGTAGGGAAGACATGTGTAAAAATGAAAAAGCACTGCTTTAATATAGGATATCCTAGAATTATGAGCATTTCATTCTATAATGGACAGCTGGGACTGCTGCAGGGAAGAGGGGAGTATTCTAGATCCCCTGTGTTATTTAAAAAGAACATAGAATGAATGAATGGTAAATTAGGTAGGTAGGTAGATAGATAGATACCAGAGAGAGAGAGAGTAGATAGATAGATAGATAGATAGATAGATAGATAGATAGATAGATAGATAGATAGATAGATAGATAGACAGACACTCTCCCACATTCTGACATATATATTATATAAGGCTGCTGCCGTTTCATTCCTCTGATTATACTTCCACGTGTCACCGTGAATGACCAAGCAAGATAATTCAACAGGTGCAGCACTTCCCACATTCTGACCTTGGCGCGCCAGAGACATTGCCCGCTTCCACAGAGAAGGGAAGGGAGGGGGCCGTCGCCTGCGAGGAGAGATCCTGCGGGGATCGCTTCTCTCCAGCCGCCGACTCAGCCGCTGCTTCGTCCCTCCGCAAACCTAAGAACTTCGCCCGAAGAAGGGTAGACGTCTTCCTCCTTTGGACTGAACAAAGCTCCCCCCCAAACCCCCAAATCTCTCTCTCTCTCTCTCTTTAAGCTGGGTTTCGCTTTGGTTTTAATTCTCGTCTCTCCAGGTTCGGGTTCTTTTAACGACTCGTTGCATTGCTGCTATTGCTGCTTATGACGATCGCCGTACTCTAACTGCATGCTGGCGGGACGTTCGGGTTGGGGGGGATGAATGAATGAATAAATGAATGAACTGGGAGGCGGCGGCAGTAGTAGCAACGCTGGGCTGATCTTTTTCCAGCCGCACCGAGCGAGAGAAGAAGGCGGCCCACCGGGCAGATGCTAGACTGTTGCCGCCGCCAGGGAGGCAGATAAAGCGCAGGGGAGAGCTACTACTCTCTCCTGGGGCGGGAAGCAGCTCCAAGGTCGGGGCTTGAGGTAGCTCCTTTTCCTCCTGCTGTCGCCCGGTTATCTTGAGGACAGCGGCCTCCCCAGCCTCTGGAAGGCGCGGAAGCGACCAATGCCGGGCCGGATTGCTGCTCGGCTCCCTCCTGACTGCCCTTGAGGTGCTTGTTTAGCCGGGTTAGTGACTCCGAGGCTGCCTCGATATTCGGGCTTTCCGATTGTCAGCAGGCCTGCTCGATGTTGGGACGGAGGAAACACTTCGTTTCTTGTGAGCTGGAGAGAGTGCGGGGCGGGGATGGTGGTGAAAGAGAGCTCGGTCTCTGAGCGCATTTCCACGATCGGAATCCACGCTTGTCTGGAATCCCGGTTAGATGGCGGACGGTCTCTTGTGGATGGCGCTAACTCCGGGTATGAGGGAAAAGGCGCGCGCAGCGAGTGTTTATAAACCCAGTTGGATCTCAAGCCAACTTAGCCCTTGCTTGGGAGGATATCCCCCCTTTATTTCTGAGAAACTTAATTCTTATAAACATTTAGTACTGCATACTTGAGAATGGGGTGTTCACCTATCAGAGGTTGGCCTTCCTCCACCACTTACTTTCTGGAAAAATTGACCTGTGGTGCTTTTTAAATTTTATTTTAAAGGTGGCTTATCAGACAGTGTAGAAGATAAACATGGCTGGACCTGGTTACTATTTGGATGAGTTGACCTCCAGGAAGTGAATCATACAACTCTTAGTCTCCCCAAGCTGGGAGCAGCAAGATCCTATTTCTAAGATCACTGCATCATTGTATCCATGGAGTTATGGGGAGTTAGCCTTGACTATAGGATACTGTTTACTTTTTATAGATCTGATTTTCATGTAATGTGGATGGAATGGAATTTGGGAATTCTCAATTTGGTGTGGGTATGAACACTTGGACTGTATACTCATGGAAAAAGACGCTGTGTGGTTTTGGAGATAGGCTTGTATATGAAGCATTAAACTAGGAAGCCGCATTGTGGTTTGCTTAACATTAGCTAACCATGAAATAGGCCTCCGTTATGTCACAATATAGGCAATTCTTTAACTGGAAAGTTGCAGGTCAGTTTTTGGTTTAGCGTTAAGAATATCTATGCGTGCAAAAATTTGGATCGCCATGAGTAGGCAATAATGAAAGATAGAGTACTGTAAGTCTTTGCTACTGTTGGTTGTCTCAACCTCTATAGCCCAAATATCCTTCAGAACAGGCAGTAATTTCCACCTTTATCTCTGAATGTCTGTGGAGATTCTCAGTCAACCATTTGGGACTTTAATCTCTGGTTTATCTTTTTTTTTTTTTTTTTGTAATTAGCTAATTATGGGAAGGAGTTGTACCTGAAACTTTGGAACCCCTTTGATAAAGTAGGTTAGAATAAACAAATAATCTGAACAAGGCAGTTTTCTGTGAAGTTAGGGCAAACTTTCCCTATTTGGTCCCCTTTCCCCCAAAACAATGGACTTTGGCTAGCAAAATCCTCTACTGTAGGTATGCTTACTTGGAATCAGTAGCTGGGAATTACATTCAACACATTGCAGAAAATGTTCAAGATGGTGGAAACTGCCTAAACTATAGTTTAGATTAGGGTTGGGCAATTAATTTTCCCAAGGGACCACATGAAAAATTGGAATTTTGTGGAGGGCCAAACCAATATTTTTTTTTTCCTCCCATATTTTGGTGATTCTTCCTAGTAGCTGCCATTTCATTTTGTCTAATGGCAATGTCATCCCTGTGCGCCGTACTCCTTGTTTAAAATCTTGAAGCTGTGTTTTGGAGGGAAGGGTGTTGTTGTTGAATTTAAATACAAGTTGGAACTTCAGTGACTGATATCTAACTTGTTTTCCCATAACAGGCCTGTTCACCAAAGGAGCATGTAAATTCAAGGTGCTTCCTTTATCCCCAATTGAACAAGCAGGATGCCAGAACAAAGTAATGATTACCGAGTGGTTGTGTTTGGAGCTGCTGGTGTTGGTAAGAGTTCTTTAGTACTCCGTTTCATACAGGGGACCTTCCGGGAGACATACATCCCCACTGTTGAAGATACATATCGCCAGGTGATCAGCTGTGACAAAAACATCTGTACCCTTCAGATCACCGACACCACCGGAAGCCACCAGTTCCCTGCCATGCAGAGGCTCTCCATCTCAAAAGGCCATGCATTCATGTTAGTATACTCTGTGACCAGCAGGCAATCCATAGAAGAGCTCCAACCAATCTATGAGGAGATCTGTCAGATTAAAGGAGAGGTTCAGAAAGTCCCAATTATACTGGTAGGAAACAAGAGCGATGGCCCTCAAAGAGAAGTGGGCACCAGTGAAGGGGAAGTCCTTGCCACAAAATGGAAGTGCTCCTTCATGGAGACCTCGGCCAAAATGAACTACAACGTGCAGGAGCTTTTTGAAGAGCTCCTTAATTTGGAAAAGAGAAGAAATGTAAGTCTGCAGGTGGGTGGCAAGAAATCAAAGCAGCAGCGAAAGAAGGATAAACTAAGAAGCAAATGTTCTGTGATGTGACACCTACTGTGTGGCTAAAATAAGAGTGTAGTCTTGATCTTGCAGCACATCTATTCAGAGAAAATTCTGATTATTGAGATTTTCAGAGGTGAAATAAGATGTTAGTGTTAAATGTGGATTGGATTGTTTGAATATTTACTTGAGGGCAGTTGGATTTTGCATGTTCCATTTTGCACAAGCATCAACTATGCTCACCTCAACCAGTTGATACTGTTCTGTGGTCAAGTGCATGATAAAAATGGAATAAATAATTTTAAGCCTGCAATGTGCTAATGCATTTTTATATTTTCTTCAATGTGCAACATATTTTCTATTTTACAAATACTAAGGTGAATTAGCAAATCACAACAGGATTCTACTGAGTAAACCAGTACAATTAGACAGTACTACAGCCAATGCTTGCATATACTTGGAAGAAAAAATAAATGCTTACAGATAGAACTTAACTAGTTATCTGACTACTGCAGATTATTTATATTATTTATGATGGTCCTTCAAATATGTATATTTATAGGAAAGAAACTTTGTTCTTAAGTGTTCCACATTATATGTAAATACTTTGCATGTGGTAATTCTACATTGGCAAGTTTTTATGTGAATGATTAAAATTAAATGAGCTTTTAATGTTATCTATTGACTTTCTAACTGTTAATTGCCCAAGAATGATTTTCCAAAAAGACAAGTTTAGTGGATTTAATTCTGGGGTGGGTGGGTGTTTGGATTTTGGTACTCCAGCATCTTTTATTCTTTTTTATCTTGCTACAGCTGGCATGGAACACCTGATCTTCTAATACAGTCTGTTTTAGCTCACCAAATTAATCCATGAATATAGATTTCAACATGTATTGCATTCATCTATAGACCATTTCTGAATCATGGCTCAGTTCATACAACATCCTACTAAAAAGCCAACTAACTACATCATGGATAAAAGAGAATATTTTTAGCTCATGGTTGAACTGTGAGGTCCTCGATACTTTCTGAGATTGATGGTTTTCTTGAAGATATTTCATTACCAAACTAGTTAACACTGATGCTCTGATGTGCATTGATGATGATGTCTAGTTTGGTAATGAAATGTCTTCAAGAATACCACCAAGTTCAGAGAGCATCAATAACTACATTATGGCTTAATATATTGCTTAGTACATTATGGCTTAGACCAGGAGTGTCAAACTCATGTCATCATGGCGGTGTCATGTGAATATCGGGACTTTTTTCCCCCCTTCGCTAAACTGGTTGTGAGTGTGACTAGCACATGGTACATCTGGCCCGTGGGCCAGGAGTTTGACAGCCCTGGCTTAGACGTATGCTGTGGTCCTTGGAATTGCTCCATTTTACTCTAGTAATAAAATTGGATTTCCATACAATGAATGAGCATTTTTTCTCTCAATTTTGCTATCCGGATATCTGTAGTAATATATTTGTAAAAATAAACCTTTTTTTTTTTTAACAAAGCCAATTCTATGCCAATAGAATTTGAATCATAAAATACTGTACCAATATAGAATAGAAAATTCATTTTGTGCAGTCATATAATAGTTTATAAGCTCATTCTACATTTTATTACCAAATGCCTGCCTCTTCTCTGCTGATTAATACATTTTACACTGAAAATATAAGGAGTCCAGATTCAAAAAATGACGTGTTATAATAAACATATAATGTACCATTTGCACTTAATACAATTCCATAGAGAACATAGCAAGCAATTATAACTGGTATCAATGCCTAAGTAGCATTATCACCTCAGTTGCATAAAAGTGCTGATCCTGAACTAATAAAAATGCTAAATATTTACAAAGTTGCAGACAGCCAAATATGATTTAAATTGGCTATAAACCAGTTTGGCTCTCTGGACTTTGTAAATGAAAAGTATGCTTTTGGAATAAATTGAGTAGAAGACCAAATTATGAGAGACCTGACTTATCAGGGTATGGGTTAAAAAAATCTTAATAGTTATTAAACACAGACAGTAGCATAATTTACCTCAAATAATTTTCTCTGTGTTTTTAGACACAGTTGTTTTTACACATTGTGCTAAATTATGCTTTGTTTTAATCATTTTCTAGCACTCATCATAGTGGCCTATTTCATATATGTTGCACTGTAAACCAGACTTTACAAACCATGTAATAATTATGTGTTCTATTGTAATTTCTTGTTTTGTTTGCTTTGGCTTAGCATAATATTTAAACCCAGTAGCAAACTAAGTTAAATCAAGGGTTACTATTGGGAGAATACACTAAATATTCATATGCTTGTGTCTTGATTAATTACTTCTCTCCACATTTCTAAAATTTCCTGTTTTGTTTGAATTCTTATGACTAAAACTTGGTTTGTAAACTAAACTATAAAAGCAGGATCTGCTCTTGATGAGTATTTCATAGGTAACAATGTTAGCTAGCTAGATGGTTGTAGAAGAATGAGCTCAAGGGTTGATATTGATGACTCTCAGCTAGGTGGTGGGGAAAATCCTATCCTGCATGACTAATGTTTTAATAGATCTATAAAAGCAGTTGGAAAGTGAGGCTATTTCTACAGACTAGCTTTCTGCAATTCTCATTAGCAAATTGCATGGTCTTCTTTCTTGCCTTTAGCCAAGCAAAGAATATGGGTTTGTGCTTGTAAACCAACATTTTTGCTTTGAGTGATTCCAATGACTTGATAACAGTATTCTGTTTTATAGCTGGTCTCCTGAGAATTGTATATGGAAAATAGGCCATAAAGGAGGTGGAACACTTTAAGAAAGATGATGTAAGTTTCAGTCTGCAGGGTATCTAATGATTTGAAAGCAGACTTATTTATGATGCTCCCTCTTGAGAATTGTGAAGCAGGCTATCACAATATATCTTTTAAGTTTACACAATCATGGCAGACAATTGAGGAAGAATCGAGAAGCTTCAAGCAATTTGCAGGATTTAGGTTTGGCTAATCTAAAAAAAGAAGAATTAGGGGTGACATGATAGCAGTAGTCTAGTATTTGAGGGGCTGCCACGAAGAAGAAGGGGTCAAATTATTCTTCAAAGCACCAGAGGGCAGAACAAGAAACAGTGGTTGGAAACTAATCAATGAGAGAAGCAACCTGGAATTAAGAAACTTCCTAACAATCAAGACAATTAACCAGTGGAACAGCTTACCTCTAGAAATCATGGGCACTCCCATCACTGGATATTTTAAAGAAAAGTCTAGATAGCCACTTATCTGAAATAGTATAGGTTCTCCTGCTTGAATAGGAGGCTGGACTAGAACACCTCCAAGGTCTCTTCCAGTTCATTTATTCTATTTCATTTTAGTTTTCAATAAGTGATATTGTACACAGACCTCAGAACCACAAATTAGCCAGTCCCATTTTAACCTAGCTTGTAGTTTGCTATAGTTTAAAGTGTGCTGAGCAAACTTTGTCAGTTGGGCTGAATAAACCATACATAAGATAATATAGTTAAGCTTGTACTGCAGGCATTGTCATAAGCTGCAAAGTATTTGCTAATTAATCATGCTTTGTGCTGCAGCAGACTCAAGCTTACTTTTATTTATTTAAAGAACTTACAGAACTCACCCATCTCAATTTAGTCTCTGTGTGCCTAACAGTGCATAAAACATAAAATAATGTAATATAAAAGGCAGGGGGAAATATACAGCCAGTTGGTACAGCCTTGTCCTATATAATACCCTCCAGGGACATTGGTCTGCAATTCCATTTTGCAGCCACCATAAAATTTATGGTCTTAACACACATCAAATTGGAGAAGATTGGTTTGAAGATTTGTCACATCGCCTCTTTGTTTTTTAGCTGCAAAATGAATCACAGAAACTCCAGTCCATTTTTCTATTTATAGCAGTTCCCAGTCAACACCCATATTTCTCAAATGGAGAAATAATTCTAATAATTCTACCAGGCCTTGGGGATGAGGTGGTGGATCTTTTATTACAGCTGTTATGGTTGATACAATCTGTTATTGGCGGTAGTTGGTGTTCTTTCTGCCGATTGTATTTATTTTCATATGTGTGGTTTTTACTTGCAAAATTTGATAAATAGAATGAATTTATTCATAATTATTTAAAATGATATGTAATATTTTTATTACTCAAAATAGTTATATAATTTATTTCTCAAAAATACTTGTTAATATGTGAATAATGCTTGGAACCATTACAACACAGGTGTCAAACTTGCGGCATCACACTGTCATCATGTGACATTTTGTGAAGTTTTCCTTATTTGCAGAGCTGGGATGGGCGTGGCCTGCACATGACACATCCGGCCTGCAGGCCACCAGTTTGACATCCCTGTTACAGTCTTCTGGTTCCAGGATCAGCATAGGTCAATTGACCTTAGTTCGCTCTCTCTGCCTTTCTCATTAGCTCTTGCAGAAGGGAAGAACTGTAACTTGGTATGCATTGCTCAGGAAAAAAAAAAATCTTCCTATCATTATTGTAAAAAAGTTTTCAGTTCATTTGTGGTTTCTGGCAGTCTTCTGGTAATATTCCCTGACACTAATTATTTAATATTAGAACAATTGTGTTTTATTTGGATAAAGGGTAGATTATGTCCCTGTCTCTATTTTTTTTAAAAAAAGTTTAACTGTTAATTATCATAAATTTTCCTCATTGTTTTAGCTTTACATAGCCTGAATACATTCTGAACCAGTTTGCCTCTATCTGAGACATTACGTTTTTAAGACTTAAAGAGATTCAATTCTTTTATAGCTTTACTAAGGAAAGTCTGTATTTTGTGCAAGGAATTTCTTGACGTGTGAGAAAAAAACATTTTACAGGAAAATAATAGGGAGAAGATAAACATTTTTCAGCCATACAAAAGGCATATCTTTACATATTCTACCAATTTTTTAATATCCCATCATTATGATGGAAAAGGACTGCTCACCCTGGATTAACTATCACAGACCTTTGGTGGTGAGAGTCTGTGTCTGAATTTAAAATGTTTTTAATATTTGATTGGGAGCCACCAAAAGCTTCCTGAAAAATGGGTGGCTATATAAATGTTTTGAATAAAACAATAAATAAATAAAATCCTAAATAGGTACCACAGTACCCAAGTTTGCATTGGATTCCCTTATATGTGATAACAAAATCCGTTCATAGAAAATTGACAATTGTATTGATCCCAGTGCTATCTCAAAGTATAAAAACATGGTTACTAAATAATCATATTTAAACAGTGTTTCCTCTATATTATTTGTCTTATTCTTTCATTAATTCCAAAATATCCATCCTCAGGGATGATAGAAAAAGTATAAAGTTGTTATAGCCTATAAAAACGGATGGAATTGACATACAGTAGGTGAAATAAACACAGTTTTTTTAAATGTGGCATTTAAAAATTGCACTCAGCCTAATCAGGTTGGAAAATTTTCTACCTATCATTTGCTTATTATTTTTGAACAAATGTACGGAAAAATAAATCCATGTTTCTGGTAGCTTGATTTAATCATGTGGTAGCAGCTGAATCATACTTCAGCTTTATGTATACACTTTGCTTTGATTTTCAAGGCCTACTCCATTTAATACATTGTAACTCATAAATATGAATCAGACAGTGTTCTCTAGAGGACCTATTTATTTCTGAAGCCTCTCAAATTACTTCTAACATTATCTATCTAACTCAGTTCTGGAAATTTGTTTTCAGATGCAAACCATGCAGGCAGTAATCTATTTAGAAAAATTCAGGGAGACTCATGGAAAAATCAGAAAATTAGACTCATGGGTTTGAGTTTTTTTATAAATACATAATGTTATTGCATGTAATTACAGTTGCAGTGATTCTTTGATACCCATATGATTAAGTTGTTTGATTCATGCTACCTGATGCTATAATTTGATATCAAGTTTCCCCTTTCTGTTCCCTTATTAATTTTTCTTTTAATGATTAAACTATTAATAGACACATATAGAAAAACTGTCTTGAGTTGTTACTTTATTGGATATAGCAGAAACCCCTTTACCATCTCTTCATTTGTTTATCATGATACCATGCTAACATGCTATGTTTACATTTTTCCGGTTGGATTTACATCAGCACTGAAGAACTCATGAATTTCCTGATACTGAATTCTAAGTTCAGCAATTTCTGATGATTGGTCAAGAAAGATGAGGTTGATAGGAGATGGAATTCAATAATTTGTGATCCAGGGGATCACAAATTCCTAATTCCTGCTTTGGATGTTTAGTAATAGACGCTCTGATTGTTTTGCTACAATGTGCAAACAAGATTTTTGCTTTGTTTTTTTTAAAATCCTCATGGGATTTTAAAGTAGTTGAGATAATGTAAAGTAAAAATAAAACAAACCTAAACGAAACAACGGAAAGAGTGAAAAGATTTACATAGAAAGAGTTTTAAATTTTAAAAAGGAAGAAAAAGAAGGAGGTGACTAGAGCAGATACTCTATTGCAGGGCTGCCAAACTTGTGGCCCATAGGCTAGATGCATCACGCGCTGGCCATGCCTGGTTTAGCGAAAGGGAAAAAAGTCACGATACATCATGTGATGACACCGGTTTGACACCCCTGCTCTATTGCCAGGGTAGGCAACTATTATTCTTTTACAGCCTGTGGACTTCAACTCCCAGAATTCCTCAGTCAGCCCACATTCTGGAAGTTGAAACCCACAGGTAGTAAAGTGGCCATATTTGCCTGTCTCTGCTCTTTATGGGAACATGGGAGATTTTTAACATGGCAATTCATACTGTGGTTTATTCCATGCCCAGATAACAGATAATCAGAGCTGGAAGGGACCTTGTAGGTCATTGAGTCCAACTCCCTGCCCAAGCCAGGAGACCCAACACCATTTCTGACAGATGGGAGTCCAATCTCTTCTTGAAAGTCTCAAGTGATGGCGTTCCCACAATTTCCAAGGACAAGCTGTTCCATTTCTCAACAAAGACAGGACAGGATTTTATTTTCTTGGTCATTGTATTACACTTTTCAAGCTGTAATAGGATGAAGGCAGTATTATTTTAACGTAGGGGAGCTTCCAAGTACACTTATTTGTAATCCAGTCTTAGGATGGTAAGTGAGAAGATGATCAATTAGAATAATCAAATTTGTCATGGACAAGCAAAGTCATCCAATGAGTCAAACTCAAGGACCAAAGTATAAAATAGAACATTCTATTTCTGGTACTGAAACCTCCAGGGAAGTTCGATTATTATCAGTGACCTTTTTCATACAGTAAAAGGATATTTTCTTTTGAAACCAGCTTAAAAAAAAATCCTTCCAAAACAAAAGCTGCTGTCTTTGAACTGATGGCTCATGATCCATCTTGATCTTGATTAACTTAGACAGTAGCATCCCTCCTGCTATACAAGCATAATTTTAAGAAAGAATATATTTTCAAACTCTGCTTGTTTTCTATACATATTAATAGGCCATCAGAAACATTTATAATTATGAATAATATTATTTGGATGCATGGTATTTCTGCTCAAAGAGAAAACATGTTATATAGACCTTCACATCTTTTTTTAATTTGGAATGATGCATAGAAGGAATATCTATAAATGTGTTAACAGTAATAAATCAATGGGTTCATGTCAGAGTAACAGGAATGCTTCTATCCTAATGGCTTTAGTATCATCAAAGGGATCAACAGAGGTATAGAAAGACAGACATATCTAAAGGGTTTTCTCCCAAATTTGTCACATAGCATTTGATAAGTGCCGGTCTCTTGAGTTACTGGTTAAATATGTCAAAATGAAAAGGAAATAGCATTTCATTCCAATTGAATAGCAAAATAAGAGTATATATCTTTGTGGCTTGTGTGATGGGCTGATTTGAGAAGAATCATACTAATTATTAAAACAAATTGCTCCTTCGGTGGAAAAACTAAGTTTGGCTTATTTTTATTTATTCATGACATTTATATCCATTATAGTATGTTCATTTTTAAAATCACCCTAAATCATTATATATGACTTGTGCAGAGAATATGGATATCCTAGATCCAGGATATCTTCATTCTCCCTTCACCCAATTCTGAAGAATTAATCAGCATCCTCTGAAAAACTATCATATTTTACTTTCTAAATATTGATTTCTTTTTAAAAGATCTGATAACTACAGGTGATCCTCAACTCAATGTTCATTCAAACTTATAATGGTGCCGAAAACAGTGACTTATAATCTGTCCTCACACTTAGTATCCCCACTGTCCCATGACCAAACTTGGACACTTGGCAACCAGCGTGTATTTATGATGATTGCAAGGTCCTTTGGTCACGTGATCACCATTTGCAACTTCCCAGTTGGCTGCTGACAAACCAAGTCAATGAGGAAAACCAGATTCACTTAATCGCCTCATTCACCTAACAACTGTGATGAATTTGCTTAACACCAGGGCAAAAGAAGGCCATGTAATTGGGTGTAACTCAACAACTGCTTTGCTGGGCACTTATATCTTGGAGGAACTCTCATGGACTATGAATGCTAATATGCTTGTAAAGAAGACACAGAAGAGGCTGTACTTCCTGAGAATGTTCAGGAAGATAAATCTCAGTATCTACTTCTGTCCTACAACCACAGCACCATTGAGAGTGTCCTGACACACTGCATTCTTGTATGTATGGGAGCAGCTCTGCAGCAGACAAAAAAAGCTCTACAGATAATCATTAAAATTGCACAGAATATCATTGGGTTTCAGCTACCAGCCCTGGATGACATCTTTGCATCTCGCTATTTGAGGAAGTTGCACAACATTCTCAGAGATTCTTCCCATCCTGCTTACAATCTTTATGAACTGTTGCCTTCTGGCAGAAGATACAGAACCATTAAAACTCAGACTACAGTTTTTATCCCAGAGCTATAAGTGCACTTAACAATGAACTTAAGGACCACTATCAATGAGCTTTTCGACAGTATTACTTAGTCTGTTGTGTGGATGCTTGTGTGTTTTTAGGAGGCGGAGAATTTTGGTGTGTGGGAAGGTGTTTGGGGATTGTCATGTGTGTGCATGTTGAGTCTGATCTCTGGGTATTATGTGAATTTTGTTGTATGTATACTGTATACAATGACACTAAAGAACTCAATTTAATTCAATTCAATGGAAATTCTGGGTCCCAACTATCATCGTAAGTCAAGAACTACCTGGTTTTCTTTCTCACAAAATGTATATTCACCGAGTGAGGCTTCCTCTAACATAAATTGTACTTGCTGCTACCAGCATGATTCCACCACATTTCCAAATACCTTAAAGAGTTGCTCTGCTGTTTTGCAAATTGTTCATTCCCTGCGTGATTGTTCTTTCCATTGCTTTGACCTTCAGCCAGATCTGTCTGCCTCTTTTTCTAGTTCATATCTCAGACAGCCTTTTCAATACTCAACCATACTTTGTTCCATGCTTTTTCAAAAAAAAAAAAAAATCCCTTGCAATAAAATTGTGATTTGGTTTTCTTCTCCAGAAAGCACATGCTTTTTTTTGAAATTGGATGATGTATAGAGGAAAAAATTGTATGCTATCTGCCTTTAGATCTGCTTCTTTGATCTGGAAACCTGCAAATGTATTGAGAGCACAGCTGCCAGAAAATAGCATTTTAAAAGGACCAGTAGCCCACAAAGGCATATGGCATGTTGAGAAAGTTGGCAGTGACTTTTTTGTCACTTCCCTCCCGGCAATAGACAAATTGTGTGTAGCTACTCCCATTGCACAGGATGTTCTTTTCTATTTTCCTCTGCAAATCCTGGACTGTGAACTTTTCAAGAAGGCTGTCACATTGTATTATTATTTTTTAACCCCTCCTTGTTCTGCTTGTCAAAGTCAGTATTTGGCTTGAGTTTTGAATTCATGTGCCAAGAAGGCTGGGCAGGCTCTCTGCAGTCTGGTCACTGCTGTGCTGGATGCCATGTCCTGCTTCTCGTTCACATACATTACACATAGTATGAGACAGAGTAATTATGAGTCTGATGATAGATGGATTTACTCTGGAAGTACATTCCATTATTATGAATTCAGTTGGTCTTTCTCATAGCAACAACAGATTTCTAAAGATTTTGGAAAAGATGTTCTCAGCCAGTATTTCCAGAGTGCCATGGGCACACTATTGGGGATTTTTTTTACATTTTTATATTTTTTAGTTGTATTTTTTGTCCTTTTGGCAGTCTGAATGTGAATTGGACATAGTAACTATCCTGTGTCATAAGAACAGATCTCTTATATAGTCATAATTTAGAATTGCTCTGCCAAGAAGTGTTCAGAAAAGTATTAATTTGTTTATGCGGTAATAGCAATAAATCTAAGCAACATTTTATTTTGAGCCTAACACACTCTCTGACATGACTGGATCCTCTTATTTGACTTCAGTTTGTCAAGTATTAGACTCAGCATAGAAATCACATCAGATCAAATAGATGGTTTGTAATTCTACAGCTGTATTCCAAATATGGCATGAGCAGTCTTTCAAAGGCAGGCTCCAAAATTTACAATAAGAATAAAAAGATTATCTACAAATATATTCCAAGAAGGGAATAGAAGTTTTGGAAAAAGGAAAATCTAGGGTTTTCTGGATTCCATGTAATATATTCATGGTGCTGCGCAGATAATGAATATCAATAATTAACATGAAAGGAAAAGATAACTAATAGGAAAGACTTTCTATCTCTAACTCCAGCAGATGAAAAACTTGCTTGTGTTTAGGGACAAAAAGTTCATATTTTTCTTTAACATCCAATTTAACGTTCTCATTTATAGCTGTGCATTATAAAAGGTGACACAAACATTGATTAAGCTGCAATCTTTTGTTCTGCCTTCATTTACTGTAATGATAATAATAAAGTTTAGTCTAAGGTATTCTGTTCTAAGTATTGTCATAACTAGGTGAAGGACTCTTCTGCTCATGTTTTCTATACGACAAGTCACTTCTTTTAGGAGGAGCACAATGTTATCCAAAATAAATATTGGGGCTAATATGGGATCACCTATTGATAAGATTTGAGCTGTGCTTGTTATTCACTATTCCTATCCTTACCATTTACAAATGATGATTTAGGATATTTATGATATCTCTGGCTTGGACCAGGGTGACACTGTGTAACATGCAGTGGTGGTATGCTACCAGTTCGGACTGGTTCAGCAGAACCAGTAGTAAAAAAGCCAACCATCAGCTGAGAGGAAAAATAAAAGCCCAGGATTGCCCCCACTTACCCGCCTCTGCGTTTTTCTCTTCTGTATCCTCTCAACTGATTGGCGCTGCAGGTTTAAGCTGGTGGGGAAAGCTGCGCCAGCATTAGGCAAAGCACGCCCACCAAGCCACGCCCACCGAACCGATGGTAAAACAATTTGAATCCCACCACCGATAAGATGTCATCTATGGATGATGGATGTCCTCTCTCAGTGGTTTCATAAACAACGGGGGAGATGAATGAGCCCCATGGAAACCCCATTACATATGGGATCAAGCTTCTTCTCCAAATATTGGCTGAAACTACCAGTTTAGGTGGGAACAATCCACCTTTAAACAATGCCCCCAACCCTTGTAGATATCCAGAAGTAGTTGAGTAGTCGTTATTAAACACTGCTAAGAGGTCAATAGGACCAAGATGGGCATATTCCCCAATATAGGTCATGATAAAGGTCATTCAAGAGCAACAAATGCTATTTCTGTTTTATGAATGAGATTAAATCCCAACTGAAAAAGACCTACACAATCTATTTCCTCTAGAATTCTCTGCAGTTGATTTCCCAGTAAGAGAAGGTTGGACTTTCCAATACAGAAGGCTGAGGACTACACAAAAGTGATCAAACATGGATGGATTCAGAGAGTGCTTTATCTCCTAGCATGGATCAAGCCTACCAAATTCAGTATTTCCATGTCTCATTCTGAAGAACAAGTATAGGGCTCAACCTTCCAACAACTTATAGCCATAGAAATAGAAAATAAGCAAAAATTGATCTACTAAGGAGACTCCTAAGTCACAGCTATAAATTCTGCTCTGTTTGGTTAAGGATCATTTATTCTGTCTGAAATAAAAAGAGTTATTTTTGTCTTTGTCCTGATAGTCAAAAGTGGTGCTTCAAAGGGCAACTTTTCATAAAGAGATGATGCCATCTACTGGCTAACTGTGATATTACAATTCTGGGGAAAAGACCAACAGCAGTGGAGGGAAACTGAAAAGTTCACCTTTGGCACGCATAACCCATGATTTATGTCAGTGGTCCCCAAACTTGGCAACTTTTAGACTTGTGGACTTCAACTCCCAGAATTTCTGGGAGTTGAAGTCCACAAGTCTAAAAGTTGCCAAGTTTGGAGACCTCTTGTTTATGTAAACAAGACTTCAGCTCCCAGAATTTGCTGGGGAAGCTTTGCTGGCTGGGGAATTCTGGGAGTTAAAAGTCCGCTGGGTTTAAAGTGGCCAAGGTTGGAGACCACTGTTCTAGAGTCACCCAAATATAAGTTTATTAAACCAAATGGCTGTATTCATAGAGCACACTGACTCCAAACAAAGCACACTCTATATCAGTAATCACATACCTTTAATTAATTTATTAATTAAATTTACATGCCACCCATCTTAAGTTTCCAGGAAATAATACATGTAGCCTTCCTGAGACCGGTTGTGTATTGGAAACCACTTTGAAATTCATTTATACTCGGGCTGGGATCTGTTTCTAAAATCCTATAAAATTGCAAGAATAATGGCGTGTCTAAGGTCAGGCTCTGATCGGTCTGAAGTTTCCCCATAAAATCAAGAAAATCCCATTCAAAAATTGACATTTCTTCTAACAGCTCCTTCCTGGGACGCCGTACGAGGGGCAAATTCATATTCTCCGAAGAGCCACTGGAAGGACAGGACTTGGCCTCCTGAGTCTCTAAGCCTCCTGTAGAAATCTATCTACTCCTTAATAGTCGAAAAGCACTAAAAAGGCACATAAGTCAACAGAGTCCCTCCTGGGAGCTACCGGCTTGTCTTAGTCAGACGACCGAGCGATCAAGATCCTTCCCAGCCTGCCTGGAACCCGAAGCGCCGCCCGGATCCGCGAGTCTCCTGTCGGGGCGAACCTTCCACGTCCAACCGCTCGGCGTTGTAGAAAACCGGGGCCGAGCCGAGCAACTGCGCCCGTCTCGCCAGCCCAACCTGGCACTTGGCCGCCACGAGGCGCGGAGCGGGCGAGCAGAAAGGAAGCCTCTCACGGCTGGGCAGGGCGAGCGGACGAAAGGAGCTCGGCGGCGGCGGTCCAGGAAGCCCTGTCGCCTTCCCCGCCCGGGGCCAGGCGGAGCCAGCCGCGGAGGAGGAAAGGAGGAGGAGCGGGTGAGAGGTCGACCAGCTCCGGTCGCCCATAGAGACGGAGGAGTCCCGAGTGGCGAAGAGGGCGGAGGCGTGTGGGGACGCCGAGGAGGGACCCGCGGACGGTGAGCGGCGGGGCGGTTTTGGGGGAGAGCGGGAGGGTCTCGGCGAGAGGCAGCGTCTTTTTCTCTTCCTCCTTCCCTGCCCCGGGTTTTGTCTCCGCCTGTCGCCATTGCGGCGACGGCTGGCGGGTGAGGACTGCCCCATGGCTCCTCTGCCCCCCCCGCTGCCCTTCGTCCCTGGCTGGCGGCGTGGTTACAGGCGGCGACGCTGGGCACCACCGGGGGCGCCTGACTCTTTCCCGCCGCTGCGGGGCGCTGGGCGAGGCGTGGTTGCGGCGTGGGGACGGCGCTTGGAACCACTAGGCCACCCGTCCCTGGCGCTGGCTCGCCTGGCTGGCCCCGGGTTCCGGCTGCGCTTGCGAGGGCGGGGAATCCTATGCGGCCGGCGACCCTCGTTTTCTTCTCCCGCGAAAGCCGTCCGTGGTCAATTAGAAAACACAGGCGCGTTTGTGCGTCCAAAGCGCATGGGGGACGACCAGGCAGACGCCGTTGCGAAGCCGAAGACCCGGGCCTGGGCACGGAAGCAGCTCCAGGTTCTGAGGCAATGAGCCCTGCCTGCCCTTGGCCTCCCTAACCGGTTTCACGGAGCCTCAGCCTGTCATTTCGTTATCTCGCCTTAGAGTCACTTAAAGGAACTTGGATTAATTTCTGTGTCTTCTTCCCAAGCTCTTTGACTTAGCCGGCTGTCCCCACGAAGGAGTGAGCTTGTCCCCCAGGCTTCCCTGGGCCCTTATTTCAGAAACTGCAGAGAATTCGTGTAGAAAAACTCGACATTGCTCTGGCCCAGGGGTTGCATTAGCCTGTGTTCATGTTCGGCAAGTTTGCCTTGCTTGTGAGAATGTATGGCACATTCGGCCCACTTTCCCCAAAGACAATCGCCCAGAAGTTAAATATGTTTGGGCTTGAAATTTAAAAGTTCTACTGGCTTCCCTCAGTTAAAAAAGAAAAAGAAAAAAGAGGTGTGGTATGACTATCTTATGCAGACAAGGCCCGAAGGAGAGAAAGCTTCCTTGACTCTCATCATCCTAAACACCAGATTGGAAAATCAATATGTGGCAGATTGGTTTTGCCTTGAGGAGGGATCACTATTGTTTGGCTAGAAGACCCATCTTTGTCCTATTTGGTACATTGGCTGCAATATTTTGTAGATGGAGGTTTCCTATTCTGTACTGGTTGTCCAGCGGTGCACGGATGCTATTCTCTCATTGGTAAAATGTTATAATTCATAACCCTAATTCATGCTAATTCAGTTGCTGGATTTCTATACATATTTGTAGTTATAGAAAAAGCCATGGATGGTAGCTGGAGATCTTAACTTTTTTAAAAAATAGTTTTTATTGAAATTAAGCTTTAAAAACATAAGAATGGATCCAACTATTAATGGTATACTTTTTTCTATTGGTGATGTTTCAGTAACAGCTGGGTGTCAACAAACATAATTTGTATTCCGTATTTTGGCAAAAATACACAAGTCTTCTATTTCTACTTTTGGAATCTTTTTCAAAATGGCAGAATTTTGGGAAGAACAAATTATTTGTACACAACCTAAAGAGAAGAAGCAGAAGAAAATAGTTATCAAGGGGCCTCTTCCACTGTCTGCTTTCCCTTAAGCTGCTTGTATGTACTATTAAAAAAAATCCCTACAATTTGTGAAAGTGAGCCGAATGAGACTCCACCCAGTACTGAGGATGTTGTAAGAAGAGGAAAAAAGGAAGTAATTGTTCCATTCTGAACGTTAGGTAACTCTGGAGCATATGCTGAGAACAGTACACCATTACAAGTGAAATATCTGCTGAATAATAATTGCATTTCCTCCCCAAAGTAACAGTAGGATTGGCAGGAATCCACAATCTAGGCTTTCTAGGCTGCTATAAGAGACAGTTGTCATTGATCATTCCCATAATGCTCTGCATGAGCAGAATCATTGAGAAAGGAAGTGGGCCTCTCATAATCTCCCTTAGTGTTCATCTTTCACTGATAGTGATTTCTATCTGTTCCAAAGTTCAGCACGATTGAAATTTCAAGTTAAAAATATACTTCTCCATCTTTCTGGAGAGAATTTTTGTATCCTCAACTCTACTGCAAATTCAGCCTCACATTTCCAAGTTCAGAACTGAAGAAGGATTTCTCTTTTGTTCTGACACTTGGCAAATAAATTTGTGGAGGCTTGATGTTGGGAAGCAGTCACAAGAAAATGGGACAGCAGAACATTAGGGAGTTGTTGAACGTGTTCTGTCATGCTTAAAGTTGATTTTGTTTGTTATGGAAATGTTATGGACTGACTAGTAAAATCCAACAGAGTTGGATTAGTTAGCTTCTTCTTTTTAGTAGCTATTTAAGACAAGCTCTATTTAAATTTTTTTTAAGTTAGAATCCCTCCCTTATGCTTGCTTTATATCATTATAACTGTCAGGACATATAACTGTCATTCTAAAATTGCAAATATTTGGATCAGTGCAGAGTCATACCATCAGTCTAAGTGGCTGAGGAACTCAGTAGTCTTGGTACTACTTCCAAGGAATCCCAGAGTTATAGGATAAAATAGAAGTTTTTTAAAAAATCATCCTATGGTAAATAATTTCCATACTGTTGTAAAGAATACTAAATGGCTGGGCCCATGAAATTATCATAGTCAAGTTCAACTCCTCTGACACAAACATACACACACACATAAATAAATTGATGTCAGTGGCAATTTGAATGCCAGAATTTGTTTTTCTTTTAATTTTAGTCCTTGGTGATGAGTTAAGATTGAAAGGATTGTAAGGGGTACTCAATACTTCAATTTTACCTCAGAATTTAAAAGTTGTTATGGTTTTGATTCTACTGCGGACAAATAAATCCTATATTACAGTTTCAGGATTTGCAGAATTTGATTATTTTATATTATTGTGGAGATTGACTATATTTCACAATTCTGCTTTGGTTGGCTTCAGCATTTATAGCAGTAAAGAAATATTGTATTGTTTTATCTGCAGACAAAATTTGTAATACAGTAGTCTGCTGTTGATCTCCACCGGTCCATGCTAACTGGATTTGTGCTTTGCATGTCCCACAGTTTGTTCCATCACAATTTACTGAATTATATTACATTATAAACTAAATTACATAACAAGATATAAAGCAGATTTCTAAACCACAGTTGATTGCATATTCATATAACATGCTCACTACTAAAGTCAAACAAACAGTGTATGGCTATTATATAAACCAGGCCAGTGTCTCAAAGGAACTGCATCAGTTTGCTATATTGTATAAAGATTAATGACACAAGCAAGGAATGTTTTTCAAGGTTGGAAAGTTACTACATAGCTGAATAAGAAATGAATGAGTTATGCTATGGAAATAAGGCAAAATATAATTTTTCAAATGCAAGTTATTGCTAAAGTATTTAGTATTTCCAACCTTCCATGTAGTTCACAGCCTTGGCACTATAGAAACTGCGTTTATCAATAAGTATCTGTGTCTCAGGCTCAAAGTCTGCAATGAATGGACCAAGCAAGGGTTTGTTTGTTTTTTCACTTCAGGTACATGAGATAAATAACTTTAGATTATAAGATCCCACAACAGTCATTTGCAGGAACAGAAAATAATTTGGGATCTGCTTTCTTTTTCCTTTATAAAAAGAGACAGAATTATGCTCAGCTCCTCCTGTTACTTCCTACAGAAAAGCCAGTAATAACATTTGCTTTGCTTTTCTCCAGAGAAGAAAAACTCACATGTGCTAGGTGAGTTCCTCAGAAAATGTCCGAATTCAGATATGGGCTTTTTACAGTCTGCGGGCCACATCCAGCCCTTCGGCTCTTCCTGTCCTGCCTGCAGCAGTGGCAGCAAAGGGTGGGATTTCAGTGTCAGCAGCAGGGCATGTGGGATGGGGGCAGGGCATCAGCAGCCCGATATAGCAGACCCAGTTTCTCATGTGCCCCTTGGGATAATTGATTGCCCACCCTTGCCTTAACTGCTAGTAATATGCTTCCTTATCTTTCCATTGAATGTTCTTCAGCAGTCCATGTGTACCTGTCTATAAGGAGGCATGCTGGCAGCAAATGGGTAAATGGATGGATGAATAGATGGATGGATGGATCATCCATCTGGAAGTAAGGCTGAGTAAGAAAAGAACCCTGACAGATAGTAGATAATAGCAAATGAAGTAAAATTCATTTCAACAAAAAGTATACACTATAACTGAAATTATACTAAAATGTTAATTTGAACTCAGTTGTTATCTTTATCTCTAATTTGCAACCTAAACATGAAATAGCATCATTCAATTCAAGTTGAAAGAAATGCAGTTTTATCCATTAATGTGCATAAAGGTGGACTGATATGAATGCAGATTAGCTTAGACAGTGGTAGAAACATATAGCAAAAAGCACTTGGATGCTTTGTGAAATAAAAACAAAGTTATAGCCACAAGATTAATGTGATAAGCTGCAAAACCAATCACTCATTCAATCAAATAGAAATATAGCATCAGACCTATATCTTTTTTTAATCTTGCAAGACTGGTTTAGCAAGAAAAAAAATACTAAAGATAGAAAGATGATATAAGCTCACATATACGACATGTCTCTCATATAAACAAAAATAATTAAATAGTGTATCAGCTGTGTCTATATTTTGTTGACTGCTAGTCATAGATAAGCAATTAAAACCAAAATGCTGACAATGCTCCTATATTAAATGCAGCATCCAGTTTGCCACTAACATGTAGCCTTCTCCAATATGGTGTCCTTCAGATGAGTTGAAGTTGTGTTGTAATGGTTAAAGTGTTGGGTTAGAAGCTGGGGATCAAAGTTCTAGTCCATCTCAACCACATAAACTCACTTGATAGTTTGAGGTCAGTCAATCTCTCTCTGCCAACTTTCTACACAAGGCGTTTTTTATGGAAAGAAATTTTAAAAAAGAGAACTCTATGTGCATTGCCTTGCTGTTTTAAACAAAAGAAGATTGTCATAAATACTAACTTGAAAATATATGATTTTACACTAATGAATGGCCAACTTGAATTTTAACCACTCCACAGGAGTTCCTTCCCTCTATCGAAATTCATTTGCAAAAAGATCCTTTTGTCTTTGAATGGCTGGCAAATCATCAAGGATTTGCCAAACAACCTAATTTCAACTGTGGCCCTGCATCTGAAAACATTAATAACATTAAATATAAAAATCTGAATCTTCTATGAGTTCAGGCTTAGATTTAACAACCATGTACAGTATAATGGAGCGATGGACAACTTTACAACCTCTTCAAATCCCAGAATTCTTGAGCCAGAGACAAAGCTGATTTAAATAACTGAATCCACAGGATGAATTAATACATCTGGCCAAATCAAAATGCAGCTTGTTTGTTGGAGGTTTTGTGTACTGTATGAACCCAAGTACTTCTGATTTATTTAAACTATAATGCTACATAAAATCAAGTCAATAAATAGTAAAATTTCTAAAATCATCTGCGGAGAAATCTTCAGTCTTAGGCTTTGTTTCTTTTTAAAGCTTGCTATGAGATGTTTAATAATATTTTGAGATGAAGTGAAACTGAAAATACAGATAATGCCACAAAGTTAAATCAATATTCAGACAATTTTGTTAAACCATAACATTGAATTAAATGATGAATTTCAACAAAGTTAAGTATGAAAAACTGATTTTAAGGTGGAAAAGGAGACTCAAGGGTTTTATTTGATCACAAGCTAAATGTAAGCCAGCAGTGTGATTCATCTCATAAAAAAGCTAATGCTAAAAAGACAAAGATTTGTTCAAAAATGAGACTTTAAAAGTTCTCCAAGCGGAATCCCGTTTTACTTTCCATATACTTTTTTCAATTATCACAAAACCTTGAAAGTTCTGTTGATTTTCAGGTTATATGCAAAGATGGACCCATTACTGTTTTTTTTTTTTTCTCCTGTCAGTTTGTCATCTTATTGTTAGTTACCTTGCAGATCTTAAAATTCGAAGGTGCAATAAATATATTTTAAAATAATTAGACAATTAAGCTCCATAAAAAAACAAGTGCACCACTGATGCAGGAGCAAATATGACTTTCACCTTTTATTATGTTTTTCCAATCATTCTTAGAACCTTAGAAATACACTGGTCAAATGTTCCACAATCAGATATTATATATATCTAGGATGAATAAAATATATGCTAAGTAAAAAGTGTCTGACTCCTTTTGCGTGACTCCTTTTGCCTGCCCAAACTGCAATCAAATTCCAATTCTAGAATATAACCCTATAGGGAAAATCCTCCAATCTTCTTAGAAAGATTTCTGCTATGGCATTAAGCCCTCCTTTCAGTGGTATGTGCTTCTTTATTCTTGAAAAAAATCTGCCCTGGTTGCCAACAGGTTTCTGGGTCAAATTGAAGCATAGTGCCAATTATCGATTTACCAATTAAGTACTATCACTTTTTAAGCCTTTTACAGTGCAGCACCAGGATATATTTAGGTGCTTGCCAAAATCAAATCAGCTCTACCAGTCTAGCTATTTAGAATAGTCTCTGGAAGTCCTCTCTGAGGTTTATAGGTCATAGGCCAGATGATGGTGGTAGCTTTTATTTTAAAGAGCACTCTGTCCCAAATGTGTGGATGGTCCCTGCTCAACAGAAGTTTCAAATACAGGACCAAACAGCAGCAGACATTTAGCATTTAAGTTATATGAACTGTATCCTTGATATAGCAACTTTGTTCTTGTTTGCATTTTAAAGAATTTTTAAGAAATAATTGCAGAGAAGTAATTATATCTATACATCTCCCGGCAGGATAACAAGAATTTTAGTTATTAGATATTTAAATTTCAGAATCCTTACTCCAGGAACCTTCTAGTGCTAATATGGTATCTTTAGGTTTCTGTATTCATTATTGGTTTTAAACTACCAGTAGTCCTCATTAAATGAGTCTAATTGGGATTAGAATTTCCATCAATAAGCAGTGCGGTTATAAAGTGTCATCATGTAAGTGCATCATTTAGCAACATAAATCCTGACAGTTGCTGTTGCTATTGTTAAATGAGGACCACATGTGATTACAACTTGAGACTTCCTGCTGACTTCCAACAAGCAAAGTCAGTGGGGAAGCCAGCAGGAAACCTTTGGTAGGCAGTTCAGAAACAGGCCTGCAGGTAGGATGGGTATTGTGGCCTGGTACAAGCACAGTTGGGCAGAGAGATTGCTGTGGCACAGCGTGAACATGCTTGTGTAGGGGAGTGCTGTGACGCTGTGCAACAGTGCATTAAGTGTTGAGAGACTGGTAGGTGGAGTAGCTTGGTGTGAGCATGGCCAGGTAGACGATGCAGTGGCTAGGCATGGCCAAGTGGACATGCACTATGGAGTCCAGGCAGGGAGGTGCTGCTGTGCACACTACAGGATCCAATATCTCTGAGACCTCATACTTTTACAGGAACAGGAGCAATTTAAATTTTCCCTGTCAGCTTCCCCTTTGACTTTGCTTGTGGGAAGTCAGCAGGGGGAGGTTGTAAACAGTGATAACATGACAGCAGGATACTGCAACTGTTGTAAGCGCAGGCTGGTTGCCAAGTGCCTCAACCATGATCATGTGAGGAAGGAGTGCTGTGATGTCCGCATAAATAGCCCTCATTCAGCACCATCATCATTTTGAACAAACAGCTAATTCAAGTTCTTAGGAAAGGTCGTTATCACAAAATCATAAATCTTTTCCTGGAAAACAAAGATGTACAACTCTGACTTACACTGCTCCATTTAGTCCAGATGTGAGTATTAAGTCTCTTGACTGCTATGTTTAAAGAAAGAATCACTGGCCAATGACTACAGTGAGTGATAGTGATTAATGTTATCACCAGAGAAGATTGGATTTTAGCCCATTTTTCCAGCACTGAAGGAAGTACTAGCATTTTTAAAAACATAAATGTGATATGATTTTTCTGAAGTTTAACATAGCCTTTTCTTTGTTTCATTTACTGCCACCAGAAATAGGCAAAAAGAAAAAAAGACAACACCTTTTGGTAATTTTCCAGCAAGTCTAAGTATTAGCACAATGTCAGGTTTCTTTGGAAGGGGAAGAGAAAATAGGGGTTGAGAGCCACAGATTGTTTCTGATCAGACTGCTTCAGCTTTTTAGAATCTTTAGGCAAGCTTGTTTCATCCCAAGATTCCTGATAAAGAGTTTTCTGGCTTACGAAATGTATTCTGTTACTTAGCAACAGCTTTTGCTCTTCATCATTTTAGTGTCTCAAACTAACTAAAATTCTCCACATGAAATTCAAGGTATCTTATAGTTATTGCAATAGTACTAAAAAGAGAATCATATAAATGGAAAGAAAACCAATTTAATTACAATCTAGAGATTAAAAATGACAAGTGTAAATTATAGATTGGTTTTGTACATCTCATTCATATATGTTAAGACTCCTATCCCTGAATGAAAGATAGAATATAAAACTAATAGACTTACATCTGTGCTGTTTTTCCTAAACTAATCCTAAACCATGTTAATTTAGTGGTTTGATTATTTATTTATAGAGTTACAGTGTTGGGCCAAATACCTTTCATGCACAAAGAATCACATTAAGATCCAGTTAAACTAATTTATTACTTAGCCTATACACAAAAATCTAATGATCAATTAACAGCACTAAATTGGCACTACATAAATTAATGGAATTCAAGAGGGGCTAAATTTGGATCGCTTGTGGGAATGTTCCAGGCTGATTCCTCTCTTGAGTCTGCCCCCAGGTTCTGCTTGTTCTTCTATAATGCCTGAATCAGGCTGTGGTCAAACACTCATACAATATAGGATATTTTAAATCTAAAGCAGGTATCGTGCTCAAGTTCTCATTACCAGTCAGTGGGGCCACATTCAAGCTTATGGAGAGCCTTTTTAATTTCTTCCCAGTAGATAGTAGGTTGTGTGAATATGGTGCTGGGAGGGAAGCTTGCGATATCAGTAAGGTAGTATAGTTTAGGGATGAGAAATAATCCGTTACATTAAGGACCATTTGATCTTGCAGTGAGGAGGAAATTCTCTCTCTTGTCTGTGAAAAGGTTGCAAATATATTTAATACAACTTAAGTTTTTCCTTTGTTTAAATAAATTTAATTGGCAATTTTAAGACTTGCGGACCTAAGTCTTAAAGAGCTAAACCTTAAAAGTTGCCAAGGTTGGACAGCCCTGGTTTAAATAACCAATATATCTCCAACACAAATATGCACATGGAATTTTGCCTCATGTGCCAAAGTGACACCACTGAACTGTTTATTGCATGGACTCTTCATGTGCTCCTCTGTGCCTCCTCCTGAAAGATATTTTCTATAGAACTCACTGAACACATCAGGCACAGCATTCATTGGTAAGTTTCCATTCCCCAAGAGTATAAGCCTCCTGGCAAGTTATTTAGATTTAATTTCATGTTCATGATAGAATTTTGTAATAAAAGTCAAAGCAATCATCTCAGTACTATCAAATGTGTTTGAAACTGATCTTTTATTGTAAGGAAGACAGAAAGCAAGCCAGGATTGAAACTGAATATTGACGGAACTGGCAGTAACCCCGCATTTAACTCTATGAAATTTACATCTATTTATGTGTGTGTAAAGAGAGAGAGTAGAAATTTTGAACAGAATAATTTCATACCAAAGGCTTGAATAGTGCTTTGTCTTTCAAGCTATTTTGATATAAGAGTTGTTTTTCTAGAAGAGAAAGTGAAAAAAAGCCAATATAGGATTTACAGCCATGTTGTACATTCAGTTCAGTTAAACGTTGCATTTTTCTGTGTCAACACATATGTGATTGATGCCATTGAGAACATTCTGATTTATAAACCACAATGGCTGAAAATTGCCTTATGCACAGCAGAGTGTATGAGTTCAGCCAGTGGTCCACTTGCTTCCTGAACATTATATTCCAATTTTGGCTCATAAACCTTTAAAGAAATTTTAAACATATTTTTTTAATTAAATTATTAAATTAATTAAAGAAACATATTTTTTTAATTAAATTATCACATTATTAATAACCAGAAATATTTAAAAAGAAAAGTCTTTATAGCACTTTTTATTGCTGCAGGAAGAGATATGGTTCCCTGTACAGAGACTTTCTTTTTCTTTCATTATCTATACATTTAATTCCTGATATATCTTTTGTTTTACAGATTTGCTAAGGACCAAGTACACTATTTGGTGGAGAAAGGATTTGAAGCTAAATTACCTGATTTTTGGTGCTTTAAAAGCCCAAGTGTTCCTGTTTTTTTAAAAGGTATTTTTTTCTAAAAATGGCATCCTTATTTTCAAGTTCAGGAATTATGTATCTTTTATGGATCAGTTTGTTGAAAATTTTGTTGGACTGCTTTGTTGGGCTTGGTTTTTTGATCTATTGATTTAAAACAAGGATGTTCAAACTTGGCAAGTTTAAGACTTGTGGACTTCAACTCCCAGAATTCCTGAGCTAACATGACTGGAGGAGAAATTCTGGGAGTTGAAGTCCACAAGTCTTAAAGCTGTCAAGTTTGAAGACCCCTGATTTAAAAGTTACCACAAACTGTCTTGCACCTCTGAATTAGACTAGTAATAAAATGTTGTATAAATAATTAAAAATTGGCTGTGTAGAAATTAAAGGTTATGTATGTATGTATGTGGATCTTTGGTTATTCGGGTTTTCTCCCACGTAAAATTGGAAGTATCTAGGCGATGTTTCCATGAAGTCTCATTCATCATCTTCAGGCTTGTGTCTTCGGCTTTGTGCTTCTCACAGTAATGTGAGCTTGCAGCTGCTTCTTCCTTTTAACTGCTAGTGGGGGTGTGACTTGATTGGGTGGGTGCTTGGCTGTGTTCTGATTGGGTGGGGGTGTGTTCTCATTGGTTGGGGGTTTGGCTGTGTTCTGATTGGCTGGAGGTGTGTTCAGGTGGGGGCTTGGTTGTGCTCAGGTTAGTCTTAGTTGCTGGGGGATTTGAGCTGGTGAGCTGTGACCCTGTTGTTTGGCTTCGCGTTCGTGGTCGTGCCACAGCTTCATGTTGGGTGTCAGTTCGCTTCATGTATGGGTCAGAGGGGTTTGAAGCGGGTAGTGATGCAGCTGCGGGATGGCTTCTGGTCCGTGGACGTCTCATCTTCTGTGTGGGTGTGAGTCTGCTTTCTACGTGGAAGTGTGGTGGTAGCATCTTGTGTGGCCCTCGTGGGTGTGGATCTGATGTCATTCTTCATGTTAGGTACTCATTTGTTAATGAGGGCGGGTTTCCAAAAGGCTGGTAGGTGGAAGGTATCATCTCATTTATTCATGCTGTGTGGGAGTTTTTCTATCTCTATGGCTTCTCTGATTATTCTGTTGTTGAAATGTTCAGTTTTGGCGATAGTTCTGGTATTTTTAGTCAATCTCATGTCCTGTGGCTTTGAGGTGTTGGACCAGGGAAGAGGTCGGTTCTTCTTTTTTGATTGAGTTCTTGTGTTCTTCAATGTGTGCACTTATTCTTCTGTTAGTTTGTCCAATGTATGTGATGGGACAGGCTGTGCAAGGGATTTTGTATACTTCTTGGTTTTCTAACTCGATTTTGTCTTTAGGGTTTCTTAGGATGGTGGATATTTTTCTGTTTGTGCAGAATGTTGTTTTAATGTTGTGCTTTTAGAGGATCTTGCTGATTTTGTCTGTAGTGCCTTTTATATATGAGAGGAGGGCTTTGCCGTTCTCTTGTTCTCTGTCTTGGATTTTGGTTGGGGCTTGTTTTTGGATTAAGTGGGTAATCTTCTTTCTTTGGAATCCATTGGCTGTTAGTACGTTAGTGAGAGTGTGTAGTTCAGTTTATAAGTGTTGTTCGTTGGCTAAGCATTTTATTCTGGAGATGAGTGTCTCAGCTACGGAATTGATATGTGCTGGGTGGTGGTGTGAGAATGCGTGTAGATAACGGTTTGTATTTGTTTTCGCCAAAATACTTCCAATTTTACATGGGAGAAAACCCGAATAACCAAAGATCCACATACAAATATCTGCGAAAACCTCAGAAAACAAATATATATGTGTGTGTGTGTGTATCTTTGGTTATTTGGGTTTTCTCCCGTGTAAGATTGGAAGTATCTAGGCAACGTTTCGATGAATGAGACTTCATTGAAACGTTGCCTAGATACTTCCAGTCTTACGCAGGAGAAAACCTGAATAACCAAAGATACACATACAAATACCTGCAAGAACCTCAGAAAACACACACACACACACACACACACACATATTAATCTATCATCTGGAAGTTATTATAGCTCTTATTTATACATTTACTGTAGTTTTAAATTTACATTCATATATTTAATGTTATCATGATTAAGGTATTTCATAGTATCAGTGATGAAACTTTCCTAGACGTACCACTGATCTCAGTTTTTTTATTGTAAAAGCCAATGGATGGTTTAGAAGGATAACCAGCCAGGGATATTAAGCTGATGACAGTAGGGCAGTAGACAGGAATGTTTCTTTTTTAAAACAATTTTTAGGGAATCAAGAACTGCAAGAGACATAGCAGCAATGAAATGATGTGACTAGAGGGGGAAGGCCAAGATTTTTTATTTCCTGGAGGTGGGGCTTTGAGGGGGTTTGGAACAGTTAAAATTAAGGAAGCTTTAGAAATATAACACTAACAACGTAAAATACAGAAAACTACGATATAGATAAGCCTCGACTTAAACCATGTTACTTAATAACTGAAGTTACAATGGACCCCACCTACTCCCTCCCAAAGATACTTCTAACTCAATTTCGAAATTATAATAGCTGTAGTACCACACCCATGTTCACTTGATTGCATTTTGGGCTCTTGGCAACTGGCTTCTCTTTATGGCCATTTGCAGTGTCCTGCAGTCTCGTGACCCTGATTTTCAAAGTGTTTTGCTGGCTTCTAGCATTTACTTCCATTTTCCAACAAAAATGCCCATTGGGGAAAATTGAGCCAGCTAGCAATCACTGCAAAAAATGTTGCAAAATTGGGGCTGGTCACATTGGTGACCCATGGTGTCCTTTTAACAACCACAGCAATTCATAACTGTAATTATGGACTCAATTTGGTTGTAAGTAGAGGACTCCTATTATCACTCAGTTGTACAGTTTCTGGAGGCAACAAAAAAAGAAGCTAAAGATCAAAAGCAGCCTATGGGTGAACCAAACTTGCTCAACATAGTTTGTTGTTTACTGTATTTCTAGTTCTAGTCATATACATTCTGAACCTTCCTGAGGAATGAAAAAAAATACCTTATATTGGAATTTTAGCACTCTCCCTTTCTCTCTCCCTGGTGTGTTGACTGTGTTGGCAGATGGAAATTTGAAAGTACAAAGTTTTGGGCAAAAATATCAAAATATCAATGAGAATTTATTATCTTGAGCCCAAGTTTAGCTGATTACTTTCTCTTTATAGTGGCTATTGTACTAAGAGTCTCTTCAAGAGTATTTTTTTTCTCTGTCAGATAAGAAAATATATTATTTATAGCTAGCAAAACAGATTGCCCTTTAAATCTAAAATATATTTTAAATATACTGTATTATATGCAGTATAGGGAACTGAGCTGAATTACTGTTACCTTTGTCCACTAGAGGTCAGGCTTCTTCCAGGCCTAAATATTTTGAGACTTGCATAATTTTTCTACCTATAAAGTGTTCTATTTACTAAGGTTAAAAGCTAATCATTCATTTAAAACCAGAACTTGTATTGGGAGAGTGTTGAATTGAAGGAAGAGAGATGATATTTGTGTTGTATGACCTGTGCTTTTCTATTTTCAAGTCTTGGCCAAAGGATACTGGAAAAAAATTAATTTCTGTGGGGAAATGGCTATTTAGGAAACTTAAGGCGATGCAGATGATGCTATTCTGTATTCTGTTTTCACAACAACCCTGTGAAGAAGGTTAGGTTGAAAAATAAAATCTAGGCCGGAATCATTCATTGAAGTATGAAGTCAGATAGAACTGGAATCCTGGTTGCAATTAAACACTAATCGTTAGATGAAACTGGTTCACATTGTTTTCAGTAGTGGTTAAGTGGTAAACCTTAACATAAACATTAAAAATACGCATTAAGTTTGCTCATAGACTGCCAGCTGTCCTCTGCACATAATGTGGTGTGTTTCTGTATCCTTAAATGACTTATCTGGAAATGTCAGATATATAACTTAGCACAACAGGAATCTGAGGACCAGCTCTGTGAGTTCATAAGCACATTAATTACAAGAGCTTTTACAGGGTAGACAGACCCATGTTTCCATCTTCCATTCATTTAGCTTCCCAGTCTTTGAAGAGATTTGCTGTCTATTCAGTTTTCATTTCATTTAATATATGATTACAGGTAATCAGTTGACCACAGTTGAGCCCAAAATGTATGTTGTTAAGTGAGACATTTGTTAAGTGAGTTTTGCCTCTTTTTAGGACCTTTCTTGCCACAGTTGTTAAGTGAATCACCGCAGTTGATAAGTTAGCACACAGCTAATAAGTGAATGTGACTTCTTCAATGATGGTATGATAAGTATGAGTCAGCTGCCAAGCACCTGAATTTTGATCACATGATCATGGGGATACTCCAAAGGTCTTAAGTGTGAAAAACGGTCATAAGTCACTTTTATCAGTGCCGTTGTAACTTTGAATGGTCACTAAATGAACGGTAGTAAGTCAAGGACTACCTGTATTCATTTGATGCATTTGGTTTAAAAATTGAAAACAATAAAAATGAAAAAGAAGGGAGGGGGTTAGTTTTCCAAGATAAAAATATACACTATGGGCTGTGTGTAACCCCCAGATTCCCCCTGGATTCTAGGCCTGCACCTAAACAACTACATTAGCAAAATTAATAAATTATAGGATTAACAAAAACAGTCAAAACATAAAAGGTCCGATCTTTCCTCTTGGAAGTTGTTCCAATTGTCTCACAGCCGCAATATACATTCCCTCCTGAAAAAGGGAAGGCATCCTTTTCTGTCTGCCAAGACACTGCCAACTTCAATGTAAAGTATTATTATTATTATTATTATTATTATTATTATTATTATTATTATTATTATTATTATTATTATTTGCCACATGCCACATGAAGTCTAGGCTTACCTTCTTGTTCTTCTGGCAAAGCCTAGGTTTACTTCCAATCTTTTCTTCACTCCCATAGTTACTAGCAACTGAAGCAGGATCTGCTTTCTGTCAGGGAAATGGGAAGCTAGCTTCTTGCAGCAGTTCCTTGTTCAGATGACTAAAGGGAGCAGGTTATTGTTGCTCTTGTTGGTGCTTACCCTGGAAAGGGATGCTTGCAGCTTTCCAGCAGCTCTTGGTCCCTGGGCAAATTGCAAAAACAGGAAGGTAGATTCATATTTGACACTAAACCATCACATGGTTCCTTTGCTTTTGACTTATCATGCATGACCTGTGAATCATGCAACTATGGTATGTTCAAATTTTAACTGGGTTAGTGTCACTTATTCCACAAATCATGATTTAAGCGAGCCAGAGTTTAATGCAGTACATGATCCTAGCCTATATTTACCTTCTGATCTATTGTCAATATGTGAGTGAGTACTCTGTGGGATCAATACAGAATTATTTGTATTATTTCCTGTTCAAATTCTTGACTAGAATTTCAACACTGCAAGTCTCTCCAGAACATTACAAAATCTGACAATATTATTGTGATACTTTTGTGTGCCTTTCAAGTCAAGAATTATCCTGTAAACACAGATAGCTTGTTCTGTGTCATAATTTCTTCAAACCCAGATAACTTTCTGTGGTTATCTTTGTAATATATATAAGTTAGCCAATGGCTGCTTTTTCTGCCTTTTTAACCACTTTTCTCTTGCACTTCTGTAAATCCTGTCTTTTCAGAGCTTTTGAGAACTAGTATAGAATATAACTGCACGTTCTGCCAGAAATGTGTTGCGATCTTCATCTCAAAGCTCAAAAGACACAAATTATATCTTTGCAATGTTTGTCATAGGAATGGATAAATTTTTGTGGTTTCAGAGCTGTGCATATAAAAAATCCATATAAAAACAAAAATGCCTCTGGTTGGGCTCTGTTGTTAGCTATAAGTCAAGGGAGTTTAACAAATGGTCTTAACAGGAAAACTTATGTTCATCATTTTGGAATTAGAGAATTGGACAGTTGAAACAGCATAACTGTGCTTAAATAAATAATATACGACAATGTAGTTTATGTTCCAATAGTGAAAAAATTATACCCACTACAGTATTTATATACCTTCCCCTCTTTTTAATCATTTTTTTTTAAAGGAGCCAGATAGAAGTGCTCATTGAGGTAGTCCCTGACTCACAACAGTTCATTTAGTGATTGTTCAAAGTTACGATGGCACTGAAAAAAGGGACTTACGATCATTTTTCACGCTTATGACTGCTGCAGCATCCCTATGGTCACATCAAAATTCAGGTGCTGGACAACTGATTCATATTTATGATGATTGCAGTGTCCTGGGGTCATGTGATCATCTTTTGTGACCTTCTGACAAGCAAAGTCATTGGGGAAACCATGTTTCTAACTTAGCAACTTCAGGAATTCATTTAACAACTATAGCAAAAGTCATAAAATGGGGCAAAATTCATTTAACAACTGTCTCGCTTAGCAACAGAAATGTTGGGTTCATTTGTGGTCGTAAGTCAAGGACTATTGTACTTGTGTAATCCTAAGGGATATTTAAATGTTGGCTAATAACAGATAGCCAATACATTGCCATTGGACTGCAACATTTCTGATCATCTAAGGAATTGTATTTCTTGTTAGTATTTAAACTATATGATATAAATAATTCAATATTCTTATTAAAAGAAGATTTAATAATTTGTTTCTAAAAACCCAGAAAATTGTTCTTGTGCTGAACCCAGATTGGTTTAGTTCATCCACTATATTAACCATATGGAAAGTTGTTTGATTTTATGTTAACCCAACTAGTGTGGTTTGTAAATAATGTTGTATTTTAGCGTGGTATAGCACTGGCCTATTGTGCTTTATTTCATAAACTGATGAAACAAAAAAGGATGGAGAAAAGACATCAGATTTGTCAGTCAGTACTTTCTCCTTACCTAATTTTTTTGGGGGAAATAATTATATTTAGCATTTTTCATATCTACAGTACTGCTAACTATCTAGAGTACCTTAAGGACCAAAAGTGCCACATTTACATAGCTGGGATAACTGTAGAGCAGATTAAACTTGATTCCATAGCATTCTGCTACTGTCACTGTTTATCCATCCCTGGAATTCAGTTATGGCATTGCAGAGGCATCTGGAAAGCTGCTGGCTGCTGCTGAAAGAATAAATGGGACTGAAAAACACAGGGTGACATGAAGGAATTGAGTCTGTCCACTAAAGCTGTTGTGGTTTGCTTATTTATTTATTTTAGCTTAAAACTGATAATCTCTGTGTATTAGATTATGTATAAATTATCCTGTATTATTGAATAAACAATGTTAATTCTTCAAGAGATACACTTGTGCTGTTCAGTGAATCTGTTCACAATTGCATAACTGTTTCTGGGCTCTCAAGGAGATGAGTATGCATTTGTCCTATAAATTAAAGCATTTCAAAGAAAGGAGAGAGATGACAAGACAGTGCCTTTCAATTAATAAACTAAATATAAATCTCCCGGATCGTAAGGCTCTGTGTGTAGTCATTCATACCCTGGTCATCTCTTGGTTAGATTACTGTAAACACACTCCAGCTACTCTTGCAGGGTATTCAGTAACTACAACTGGTACAAAATGCAGCAGTATGGACAGTTCTGGAGGCGTCTTGGGAGATACATGTAACGCCACCGTTGTGTGAGCTCGACTGATTGCCAGTTTGCTTCTGGGTCCAATTCAAGGGTTGGTCATTATTTTATTTATTTTATTTATTTATTTGATTTGTCAGTCGCTTACAAGATAATAGGAAAAAGTATAAAGAATAAGAATACAGGAAATAGGAACGAATAAATGGGGACAATAGGACAGAGATGGTAGGCACCATGGTGCACTTATGCACGCCCCTTACAGACCTCTTAGGAATGGGATGAGGTCAATAGTGGATAGTTTGAGGTTAAAGTAGTGGGGGTTAGAGGATGTAACAACAGAGTCAGATAGTGCATTCCAGGCATTGACCACTCTGTTGCTGAAGTTGTACTTCTGCAATTGAGTTTGAAGCGGTTTATATTGAGTTTGTATCTGTTGTGTGCTCTTGTATAGTTGTGGTTGAAGCTGAAGTAGTCATTGACTGGTAGGACATTGTAGCAGATAATTTTGTGTGCTACACTTAAGTCTGACCGTAGGCGGCGTAGGTTGTCCAAGCCCAAAATCTCAAGCCTAGTGATATAGGGTATTCTGTTTCAAGTAGAGGAGTGTAATACTCCTCTCATGAAATACTTCTGGACTTGCTCGATTTTATTAATGTCCGATATGCAGTGCAGACTGATAAGCTGTATTCGAGTATTGGTCTGGCAAAAGTTTTGTATGATCTATTTAGCAATTTGATATTTCCAGAGGAGAAGCTTCGTAAGATTAGATTTACAACTCATAATGCCTTTTGGGCAATGCTGTTTCAGTACCTTTACAGTCCTTTAAAGGTCCAGGGTATAGCCATGTTGGGTCATCCCACTCGCTTCAGTGGAAGAGTCCTACAGGTAGTCCTTGACTTACAACAGTTCATTTAGTGACTGAAGTTTCAACTGAAAAAATGTCTTTTGTGACCTTCTGACAAGCAAAAGCAATGGGAAAGCCAGATTCACTTAAACAACTGTGTTACTAATTTAACAACAGTAGTGTTCCAGTTAACAAATATGGCCAGAAAGGAGCAAAATTAACTTAACAAATGTTTCACTTAGCAACAAAAATTTGGGACTCAATTGTGGTCATAAGTCAAGGACTAAATGTAATTTGAATCATTTTGTATTATCTTTTTTTTACCTTTCTATCATTTGGTAAGCCACCCAGTTTCTGTACTAGAGGGATAAGTGGCATGTAGATTTAATAAACAAACAAACAAATACATTTAATTTACATGTATTGGCTGCCCATTTCCAGGACAGCCAATTCCAGGGATTTTTGGTTTTAGCACATTTTGAACAGCATAGCCACATTTAATAAATGCATTATAAAAATATGGTAGGAGTAAAATATAGTAATAGGAGATAGCAATGATGCATCTATTAGAATTGACACAGATTTGCTTCCTGGAACATTTTCTACTTGAGGTGTAGCAACACTTGGTTAGCCTGCTTTCAATGGTTCACTGCACTTATTGCAATATGTTCATTTATTTACAGAATTGTACCCTATCTGTAGTCCGAGCCATTAATTATTCACTCTGAACTAAAGGCTCCAATAACAGCAATAGTGTAGTAGCATATTCTTGACAGTCTTGTCATAAAAAGCCTCATAGCTATTGCTTCTATAACAATCTATAATTATACCTCCAGAAGATACAGAAGAAAATAAAAATTCTTCTTTTCTATTATTTATTAAGGGGAGGAGGGTGAAAATAACTTGTTTCAATCTAAGGGCCAAAAAAGCACCAAGGAAATGCATTACAGGCTTCAGACTGACAAAAGGTAGCACTCAATCCAAAATGGGAGAGGCCAAATGGATCTTCAATGGGCATTTTTTAGAGACACCCAAATGTTCTACACACACACACACGAGAACCCTACTATCTCCAGCTATATTAATCCCATGACCTTACACATAAATGTCATATTTTAAAGGCTAATTGTTAGGTCAGGGGTAGTATTAGTAATGGTATCAATATCGTTCCTTAGTTGCAAAACTGGATATTACAAAATATTTTAATTTGGACTGAAGAATGAAGAAGGAATCCAAGGTAAAAGGAAGGTACACCAACTTTTCTACATTTAATAATTCTGTGGCTTCCTCTAATGTTATCAATTTAAAAAGTAGCTGGATGTCACACAGATTGTTATCACCGATCAGAGCAAATGATTTATTGTTCATTTGCCAGATCATTTCGTCATTCCCGCTTGAAAAAAAGTCTTAGAACTCCACTGCTCTTCCTTTCTCCTACATTACATCATTAGGTAATGTTCATTCATCAGGCAAGTCAATTACAGTAAAATGAAAAACTGGAAAATAATATGAAAAACATTTACAATTAACTTTTTTCTAGTCATTGTTCAAAAACAGTGTAGAACAAAGTAGTATCTTTTCACAGATTTATACTCTTAATTACATTTGGATGGGAGGGAAGAAGGGAAATTCCAGGCATAAATAAAATGACTCAGTCATTCCAACTTTGACTCAGTTTTGACTTGTCTGAGCCAGGGCCTTTTCTGCTACTGGGGAAATCTCATTTTGTGAGTCTTGGAAGTGCACAGGATATGTATTAGATCCATACCCTTCCTGATTGGTTGAAGGGATAATGAGTTCATTCTCCATAGAGCTGCTGCGAGCATCCAGAGTGGGAGGTGCTCCAGTCTTCATTCTTACAGGCTGAGCTATAATTGAGGAACGCTCCTCCTCCACCATGTGACTCCTCCGTAGCGTTCCCCAGTTTTAGCTCAGCTTCGCAAGAGACAGGTAGCACTAGCAGTTCTTCCTTGGCCGATTCAGGATTTTTTATCAATTATTCTCAGGTTTGATTGTTTTGTTTTTTTCCTCCTTGGTCCCTGCGCATTTGGTTCGTTTTAGTTAGGTGAGAGGGGGGAGATACGGGGGTTTAGCAGCTTTTCGCTCCCCCCACTCCCCCTCCCATTCTGTCCTCTGCCGCTGTTAAGTGTCCTGCCTTTTAGCAATGGCTTGTATTTGCGCTCTCCTTTGCGCTCTGTTGTGCCTTCCCCCCACAAACGCATTAGAGAAAAGGTGAGCTCTCTTCTCTTCAGCCCCTTGTTTCGCCTGCTTTAAGACTAGTTTGGTTTTTCGTTGAGGGGCTCTTCCGTCTCTGAGTCTTCGCACCGGACCCGACAGCCATTTTGGGCGCGCCTTGTGGCCGGCCGCCATTTTGTTGATTGTGATCTCGCTGCAGTGATTTTGGAGGCTCATAGCAGGACCGGCCTGTTAGAGCCTAATTATCTAGGTGGTATCGTGGTTCTGTGCCCTGTTGCCCCTTTATTAACATTTGTTGGCTATTCCCACAGCCCACTCAGAGGCAAAGGCTAAGGCACCAACTTCCCATTTTGTTTGGGATGCTGCCTCAGGAGGCTCTTGTTTCTGCTTTTTGTTATTTCTGGCCACAGCGTTCATTGGGTTCATTGGCTAATTAGAATTATTTCTTAATTTTTTTCTTATTTCCTAAAACTTTTTTTGCTTTCAATTGGCATACACCCCCCCCCCCAGCAATTCAGTTCAGTTAGGCCTTTTTTGGTCTCCTCCCTCTCCAAAATAAATAAATAAAAATAAAAATAAAATAAAAAATAAAAAATAATAATATTAATAATTATAATAAAAATACAACCAAAATTTTTTCCAAAAGGGGGACGCAGCTCAACTATAGGACATCCGGCCTTTTGTTGTAGGTTGAACTTCTAGGCATGCCAACCGCCTCATTGATTAATATCACTCTGTATTTTATTCCTAATTATGGCAGAGGACAATCCCAGAGGTCCTTCCTTGAAGGCCAAGTCAAAGATGCACCATTTGCGCAAATGAGCCAAGGAGTCATCCAAAGTTTCTCAAAGGGACGCCTTAAGGCGCCACAAGGCTTTGGAGAAGGAGTTTGACAAACGTTCCAGGGACTCACAATCTGTACCCCCAGCTCTTCCCCCCTCTGTCTCTACTCAACCCCCCCCTTCTGCCAGACCAGCTCTCTCTTTCCAGGCGCAGTTCATCTGCCTGGAGCCTCCAAGCCACTCGGACACCTGAGGCTACATTCACACTGACCGCTGCTGGCCTGCGCCCAGAGGGACCATCCACAGTCATTATTCCAGACAATATTAGAGAATGGATGCAGCTGGCCATCCGCCAAGAGATCATGGAAGGTATCCAACAGTTGTCCAGACCAGGTTCCCAAACGGTGGCACCTGAGGTCGAATCTGTTTCTGGAAGATCCCTCCCCAGAACTGGAACCTCACCATGGGCAGGTACTTTCCCAAAGGGAGTTCTCCTTCCCAGAAGGGGAGGCGGAGGAGGAGGAAGAGGAAATGGGCTTTGAACCCTTCAGGGAAGAGGAAGAATCGGATAGGGGGTCCCTACACTATTCTGAACCTCTCTTAGAGATGGAACCGATGGAAGGAGAGATGTCAGAGGACGAGGGCATTTCTCCTGACCAGCCCGCTTTCGTAGGCCTGTTCAAGCCTCATTTGTTCAAGTCCTTGCTATTCAAGGTGAAAAATATTTTGGGCCTGATATCCCAATCACCTTCTGAGTCCTCCCCAGCAGACTCTGGAGACCCAGAGGATTCTATTTTCAAGCAGCCGGTCATGGAGACCAAAGTCATTCCTACACCACCCATTTTCTCTGACTTAGTAGCAAGACAGTTGGCCTCATCAGCCCCCCCCCCGCTCCCTCCAGTCAGGACAAGAGATTTTTTAATCTCGATGTGGATTTCTCTGCCTTGTTAGACACCCCCAAGGTGGATGACCCCATAGTGAGGCTAGTATCATCCTCTAACCCAACTGACGCTCTGGAAGCACTAAAGCCAGAGGACAAGCGGGCCGAGATGGCGCTACGTCGGGCACACCAATCCGATGCTTGGGCCATTCGATCAGCCACGGCCACATCTTTTTTCACCCAATCTTCCATTAGATGGCTCCGCCAGTTGAAGCAGCATGTCCTCCCATCCAACACCAGGGCACACCAGGACATTGCCAAGCTTACGGCCGTAGTGGAATATGCGGCCGATGCTACCTTCCACTCTGTGAAATTTTCCTCTCGGGCTATCTCTTCACACATTACAGCCTGGCGTCTGCTTTGGCTTAAACACTGGCAGGCGGATATTAAGAATAAGGCTAAATTGGCTTCTGCTCCCATCTCAGGAAGCAAATTATTTGGTTCGGCCTGGAACCATTGTTGATGGAAAGCCGGAATAAAAAGAAATTCCTCCCGTCTCTTTTTCACAGACAAGAGTCCAGAGTGCCCCAACCCTTTTGAAGGGGCTCCTTTTGTACCTCCTTTCAGACACCCTTCTCCCCCAGATTTCAGAGATCCCCGTTTCGGCCGGCCTATCAGGACCGGGGCGACACGGGTGACAGGAACAGGAGGGGAGTCAGCTACAGGAGGCCCTTCCGGGGTGCAGGAAGTAAAGCGTCCTGGCGCCCCAGATAGGCCTTCAACCGCTTATCCCATTGGCGGATGCCTCAAATACTTCGCCGACCAATGGGAATCATCCACTTCTGATTTTTGGGTTAGGGACACTGTTAAATTTGGCCTCTCCCTTCAGTTTCATTCCCCCCCTCCAGAGCATTTCATGGTTTCTCCTCTTTCCAGAGACCATAACAAGCGTGCTCTCATAGAAGCCGCTATCAAACACCTCTTGGAAATCGAGGCCATACAGCCCGTACCTCCCTCGCAGCGAGGAAAGGGGTTCTACTCCCACCTCTTCCTAGTCCCTAAACACTCCGGAGGTTGGAGGCCCATTCTAGACTTGAAGAGGCTCAATCGTTACGTTGTCTATCATAAGTTCAAGATGCATACACTTCAGTCCATTCTGCAGGGCACCAGGAAGGGAGACTGGCTCACCTCCATTGACCTCTCAGAAGCATACCTTCACATTCCCATCCATCCCTCATTTTTCAAATTTCTGAGATTTTGCTACAACGGCCAACATTTTCAGTATGTGGCCCTTTCCTTTGGTTTAGCCTCGGCTCCGAGGACCTTTACCAAGGTGCTGGCAGCTCTAGCGGCTCACCTCAGAAACTTCCCCATCCGCATTCACTGCTATCTGGATGACATCCTCATCCTCTCCCCCAGCCAACACCAAGCAGAGAGGGACACTAGAACCACCCTCTCAGTGCTTCAGGCCCATGGTCTTCTTGTAAATTGGGAGAAGAGTCAGCTTATCCCTTCTACCCGAATAGCCCACTTAGGGGCAGTGATTGACTCAGTCGAAGGGAAGGTCTTCCTTTCCCCGAAAGGTTTCACAGCATCCAGAAAGTGATCAGGGACATTAGACAGGCAAGAAAAGCTTCATTACTGGACTTATCCAAATTACTTGGCAAAATGGTTTCATGCATATCCATTGTTCCCTGGGCCCGGCTACATTCCAGATCTCTGCAGTGATTCCTGCTACCTTATCAGCGTTCCGGAAGGAGCAATTCAAGAGCCGTGGTGAAGGTTCCTCCAAAGGTTCTCGCCTCGCTCCTCTGGTGGACCAGACCAGCTACCAACAAGGGACATCTTTTCAAGGAGCCCCAAAGGGTCACCCTCACAACAGACGCCAGCCTATCCGAATGGGGGCCCCACATTCATTCACTTTCAGCTCAGGAAACTTGGTCAGCAACCAAGCAACGCTGCAGCATCAATTGGTTGGAACTCCACGCAGTATACCTGGCTTTATGCACCTTCCTCCCACAAGTGCGAGGGCGCCATATACTGATCCTGATGGACAACACTACGACCAAGGCTCACATCAACTGTCAAGGGGGCACTCATTCCATCCGCCTCATGAAGGAGGCTGAGCAGCTCGGTCATTGGGCAGAGGCCAACCTCTTATCCATCAGGGCAAAACACATCTCGGGGGTCTCAAACGTCCAGGCAGACTGGTTGAGCAGGGCCAACTTAGACCAGTCAGAATGGCGCCTACACCTCTCCCTGTTCAAGGAGGTCTCAGCGATATTCAGTCAACCACTGGTGGACCTGTTCGCCTCACTGCTCAACGCCCAGACACCGAGAGTCTTCTCACAGTACCCCACCAAGAGGGCAGAGAACCATGACGCCCTACATTGCCCCTGGCCCACAGGGCTTCTATATGCCTTTCCCCCCTTCCTGTTGATTCCCAAGGTGATCCAAAGGTTGATTCTCGAGAGGGCGGAAGTTCTTCTGGTTGCCCCATACTGGCCCAGGAGACTGTGGTTTGCGGATCTTCGCAGCCTATCAGTGGCCCCTCCTTGGAGGATTCCACCAGAGAGGGTGTCGCTGTCCCAGGGACTTCTTCAGCATTCAAACCCGCAGTGGCTTCAGTTAGCCGTCTGGAGGTTGAGCAGGAGCATCTAAGAAATGAAGGCCTGTCCAATCAGGTCATCAATACCATCCTGGCAGCAAGACGGCCTTCGACCACCTGCATATATAATACAACCTGGAACATTTTTTGTAAATGGTGCCACAAGTCCCTCATCAATCCGCTTTCCCCATCAATTGCACAAATTCTGGCCTTCCTGCAAGACGGGCTGGACAGGGGCCTCTCCCCCAATACCTTGAGAAGGCAAGTTGTAGCCTTATCTACTGTTGTCTCTGGCAACTCTTCTGGCTCGCTTTCACACCACCCTCATATCCAAGCATTCCTTAGAAGTGCCACCAATCTGCACCCTCCCGTAATTCACAAATACCCGACCTGGGACCTTAATAAGGTACTCACGGCACTTACTAAACCTCCCTTTGAGCCGCTAAGGGAGGAGTCACTTCAGTTCCTTACGTTCAAAATGGTGTTTCTCGTAGCAGTCACCTCTGCACGGCGGATATCTGAAATAGCAGCTCTGTCCGTTAGAAAGGATCTATGCGTTTTCCACGCTGATCGAGTGGTCCTGCGACCAGATCCTTCCTTCCTGCCCAAGATCAACTCTGCCTTCCACAGATCACAGGAACTTATTCTTCCTAATTTTTGCCCCATACCTTCTCGAGAAAGGGAAAGGCAATGGCATACTCTCGATGTCCGACTGGCACTTCGTATCTATATCAATCGCACTCGCCCTATCAGGAAGTCAGAGTCATTGTTCCTGTCATTTCAACCAAAGACGCTGAGTTTCAAAGTATGCCTGTCTACTGTTGGCCGTTGGATCAGAGCTACAATATCCAAGGCCTATTTATCCCAGGCGCTTCCTGTTCCTAATGGAATAATCGCTCATTCTACAAGGAGTGCGGCTACCTCAGCAGCCTGGGCTACTCAGGCATCGATACATGATATATGCCGAGCGGCTACCTGGGTGTCTCCATCACCCTTTATTCACCATTATAAAATCGATGTCTTTGCTTCGGCAGAAGCGTCCTTTGGCAGACAAGTCCTTCAGCAAGTGGTGAGAGAACCAGAGGATATTCCGAACCAGACGGAGTCCCTCCCGTAGGACAGGCCATGCTTTGGTATGTCCCACTCTGGATGCTCGCAGCAGCTCTATGGAGAATGGGCGTTGGTACCTACCTGACATGCCCGTTCTCGTTGAGCTGCGTAGAGCATCCAGCCCCATCCTAATTGGTCTGTCTGGTGGGGAATCCTGTTTCGGCCAATGATTCAAACAGTTTATAGTTAAGAATTGTACAATAGTTAAGATGAGGAGATAGTTGTTTGTCTTCTCGTCTTCATAAAACTGGGGAACGCTACGGAGGAGTCACGTGGTGGAGGAGGAGCGTTCCTCAATTATAGCTCAGCCTATAAGAGTGAAGACTGGAGCACCTCCCACTCTGGATGCTCTACGCAGCTCGACGAGAACGGGCATGTCAGGTCGGTACCAACGCCCATTCTCAAGAAGCCACTGTTGAAAGCAGTGTTGGATAATTTCCAACAGGTCTCCATCCTCCCATTTTTGGGGAAGGTGTATAGAGAAGGTGGTGGAGCTGCAGCTTCAGAGGTCATTGAGGAAGTGGAGTAGGATTGAAAGCCCTACTTACAATCACTCATGCAATGCGGGTCCACATCAGTTTGCCTTTGCACAGTGGGCCAGGAAGTTACAGCTGATTCAGAATATATTACTGGTAGTCCCTGACTTTCAACTGGGTCCCATTATAGTTGTAGATCAAGGACTATGTGTGGCAGTGGTGGTATTCTACCGATTCAGCCCGGTTCTGGCATACCGGTAGCATTGAAGACCAGTTCTCTCTGATGAGCTGCTAAAGCTGCTGTTGGGCCCACCTGCCCGGGCTCCCATACTGACCTTTATTCCTTGCTTTTGAAGCGTAGCTGCTTTGCACGGCACAGCAGGTTGCCGCGCATCAGCTGCTGAAGCGACAGGTAGAGTGCAGGATTGCAGGAGGTGAGTCAGGAAGCTTCTGCGCCTGTGCAAAGTGCGTGCTTGGCGCACGCATGCACGCAAAGTGTGCACACAAAGCATGCCCGCCAAGCCATACCTACCGAACTGGTGGTAATCTATTTTGAAACGCACTACTGATGTGTAGTGCAATTGCATCTTAATTCACTTGGGGAATTCCTGCTTTAAGAGCTGTACTAACTCCCACTTAGTTCCTGGGTGGAATTCAAAGTGCAGGCTTTCATCTGTAAAGCCTTCATAGCTCACGGACTGGTTATCTGCAGGGCCACCTCACTCCACTTACGTCCTCCTTATTTATTAGATTTAGTAGAATCGGCATGTTCCAAGTTCCACTGTTAAAATTATGTTGTTTTGGCTGTTTTTGCCCTGTGGGATAATATCCCCCTTGAACTTTGGACAGCTCTGATCTTGTTCTCATTTAAGAAAACATTTAAAACAGACTTTTTCGACAGATTGTTGCCTGGAGTTGGTTGGATGGTTGAGATAGGCTAAACATTCAATAAACAAACTGCATCTAATTAGAGTTCAACATGGAAAGTGGACAAATGGTGGATCAATTATGTCAACATAATAGAGCCGGGCTGGAATTCCATGCCATCAAAATAGGTTTGCTGTGGCAATGATCTGAAAACTGTCCCATTGAAACTTCGAAGCCATCTTTCTTTGGTGATTGTGGCTTTGTTCAGTGCCATTGAGCTATTTAGGTATATCTGATACAGATAGTCCTTAAATTACAACAGTTCATTTGACCATTTGGAGTTATAGCGTCACTGAGAAAAGTGACTTATGACAATTTTTCACACTTAACGACCATTGCAGCATCTGCATGGTCAGGTGATCAAAATGTGGATGCTTGGCAACTGGCATGTATTTATGAAGGTTGCAGTATCCCAAGATCATGTGATTGCCTTTTGCAATCTTCTGACAAGCAAAGTCAAATGGATGCCAGATTCACTTAACAACCATGTTACTAATTGAACAACTTTGGTAATTCATTTAAGAACTAGGGCAAGAAAGGTTGTAAAATAAGACAAAACTCACTTGGTTAGCAATGTAAATTTTGAGTTCAATCGTTGTAAATCAAGGACTACCTGTCGTTGAGTCTCATTTGTTTTCTCTTTGTGACAATTAACATTCTTAGTAACATTGCTAAATTCATTAAAGACAAGAGCAGTCTACATTCCCTGGTCTAGACTAATCTAGTCTGCAGGATTTTCAGACTCAAAGCTTCAGGGGAAATTGCTTAAGGAGTTCACCAGGCTGTGACAATGGTGCAGGAAATACTGAATCCACCAATAAAGATGGATTCAAAAAAAATTAGTTCTTTGCAGGGCCCAATTACATGTTATTTTGGCTGCAACTCCAGTTAGTCAGAGATCACGAGCTCAAGAAGAAAATCAACAACTTTTGAGAACAATAAACAGCAACTTGGAAAGCATAAACACTATTTGATCATGAATGATACTGGTTAGCAATTAAACTCGAAGAATATACTTAAAACAATAAGCTTATTGGGAAAGTTTTTAAAGTTGTTTTCAAGTAGAGGTTAAAAACAAAGTTAAAAACAAAGGTCAGTCATTTAGCTGAGAACTTAAACAACAAAATCCTGCTGCTTACTGACCAGACATTAATGCATACCTGTTTAGCTGTTTTTGCAAGAAAACTGCTAGAATAACCAATAATTAACAAGGGTTATATTATGACAGTACAATATCATGATTGTATGTCTCAATCCATACATTACATTCTTATTACAAAATATGGCTTTTTGAGGGAGAGCCACTTGATAGTGAGCAATTTGAACCAGCAACTGCTTATGAGCAAGAAAGCAGAAATATTAGAAGTTGCAGCTTTGTATTTTGATTAAACTCATCATTCAGCTTTGCTAGAAGGCATTTGGAGAATATTGGGGCCTTATAAACAGTTTACAAGTTGGAACTAGGATTGCTTTTTGCACAAGGAAAGACTCCTTAAGGGTGTGAAATGTGAAATGGAGAGTAGAAGCTAATGTTTTCATGTCTTGCTACTTATTTCTGCAGGATTCCTGAGAATCTCTCAAGCTTCTTGATCTGTTTCCGGAAAGCCATACGGCTACAAAGAGAAAGGAAAAACAAATTTAGGGAAGTCACAAAAAAGAGGAGGAAAATAACTTATCTCCGAAGAGTTGCATCTGGAAGGGGGGCAGTCATATATATATTGAATAAATAAAATAAATCCTCCTCTTCTAATAGGAGAGTTTCTGGAATGTGACCCAACTAGGATCACAGGCCGTGGTGGGATTCAAATATTTTTACCACCAATTCAGTGGCGCAGTTTGGTGGGCATGCTTTGTGCATGTGCACACACTTTTGCGTGGGCGCGTGCACCAAATGCGCACTTTGCACAGGCACAGAGGCGTTTGTGCAAGCACAGAGGCATTCTAAGTCATCTTCTGCAAGCCTGAACTCTTCCGGTTGCTTCAGCTGCCGTGCAGCACTCTGTTGTGCTGCACAAAACAGCTGCGCTTCAAATTCTGAGGATAAAGGTGAGTAGGGGAGCCCGGTAGCATGGGTGGGCCCAACCGCAGAACGGCGGAGAGAACCGGTTTGGTCTCCACTGGTCATCGCCACTACCGGCTTGGCAAAACCGGGCCCAACTGGTAGAATACCACCATTGATAACAGGTATCATTGCAGGATTAGGAAAGAATGAAACTGTCATCTAGTTTGTATTATCCAATCCTCATTTGTGCAACCCTGGGTTAGGTTTAAGTTTAGTATGAGAATTAGGATTAGGGCTAGTGTTAGGGGTTAGGATTAGGGCTAGGGTTAAAAGTGAGAGCAACAAGGCTGCAGCGATGGCTTTACTGCAGCCGTTCTTACATTCTGTTGTTTTCTTGGAGGACTACATTAATGGCTGTTTAACCGTAAGCAAGCTGTTAGTCTGGTTTGAATGAGAGGTCAAATGGTAGTTAAAATGAAATGAACCTAAGATACAAATTAGATCCAGCGATTTATAATATAGTAAGTACATAAAAACAAAGGTTTTAAATCTTCTTTTCTCTGTTACTACTACTATTATTATTAGCCATTTATAATATTTTTTGTGTTTATTAATTAAAAAAACATGAATGTATTCGTAGTAGAAGAGTAGTTATAAGCCAACATGAAAATGAATGGAATGTATTGTGAATTATTTAGCGCTTAGGATGTGATAATGTGTGAATATGTGACTAGTACAAACCAATAATGATTTTAGGACTTACCAAATTTGACAACAATAATGATTTTTAGGACTTACCAAATTCGACAACAAATGTAAAAAATTGTGTGTTATTGTTTCTGTATTTTTGAAATTGTACATTTTTAAATTTGTAAATAAAATTGTTTTTTAAAACTTAAAGAAAAAAAATGGTAGTTAAAATCAGTTATCTGAACCCAACCTCCAGATTATAGCTAATACATTTCCACTATAACATTTCTACAACGTGAGCCATGGCCCGAATTCAACTAAATCAGACCACATCATAGATGGATGTATTGGGCAAAATGAAAATCAACAGAGGGCATCTTGTTGCCTAGCTATGGTTATTGGATCAGCTGCATTAGATGGTTTGCAATTATTCTTAAAATGCAGTTTTGCAATCCGGACATGCTGTATTCCATTAGCTCCTGTTGGGCTGCTAGCTGTGTCTTGTCCATTTGTGCTTTACTAGGCTGAATTTCAGAAGGCAGCTTATATATGATACTGACCTTGAATGTGTTTTGAAATTTTGGTCCAAAATTGCCTAGGGCTAATTTGGCTGAGCAAGGTGTTTTTTTGTTGTTGTTGTTGTTTTTTAAATTGAAATAGTTACTATTTATTTCTATCTCATACAGTGTGTTGCCTCTTACATTTAATTTGCCTAAAAAATCTTGGAACCTAGTAACCAAAGAACTCTCCTGTTTGTAAAAATGCAGTTCTTTCTATCTGGACCAAAGTGCTAAATATAATAAAAATGCAACTAAACCCCTCCCCCACCTCAGGTCATAAAAGAAAGGATGGCTCACCACCCATCCTCTCTCAGTGGCATGTACTCTCCCCTGCCCAATATATTGCATTTAATATCTGATGTTGCACATTCTTCATAGATCGATATAAAGCAGGAATAGCAAAGGCAGCATCTTTTTAATTGTGTTGCCAGTTAAAGAGTGGAATGCCTTTCACAAATGCCTTTCACCAGAAGAACTGCTTTGCTCTGTCTGATTTTTTTTTTTTCATGCCCTGACTTAAATGTAGACCATTTAAGAAGAATAGCTTTTCTGGACAAAAAAATATCTGATTATCAATAGGAGAAAATATTTGTACCTTAGGGCTGGATTTCGGGCTGGAATATTTGTACCTTAGGGCCTTGGTGCTCTCTGAGCTATGGAGCTGTCCGCCACACTTCTATAGATGCCCCCAAACAAACAAACCAGAAATATCTCTCTGTCCAATTGTACCACTACCAGGGACCCCAACCTACAATATTTTTAAAGAATGTGAGGTGTCCAAAAAGTTTGGACACCTCACAGAGGGAAACAAATATTCCATCAACTTCCCACTACAAAGAATCAAAGCCTTACAATAGATGGAAATGAAATTGTGGTCTTATTTGATGTCTTTACATCCGTAGAACCGGAATCAGCAAAGAAATCCATGATAGCACTACTACATAGCTCAACCGACCTAACCAAATACATTAAGACTGAAATGCCCAGAATCATGGATCTCATCAAGCTTTGTCTGATCATATATTTTCCATTTGACAGACAAATATATCAACAAATCAAAGGAATACCCATGGGACCATTGCTTCCAGGACTCAGACCATAACGTAACATCTAGAATCTATGATACTCCCATGGATCTGGTACTTAGAAGACAACTTTGCCATAATAAAAAAAGGAACAACTAGAGAACACATATGAAACTATCAACAACTTCAAAGGAATAAAATCATAAGAAAAACAACAACACATTACCCTTCCTGGATATTCTCAGGCATTGATGGCAAATTAAAAACACAAGTCTATCATAAAACCACCCAAACCAACCAAGTGCTTCCCTACCAAATAACAACCCAAATTCCTACAAGAAAAGATGTGTAAGAACTTTTTTTAGATGAGCACAAACTCAGTGCAGCAACTCTGAACATTAGAAAAAGGAAACACATCATGTATATAACATTTTCCAATTGATATCCATGCAACTTTATCAAAAATTGCCTGAGCACTCAACCCAATGTAACACAACCAAAACAAGCATTGAAATGGATAGCACTGCCAAACTTTAGAAAAATATCTCAGAAACCTCCAACAGATTATTACAACCACATGGCATCACCATAGCACACAAATGAACTAAAGCCTTCAAAACATCCTAGGTAAACCAGAAGACTCAGCTGTCCCAGAAGAAAAAAAAACGAGTCATCTACAACATTCAGCATAAGGACTGTAATAGCCACTACATAGGAGAAACAGGCAGAAGACTAGCAGAACATATCCATGAACACCAACTAGTAATCAGAAGATCTAATGAAAATTCCTTAATTTCACACCACATGAACAGGCTTAACCATGGTTTCAACTGTGAGCATCCTAGACCAAGCCAAGTCCAAAAACACTAGAGAATTTCTGAAAATTTGGCATTCAGACAAATCAGTGATCAAAAGGCACATAGAGATAAACAGCATCTACATAGCTTTCAAAAGATAGAATCAAAAAAGCCAGAAAGGAAACAAAAAGATCAAAACACCTCATCACCAGCAATCAACACCCAGATGTGCAGGGATTAACACCAAGATTAACACTAGGCCAATAATCAAGAAGTCAACAATACGCAAATCAAGGAACTACCAACTCAGACAAACAAGCTAACAATGAACAACAGCCCAATCAAGGAACTACCAAAACTACTCCACCAACACTGATAGGGCAAGACACAAGTGTATAAATGAGAGCAAACCCCACTCCCGTTAGCACTGATGATGTTATCTAGTTTAATAATGAAATGTCTGCAAGAAAACAGCCAAGCTCAGAGAGCACCAAGAACCTCATAATTTTGATTATGATCAGTGCTTTTCTTAAATATTCTTGTTGCTGAAGCATAGTTAATTCCTTTTGCATAGCTAATTCCTACTGGTAATTTTACAATAAACATAATTTATATAAAAATAGATTACCTGTTGTGTTTTTACATATTAAAATTATAAGATACATGCTATTGTTTTTATAAAAGCAGCATCCACTTTAAAATACATAGGTGATTTGGCAGATTAACCAATTGCTAGCTGAATTAAGCCATTATATCTATGGTATTTGGTGCTTAAGAGAAAGAAGTTATATATTAATCTACTAGTAAAGATATCAGCCATAAATTAAGGTTTTCTTCAATCTCTTACATTCTACTCTTGATGAAAACTTCACTAAAATCCATTTGCAAAAGAATGTGAACTGGGCACTGCTATAGGACTATTAACTCTGGCTCAAAGGTTCATTTGGAACCAAGACTGTGGAAAGAGAGGGCTTAACGGGTCAGGTCAAATAGTGCAGAAACTTTGATGAAGTCAAAAGGATCTTTAAACAATTAACAGTAAATACCATGTTTAGCTAAAGGACCTTTATATTTAAGACAATATTTCCACCTATTCTATAGTGTTTTAAAATGCTGCATTCAAATTTAAAACCATGTTCGTAACAGCGTTTCCAACATTTCAGATTAAATTGAAATTAGATGGGATACCTTGTGAATTGATTGCATAAGAGGACTGTTTCAAACGTTACATAAGAATAGTAATGTTGGTTATGAGTACCATCAAATTACATTGATCTTTCAGGCAGTCTGGATGGCTCCCCCTTGGCTGATGTTCTGGAAAACCTGGCTGTTCTTCTGGACCTTGGGCTAAAGTAGATGAAACCCCTTGTTAGATATCTTTGTCTTAAATTACAAGTCTTTTGATATTACTTGCCCAGATTTGCCATTTATTTTATTTCCATTGCTGTACTTTTATTTCTGTTATTGTATTTATATACTGTGAGCTGCCCAGAGACAGTTTCGGATCAGACAACACCAAACACAAATAAAGTAAGCAAATAAGTAAATAGCTAAACAACATTGCATCCCAAAATGTAAGAGTTAGATACTGTAGGAATTATGTATCCCAACTTTCTTCTCAGTATAGGAATCCTCTGAACTTTTCTTGATATCATTTGAACACTTTCAGCAAGAAGGAATCTACCGTATTACTTTTTCAGGCACTTAATAAGTTGAATTAATACAGTTTGCAAAATGCATATCTATATTATATATAATGCAAATAGGCTGAAGTTGGAAATCAGTGCTTTATGTCCTTGTTTTAGTAATCCTTTCCAAAAGCAACATTTTCATGAACTTAAATTGTAAGGTGGAATTCTCAAAAATGAGAGATGATATGGCTATAACTAGGCACGGGCATTCCTTTTCTGTCAAGAAAAATAAGGGGCAAGAAAATTTAAGATTCATACATCTCAAATAGAACTTACCATTTTGGCAGGTACATATTTCTGTTTTGGAATGTAAATAGTCTCTTTTTAAAGTCTGCAATTGCTATGGTTTATGAACGGCATGAATTCAACAAGTCTGTTTTCCTTCATATTTGTGTAACCGGTCATTTCCACTTCTCTTCCGTTTGTTCTTATTTAATTCGTAGTTGGGGAGGAAGGCCATCTTGTGAATTATAAACTAGAAGGGTTCAGTAGGAGTTCCCAAATTTATTCTTGACTTCAGAGGTTTCTGTGGGATAAAATCATTCCCTAGATTCCTTTTTAGAATGTCTGGTCCCTGTTTGCTTGTCACAAGCTTACAGGAGTTAATTCTGGAAAGCTTTGAAAATATTGTGGATTTTTTTGAACAAGATGATCTTCCTAACCTAATTGGGTGGGAATCCTTGACTTAAAATAACCAAGAACAACCAGACACTAGATCCATATACTGTTGTTAACATTCTCAACCCTTCTTAACTTCAAATTGGAACTAGTGCTTTTAAAATCAGGGTGTACAATTTTCAAATTGAGGAAAGCCTTTTTTATACAAATGATCATCATTTTTTCTTTTTCTCCCTCTTGTTGAAATATGGAATAAACTTCTATACCAAAACATATGAGCAATTTCCCCATCTGGTAAAGGTCATGAAAATTTACTGTGGCAACATGTCTCTCTATGCAGCTAATTGGAAAACAGCCTAAATAGCACTCTCTGGACAAAAAGAAAAAAAGTGGATTAGGACCAGGGCAAAACCTGAAATTATTTACTTTAAAATATATTTAAATTAAATATAATTAATATTACTTCCTATAAAGATTGGCATGTTCCCCCTTCTATCATAATAAATCTTTTCAGAGACAACTTTTATGAATGTTAATAAAGAGCTTCAGGATGCCTATTTTAGTAAAAGCTTCAAGGTTTTTTTTAAAATCTGAGGAGAGAAAGTATATTAGCCCTCGAAGAGTGAGCAACTAGTTTGCTTTCTTTGATGCCCAAGTGTGAAAAGTTGGCCCAGGTTTAACTACAGCTATTTAGAGAGAATGATGTAATTTTCAAAAATATGCTATAAGCAGGGGTAAAATTTCTCTAGAGAAAGAATTACTTTGGCTTTGTGATTTCATTACAGTGGATCAGTATCAGAGTGGTGAGTAAGCTTGAAATCACCAAATCATGCTGAGTCATGCAAGATGAGAAAGGGCTTGTCAGTTGCCTTTTATGGAAAGGCTGATGCTACAGTTACAAAAAAAGTAGTCCTAGCAAAAGGTTCCATTGTTTCCGTGGCACTTGACTGATCATCTCACACAAAGACAAAAACACAAGGGTCACGACGGAGCTAAAATTAAGCACTGCTGAATTAGCTTTTGTTCAGCGAGAAGGGCATGCATTGAATTTAAAAGTGCTCTGTCTTGTTTGGATCATGTGCAGAAGTCGTCATTCTGGATGGGAAAGCCAGTCACCCTTTTCCCTTTCTGCTCCCCTCCCGCATCTCTCCCCCACCCCAAAAGAGAATATGTCTTAATTTTCTGTCCTATAATACTGTACTATTTCCCACTTACCTTTAAAAAAAAACAACAGCTGTTGTCATTGTCTGGTTATGTTGACTATACTCCTAGCTAATGCAGGTCTTGTGGAGTTACTGGTAGAGCTGTAAATATGTCAATTTAGAGGCTGTCTTTGAGGAATCAAGGAGGATTCTGGCAGCGGGCAGCGTAAATTCTGGTAAACAGACTTTTGAAGACCATAGCACACATTCTTAACTAAGCTATCCGGTAGCCAGAGTTTTATTTATTGAAAATGAATTCACAATAGGAAATGTGATCCTGTTATAGTTTGTTGGAGATTTTGTTAACTTCGTGCAATTCTGACTATGGTAATGAAAGATTTGGCATGCAGAGTTAATGAAGCATTCAAAACAAAGCTAAGCAATGTGATAGCCTTCAGCTCCCATAATCCCCGACTGTCATCCATGCTGCCCAGAAGTTATGAAAACTTTACTCCAATACATCTCAAACATGTATTTTTAATACTTACCTCCTTTCTGTGTTTTGTAGATAATATCATATATTGCTCAATGACAATGCAAGACTGACTGGCTCTGAGTATTAGGACCTTCTGGTGACAAGGTGCTTCCTGGATGGAATGGCACTGTCCTAGATGAACCCAGTGCACAATCTGGGGTTTCTCCTGGACTCAGTGGCTCCTGTTGGAAGTGGCAGCCATGGCTACAAGGCCCTTTGCACACTTTTGGTTGTGCACCACCTGCACACATTCCTGTACTAGAAAATTATAAGTTCTACTTATACTGCTTATAAGTTCTACTCATAAATTCTATATGCTGCAAGTTCTACTCATGCCCTCCTGATCTTTCATTTGGATAACTGCAATATGCTCTGCTTGGGCTTCCCTTGAAAAACATTCAGAAGCTTCAACCGGTGCAAAATGCGGGTGTTAAATGAATGGCCGCATTGCTTAATGACAGCAGTTCCAGTAGATCCAGTTTGTGTTTGTTAGATCAGTGGTCCCCAATCTTTCTGGCACCACGGACCAGTTTCATGGAAGACAATTGTTTCGCATACAATTTAATTCTGTGCATACCTAAGTGAAGCTTTGTTATGCTCACCCACCACTTGTGTGGCCTGATTCCTAATAGGCCACAAACCGATACCAGCCTGTGGCCTGGAGGTTGGGAACTTCTGCATTAGGTGAGGATCATATCATTGTTAGGCAAGGACCTTCTCTTGCCCATTGTGAACTGCCAGTTCCTTCCCACTGCCTCCCCCATGGCAAAGTCTGGCAAGCTCCCTTTGCCCAATAAGGATCTACCTCACTACCTCAAACAAATCATTCAATGCTTCATCCATTTATTCATATTACAGATTTGTATTAATGCAACGATATATTAGCCTAGTTTGTGTCACTTGCTGTATATTTTAAGCAACTGGCAACTTTTGCAAGAGTAGTTCTGCTCGGTTGGAGAAATTGAAGTTTCATAAACTACAGTATTCAACATGAAGCTCCCTAAATGACTTTTAAGCAATTTCTGTTTCTCATTCTGACATAAGTCTCAAGGTTACTGGCAGTATAAAAATGGAGGGGCACTTATTTTGTATATTGCCTTTTGTTGCAGAAGACATTTATGCAATAAATGAAACAAAGTTAGAGATGATCGTGTATTACAATGACCCTGAAAAGGGTGCTTTATAGCCTGTATAACACTTCTCATTGTGCTGTGGTTCGTCGGCAGCAGGTGCGGATGGCAGAGGTCTCTGACAGCAAGGATGAAAGGGAACCGGTCAGGGAGCCTGGCAAGGACTTGAACGAGGGTCCTGCATCTGATGCAGGGATGGGGCCAGGACTATTGGAGAGTGGGATGCTGCCTTCTGAGCTTTTGGAGTCTGGCAGCAGTGAAGCAGAGGACCCCGGGGAGCCTGTGCCCAGTGCGCAAGTGCGCATGGCTGCTCGAAGGAGAGAGCAACTGAAGCAGCAAGGGTGACTCGGGAGTAAGGTTGGAAGTGATTGCTCCTCCCATAAGGGATAAAAACTAGCCCTCGTGGATGTGCTCTTTGCAGGAGTTCTTTAGGCTCTGAGTCCTCGTTGAAGCCCTGCGAACTCCAGTTTGTTTTTGAAACTTCTGTCTGTTGATATTTATCAGTAATTAGACTTCTGTTCTTGGCAACCTTTTACAACCTTGAAAGGACTTGCTTTTATCTCAAACAATTACATTTAAATGACTCTTGGCTGGGAATGCAAAGAATTCCCAGCGCCACATTAAAAAAGGTTTGCTTTTATACACCGTTTGTATTTGTTTAATTTGAACAAGGCTTGGGTCAGAACAGGTTGTCATAAAATGTGCTGTCCCCCTATGGTCTTGTGATTGTGATCTTGGCAATTTGTTTTCACTTATGACTGGTTACCATTCGCCCCACCATCAAGTGATTGCTGTTTTCAATCTTCTCTGCCACTTCCCCAAAAAATCAATGGGGAGGCCAGCAGGGAAGGTGGCAACTTGCTGCCATCTGCTACGAGGACGCCATCTTGTCTCTAGGGCCTGGCTAAAAGAGCTGCTTGTAAAGAAAAGCCAAAGTCCTTTAGTGAGCCAGAAAAATGGAGTTCAGATCCTGATGATTTGAGCTCCATTCCTAAATCCTGCTGGAAGGGGAACTGACTGGAGAGGAATTGACATCCTTTGGCAGGCAGCTCTTTCAGCTAGCCTTTACAGATGAAAGGAACCTGAAATCTGAGCAAAGAGCAGAGAGACAGCATGATAAATTAAGTAGCCCTGGATGCCTCAGGTGAGTGAGGAACACCTGGTGCAGGCTGCCTTCCTCAGGAGCTGAAAATCTGGTTTGAATTTCAGCAGGGAGGATTTCCAGCTCCTGAATGGAATCTCCCACCCACTGAGTGGGTACCCCTGAGACATCTTGTGTTCCATACTTTGGGACTCTTATCTGCTTAACAACCTGCACGATAGCTTAATGAACACTACCAGGAATGTTAGGATTGTGGCCATTGAGCAAAGTCACTTGACATCTCACTTAACGACCACTTTGCTCCATGACCAAGATTCCAGGCTTGATTGTAGTTGTAAATCGAGGACTACCTGTAGTGTGTTTTTTAACTCACCAAATTGTCAGCCAATTACCCTTGGAAAATTATTCTCAAGCAAATTTTCTGCTAATTGATTGGACAAAGATTTCTACATCAGATTTACACATCTTCACAAATAACATGCACAAGAATAAAAATATGTGCCACTTCTGGCCAACCATCTCCATGTGTGAATAGCTGCTGCTGTCTACCATAAGAATCTCAGCTGGACTGTTAACCTGTTTTAGCATATTTTTGTAAAAGGATGTGAAACTTAACTTGCCGAAAGGTTCTTTCTGAAGACCCAGTAACTGCTCGTCCTACAAGCATGATAAGCACCATCCCTGGTCTTTGTCAGTCTATGACTAGCCTAATGCTTCTGCCTGCATTGTTGTTGCCCTGGCTGTTTCGTTAAGATGTTGATTTTATCCTTTGAACAAAGTACTTTTATTGTTTCTCTAAAATAAGCATGTTAAATGATTAAGATTTTTTTACTTTGCTCCCTAACCAAAAAGAAAGAAAAGGGAATTGAAAGTCAGTCTTGCCTTGGAAATAAATTCCTGTCATTTGCTGCATTTCTGCTCATATCATATCATATCATATATCATACCACCAAAGATTTATTTGCTAGACAAAGAACTGAAATGCCTTCCAGGATGCTTGACTGATGATGTAATCCACAATTGGCACAAACCTTTCCTGGGATCTGAATTACTGGACAGAACCTACATTGCAGAAGGCTGTTTTGTCTTATTTTGTGTTCCAGACTTTGGGTGACTTCCGACTAGATTCTTTCTTTTGATAAATTTCACTGGCAATATACTTACCAGAAATATTTTTGCTTTTGTTTTTGTTCACAACTAAATATATATATGTATACATTTCTAATGAATTTTATGGATACACTGATTTTAATGCTGCCAATTCATTGACCAGAGATGTAGAAGCAATGAATTAATAAATAAAGCCAGGGGTGGGGTTCTACCAGTTTGCACCTATTTGCTAGAACTAGTTGTTAACATTGTAAGCAGTTCGGACAACCGGTTGTTAGAAGAAATTACTGACCTAATCCTGTAAGGAAGGCAGGAAGGAAACAGTCTGGTGTTGCTTACAGAAACTGCCTCTCCGTTAACCCTTATTACATTCTTGACAGGACTAAACTTCCTGTCTCTGGAACTTCTCTGTACTTTCCCCCCCCCCTCCTTTGCTGATACTTTGCTTGTGTGGAGTAACCATTTAAAGTTACAATGGCACTGAAAAAAGTGACATGACCATTTTTCACACTTATGACTGTTGAGTCATCCCCACAGTCATGAGGGGCTAGGTGAGGAAATGCGTGCCTCGATGTGAGTGATATTGAGTTGGCGACACCCAGCCAATAACATGACCACCCAGTCACATGACCACCAAGCCACACCCACCACCTAAACCACGCCCACAGAACCTGTTGTTAAAATTTTTGAATCCCACCCCTGAATAAAGTCATTGTACATCCAGTGAGGAAGCCAGATGTTAATATGGCTGATATTTAGATTTCTAACCATCCTCTAAAGTCGTGCTCATAGGCTCAGGAATCATATGGCATTTAAAAATAAAATGTAAATTGGAACCCAAGTTTATTCAACTCGCTGAAAGTGGGAGTTAACTTGTCTGGATTATTGTTTATATAGTCTGAGCTGTGAGAACTGGAAATTGTTAAAAATTACTGTAAACGGGGAGTATAATTCACAGCATCCCAGTTTCTAGCCTGGTACCTTAACCACTATATACAAAACTTGTTTTCTGATATATTTTAATATATTGATTGATGTAGGCCCTAAATGGCTCAACAACAGTGATAGTACTGAAGTCAGGACAGCATGTGACCCCTTCTATAAAGCGGGAAGAAGGAAGGAGCACTTATATAAACCAGTGGCTCCCAACCTTTTGGGCACCAGGGACCGGTTCTGTGGAGAAAGGTTTTTCCGTGCACTGGATGTGGCGTGGTTTCGAATGCTACCTGCCACCCCATGATTGGAGCTTTGCTTGTTTGAGCGGACTGGTTTCTGGCATGCCGTGGACTGGTGTCGGTCTACAGACCGAGGGTTGGGGACCCCTGATTTAACCCACTGGCTATTGGGAGAGTGAGACCTTAGAATTAAATAGAGAAGGAATTGATTTTGGTTTGTTCAAGGCATATATGCAGAGACATCGTTATCAATTGGCTTCCCTATGAATATTTAGACTTGAGTTTGTTTTTCTTTTATTAAAAGCAGTGTTTTTCATAGAATGCAAATTGATTGCCGTGTGCATCAATCAATATTGTTTGTTAGTAATTTTATTGGGCTTTACTTGTCAATTTATTAAACTCACTCATTAATGATAGTATGTACCAGCTCTGCAGGTAGCTGTAACTTTGGAAGTGTCTATCTGCTTTGTGATTTAAGATTATTACAGTATTGCTATTGCACTGGTGTTTTATGATCAGAATCAGATTACATTATAGTTTCATTCTGTTATCTGCTTATTTATACAGTTAGAAGGCCAGTTAAAATTTGGTTGCAGTAGAAATCCTGTTCTCAAAACTATGAGCAAAGCACTCCAGTTTGGGCAGTATTCAAGCATAATCTTGAAAACTAGTCACGAGTGGTATTTTAGTAATTCACGTGGCTTTCCAGAGGTTAAAAAGCCAGTCCAGCAAAACCATCTTGTGCTACAGTGGTCATTCATTGGCTGAACATGATGATCCAAGTCTGCAGATCATTGGATGCAATCCAACAGTAGGATATTAAGGCCTGTGACTCAGCTCTGAACACTTATTCCTGGATGTAGAAGGCAATCAGTGCCAAGCATGATAAGCAATGTCATTTGGATCGGACAAAGAAAATGAACGTGATCTTCTTAAATATGCTGTATGTTGCTTTGATTGGGTAGTTTGATTTAGTCAAGAAGCTATGTTTATAACCTTTTATTATTTCAGATTTTTGGAGGTGCACATTTTTAGAAGAAATAAGATACCTATAATATGTTGAAGCACGTTATGGCCTATGCAAATTGAATAAAAGTTTCTTTTGGGAGGCCAGAGAATTAACTTTAATAAATTATCACCTTAACTCTCAAGAAATTTCAGTAAGAATTACTAACATTGAAGTGCTGAAAGTTGAATAGTTCAGGAAGATTTAGAAAAGATGGTACAATAAGCCACCTTCATCCCAAGCATGGGAGAAAGAAGAACAGTGGATAAGCCTGCTAATTGTTTTAGCTCTACAAGCTACCAATGAGTGACTGCAGATACTGCGCCCCTTAGAAGACAGAGTTGATAAAGCACATGCTCTCACAGGCCGCTATGGATTAAAAGCCTGTGGTGATTTTGATCCATTCCTTTTCATAGTTGTCTACTTCGTATGTGTATTTCTATAAATATGTGTATTTTTATAAATAACTCAAGGTGGCAAACCTACCTAATACAGGTAGTCCTCGACTTACGACCACAAGTCGTAAGCCCCACATTTTTGTTAAGTGAGACATTTGTTCAGTGAGTCTTATCCCATTTTACAACAGTTCTTGCTTCAGTTGTTAAGTGACTCACTACAGTTGATAAGTTAGTAACCTGGGTGTTAAATGAATCTGGTTTCCCCATTGACTTTGCTTGTCAGAGGGTCGCAAAATCACATGACCTTGAGACATAGCAATGATCCTAAACATAGAAATAGTTGCCAAGCATCTGAATTTTGATCACATGATCACAGGGATGCAGGAAAGGTCATAATTGAAAAATGGTCATAAGCCACTTTTTAAAGTGCTATTGTAATTTTAAACAGTCTCTAAACAAACTGTTGTAAGTCAGGGACTACCTGTACTACTTCTCCTATTTTCCTCAAAGCAACAACCCTGTGAGGTAGGTTGAGCTTTCATGTGCATGCGTGTACACACACACACACACTCACACACACACATGCATAGAGCTATCTACCTATGGTATAATTAGCAGATGATCTGAGGGGGATTAAACCTTGAATACTTGCCTGTACTTGCCTTAACCACTAGACCAAATATATTTAGCAGGTGATCTGATGGGCATAAACCTTGAATACTTAGAACCCAAATTATAAAGAGACCAACTGCAGAGGAATAGACTTTGAACATTAAAGGTGTTGCATACTGCATAACATTCAGTAAGAAAAATACATTTTTGTGTATCTGATTTCATTTTTATGTGAATAAATATACAGAATGTCTTTTGAAAACAACAATTCTACTGTTTGTTTCCATTTATAAAATGTTTGAAAAAAAATTATTCATGGTTATGAACTGATGTGCTTCAAAATAAAAACAAATTCTATACTTTTTCCCCCCAAATTTTTCATTGATTTTTAAAAAACAAACAAAACACAAAACATGAAAACATAAAACATCTTTTTTGAAAGCAGCTTGATCCCGGGTTACATCTCTTTGTACAGACACAAATTCAAGTTCATGCTCATTTTTATATACCGTTCCATATCTTATTACCATTCTACATTTTCTATATGACTTCTCCCCTCTTTTAACTCTTTTAACTCTCTTAATTCTATTTTATTTATTTCATCTCAATTTAAATCATTATACTTATATCCTTGACAAATTCTGCACTTATAAACTCACTGCTTCCAATATTTTATCAGCTTTACTATTGCAGTTATTTTCTTCTTCTGTTGTGAAATCTTCGTTACTGTTACTTTGGATGACATGAAATATTCTGAACCTTTGTTCCTGTTGTTGATTAATTATGATTTTTTACCAGCAAAACAATCCATTGTCTTTTCTTAACAGTGCTTGGAAGAGTTCATCGAGAATGTCTAGCAAAACATCTGGCACCCCAAACAACATAGCTCAGGCAAGAAGAACTGTTCAGCAGTTGAGAATAGAAGCATCTATAGAAAGGATAAAGGTTGAGCATAATATATTTTCTTGTTATGAACTATGTGTTTATTATTTAAAGTGTGTTCTGTGTCTCTTATGTTTCAAAATTCATTTTGAAAAATCAAGTTTAAGAATTGCCTTGAAGTTATTGGAATATGGCTTTGTGAGTCTAATATATTTTCCTTAATGATGAAACTGCATGGTGCAATAGACACACATTTGGATATTATGTTGGTCAGTCCCATGTCATAATGTAATTTTGATCCTGTTCTGTTCAAATTTCAAAAAGTTATCCTGCTGACTTCTAGAGAAACAAAGTCCCAAAAGTCTTATACAATTTCTCTCCAACCTTTTGTTGAATTGGGAAGAATAAAAAGAATAAATAGAAAGGAATAATATAGACAGTGAATTGAAGCTAGAGAGCTAGTATCAAGAAAGTGAAATGTTAGAATAAGAAATGAAAAGAAATATTTTATGTTTTTTAAAATTTGGAAACTTAATAAAATTTATTTTAAAAAAAGAAATGAAAAGAAAGAATCCCAAGAGGAACAAAAAGGCCTATTAGGTACATTCAAAACAAAAAAGAAAAATGTTAGTATGTATTAAATGTTAGCGGAATGCTAAGAAAAAGTTAGTTACTCAAATTTTAATTTGATGCAGTCTTCTCTAGTATACACACACACACACACACACACACGTATATGTATGTGCTCTACCTGGAATTGTGAATAGCAGGAAGCATTGGTATAAATCAGGGGTCTCCAACCTTGGCTCCTGGAAGCCTGGCGGACTTCAACTCCCAGAATTCCACAGCCAGCTTTGCTGGCTGTGGAACTCTGGGAGTTGAAGTCCGCCAGGCTTCCAGGAGCCAAGGTTGGAGACCCCTGGTATAAATGAACCCTGAATTTTATAAAAACATGATCAGAGAAGTCACCTTTAATAAGTTTAAATCTCTAGATTAATTGCAAGGTAGAGAGGAAATAACTGATGATCTAGTCAAAATTCTCACACATGTTTCAAAATCAGAAAACAGAAAACGCAGAAAGCAAAACATGTAGCAAATTACAGACCAATCTGTCATCAATACCTGCAGAAATTCTAGAACAAATCATAAGCACATGACAGCATCTTGAAAACAATGATAAAAAAATCAGCATGGATTTGTCAAGAATGAGTCTTTGCAGACTGATGATAATCTCTTTTTTGATCAAGCAAATTCCATAATAGATTGTGGGAATGCTGTAGGCTGTGCATGAAATGAAAAATAACCTGAAATACACTCTTCCCTTATGGAAGTTGTGCCAAACTGGTTTGGTGAGCCATGCTTTGGCAAAAACAAAATCCAGAATACTTTGGCAGTTGGGTTTCAACCAAAACAAAAGTGGGAAGGATCACAGAGTGATTTTATAAGGCAAATTGGGAAAGGTTGATACATTTAATCCCCTGTTTTCATTCATCCTCTTCATGGTTTGTGTTTGAGAGCCAGCTATCCTATGCAGGAAACAGTTCATGCATGGAAGATACTGCATATTCTTCCCATAGATCAGCAGGAGTGTCAAACTGGCAGCCTGTGGGCTGGATGTGTCATATGTAGGCCACATCCATTCCAGCTCCACGAAGGGGAAAAAATCGTGAAATGTCACGTGACAGCAACATGATGCTGCGTGTTTGACAGCCGTGCTGTAGACATAGTGGTGGTCCTCAGTTAATGATCATAATTTAGTGACCTGTTACAGTTATGACAGCGCCTGAATGAGTGGTAGCAACTGGTGGTAGCAACCAGTCCTTTTGAGTTCAACTGTCCCCACCACTTGTACAATCACATGATCACAATTGGACACTTGGGAACTTGATCACCATTTGTGATCTTCCTTGGCAGCTTCCCATAAGCAAAGTCAATAGGGAAATAGGCAAAGGTCGTAAGTTGCTCTGGTAAGTCTCTCCCTCCCACACACCCTTCTCAAGCCTCACTGCACTCTCATGGTACCTCAACCACTCATACCTTCTTAGGCAGCCTTTCCCCCTGAGAGCAGCAGTTCCAAGCCCTGACATGCTTCAGCCTCATCTCCCTGGCCACCCATGCACCCCACTCTCTCTCACACCCAGCAGCAGCCATTTACCACTCTTCTTGCCTGCTTGCAAGCCACCTGAGACTAGCAACTTCCTGCTGGCTACCCCACTGATTTTGCTCATTAGGAAATTAATAATGGCAATGGGGGTTGCCATTGCTAAATGATGTGACCACGTGATCTTGCACTTTACATCTGCATTGCTTAGTGATGGAAAATTCTGGTCCAGATTATAATTATAGCTATAATATATTTTGACATCATCAAAAGCATTTGACATGCCAATTAGCAAGCTGATTAAGTATAGGTTGGATGGCCTAATAATTAAATTGATACATAACTGGTTCAAAACACAATTTGCAGGCATGTTTATCAATTGTTTCTGATCCAATTAGAGGGAGGAATCAGTCCTGGATCTTCTATTCTTCGGTATTTTCAATAATGACACGAGTAAAAAAGTAAATGGCATACTTCACGAATCTGCAAAATTTGACCAAAAATTGAGGGAACAATAATTTAGTAAACACATATTAATTACATAAAGATAGGCTGTGGGGTACTTGGCTTAGTAGAAGTAGTCCTCAAATTATGGCCCATCGCTTAGCAACCGTTCAAAATTCTGATAGATTCCCTTAAAGGTACTTAACAACACAATTCCAAAGTGTCAATGCCCCCCCTCCACACACACCATGATGATCATGTAACCACATGTTGGGTGTTCTCTAACTGGTCCACATTTGTAGTCGTTTGCAGTGACTTGCAGTCATATGGCCATACTTTACATAGCAAACAATGAGCTCACTTTTATGACTGCAATGTTTGCTTAACTTTCACGACTTGCAACCATAATGATGGCCAAGTTCCATTATGCTTATGAGTCAAGGTCTACTTGTATTTTCAAAGAAAATGGTATAGTAGTTGCTTACAAATTAAATGCAAGTCAGCAGGCTAACAAAATAGGCAAATACAGTTACTAAAAGTATAATTTCCAAATTACAGAAAGGTAGTAATCATTGTTCTGCTTTGCTCAGACCCAGTTTCAAGTACTGTGCCATTTTCAATCACCATGTCTTAAAGATCTGGGTTTAGAGAAGGACACCAAGAATGATTTCAGGGGACAGGAAACCAAATCTCCAGCAGAGAGTTTGAAAGGGCTGGAGTTGTTTAACCTTCAAAAACAATGCTTGAGAGGACCTTTAATAGCATTCTTCAATTCTCCATAGAGCTGCTTCAAGCATCCAGAGTGGGAGGTGTTCCAGTCTCTGAACTCATAGGCTGAGCTTTAATTGAGGAACGCTCCTCCCCGTCCATGTGACTCCCTCGTAGCGTTCCCCAGTTTTAGCTCAGCCTCGCAAGAGACAGGCAGCATCTAGCAAAGCTCCTTGGTCGATTCAGGATAACTAGCAAATTAATTTCAGGTTTGAATTTTCCTTTTCATCCTTGGTCCCTGCGCAACTAGGTTGTCTAGCTCACTGTAAGAGGAGCGTTTTTTCGCTCCTCAGGGGGAAGAAATGGGGGAAGAACAGCACCTTCGCGCCCCCCTCCTCTAACATCCTCCCTGCTGTTGCCTTCAAGCCGTTTCTGCTCGCAAGCAGCGACTCGTTTATTGTGCGTTTTTTCACGCTCTGTTGCTCCTTCCTCCCACGAATGCTTTATTTAAGAGGAGAGTGATTCCTCCTCTCTGCCCCTTGTTCCGCTTCGTTTTCAGCTGTTTTTTCTTTGAGGAGGCTATTTTCCGCCTCTGAGCTTTTGCACCAGCTATTGGCTGCCATTTTGGGCATTGCCTCGTGGCCGGCCACCACTTTGTTTGCAACTATTTTAGCTGTTTAGAGGCCCAAAGCAGGACCGGAGGCCTGTTTAGAGACCCCTTGAGCGCTTAGGTATTGTGGTAGCCCTATTGCCTACTATTGTGACTTGTTGGCCATCCCGCAGCCTGCTCAGAGGTGAAGTAAGAGGCAGCACTAGTACCACCCATTTTGGCTGGGAGGCAACTGCAGGAGGCCCACCCTTTTCTTTTTCTTTTTGGCCTCAGCGTTCATTTGGCTAATTTGACTTGTTTTCTATAATCTCTTAAGTGTTTTTCTGTTCAACTGGAAATAATTGTTATAGTACTCCGTTACTCTAGTCCTTGATTATTCCTATTCCCATTTTTTATTATTTTTTCTAATAAATAAACAAACAAACAAATAAATAAACAAACAAATAAACATAAATAATAATAATAATAATAATAATAATAATAATAATAATAATAATAATAATAATAATAAACAATAAATTTTCCAAAAGGGGACGTGGACCAACTATAGGGCATCCGGCCTTGTTGGAGGTTGAACTCCTGGGCGAGCCAACCGCCTCTTTTGATTATTATCATACCTTACTTTTACTCTTTATTATGGCAGAGGACAACCCCAGAGGACCTTCCATAAAGGCCAAATCAAAGACACACCATTTGCGCAGGCAGACCAAGGAAACATCCAAAGCCTCCCAGAGAAATGCGTTAAGATGCCACAAGGCGCTAGAGAAGGAATTTGATAAATGATCAAGGGGCTCAGGTTCTGTACCCCCAGTACCTACTCTTCCCACCCCATCTACCTCAACTCAACCTCCCCCTCCTCCAGACCAGTTTTCTCCCCCCAGGCGCAGCTCACCCGCTCAGAGCCGTCAAACCGCTGTCACACCAGCCACCCGGACACCTGAGGCTACCTTTACTCCGACAGCTGCTGGCCTACGGCAAGAAGAACCATTTGCAGACCTGGTTCCAGACAAGATAAGAGAATGGATGCTGCTGGCTATCCACCAAGGAATCGCGGAAGGCCTCCAGCAGATGACCAGGCCAGGTTTACCAACGATGGTTCCTGATATTGAATCCATTTCTAGCAGATCTCTCCCCAGACCGGAACCTCACCAGGTTCAGGTACTTCCCCAGGGGGATATTCCCTTTCCAGAAGGGGAGGAGGAGGAGGAAGAGGAAACAGGCCTGGAACACTTCAGGGAAGAGGAAGAATTTGATATGGGGTCCGTACACTACTCTGAACCTCTTTCAGAGGTGGAACCAATGGAAGGAGAAATGTCGGAGGACGAGGGTATTACCCCTGACCAGCCCACCTTTGTGGGCTTGTTCAAACCCCACCTGTTCAAGTCCTTATTGTTTAAGGCAAAAAATATTTCTGTTCTGGTGGCACAATCACCCTCTGATACTTCCCCAGCAACCTCTGGTGATCCAGAGGATTCCATCTTCAGACAACCGGTTGTGGAGACTGAAGTGATTCCTACTCCACCCATTTTTTCTGACATAGTAGCGAAACAATTGGCTTCAACAGGGGTGCCTCCTGCTCCCTCCAGTCAGGATAGGAGATTTTATAATCTCGATGCGGAATTTTCCACCCTGTTACAGACTCCTGAGGTTGACGAGCCCATTGTGGGGTTAGCGATCCTCTACCCCAAGCGACGCCTTGGAAACCCTAAAGCCAGAGGATAAATGGGCCAAAATGGCGTTACGTCAGGTGCATCAATCTAGTGCTTGGGCCATTCGAGCAGCCACGGCTGCGTCCTTTACACGATCCTCCATTAGATGGCTCCATCAATTAAAACAGCATGTCCCCCCATCCAATACCAGGGCACATCAGGACATTGCCAAGCTTACAGCAGCAGCAAAATTCTCAGCTGACGCTACCTTCCATGCCATTAAGTTTTGCACCAGGGCTATCTCATCCCAGGTTACAGCCCGATGTCTGCTCTGGCTCAAACATTGGCAAGCAGACGTCAAAAACAAAGTTAAATTGGCTTCTGCTCCCATCTCGGGAGGCAAACTCTTCGGTCCGGCCCTTGACCCTTTATTAATGGAAAGCCGAAATAAGAAAAAATTTCTTCTGTCTCTCTTTCGCAGATCTGAAGGCAGAGCATCCCAGCCCTTTCGGAGGGGATCCTTTCGAACTTCCTATCAGACACCTTTCCCAGGTTTCAGAGAGCCCCGCCCTTTCGGTCGGTCCAACCCCAGGATCGAACCGATCCCGGTGATAGGAACAGAAGTAGTACCAACTACAAGAGACCCTTTCGGGGTGCAGGTAGTAAAACTTTCCGGCACCCCAGATAAGTCCCTCACCCCTCATCCCATTGGCAGACGCCTCAAACACTTTGCCAACCAATGGGAATCCTCTACATCGGATGTCTGGGTTAGGGACACCATCAGATTCAGCCTCTCTTGATTTTCAGTCCCCTCCCCCCAAGCATTTCAGGATATCCCCTCTTTCCAAAGATCGTACCAAACGTGGCCTAATAAATGCTGCTATCAAACATCTCATTGAAATCAAGGCGAGACAGCCCATCCCACCCTCGCAACAGGGAAGAGGGTTTTACTCTCACCTCTTCATCATTCCTAAACATTCCGGAGGGTGGAGGCCCATTTTAGATTTGAAAAGGCTCAACCGATACATTATCCGGATAAGTTTAAGATGCACACGCTACAGTCTATTCTTCAGGGTACCAGGAAGGGAGACTGGCTCACTTCCATTGACCTCTCTGAGGCATACCTACACTTCGCTATTCGACTCTCCTGTTTCAAATTTCTGCGATTTTGCTATAACAGTCAACACTTTCAATATGTGGCCCTTCCCTTTGGTTTGGCCTCGACCCCAAGGACCTTTACCAAGGTTCTTGTGGCTCTGGCGGCTCACCTTAGAGATTTCCCCATCCGTATTCACTGTTATCTGGATGACATCTTTATCCTGTCCCCTTCCAAACGCCAAGCAGAAAGGGACATCAAAACCACCCTCTCTGCTCTCCAGGCACATGGGTTTCTTGTTAATTGGGAAAAGAGCCAGTTATCCCCATCCTCCCGAATAGCACACCTGGGGACAGTGATTGATTCGGTTAAGGGAAGGGTCTTCCTATCTCCCGAAAGATTTCTCAGCATCCAGAAATTGGTCAGGGAGATCAGGCGAGCAAAAAGGTGGCATTGCTGGACTTATCAAAATTGCTTGGCAAATTGGTTTCATGCATTTCCATTGTTCCCTGGGCCCATTTGCATACCAGATCTCTTCAGTGGTTTCTACTTCCATATCAGCGATCAGGAAGAAGCAACTCAAAGACCGTGGTGAAGGCACTTCCAAAGGTCCTCGCGTCCCTCCTCTGTTGGACCAAACCTGCTGTCAACAGAGGGCATTACTTCAAGGAGCCCCAGCGAGTCACCCTCACCACAGACGCCAGCCTATCCGGATGGGGCGCTCATCTCCACTCGCTCTCAGCTCAGGGCACATGATCAGCAGCCGAGCGACGGTGCAGCATAAATTGGCTGGAGCCTCACGCCGTATACCTGGCCCTATGCAGCTTCCTCCCCCAGGTACGCGGACACCACGTCCTCATTCTGACAGACAACATCACAGCCAAGGCGCACATCAACAGACAGGGAGGCACACATTCCATTCGGCTCATGAGGGAGGCCGAGCGTCTCTGTTGCTGGGCAGAAACCAACCTCTTATCCATCAGGGCAGATCACATCTCGGGGGTCTCAAACATTCAGGCAGACTGGTTGAGCAGGGCCACTGTAGACCAGTCAGAGTGGCGCCTGCACCCCTCCCTGTTCAGGGAAGCCTCAGCAATCTTCGGCCAACCACTAGTGGATCTATTCGCATCACCGCTCAATGCCAAGCTCCCGAGATTCTTCTCGAGGTACCCTGCTCAGGGGGCAGAGAACCACAACACCCTACGTTGTCCCTGGCCCACAGGGCTTCTATACACATTTCCCCACTTCTGTTGATCCCCAGAGTGATCCAAAAGCTGATTCACGAGAGGGCGGAACTCCTTCTGGTTACCCCCTACTGGCCCAGGAGACTGTGGTTTGCGGACCTGCGCAATCTGTCAGTGGCCCTTCCCTGGAGGATCCCACCAGACAGAGTCTCGTTATCCCAGGGACCCCTCCTGCATCCGAACCCGCAGTGGCTTCAGCTAGCCGCCTGGAGGTTGAGCGGGACCGTTTAAGGAAAGAAGGGTTTGCCAACCAGGTCATCGATACCATTCTGGCAGCAAGATGGCCCTCAACCACCCGTATATATAATGCCACATGGAACATTTTTTGTAGATGGTGCCACAAGTCACATATTGATCCACTCTCCCCATCTATTGCGCAAATATTAGCCTTCATGCAAGAGGGACTAGATAAGGGGCTAGCCCCTAACAACTTGAGACGACAGGTTGCAGCCTTATCAACCGTCATCTCCTGTGGCAATATTAGCTCGCTTTCACACCATCCTCGTATCCGAGCATTCCTTAGAGGAGCTACCAATTTGCATCCTCTAGTGGCACACCAATACCCAACCTGGGATCTTAATAAGGTCCTCTTGTCACTTACTAAACCTCCCTTCGAACCCATAAGGGAGAGATCACTTCAATTCCTAACGTTCAAGGTGGTGTTTCTGGTGGCAGTCACATCTGCTCGTCGGATATCTGAAATCGCAGCTCTGTCTGTCAGAAAGGACCTCTGCGTTTTTCACACTGATTGGGTGGTCCTACGACCAGACTCTTCCTTCCTGCCCAAGGTTAACTCAGCCTTTCACAGATTGCAGGAACACATTCTCCCTAACTTTTGCCCCAGACCCTCTCGAGAGATGTAAAGACAGTGGCATACTCTGGATGTCAGGCGTGCGCTACGTATTTATATCAGCTGCACTCAGCCTTTTAGGAGGTCGGAATCATTATTCCTTTCATTTCAACCTAAGACGCTGGGTTTCAAAGTATCCCTGTCAACTATAGGCCGTTGGATCAGAGCAACAATCTCTAAGGCCTATTTGGTTCAAGCACTTCCTGTTCCCAGCGGAATAACCGCACATTCCACAAGGAGTGCGGCTACCTCAGCAGCTTGGGCTACTCAGGCATCGATTAATGACATCTGTCAAGCGGCCACCTGGTCGTCCCTGTCTCCCTTCATACGTCATTACAATATCGATGTGTTTGCTTCAGCAGAAGCGTCCTTTGGCAGACGAGTCCTACAACAAGTCGTCCGAGAACAAGAGGAGATTCTGACCCAGACAGAGTCCCTCCCGTAGGACAAGCCATGCCTTGGTATGTCCCACTCTGGATGCTCGAAGCAGCTCTATGGAGAATGAGCGTTGGTGCTTATCTGATATGCCCTTTCTCGTTGAGCTGCATAGAGCATCCAGCCCCACCCTAATTTAGCCGTCTGGTGGGAATCCTGTTTCATCCAATGAATCAATGAGTCAAGGAGTTAATGTTTATTACAATAGTTAGGATGAGATGATAGTTGTTTGTCTTCTCATCTTCGTAAAACTGGGAAACGCTACGAGGGAGTCACATGGACAGGGAGGAGCGTTCCTCAATTAAAGCTCAGCCTGTGAGTGCAGAGACTGGAGCACCTCCCATTCTGGATGCTCTACGCAGCTCGACGAGAAAGGGCGTATCAGGTAAGCACCAACGCCCAATCCCTGAAGGTCACGGCCTGTCCATCCCTATTCCAGAGTGCAGGCCATGGAAGAACAGATTTAAACCCTAGAAAGAGAGGTTCTGGTTGAATGTTAGCAAGGGTGTTCAAATCATAAAACAGGTTGACAGTGGAATTACAGTAGTTATTCAAAGTGGTGATAGACTCCCTTGTTTTGAATGTTGAAGGAGAAGGATAACCTAGAATGCTTTAATTGTGGTTCCTGCATTGAGGAAGGGGTTGATCCGAAGGTCTGAATGGACTCATCCAATTCTTATTCTGTGATTCTCTAGCCATTTGTAGAAAGCTGCTGTTAAGATGTACTAGATTACGTCTCCATCATCAACATGGTCCCGTAGAGCACCAGGGCTGTGATTTCTTTGTAGAAGATAAGAATGTCGTAGGCATGCCCAGACTTCTTCAGATGCATATGTGAAGAATAGAAAATGCTTTTAATCTCATCTCAAGCTTCTTAGCAATTAATCCTGTACTACCCCTTATTTGTTGTTCACAAATAAAAAAGTATAAAAAATCATAAACCTTTAGGTTTATGCATAAATGTTCCTTCTTATTTTGCAATTTGTTTATTTACCACTAAAGCCTCATTCATAAACAAAAGCTAAAAGAGAGCAGCCTATTTTTTGGGGGGGCGTACACAGGCACATATTCAACAAATGTATATTAAAATTCGCTTTATCAAAAGAAGCTTTTGGGAAAATTTATAATTCAGCACTTTTTTCCTTTGCAGGTGTCGAAGGCATCAGCAGATCTAATGTGCTATTGTGAGGAACATGCCAGGAAGGATCCTTTACTAATGGGCATACCTGCTTCAGAAAATCCCTTCAAGGATAAAAAAACCTGCACTATTCTATAGGCAAAGCAGCAAAATGCCTTCAAAACCTTCCCCTGCAAAACCAACCTAGCCAATTCTTAGAGAAGTAACCTGAAGGTCACCTGGTAGCCATTGCATAAAACAGCAACTTATTTTCACCTTGTGTATGAATGAACTTTTAAGTTTCCTTGAATGTTTGTTTGTCCCATTCTAAATGCCAGGCACACGGTTCTAAAAGTTACTTCTTGCAAAAATGGAAGGGTTCTACAAATGTCGTTTGGCATGGATTCTGTTGGCTTTGCTGGGCTGAACTGGGCTGGGCTGGGCTGGGCTGGGCTTGATTTTGAAATGTAGTGAGTATTCACAGATCCAAGGATTGAACTATCAAGACCAAAGTTGCCTGAGCTTCATTTACAGTGTAGTGAGGTAGACAAGCCTAGAGTGCTAATCAAGCTTTTTTTTTGCATTTGATTTGATACCAGTGTGTACCTTGTTTATGTAAATGGAGTCTATATCTAGTGTGTATGCATATGTTCGTTTAGATGTATAGACACATTCCAAAGTGCATTCTTTTAAGTACGTTCTTCAGAATTCATTGCTGCATTTATTGATAGGTTTCTGCACTTCATGCTTTCACTATTTAGTATATCTTAAGCTTTCAACAATGTCTTAAAAACACTTGTACATACTATAAATTCTGGTTCTCAACATAGTTTTGAAAAGTGACGTTGATCACCTTTAATCTATCTTTTATTTTCACTGAAATGTAGACTACACTAAATTCAGATTGATTGTGATAATGGTGTCTAAAAACTTCGCCTCCCTTTCTTTTTGTCTTTAAAGAGGAATTCTGTCCTTTGCCTTTCCTGCACAGTTTCCAGTAAACTGGTTTTTGGAAGCTTTCAGGCTTTTTTCAGTTTAATCCCCATATTTACGTTTCATAAATGTCAAACAATCACTAAGTAGGAAGAGAGACTCTGAGTGAAACCTATGGTGCTACTGCTTCTGCACAAGACCTATTAAAATCAATGGTTGTGCTAAATAAATGCTTGAAGGATTATAGCAATTCTCGGTGGCAGCAGCTAATCCATTGTATATGTTAACATTATTAAAGAATTTGGGTACTGTCATATGGTAATGAGATACTGAATAGAAAGGAGCAACACTGATACATTTTAAGCCAGGGGTATGTATCTGTATACTACTTGTTTGGCCTTTTAATTTTTATTGTATTATTGTGATGTGCCATAGCTCTGTATTTCGAAGGTGGGTTAATTGTAGCTTTTTTTGTTGTTCCTTAAGAGGGGAAAAGAATTGCCCCACATGTAGAGGCCCTCAGATGCATGGTTAGATTTCCTTCCTAGAAACTTTAGTACAGAATGCAAAGCCAACCATTAGTGCTCACCCAGAAGCTTTCATTTTCAACCAGCCAAGGGACCCCCCCCCACCAAGATTTCTTCCTGTTAAGAAGTCCTAGACTTCCATAGTGTTTGTATCTGCTTGGTGACAGCTTAACACATACTTTCACCGTAACTCTATTGAAAAGCTAGCTGCAGAGCTGGTAAGCCAAAGTCCCCACCCAGTTTACTAGTGCTCTTCACTGCATTATAATTAAGCTCTTGCGGAGAACTGTATTAGTGCTGCATACTGCTATGTTGATATCGTATTTCTTTTTACTTTCATGGTCCCAAAAGATAAATTTAAAACATTTTAAAAACTAAAATAGCTTCCTAAAGATAGTACGGAACTGATAACAAAATCACAATTTTGCATTGATTTTGCTTATTTTATGTCAGTCTGGCCATCACAAAATCAATGTACAATTCATTAAATTAGATTACCTGGGATTTGGTGCCATCTCATTTGCTATCATAATTTAAAACAGTGTCTTTTCTGATATCAGATCCTAAGTCAATGTCCCCAAATTAACACAGGTGACCTATCTTTTGGTTTGTTTTAAAATATTGGGCAGCGGTTGATTTGTCAGCTTTATAAATCTGCTTTATAAAGAATGATCCTTGCAACTATTCATCCATGGCAACAACAACATGGGCTAACTTGCATTTCTGCTAAATATAGTGAAGTAGTTAGGCTTGTGTTATGATCTTAACATAGGAAGTAAAATCCAGAGAAAAAGGTCAACCCTGTGTTTGACTTTGCTACATGGAAGTGGTTAATTCGCTCCAGTACACGGTCCTCTAGTGAGATAAGAATGTACAGATCATGTATCTGAACTCATGCATGATGGCCATAAAGTATTGAAGCTCTCAAGTGTCAGAGTTGATACTCATTGCAATAAGCCTATAAATGAGGAGAGACTGCACTGGCAGGCCTGTCAACTCTAAGAGAGTCGGTATAATTATTTGTAATGAATAAATTGGTATTGCCATTAGTAAATGGGCACCTGAATGTTATATTACTTGTAAAAGCTGAAGTTGATGCTGGACATTTTCTCATCCATCACCAACCCAACCTGTTTCCTACAAATCTTATCCCAAATATCAGTATTTTTTAAAACAATTAGAATGTTGCTCTTTTTAGACCTATTCTACTCATCAGATGAATGCAATTTAAAAAAATTCATATAAAATTAATATGCTAATTAAATGACTGTGATAACTGTCACCAGCAAATGTTGCTCTGTATGCTTTAATGTAGAATAAATTTGGACACATTTGGACACTCGCTAGTGAGAAATTTAAACTGATTATGATTGTTCCCTGCCTCTCATTTAGACTCTACTTCATGTAAGATTAGAAGGCCCATATCCTTAAATTTCAAAATCAGATTATTTATGATAGATGAACTTCTGTAACTTATTTAAATACCCTTAATAATTGAGTATCTAATAAATGAAATTTGACATGTTACATTGTTTAGTCAAAACTCAGATTAGAACATGTTGATCAGGCATTTGAAAAAGCATCCAGCTTAATAGGCCTCTTGCCTGATAGGAAAGAACACAAACTAGCTAGAGAAGGCTTTACCTAAAGAAAGAAGGAAATCTTTGGATCTTGCCTTGCAATTGATGAGTGCCACTATTTTGTTTTCTAATTTCTTCAATCCATCTCTCAGTTCATGTTTTTCCCAAATTAAGCCTGGAGTTATGACACATTGATATTGGGCTTGTTTTCTGGACTTCTTATTCTTTTTGCGTTGCTATTTTATGCTATTTCATGCTATTTTAGTCTATTTCAAGTTGGGCTCAGCTCCTGATGACTTCACAGACCCATCCATCTAGCTTTGGGGCAGCAATATAGAAGTGGTTTGCCATTGCCTTCTTCTAGAATGTGATCTTTTGTTGTTAAAATCTTACAGTACTTGTGTATTCACTGTGTCGTAAATTTATAGTACCAGGCCAAAATAGGTTGGATCCAAATATGCCCTTCCATGTTTGGGATAACCTATATTATATCCCCAGAAGCAATGTTTTAGCCTTACCCTAATACATTCCCAGAAAAAGGAAAACTAAGAATCCAAGAATCCAACACATGCTTGCAAGAGAGAAAGCCCCCTTTCACAAGTGAGCAGTGCTGACAGGACATACATAAGAGCCCATTCAGAGGCTACAATCTCTCATGGTTTATTAAGGAATAACCACTATCATTATAATGGGATTTATTTCTGAGTAAGCATGTACAGTGTTGTACGATACAAGCAAAGACGGTTCTCTACATGTGTCAGAAGAAGCGCAGGAACTGCTATAAACTTGCATCTTAAAGTAGTCTAGAAACTGCTTTCTTTGTGTTTGCAGAGCAATGCAAGCAGCAGTTCAATTTATGCTGTGGTGCTTTGGATCCAAACCAATATTTTCACCAGCAGTGCTTTAAATTTTTATCATTCATATGTATTTTAAAAACCGAAGATAATTATTGAAAACACGGTGTTGTAAACTGAAGATGTTTTCATTTGAGCCAAGTAAATTATTGTGCCAACCTTCATTTATGAATGCATTTTGACTTCCCCTTGAAAGGCTCATGGATTGTCAGCCTGACCTTTGTTTAGTTTCTTGTATTGATTGAGATGTAGCAGTTTTCAATCAAAGCAACAATAAATTCAGAACTAAAAGGTAACTAGCTGCTTTGGGTTATTTCTCTCCCAAGTTTAAATTGTTGCTAGATGCCTCCACACCCTTCACCAGCTTTTCATACCTTTTTTTTAATATTGAGAGTTGAAACATACACACATTGCTTGTGTGTGATGGTGATACCTCAACGAGAAACAGAACATTGCCTTCATATCTATTGCCTTGGATTCACTTCAGTGGGACTTGCTGCAGTGGTGCTTAGGTTAATGTGATTAACAGAATAGGAAAAAAAATGAACATCTAATTTAAAATAATAACTCCTACACTATTGTAAAGTTTGAAAATAAGAGTATGAAACTTAATAAGGAGTTTTTTAGTCATTGTACCACTAACCTCCACCTTGGTGCTTTGAAAAATCACAGAAGGAAAATAATACTGTATTCTGGAAACACGCTGTTCTTTATTTATCCCTTTTAAATATAATAATAGTAAATTTCTTTATTTCTTACAATCTTCTCTGTTTTCTTTTTCCTTGCTCTCACAAAATTATTGTTTTTATATTATCACTGTAATGTTGCATTGAAAAGAGTAATACCATGATTTGCCTTTAAAGTAAAAAAAGAATGCATGAAATTAATAGTTTTGTTTTATCTTTCATAAATAAACAGTCTGTAATTGTTTGCTTTCAGTGTACCTCTCTATAAAATGTGATCGCTCTTGGAAGGTGGTTTCTTGCAAACATTAAAAGGGTTAAAAACTGTAAAGATTCCTTTTCACAGCTAATATATTTAGTACGGTATCATGGATATAAAATACTTTAATTAAATATCACTTTTCATATTGTTTTCTGCCTCTCATTGCAATGCACTGAATTTAAGTGTGTTAGAAATAATACATCATTTTAGTTGCATCAGTTAATAATGACATGACAAATTGATTTGAGTAAGACATGTAATTGCGATCACATTCTGCTGCTATTGATACAGTTATTGTTTTAAGGCATCAGTTGGAAAGCCAAGGGCTGACCTCTGCTTTTACACTTTGACTTCACTGAACCGTTTCAGGAGAACACTGAACTGTAAAGACATCTGCACATTCTTTGCAAATGGTTTGCAAAGCATGCCGACCTTTTAGCTTCAAGAATAGTGAACATATTTCACCTTTGATTCAGCATGTTCTATCCTGAAGAGATAATTGTGACTAACAAGAATAGTATTTGCTATAGTAAGATTCTATTCAACAATCTGATGATAATCCTCATAATATTATAGGACTGGAGTAACAAATCTCCACTCCCTTGCCTTCCTAGCATTTGGTATGCTGATGTTTGCTATACTTCTGAGGAAAGAAAAAGTGAAGGATAGGATAAGGCCCATATAGCCCTCCACCACTCAGAATATCTGCCTTTCTATCGGTAGTTTTGCTGTGGATCTGTGACTGGGGTAAACTGCATGTTAGATGTTCACTGCTCTCAGGAAACATGAGATCCTTGGATTGGGCGGCTTATCCAACAAATGCTTCCTTTGACGAGATTCTGCTTAAAGTTTAGTGAACAAGGATTAGTCTCACTTCTCATTTCAGATGCCCAATTCTGTTGATTGCTGTTCTTGGCAGCTCCTCTAATATCTTCCATCCAATTCCATGAACTCTATACAAAGTATGGGCCATTTGTAGTTGGGCCATTTTAGAATGGATTACCAAATATTCACTAAAGAAAGTCTCCATTGCCCTAAAATGGTACATTTGGGAAGCTTGTCTGTGTTGAGCAATGGCCGTCTTCCTGCCTGTGATAATTTCTGTGTGGGTATGCTGATATAGGCTGCTGAGTAAGAGAGTGAGCTTTTGCCCCACTAGCCTGTTGCACCATTGGAGTGGAGTTTCTGCTCAATATTCTTACATGAGGAAGGGTCCATAAAGTGATTATATTAGCTGGGGAAGGTAGGACCTTGCAGGGCACCCAGTTGGGGAAATTGCAGTTTGTTTTCCCTAGTGGTTTTTGTTTGTTTGTCTGCAGTGCAACCTCTGAAAGCCTCACGTCACATTATATGTGTCGTATGACAGTTCCCTTTTAATATCAAGATGGTAGCTGTAGTCCAAAACAGGAGAAAGGTTCCAAATTGAGAAAGAATGACCAAGTGAATACAGTCTTGAAATCATCTGGATCAATACCGCATCGCACACTTAGACATCAGTAAATAAAGGTTTTCTTTCGTCCCAAATATCTAATTTATGTGGAGTCGTACTGCAGGCAGCACAAGATGGTTTGCACTGATATATGTTTCAGATTTTCATTCCAGCAGTTTCAAGTGATGATTTAGCAACCGACTTTCAAGTTTTGTTGCTGTATATACACATTAATTGCTGATGAAACTCTGGTTAATCATAGATCTTTAACTTTGTACAGGATACTGGCCCATCTGGTTTCAGCCATCTGGTTTTGCTGCTGAATAGTCTCCATTCACTTTATTCAGTCAGGTTCAAGATCCCATAGCAACAATTTTTAGGCAATAATGTGTTTTCTTATCCTCATCTTTTCAAAAACAACTTTAAAAAAAACTTACACATTTTATTTAATAACTGCTTTCAAAGTATTTTAAAAGGAAAGTGGAAAATATTTTTAAAGCTGTCAGCCATAATTGTAGGTATTATTTTGTATGGCTGAGATTTAAAATTGCCAGCAGAGCAGCTATTTGAGGTTTCAAGGGACAGTGTCATATTTCAAATAATAGTATGCTTTCATTTCTTATTAACACTTTGTTATTTGCTTCATATTTGGTGTTTTTAATTTCTTGCTCTCTAAGAAAGCTGATTAGCTGATGCCACTCATCACTGAGGTGTGATATGCTTTTATTTCCCATTTTCTATTTTTCCTGTAATGTGGATTATCTTTTGGATTTGTTAGAAATGCTTTGTGTTTACTGAATAATTATGCTACAAATGACGCCCAGCATCCCAAGCTAATTCACAATTATCTTCCTTTTACCCACTTCAGGAGTTTATGCAGCTTAGCTTTTTTGTATGATGTAGCAATGGGACCTGGGCTAGACAAATAATTAAGCAATTTATGAGTGAGAATCCCTATTCTTATAGCTTGAAAGTAGAATGAAACAATTCAGCTGCTTCTGGATGCCTCAAGGTTTCTTTACCTAGGACTTAAACTCCTGCATTTCCTGCTGTGGCATAGTTGTTCTTAGAAATTGTGGTCAACACATTTTCAAAATATTAGAATGGAAGAGGCTATTGATGCTGGGTCCTGGTCCTGGTCCTAAAACACAACATGGCCTCACTATTGTTTATGTATGAAGCACATTCCATTATGAAGAATTCTACAAAGAAGAGACTAATGCATTTTCTTACAAGTGCCATATATTGGTTAGTTGATGCAACCATTAGGCAGTCTCTGGTTTATTAAAGTAACAGATTATGGAATACTGTTCATTAGAAATTGCTAATGGGAGCACGTTCTACCTATCACAAGCTGTCTTATCGGATAACTAATGGAACAGGTATGCCTAACCCAATGTATTTATTGCTGTGAATTGCTTTAATGAGATTTGTTCTGTTTTCAATGAGCCAATTTTATATAGTGGTTAAGGCACCAGGCTAGAAACCAGGAGATTGTGAGTTCTACCTTGGCATGAAATCTAGCTAAATGACTTTAGGTCAACCATTCTCTTGAGTCCAACCCACCTCACAAGGTTGTTGTTGTGGAAAATATAGGAGAAACCAATACTGGTTTCCACGTTGTTTGCCACGTTGGGTTACTTATAAAGATAGGGTAATAATAAATAAATGCCCAATTATGTAAAATATACTTCAAGGGTCTTTAAAGAGTAACAGCAAGTCAATCTAGAAGCATTTCAAATCCGTCCACACTCTGAGCACTTCACTTTCAATACTTGTAATGAGACAAAGTAGGAGGCATTTGTAGAATGTGAGGGATTTTTTGTTTCAATTACTATTCTTCAGCTGTTTTTCTAGACCCTTAACTAGGGCAGAGCATTTGCTATCATACATCTTTCCTCTTATGATGATTCATTTGCCTTTTTACCCAGATATTCAGGGCAAAAGTGTCATTTATCATTCCTCGAGAGAGTACATGTTTGACTAGCAAGCATGTGAGTGAGGAGTAACATAGCTACTGTTATTTTCAGGTGTGTAAGTTATGGTAACACCTTTGCAGAACCACAGAACTTCCTTTAATTTTTATTTTTGTTAAGTTTTCCTGTGTTACCTGCTCCATCTTGAACGCAAACAGCAAAACCTTGTAATTCACCTTTTGCCTATTTTTGTTAGTATGTTTGGGGGGGAAACCTCTGTTCTATTTTATAAGAGGTGTTTATTATAAATCATAGCATATTCTCACGTTCACAGATTTTATGCTGTTACAACAAAACTTCTAAAGTATTGTGCAAAAAATTAAAAGCTAGGGCCTTCTCTGAATGCAGGAATTGTTTCACCAACATTAATGCTTTTTGTTGTCTCTCGTCTAAAATGCAAAAAAACCAACCATTTCCTGGTGTTTTTTTAAATGTTTTATTTTAGTGAACACAGTCCAATTTCAAACATTAAAAGGCAGCAGTTCAACCATTTTAATACAAGTGGTGCACAAAATCCCTAGCATAAATAGATCTTTCACTGGTCTTGCAAAATAATTTAATATTTCTTGGAAGAAAAACTGAAGAAATGGACATGTTGAAACCAAAGAGAATAGTTGCTAGAGTAAACAAACCCTTTTTGGTCTCAAAAGTGAAAGGTATTTAAAACAGAACCTAGGAGTTTCCTTTCTGACAATGCCAACTAAGCCCACTTGGTGGCTTTTGAAAGGAACTCTGCCACACTTGATTTCACAACCGTCTTAACTTCCTCTGGGGAGTTCCTATTGCTCCTTCAACAAGGCTTCTGCTTTAAGTCCATCATTGGCCAACCATACTGTCAAACATCCTTCAGTTTCACACAATGTGCAGTTCAACCTCAGCCCACTGACTTGACCTCAATTACTGTAATCCTTATGTCAGGCTGGGAAATTACTTCCTGAGCAAATAACTAAAGTATCTTGAAACTTCAGTGCAATTTTTCTCTATTCAGTTCAGCCTTATTTGCCTACTGTCACCGTTCAGGCAGATTAATAACGGGGACCCACTGATCCATGTAGCGGCTTTCACGGCAAAAGCAGATCAGCTGACTTAGGGCTGGATCCTTCCATTGAGAAGCATGTGGATTCTGCAAGAGAAAATGAGACAGACAATGTTCACTGTCAGCACAAAGTAAAATGCTGCTGACAGTAAACGGAGCTATATATAAAAGACACAAAATGCTCTAGATAAGACTGCAATGCAACATTTATTACTGGAGGAAAGTTCAGTTTCATTATACTTTCAACTGATTTGTATAAAAACAGCTGCTTTAGTAATTTGGGGGAAATTTTAAAATTTTGTTTAAAATATCCAAGAGTTCACCCTAATAGAGTTCTCTTCCCACCCCCCATAAACTAGCAAAAGAGTTATTTAATATAAAAAGTACATTAAAAAACAACTGTTAGTAGTATGGTATGGATAAAAAATAAGTATTCAATATTTTATTCACAAGTTAAGCATTATGCACATACTTTGCAATTACAAAAAAATCATTTGCCTGTGCACGAACAGTCAAGTAACTGTATATTTACAGTATATTTACAGTTCAGTATACAATACAGTATATTTACAGTATATTTACAGTTCATGTCAATACAGAAATATTGACTGAATTCCCTTATTGTAACTTGGATGTAAAAACAATATTAAATATTATATACCATCTACTTCTTAAAGTATGACTTCTGAAGTTATGAATAATTTAGCAGTCCCCAAATTATATCAAGGCCATAAACAAATTACTGCTAAGTAACAGTGACCAGTCTTTTAATCACAGCCAAATGAATGATCTAATAATGACCTCTGGGCTAATTAGTAATGAGGAAAGACAAATATAGGCAGGGAGTTACTGTAGGAAGGTGACTCATGGGGTTGTACAATCCTGTTGTCAACAGGATGAAACATGTTTGTACAGGTCTTTGCTTTCAAATGCCTAATAAGCAAAGAAAAGGGTTGTGATACAATTTGTGCAGAGGAAAAGGCTAATTAAAACAAAGGCCATGCAAATTCTCACTTGGAACCAGATGCAGAAAGGTGAGAATGCTGGAAATTCAGGCTTTTACTTTGGCTACAATTATAATTAAGTGGCAGACTATGAATAAACAACAGAAATTATCCTATTCCAATAGGTTTTATCTCCCACCACCCTTAAGAAAAACAAAACTTACTGTTACTAGCACACAGTGCAAGTCTGCAGGCTGTTCAAGCCCTCCACTTGCCCCCAAAAGCAGAAGCTCTGCAAGGCGGCTTGGATTGTTCACTCGAAGTATATTAATGTCATTTTCACAACAAAAAGCTTGAATCAAAGTGAAGTGAATTTGTAAAGCAACATCCTGGTTGTCTTCCTCATCTGCTGCCAACAGGCAAAGCACCACATTATCTGGATCCCTGCAGGGGTAAAACAATGCAGATTGCATTATTCACAGCCTGACAAACAATACTAGGTGTATTTTATAAGGAGGAACTGAGACAAAACAGGAACTGAAGTCACGGAGCATATTACAAACATGGGAAATAATTCTGTCTGGGTATAAGCAGAAGCTGAGATATTGTCTTATATGGACTTGTACGTCAGATGACAGGAACTGGATTTGTTAAGTGCTCAGCATCCACAATTCCAGCTTTTTAAAGGGCTTTTTAAAAAAGCAAAATCTGGTGACATTTTAGCATCAAAGCCAAGGGCACATAAGCAAAACCCCTGGTCAGCAGTTTCCATTTGCTTAACTGTCACTTGGCTCTTAGAACAGTTGCACTGTGGGCAAATAGGGAAGAGAAATAAAATAACTGCAAATGCAGAGCTTAATATGATCAACGCATCTGAGTTTTGCAAGAAACCGAGGATTTTTTTTTTCTGACTGCATAATGCATCAACCCATTCCTAAGAGGTCTGTAAGGGGCGTGCATAAGTGCACCATCGTGCCCATCGTCCTTGTCCTATTGTCCCAATTTCCTGTATTCTTACTCATGTTTATACTTGTACCTATTATCTTGTAAGGGATTGACAAATCCAATAAATAAAAAAATGTTCAGGAGCTCTGCTTCCGAAAGATCATCCTCGCCCTGACTTTTCCTGAGGTAGATCCATCAACCAGTCAACACCAAAGTGCAGTAGCACTATGAAGAAAACCAGGGAGTAGTTGTGGCTCCCAGTCAAGACTGTCAGGCACCAGCACCTCCATCTCCACTTACACATTGAGTAGTTTGGCAGCCTCATACACCCCAACGGTGATGCTTCTTTGAGTCAGGGCTTTGCTCAGGACTTCTTCCAGGGCATCCCCCACCTTCTCCATGCTGGCAGCCGAAGGAGAGAGGGGAAAAAAAAGTTTCACAACTCAAACTCCAGCCAAAATGTCATCGAAGATCACCATAATCATACACGCAAGGGGGCCCTTTCTCTCCAGCCCCTCACCCCGCAGCCTCCTATATGCTGCACGACTCAAGTGGAACCGACCAGCTCCTAAAGCACCGGGGGGGGGGAGAGATCCCGGCGGGGGGATCGTTTCTGCCTATTGGAGCGAGCACGGTCTAAGCTTGTTCGCCTTATTCCTGTGTCCTGTCAGAAAAGGCCACGCCGCCCTCTCCACACACGAACGCCACAAAACGCTGCCTCCCCTCGTTTCTATTTCCCACACAGGCGCAAATCTCCCTTTCCCCCGCAACGGCCTCGTCCCAGATCGCCTTCAAGCGTCCGCACCGCGCCTGACCGGCGCCCGTCCCCTCCCCTCCCCTGCCCAGCTGTGAGGTGGCAGCCGCGGTCGCCGGCCGGCGGAGTGACGGGAGCGGGGCGATCTCCGCTGCAGCTTCCGCGCTGCTTCCCCCCACCCCACCCCCGCCGCCCCGATTTCCCCCCGTGCAACTGAACGCCTTCTTGCAGGCGACCAGTCAAACGGCACCCGCTCCTCCTCCTCCTCCCGTACCTTCCAAAAGCCTGATGCTCCCCAGCCAGGTCTTCCAGGGTCATGTTGCAGCTGCAAGTCCCAGCAGAGAGAGACGGGAAGAGGTCGCGGGGATCGGGCGTTCTGCCCCGCTCTTCCTCCTCCTCCTCCTCTCGCCTTCTAGACGTCCTGGAGGGTGCCTCTTTCTCCGACTGCTTTCCCGCAAACCGGCGGACCTGTCTCTCTCCAAGCAAGCCAATCCTCGGCGGCGGCGTCCGCTTTCCTTGTACTTGTGTGCCGCCACGGCTCTTTGCACTTTTGCCCGAATCTCCTTCGCCCGACGCCGCTTGCAGCCGGTGCGCCGCTCTCGATCTTAGTGCTCGCAAAGCCGGCCGGCCTCGACTGCTCTCCACTGCCCAGCTGGAATGAGAGACAAAGGATCCCTTGAGCCGGAGTTATCCTGCCAACCCCGAGCCAACTGTCTGGCGTCTCATTTGCATACCGCCGCTCTATTGGACCATGCAAATAAGGCGGTGGCGCGTGCTCCTCCGCTTTGACCCCCCCCCCGCTCCCCCTGCCCACCCGCCCGCGATTTCCAGTCGAGAAAAAGGCAGAGCGCTGTCAGTAACTTTCTCTGCCTTCGCTTAATGGTGATTGGGCGTTGCGGTTGCGAGGGGCGGCGCTTGGTGTGGGAGAGCGGCGGGCGGCTGGTTCCCCCTCCTCCTTTCCGCCTGTCTGCTTCAGCTGTTTTTCCTGTTGGTGCGCATTGCCCCCTCCCCGCTTTGTTTTGAAAGGTGGAGGAGGCGAGGGGGGGGAGCGACCGAAGGGGAGGGATTGACGGTAAGCTTCTCTTTGCAACCAGTTGTTCTGCAGATCATCGTTTGCAATAAATAATTGGTAGTAAGCAAGCAAGCTATCAATGTCAGAGGGGAAGCCGATCTCCCTTGGGGGGTGGGTGATGCTGCTGGGCTGTCTGCCTAATGGTGGAATCCCTCGGGCACTAGGCGAAACAGCTGGCAAGAACAGCTGGCTGCTTTTGCTTGGACTCGGGAACTAACCAGGATTGGACTTGGTTAATGCCGCGGATGGAAGAGTGGGAAGTCAAAAAGTTCTGGAAGGCAGGGGTCTCCTGGTATAGGACCGGGTTTGTGGAAACACCAGGTGCAAAGCAGAACTCAACCTGAGTGTTTTTACTTAGTGGCTTAAGACCTACCCAACCACAAACTAGCCAACCATGTTTTGGTCTCGTGGGTTATGCCAATCCCAGCCCTTGTGGTTTACCTGTGATTCATTGGGCTGTGTGAACCCAGGCTGTTGAGTGAGCTCAGGCTCCCTTGTTCAGTTGTCATGTTCAAACACACCCACTGAATTAAAGATGCCACTTCTTGTTGCAGTTTATTGTTGCCCTGGCTATTCAGCTCCTAAAAACATCATGGATTAGATAGCACACATGCCAAGATTATTAAAGCCAGTGACCAAAACAAAAACAACATTAATATAATCTTAGGCCAGAACAAAAACATTGCACATAATAAAGTTAATAAAAGCCAATTGCAGTATCCTAGACTACATAATTAAATAACTAGTCTTATGGCAAATACAGTAGCACGCCAGGTTCCAGCTGAGAAAAAAAGCAAAATTTGTGGCAACTGAGTAAATGATTCTCAGTCTTTGGCAATTAGTAAAAAAAAAAAAAAAAGGCTTTAATTGTTTTGCCAGTCACTGCTTGTTTACCTTTTTGGCAATACCAAACTCTGAAAATAGCTCATATCCTGGAGAGAGACCAAATGATGTCAACATGCTCATAATGGTATTCCACTATTGCAGCCTGGGATTGTCAGATCTTAGAAAGGAAAGCAGTCCGGTTGGAGCCAGATAAATCCTCAGCCAAGCTAATAAAATAGCTTGCCAGATTTGCACTCTGATTGTCATTAGACCACTTGCATATCTCAAAGACTGTGTTAGAAACACTACTCAGAATCAGATCTTATGAAACCTGATTGGATTTTTTCAGAAGGTCCAAAATTTGTATAAGGCCAGTGCTGCTGATTCTGCAATCTTTTAATGGCAGCCAGAATGAAGTTTCTCCACGTCTTTAAACTGATGTGGCATTTCTGTGCCTCTGAGACCTTCTGGAAGCTTAGAAGACAACTATTTAATATCTGAAGCAACTTGCTTCATAGTCTACCTATAGGCTAGCTGTGAATCTTAAACCCGTTGAAGAAAACTATTATTTTAATTTGGGGGAGTTAATGATCTGTTCTGTCCTTGACCCAGGCATGCCTCAAAAGAATCCCTTTTGGGCAAGGACATTAGACATTATCTGGAGGCGTGCCTGGATCAGTGGCAGAATAGGCTCTGTAGTGCTTTGCCATGGATTATCCAATTTTTTATAGTTACAGTGGCTGTGCTTGTGTGATGTGTCAGTTTCACAGTTAACTAATTCTTGCTGGATCCTAACTAATTGCCTATGGTTTTATCTATACTGAACCAGAAAGTCACCCACATTTTAGACTAGCATATTCAAACTCAATAATATATGTTATTGTTTCCTTATGATATTTTTCCCTCACTCTTTCAAGAGACTAAAGCTACTGAGTCCCCAATCAAACTAACAACCACTTTTTAAAATTTCAAATATCTTTATTTATATAAATAAGTCACCTTTATGACTCTGGCAAGTTGAATCCAAGGACAAGAGTTCTGAAGAGAAAGTGTGGGTCCAATTATGCCATATTAATTGGATTTTTGTTTTATGCATGTGCATTCCTCATATATGAGAACAGTATCAAGCAATGAGTTGTAGGTGTAAAAGTTTGCCATCCAGAGCTATGTACTGCAGTCTCAATTTTTAAATTACTTCCAATATAATAACTAGTGTGGCCTTGTGAACTCAATCAATGCATACTTTCAGTTGTTGGATGTTGGTTGTTTTTGCGTACATGACACCAAGTTATAATTTGTGTCACCATAATTTTTTGTGTGAGCTATGATTTCCAAAGCAGAGTAGCTAAGTTCACATAACCCACCAACCAAAAGCCAATAATTACATTCACATCCTTGTTTGTTGCTGGTTTGGTATAGTATGTTCACTCTGTTGTTGCATGCGTCGGATTTCAGCAGGGACTCTGAAAATGTGTTATGCAACTCCAAAAATTCCCAGTGAAGGCCAAGCTTCTTAGGATTTCTGGAAAGTGCAGTTTCATCACACTTTTAGTGCATCACTAAAGAGAAAGTTGGTTGACAGTAGTTAGATAACGTCACTCACATCATACAAATAAGAACACTATCAGGGTCTAAACATAGGATAAATGGATCTAATGATTATCTGGTTGTAATTAGCAATTTCTGTTAAGGCCAGAGTACCTTATCCTGTGAAACAAATATTGATATTTTTGACATATTTTGGGGGTATCATATAGAATGGAAAGTAGAATAACTACTTTTGAAGCAGACTAGAAAGCCAGCATACTGTTAATTTAGTATAAATTGTGTATTGAATGTGTTATTCAGTTACATGGAAGTTAATTAGTATAGATAACAGTTGTCTAGAGTCACAGTGTAGAGCTGAACAAAGAAAAACAATTTTGACAACCCATCACTTCTGGATTGGAGAAAGGAAGGAAATGGTCTGTGTCAAATAAATGTAGGCTAGGAGCTGGTGGAGATCTGCTGTATGAATGTACATCAACCAAATAGCTTGCAAATTAATTGAGATTTTTCATCTGCTTTTATGAGACAAGGACAGAATTACATATTTTAGGTTTCATAACAAAAAAGCATATTCTTTGCAAATTTATTGGTTTAAATCAATGGCAGAGAGAAGTTTATATCATAATCCAAAACAACAATGAAGAAGCCTCCATTCAGAGAATAACCTATAAAAAACATGGTTCTGGGCTTCCTGTTTCTTTATAACTAACCTTGTTTTGAAAAAAAAAAAAGAATTCTGCATGGGCAAACAAAGTGAATTCTGCAGTGTATGTTTTGAGATCTCCCTCTCCCTCTCTCTCTTTCCCTCCCCCCCCTCCCCCCAATACTATATTCATGCAGTATTTCCCAATATTAGGTACAACCATCATGTGCACAGCTAAAACAAAGGTTGGAAGGTGGGATGATTTCATTTTTTAGCACTTTTCTCACAGAATTTGGGGGATAAATTTTAATTGCCTTGCATTACCTTTTGTACTTTTTGTGGTATTTTATGGTATTGTGAGCTGCCCAGAGTTGCTGTATTGGTGAAATGGGTGACATAGCAATTTAATAAATGAGTAAAAATTGCAATCAATTGAGGTTGTGAAAATTGTGCAAGGCAAAAGAGTAGCAGCCCTTTTGCTGCGGTTATTTCCCTCATACAAGTGGGAATCCTCACGTAATAAGAGGCTTGGAGCTGCCTCTGGTGGGATATCTGACTGGGGAATAAACAAAGTCAAAATGGTGAATAATCAAAGTCCCTCCGCTTTGCAGGCATACACATACAAAAGAAGCAAGGCTTGGTTTGCACAACTATGACTGCCACATGGATTTTAATGGACGCTACCTCCGTACCTAGTTACTTCTCACAGCTTGGTCTGTATCTCAAATATAGTCTATATGATTCCCTCTGCATGGTACATCTACCATAGTTGTCCCTGTATGAAGTCAAAGGGAGCGCAAACTTATGGGAATCCTTGGCTCTCCCACTCTGGTAACTTCTGATGGGTAAAGAACAAAAGTTCTGGATTGCTATATATGCAAAAGCATATCAGGTGCTAGGTTAGCTATTGCCTATCTTGTTTACCAGATTTTCAAAAGAAAGTTAATAGGAGACCACTTACTGCAAAACAAATCAATCTGAAGCATAAATGTATTTCTAACAATATTGCTAGGTCATATGTAAGATAATTAATATGCAAGAACTATGGCTGCAGGCTGCAGCCCTGGGCTTATAGCAGACCCATTATATGCTTTCAATATTCAATGTATGTTCACTGATTCCAAAAGATGTAAGATCCTTCCTAGAAGGTGTTAGGATTTAAAGCAAACTCTTCTCCCATTCCATTTTTCCCTCCATGTCAACATTCAACAGGAAAAAAAATCATCGCTTATGCTCACATCTTCTGGAGTATTTTGATTTCTTTCTTGGATGCACCAGCAGGCATATCTTAAGAATTTCTTGAATGTCTTAAAAAGCTATATCTCATTCGAGCCTGTCTGTTTTTTGTCAAAATTGTACGTGTTCAATCATTTAAGTGTGTTCCCAAATATAATCTAAATTACATAAACTACTCCCAAATATAATCTAAACTTGCCTTCAGAAATTGTGAATGCTCCGACACTGGAAGTTTTTAACAAGCTATTGGGCAACCATTTGTCTGAAATGGTATAGGATTTCCTGCCTGAGCAGAGGATTGGACTAGAAGACCTCCCAAGGTCCCTTCCAACTCTTATTCTGTCTGTTCTGTGTATCTGTTACATATTCACATCTTTACACTCCATAGCCAGATAGACTTCTTCAAAAGTATGACTCATACCTTCAGTGGAACTTTCTCCACTACACAGCTATGCCCAGAACTGCAAAAGAAGACTGTAACCTTATACAAGTTTATTCACAAGTAAATCCTGTACAGTGAAATTTACTTCTAAGTAAATATATACAGTTTTGTCTGAATTATTACAGAAATCTGATGCATCAATTTCACTTTTTTTAAAAAAAAATGTGCTTCTGTATATCTAGTGAAATAGGAGCATCATCCATATGATTCAGCATTTGAAGAAATGTGTTCTAATTAAATCTATTCCTTTCCTTTTGGACCTCATCTGGTGTCTCCATTGTATTTTCTAGCTTTATAATTGCATTGGCAGATACCAAATGTTCTGCTTCTTCTAAGAATCCTGGTTAAAGAGAAGCAAGGAAAGAGAGCATGTGAAAATTCAGAACAAGTTTGAGAACAGAACATTGGTGATTGTTAAAGCTGAGAGCTATTGCAGTGGGAGCCGTGTGACTATATTAAAACCTCATTAAAGGTATGGATTAAAAAAAATATAGTAATCAAACAGCCCTATCTTTAAAAAGGAGTAGGTAAAATGGTCCTAAAAATTAATGAGGAATGATATAGAGAGGTTTTTTCTTAAAAATAGAGAAAAACAGATATTGGAATATAAGAATAGTTAGTAGATTAAGTTTTTGTTTTTGTTGTCAAAACTTTATAACACAAATAAGTTGTATGGTCACGATTTCAGGGATTTTTAAACTTGGAGGTATTTTATCATTTTTAAAAATTCTATAGAAGTTTAATATTAAAGGACAAACTAGAAACCATGTAAGCAAACAAATTACAACATAAGGCATCTTTTAATGCCCCTTTATTTCTCAGTTTAGAAAATGCTGTATGGTAGTGGACTGCTTCTGACTACTATTTAATTTTCAAATTAGAGATAGCAAGGAGCAATCCTGCATAACCCATCACTGAATGTGACAAATTTGTGCAAATATGCTTTGGTTGGTAGTTGATTTTCTAGGGTATGTTTAGACTTGATTTCACTGAAGGAACATTATCAATTATTTTTTTAAAAAAAATCAGATTTCAGATGGCAGTGATCGCAAGATATATTTTGTCTAGTATTTCAGTGCATGTGTATAATGACCAGAATTTTAAATTTGTCTGAACCAACATTTAAACCAAGAGTGGGCAAATGCTGATACATAGCTACATAGAAGGGGCCCCTGGGATTTCAGATGGACCAACCCTGAACTCTCTATTCATTGCCTTTTGGGGGATATGTTCCCTGAAAAGTTGATATTAAATATTTTTTGAGAGAGTACCATCTACAATATGGAATTTCTTTCTAAGCGTCAACAGCCATATTTTTAAATACTTCAAAGAATGCTTTACTAAAAGTGGACCCATTTATAGATAACTAGTTGGAATCCTTTCTTTCACAAGTATTGTATTTATCTGAAGGAGCTACAACCCTCAGTTTCAAACTTAATATCCCCAGAACAAGAAAAAAATAGATAAAATATATTCATTTGTTTTCATTACTGTAGTCTCAGCTAAGATTAAGAGACTTAAAGGAATAATTTTTATGCTCCTCCGAAAACAGTGTTCTCGTGCACTGTACCTTAATGTGTCTGGTTTTATGTCCATCTTGGGCCCAGTCCTCAACCATTATTGCAAGTCTAGGTTCCCACGTGAAATGCTGGAACTCCATAGAGCTTAGGAAAAGTGTTCTTCCATTGGTAGAAACCTCCTCCCTTGAGAGTTTTTGTTATGATGGCATCTTAGTATTTTATCATTGGTTGTTCCATTCAGTTATGAGCAGAAGGTTGGTGTCATGGCAATTTCCCCCTATTATAACAACTTCAGTGACTTTGTGTAACTTACCAAACAAGTAAATAGATCACATGGGTAGTATTGTTTGTTACAGCCTTCCATTCATCAGCTGGATAAGAACACCACATAGTGCATGTAGAGTTTCCCCGTTTTTGTGGACAGCAGTGTTGAAGATGCTCACAGGCTTATTTCCAAATTGCTGCAGTCTACTGCTTTGTGTGTAGGCTCACATCTTTGGATGTACAAGAAGGAATATGGCATGAAAACTCATTTTTATGAGAGTTACCAAAGGCAGATTAATTTCTGGGGGGGAAAAAATCACTCAGAAAATGTTGCCAGCAGATTTCCTACATCTGAATAATTTTTGCATGAGCCTTTGGATATGTCAAAGGGTTTTAAGTACTGGTATTTGGGTGCTCCCAGAGAGAAGAATTCTAATATAACCCATCAAAAGATGCTGTACCATGCAGCAGTTCCATCTTTCTTCTTTAAGTGGTGAGAATAAAGAAGGGAAAAGTTGAGAAAACATAAAAAGGAAAGACTTTGTTTCTTGATTTCCTGCTCCTCAAATTCTTCTGTAAGCTATAATTATTGAGAGGCTCGTGCATACTCACTTCAAGGCTTTCCTTATTGAAACAAGGATAAACACCAACGTTACAAAAAGAAGTAAGATGATAGAGAGACAAGACAGATTTCTTTGCTAAGTTTTCCCAGCGCTAAGTGTGCCCTGGCCAACTGATCCCAAATTCCTATAATTTACTCTTTGGTAAGTCTAGCAGAACTGGGTCTGCAAAACTCCAGATGATCACCAGGTAGGAATTATTTTTTTAAGAATCTCCTGATGCTGGTTGACCAGATTCATTTTTGCAGCCCAAATTTGAGAGACCTACTTTTGAGAATGGCTCAGATGTTTTTTAGCACCACTTTGGGTGGATTTTTTTTTTTTTTTTACAGTCACATCCTGAATTTCTAGTATTCTCGTAAATTGATGTAAAGGCTCAGGCGAAAGCTATGATGAGAAACTTTGTGCTTGTGTTGCAACAGGAAGGGAGAAGCCATAGAGCTGTTGATGTCACCAAGGCTGTCTTGAAAAGCAAGGTCCATTTTCGCACATTGAAAAAGGGCTGCTGGACAGAGCAATATTAGCCACTTGCAAATTTGCATTCGTGCAGTTTTTCAATGAAGGGGAAAATAGATTACATATCAGTCCAGTTTTTAGATCTTAAAAGTGTGCGAAGGCACACAACTAGTCCTTGACTTACAAGTTTGTTTAGTGACCATTCAAAGTTTCAATGGCACTGAAAAAAGTGTCTTATGACCCTTTTTCACAGTTATGACCTTTGTAGCAGCCCCATGGTCATGTGATCAAAATTCAGACGCTTGGCGACCGGTTCATACTTATGACCGTTGCTGTGTCCCAGGGTCATGTGATTCCCCCTTTGCAACTTTTTGACAAGCAAAATCAATGGGGAAGCCAGATCCCCTTGACAGACATGTTACTAACTTATCAACTGCAGTGATTCACTTAACAACTATGGCAGGAAAGATCATAAAATTGGGCAAAACTCATTTAACAAGTGTCTCATTTAACAACAGCTGTCTCATTTAACAACTGTTGGGCTCAGTTGTGGTCATAAGTTGAGGACTACCTGCATTTTGCTCAAGTTCACACATTCCAAATCCATTGTGCTGTGGCTTGGTTTGCTTTGGAGTGTTGTGCAATGCAAACATTGTGGTTGGAAACCAGCCTTTGTATCTTAAAGAAGGGATGTGCAATTAAACAGCCTGAGTGCCATCCTGTGCCTTTCCATTGTCAGGATCCTCAGAATTCACTCTGACTTTGAATGGCAAAAACCATCTGCACAGTTCTTTTCTAAATTTAGGTGGCAAAGAAGTTAAAATTGTGGTGGAAGCTTTAAAATGCATAATTGTATCAGAGTTTGAAATACATATATAAAGACTTTCTTAAGTTTCTCACATAAATCTCCCAAATATGTGATGTTGCCCTATTAAATTGTGTCTGTCTGCCTCAGAGGTGATATTCAGCAGGTTCTGATCAGTTCTGGAGAACCGGTAGCGAAAATTTTGAGTAGTTCAGTATACCACCTCTGACTGGCCCCACCCCCATCTATTCTCTGCTTCCCGAGTCCCTGCTGATCGGCTGGGTCTTCATTTGTTGCCCTGCACAGGAGAACAGAGCTGGAAAGCAGGTTAGTAGGGTGGAGATGAAATGGAGATTTTTGTGTAACCTTCCCCCAGGAGTGGGGAGAAAACGGAGATTTTACAGTATCCTTCCCCTGCTAAAGCCACCAAGCCACACCTACCAAGCCACGCCCACAGAACTGGTATTAAGAAAATTTGAATCCCACCATTGGTTTGTCTGCTCCAAAAGTTCAAGGCAGCCCCAAAGGTTGCCAGCCTCTAACTTAGCACAATGTGTGAACTCGGCCAATTGTTTAAATCATGGCTTGAACCCAGTCTTTAAATGTTATGTGCAGTTTTCTTAGGAGGAATAGATTTGTTATCTTTGTGGGTTTTTTCTTAACCCCTCATCCCTTCAACTGAACAGTGTGAACATATGACAACTAAACCAAGCAAATCCCAAAACATTTGCAAAGAGCCCTTTTCTACTGGTAGATTTAGCTCTGGATATTGACTCAACTGGCATTCCAGGTAGATTCAGCTTATGATATACATTGCATCAGGATACAAAGTTCTCTATAAATTCCACAATATGAGTCAGCGTTTTCTATTATCGGTGAACATCCAAGGAAGAAAGGACATTGAGAGAGCAGATTTTTCTCCTGAAGGGTGAAGTAACTTATTTCTGTCTCAGCAAAATAAAAGACAGAAATACAAGCTGCCAGCATCAGCACAACATATATGCTGTATTTCTTGCTTTATTTGTACAGGACTACTGCAAAAGAGTTTCATTTCTTTAAATATAAAATTGGCGCATGAAAAAAGGAAACTTTTCTTAAATTACAAAACCAGGTAATGGAAAGACAGTTCTATTATGTCACAAATGTGCGGCATCACGTTGCCGTTGTGACATTTTGTGGCACTTTCCCCCTTCGTGGAGCTGGGGTGGGTGTGGCCTGTGCGCGACACATCCAGCCCAGAAATCACCAGTTTGATACCCCTGTAATAATGTGACAGACCCCAGAAGATAATGGCAAGGCATCGCGTGTGGTGAATTTCCTCTCTGTTTGCTTTGAGTTCAGGCCTGCAAGGAAAGAAGCAGAAACTAGGATAAATCACCGAGCCTTCCTGAGTTTTTACAGGTTTTTTTTAATAGTAAGCAGGGCTGTGAAATCTCCGATTTTACACGGAATTCCGATTTTTTCCCTCAAACACCAATCTACATTTTCCGCGTTTTTTTTCTCAGCTCAGGCATACCGTATATACTCGAGTATAAGCCGAGTTTTTCAGCCCATTTTTTGTGCTGAAAAAACTGCCTTCGGCTTATACTCGAGTCAGCCGCTACGGCACCATGCCTGGCCTGCGCTGGCGTGGCTGCAACTGATCGCGCCTCCATGGCAGCATCGCCGCCGCGGCTGTCTACCCACTGAGGTACACACAGGCGACCCCAAGCGGCCTCTTCTTCCCCATTAACGGGCGCCTGGGGCCCCCGCGAGCTCCTGTGTTGCGCGCTTCCAGCTTCGCAAAGAAACTGCCAGGCTCAGGCAGCCTCCCCCACCCCCTAGCCTAGCAGCGAAGAGCTGCTCCGGGGGCAGCGAGACAAAGTGCCTGGCTGCGCCGTGGCGGGAGCCCCCGAAGCAGCTCTTCGCTGCTAGGGGAGGGGGTGGGGGAGGCTGCCTGAGCCTGGCGACCTCAAGCGGCCTCTTCTTCCCCATTAACGGGCGCCCGGGGCCCCCGCGAGCTCCTGTGTTGCGCGCTTCCAGCTTCGCAAAGAAACTGCCAGGCTCAGGCAGCCTCCCCCACCCCCTTGCCTAGCAGCGAAGAGCTGCTCCGGGGGCAGCGAGACAAAGTGCCTGGCTGCGCCGTGGCGGGAGCCCCCGAAGCAGCTCTTCGCTGCTAGGGGAGGGGGTGGGGGAGGCTGCCTGAGCCTGGCGACCTTAAGCGGCCTCTTCTTCCCCATTAATGGGCGCCCGGGGCCCCCGCGAGCTCCTGTGTTGCGCGCTTCCAGCTTCGCAAAGAAACCGCCAGGCTCAGGCAGCCTCCCCCACCCCCTAGCCCAGCAGCGAAGAGCTGCTCCGGGGGCAGCGAGACAAAGTGCCTGGCTGCGCCGTGGCGGGAGCCCTCGGAGCAGCTCTTCGCTGCTAGGGGAGGGGGTGGGGGAGGCTGCCTGAGCCTGGCGACCCCAAGCGGCCTCTCCTTCCCCATTAACGGGCGCCCGGGGCCCCCGCAAGCTCCTGTGTTGCGCGCTTCCAGCTTCGCAAAGAAACTGCCAGGCTCAGGCAGCCTCCCCCACCCCCTAGCCTAGCAGCGAAGAGCTGCTCCGGGGGCAGCGAGACAAAGTGCCTGGCTGCGCCGTGGCGGGAGCCCCCGAAGCAGCTCTTCGCTGCTGGGGGGGAGGCTGCCTGAGCCTGGCGACCTCAAGCGGCCTCTTCTTCCCCATTAACGGGCGCCCGGGGCCCCCGCAAGCTCCTGCGTTGCGCGCTTCCAGCTTCGCAAAGAAACCACCAGGCTCAGGCAGCCTCCCCCACCCCCTAGCCCAGCAGCGAAGAGCTGCTCCGGGGGCAGCGAGACAAAGTGCCTGGCTGCGCCGTGGCGGGAGCCCTCGGAGCAGCTCTTCGCTGCTAGGGGAGGGGGTGGGGGAGGCTGCCTGAGCCTGGCGACCCCAAGCGGCCTCTCCTTCCCCATTAATGGGCGCCCGGGCCCCCCGCAAGCTCCTGCGTTGCGTGCTTCCAGCTTCACCAACAAACGGAGCTGCAAATCTGGTAATCGCTTGCGGAGCCTCGGCACAAACCTCCTTTCCCCGCACTCCCCCCCCCACACTCCTCTGGCGGCAGCAGGCGGAGAAAGCCCCGCTTCCCCCTGGCTTTGATGGCACGCGTGAGTTGGCTTCCCACTCTTTTTTTTAAACTCTCCTCTTCCTCCTCCTCCTCTCCTCTCCCCTTGTTGTCTGGTCTTCCCTAAGGAAACTCGAGGGCTCACACTTCCAGGTGTTTCTCCCTGTCTTTCTCCCTGTAAATGATCTTTTCTTCCCTTCCCTTCTCTCAGCCCCAATTTAAAGAAAGAAAGAAAGAAGAGAGAGAGAGAAAATGGGGCCCTATACAAATAGTTTGCCCCAGACAGCACTTAACATAAAAGTAAAACAAACATTTTTTAAAAAACTTCTGATTCAGATTAAAAAATATATCCTGGCTTTTATTTGTAATCATCATGGATGTTTGGAGCCTACATTTCTGCATGATTGTTTGGCTATTTTGAATTTGATAGAATGGACTCATTGAATATCTTTATTTTTTAATCTATTTTATTTTTTGCCTGTTTCAGAAGTTTTATACATGGACAATTGAATTTGCAGATTTGAATTCACAAACACTTTTTGAACTGTTATACATGACTGTATAGAATTGGATTTCACTGCAAAGTTGAGAGTTGCCTGGTGTTTTTTTCAACCTGTTACCAGCAAATGCCAGTTGCCAGGCAGCAGATTATTTAGAAGTGTTTTTTACAGTGGTTGTCCCAGATGCAAAGATTCAAGCCTCAGGTTAGGTATGGAAAAAGTAAAGTGTTTATTCTCAAAAACAGCAGTTGAAATTGATGGAAATAGTCTCCAAAATAAGCCTAAGTTTCACCAGAGAGCATCTAGAACCCCAGAGCTTCCAGGGCCCTAGGCACTTCGCGCACAAGCACTTCGCGCACCTTATTCACTTCAGATTTTTTCAGACTTTTTTTTTAACCAGCTCTCACACCCCTGAGTAAGTAATAAAAACAGTATAAAAACTAATACAAACTAAAAATGAATAAAATTAAAAATTGAAGGTGCAGAAAAGAAAAATAATAATATACTGGTAGCCCTCAACTTATGATCACAATTGGAACCAAAATTTGGGTTACTAAGCAAAGCGATTGTTAAGTGAATCATGCCCAATTTTATAACCTTTTTGTCATGGTTGTTAAGCAAATCACTGCAGTTGTTAAAAGAATCACATAGTCATTAAGTGAATCTGGCCTTCCCCCGTTGCCTTTCCCTGATCGCCATCTGCAACTGGGAAGGTGGCAATCAGATGAACTGTTGTAAATACATGCCAGTTGCCAGCTGCCCAAATTTTGATCATGTGATTGTGGGAATCCTATTATGGAAGGGAGATTTTATCCTGTGGAGTAGAAGTTGCCAAAAACTTTTTGATGCAAAGAAATATACTGATTTAATAGATTTTGAAGACTAATATACAATTGAAACCAGAAACTTTTCTTTTGGGATTAATGGATAAGTGGCTAGAACCTTTTTTCTTAGATATGGCAACTAGAGCGAGATGACTACTCACAATAGAGCAGGGATGTCAAACTCGATTGCATTGAGGGCCGCATCAGGGTTGTAAGAGTGACTGGCCCAAAGTTACCCTATTGGCTTTCATGGCTAAGGTGGAACTTGAACTCACACAGTCTCTACTTTTCTAGCCTGGTACCTTTCCCGCCAAACCAAACTGACTTTGAGATAATGATGATAATCTTCACATACTTTGTTACGCTTTTTCTTGTAGGGTTCTGAACACAAACCTTGGAGTATATTGCAACTGAAAAATCCTCATCAAGTAATATTTTGAGACACAGCGCTTTCTCAGGTCTCCATGTGATCTCCTTTCCCATTCTTTACCTCCCATCTTCCTTTTACTTTCTGCTGCAAAGTCTCGTGGGTTTGTAGTACATAACTACATTCTTCCCTTTCATAGCTGGAAACAATTGATGATAAAACTTTCTACCTATGGATGATTGGAGTAAAATCATGCTATCTCAGATAAACGGAAAGTCAGCAAAGCAATGCAAGTGCATTATTTTTAAAAAGTAAAAGGGGAAGAAGGAAGTTAAGAACAAAAAGTAATAATTAAGAAAATGTTTCACATGGACCTTGAATCAGGGGTATTAGTTTTCTAAAGGCAAGAACTGTATCAACTATGCTGTTTCCACAATTCTGTTAAAGGTGAGTCACAACACCCTTCAAAATAAATGGAATTTTAAAAAGAGTATTTTGTTGTGTCTAATATGGTTGGCATTGATGCCTTTACCTTTGTATGTATTATTTTAACTTTGTATGTACAAACACATAGGAACACCTATCCAGGAAGACAACTGACAGTCACTTTTCTAGATGATACTGGTGGTGGGCCCAGCAGAAGAGGAGGACATATCCGCCCATGGTTCATTCAGAATATTTCACATCTTTTTCTAAAGCGTCTCAACCAGGACAGGATTCTCTGAAAACAATTTAGAGTCCAACCAAGATGTGCACAGAACAGGAGCAGCTTAAACATGGAAATGCCAAGAATCCTCTTTCAGGAGAATATGAAGGTTAAAGAAAGTAGTGGTTTCTGGTTTCCTTTGACAAGATACACAGAATCATCAAGCATTATTGTTCTGAGCAAACTGTAAACTAATCCAAGCACATGAGTTGGTAAAGCTAATCACAGAGAAAGAACTTACTTTTTTTTTTTTAATGTTGGCATCAAATTTAAATTCTTGTTTGCATCATAAAGTTTGCAGCAAATGAAGTCCTGTGGATTCCCAGTATCAGTCACCATCTCTAGCTGCTTCCCATCAACCCTGTTAGTTTCCTTGTCTTCAGAATTCACTTTTTGTAGCCCCAGCAGCTCTTACAAACTTGCTCCTTGTATGTGATTTTTTAATGTCCTGGTTACAAGATGCACCTCTGGATTCTTATTTTAAAAAAATCAAGATAATAGTATTTTTGTAATTTGAACAGATAGCGTTTTTGGCCAAGAAAGTGCTGCAGGAGACCATGGCGGCCGAAAATGGGCTGTGGGGGGCCTCACACAGCCTCCACCACCCTTTTTGGCCACCAGAGGCACAGTAGGCCAGTCCTTTAATATTTCCAGGTGGCCTCATGGGCCAGATTTAAGCACCCCATGGGCCCACGGGACTTGAGTTTGACACCCCTGCAATAGAGGAATGGCTGCTGAAGATGATGGCCCTCGTAGAAATGGCTAAATTAAGTTCATTGATCACAGAAAAGACAATATCTATATTTATGACTGATCCGAAACTCCTTATAGACTCTGTGTGAAACGGGAAGTTGTGAGTTGTGCTTTTAATGATTTGGAAAAAAGTCAATAGTAGTAAAAGTGATGTTTCTTTAATCATAGAGTAATACCATAGATAATGTTATTATTTTTTAGACTTAGAACTTCGAGATGTAGACTTAGAATAATTTTATTGTCACTCTGAATGTACACTAATCGGCATACATTAAAATGAAATTTCATTGCAAAAGACTCTCAAAGGGCCTCACTTCCAATATACCCTAAAAACATGACACAAATAAACAAACAAACAAATAAATAAACAAAACAAAACAAAAGTATGCATTTCTGGGTTTCTGTTTTCTGTTATGACCTGTTATAATGTTTTTTTTCCTTGTACTTTTCTGTCTCCTTTACTTTCTTTGTTGGTTTTTTTAGTTCTGCACTAATTTATGTTAGTTTCACATTCTCATTAAATCTTAAGTGCCTTAGCCAATCATGATGTTCCTCCACCTCTGAGCATCCTAATTCAACTCCAGCCTGCTAGAGTCAGCCTCCAGTTTGACCAGAACTCTGGACCTCTAGCCTGGATCTTGTCTAGCAAAGAACCAAACTAGCCTTGTTTTTGAGCCATAGCTGTGCACGCTCCATGGGGGATTGTGGGGGCGAGGTGTCCAAAGAGAGGCAATAAGCAAGGAGAATCCAAATATAAGGAGCCTGAATCTGGTGCTGCTGGTTTGAGCTGGCCTTATCCTGCTGAACCTCAGCCTTTTCCTCAGAAGAAAAGGAATTACTCACTGATTCACCCAAACTAGATTGAATCATCCCTGATGAAGCTGGCACCTGGATGCTTGGTATGAAAGCTGCAACTTCTTCAAGGGGTGGCAGCTAGGGGGCTGAATGGAACATCTGATCCTGTATGACAGACAATTGGCTACCGTGCCCTGCTCAAGCATACAGGTAATCCTTGACTTACAACTGTTCATTTAGTGACTGTTCAAAGTTACAACAGCACCGAAAAAAGGGACTTATGAACAGGGGTGGGATTCAAAAATGCCAACAACTAGTTCTCTGCCTGGTTGCTGGTGGGCGTGGCCATGGTAGACATGGCCTACCAGAACTTCCAGGAGGGCCAATTTTTGCCTTCCCCAGAGTCTGGAGGCTTCCCTTGGGCCCCTGGGAGGGCAAAAATGGCCTCCCCCAGGCTCTGGAGGCCCTCCAGAAGCCAGAAACAGACCAGTTTCTGGACTACCAGAACCAGGAGGGCCGTTTTTTGCCTTCCCCAGAGTCTGGAGGCTTCTCTCATGCCCCTGGGAGGGTGAAAACGACCTCCTTCGGACTCAGAAGGCCCTCCAGAAGCCAGAAACAGACCAGTTTCTGGACTACTGGAACCAGGAGGGCCGTTTTTTGCCTTCCCCAGAGTCTGGAGGGTTCTCTCAGGCCCCTGGGAGGGTGAAAATGACCTCCTTCGGACTCAGAAGGCCCTCTGGAAGCCAGAAACAGACCAGTTTCTGGACTACCGGAACCAGGAGGGCTGTTTTTTGCCTTCCCCAGAGTCCGGAGGCTTCCCTTGGGCCTCTGGCAGGGTGAAAACAACCTCCCCAGGGCTCGGGATGCTGAAAACATGCCAGTTTCTGGACTTCCTGAACTTCTGGGGGGGCGTTTTTTGCCTCTGCGCGGACCCTGTACTTACCTGCATCCAAAACGAGTCATATGGAGACTCCCGGGAGGGGCTGGGTGGGGCCAGCTGGTCAGTTCAACTACTGGTTTGGTAAACCAGATGTAAATTTAACATCCGGTTCATCTGAACCAGCCTAAACCGGGTGAATCACACCTCTGCCTGTTGAAACATCCTCATGGTCATGTGATTAAAATTCAGATTCTGGTTCCTATTGATGACAGTTGCTGTGTCCCAAGGTCACATGATTCCCCCTTTTGCGACCTCCTGACAAACAAAGTCAATGGGGAGGCCTGATTCACTTAACAACAGAGTCATTAATTTAACAATTGCAGCAAAAAAGGTTGTAAAATGGGGCAAAACTCACTTAACTAATGTCTCGCTTAGCAACAGAAATGTTAGGCTCGATTGTAAGTTGAGGACTACCTTTATAACACCCAAAGCAGGTTGGAACCCTAATGCTGACCAGTTGCACATTATGGACCTGAAAAGTCATTAAAATAATCTGAAGCTGTCTTGCTGCATGTGCAGTTTTACAGGGCTGGAAAGTCTCTGGAACACTACCGGGAAACCTGTGAAGTCTCTACTTTCCTGTCCTTGTGCACAGGGTTGGGATTCTACCAGTTTGCACCTATTCGCAGAACCAGTTGTTAACATTCTAAGCAGTTCAGAGAACTGGTTGTTGGAAGAAATGATTGGCCTAATCCTGTAAGGAAGGCAGGAAGGAAACATTCTGGTGTTGCTGACAGAAACTGCCTCTCCATTAACCCTTATTACATTCTTGGCAGGACTAGACTGCCTGTCTCATGAACTTCTCTGGAGTTTTTTCCCCTCCTTTGCTGATATTTTGCTTGTGTGGAGTGACCATTCAAAGTTACAGTGGCACTGAAAAAAGTGACTTATGACTATTTTTCACACTTACGTCTGTTGCAGCATTCCCACAGTCATGAGAGGCCAGGAGAGGAGATGTGTGTCTCGATGTGAGTGATATTGAATTGGCCACGCCCAGCCAATAACATGACCACCAAGCCATGTCTACCCAATCACATGACCACTAAGCCATGCCCACCACCTAAGCCACGGCCACAGAACCAGTTGTTAAAAAATTGGAATCCCATCCCTGCTTGTGCCCCCCCTTCCCCCAAACCCCATATCTCTTCACTCATGCCTCTCCCTGTGCAAATCCAGGTAGTCCTCATTTAGCAACTACCTCATTTAGCAACCATTTGCAGTTACAATGGGGTGATGCAAAAGGAATGATGACCAATCCTCACATTTATGACCTTCACAGGTCTGTAAAGCAAAGGAAAGCTAAATTAAGACTGGACTTACAGTCACAGTGTCACTTAGTGGCCTGCTTTGTTTATTGACTGAGTTGCCAGTCCTAATTGTGGTTGCTAAGCTAGGAATTGCAGAATGTTGCATTATGGATTAAAGTTGCACCCTTTTATGTCTTTAATGCAGAGGTCTCCAAACTTGGCAACTTTAAAACTTGTGGACTTCAACTCCCAGAAAGTCCACAAGTCTTAAAGTTGTCAAGTTTGGGGACCCCTGCTTTAATGCGTAGGTAGTATGTTAATATGAATCATTTTCAATGTATTGGTTGCCAATGACTCATTTCATTAGCTCTTTACATACCATTTCAAGATGACAACATGGAAAACTATATGTCTTCCTGTCTCTGTCTGTACACATACATCCAACAGTATAAACATACCTTAAATATTGGCTTCCCCCCCTTTTTTTTCTCCACTGGATTTGTAGTCATCTTGTGAACAACTCAAACTCAAAACCTGGCCTATTGTTGTGCAAGCTTTCAGACAGCTTAATAGGTATAGCCTTTAAGGATTTCAGATTATCTTGTGGTTAACACAGCTGCTTTTGCTTTTAAAATGTTTTTACTGTTTGCTATAATTAGTGGCTGACAGTTTTAGATTAGTCAAGGGGTGGCTCATATGCAGGATCCTGACATGTTCAAAATGCACATCCCTGCATAACAACTTCCTGCTACAAGAAAGCTCTCATGGAAGGCACTTTAATTGGGGGGGGGGCCCTCTGGTCCAGAGGTGGTATTCAGCAGGTTCTGACCAGTTCTGGAGAACCAGTAGCAGAAACATTGAGTAGTTCTGAATTTGACTCCAGCGCTTCTAAGGTGATGGAGAAGACCGCCCGGTATGATGGACATAGGAAAGTCAGAAAAACAGAGGAAGTCAGAAAAACAAAGGCATGGCAATACTTTGATAAAATGCCATTCGGGTTTAGAAAAAGAAACCCTACGTTAAATTCAACTCCTTTGTCTCCACAAGTTGTTTCCTGCATATTTCCTGGATATTTATGATCTGAGCTTGTCTCATCAGATTCCAGGGATTCCATATGCTCACCGTCTTTTGGCTGTTATTGCTTCAGTTTCTGAAATGGAATGCCGTGGCGCCATCCATGTCTGGTTAGCAGAAGGATTTGAAAGCTGCCATCATGTGTGTGTGTTTGTCCCTGGCACTCAGCTCCAAGTAGGATTGCACCTCGGGAGAAGAAAGGTGCGATGGTGTTGCCTTCAACCCACACTCAGACACTTGCTTTCTCATCCTTGCAAAAGCTGGATGGGGGACAATGTCTTACCAGTCAATAACTACTTCAGCTTCAATCGCAACAATACAAGAGCACACAACAGATACAAACTCAATGTTAACCGCTCTAAACTTGATTGCGGAAAGTACGACTTCAGCAACAGAGTGGTCAATGCCTGGAATGCACTACCTGACTCTGTTGTTACATCCTCTAACCCCCGCTCCTTTAACCTCAAACTATCCACAATTGACCTCACCCCATTCCTAAGAGGTCTGTAAGGAGCATGCATAAGTGCACAATCGTGCCTACCGTCCCTGTCCTATTGTCCCCATTTATTCGTACTTATTTCCTGTATTTTTACTCATGTTTATACTTATACCTATTATCTTGTAAGCAATTGACAAATCAAATCAAATGAATAAAATAAATAAATATTGGATCATGGCTTATCTATAACCTGCAACATAATCAAGCTTACCCACATTTCATGTGGGGTCTTTGCTCCTCCACCATTTTTATTCTGCTGTTTTTCCGAGAAATTCAGGACAGCATACAAGAGTTTCCAAAACAATGTACATTGACATGTTTTGCATTTGTGATGCAGTCACTCCTAAGTTTGAACTGATTCGTTGCAATGTGAGAGGCTGTACAATATTGAGAATTACAATATTTCCCGTAATTCCTTCATTTAAAAAAAAAAACCTTGTCAAACTTGTACTGACCAAAGGAATAACTTTTTACTTTTACAAGGAGGAATTTGTTACCACTTTCTTTTATTTTACAGCCAGGTGAGGTGTGCAACAAAAATGGAGCCATAGCAGAAACGTGATGGTTTTGTTTGGGTTTTTTTAGCATCCTGGCAGAAATGAAAGGTTTGTCAAAAGCAGACACTAATGAAGGAGCAGTTTTGTCTCAGAAACAAACCAAGAATATTTGAGCATACCCTCTAATCACAGAAAAATGACTGGTAGTTTGGGGAAAAACGAACACCAGAATACCAGTTGGAGGAGGAGGAGGGAAGTTTCTGTGTCTAGCTTGGGGAGAATGAATAAAACCAAGAATAGAAACTGCCTGGTCATGAGGCTATTCTGCAAGATTTTGTAGCAGTTCTCACTTTCTTGAGTATATGACTAAATCTTTTAACCATAGTTCTTTGAATAGCCATACATGGCTGGATTGACACATAAGATGAACCTCTAAAGCAGGGCTGTCAAACTGGCAGCCGACAGGCTAGATGCATCACGTGCTGCCCATACCACATCTGGTTTTAGCGTAGGGGAAAACAGTCCCAATATGTGACATGACGCCACCAAGACGACGTCAGTTTGACACCCCTGCTCTAAACCCTGATCACAAAACATAGCAGCTGCATTCATACAAGTTAAACTATGACCAAATAAAACTCATGGTGGGGGATGGATTAAATCTCTTAGAAATCATATTTTAAAAGCCACATTTTGGTGCCCCAGTGAAACATGCATCCTGACATCGCAATGCAAACTTACAGATGTGAATTGTTGCAAGGTGGGTATGAAATCTGAAGCATCTGTTGTAATGCCCCAGTGCTATCAGTCAAGCATCAATGTGGCTTTTTGCTAATACCTTTGCGTTTATGTGAACTGAATCAATCTCAGCATTTCAAAACTCCTGATGAGACAATTGTGTTTAAATTTCAGGCAGAACCCCTCCCCTGCCCCCCAGCCAGCCCTGTGAAATAGCTGCTGCAGGCAGCAGAGCTATCATAAAAGGGCAAAGGATCAATAGTTATTTAATTGATTACTTTTAATATTGCACTCTACCTGCCAAGGATGGGGAGAAGTGTTTGTGAACTGCTGTCTGGTGCACCAAATAATGTTGTTGTCTTGCAGTGCTGTGTATCTTGGCAGGACCATTTACCTCTCTGCCTTAGAGCTAGCTATCTTCCACTTAAGTAAGAAACAGGGATCACCCCAAGTAACTGACTTTGTTCAGTCTAAACCTTCCATTTGTCATTTCAAAAGCAGAACACTGTTTTACATTGAATGACATTTTACACACTGCTTATGAGTTAATTGCTGTATTCTACACTTTCTCAAGAGGGAACCATATATGATTACCATACGTTCAAAGGCTATTTTTAAAATTAGAGACCAGAATTGGAGAAATTGTAAAATGGCACTCTTAAATTGTAATATGGCAAAGTCTTGGTTGCTTTTCAAAAGTTCTTTCTAAACTAAGACTCCTTAAACAGGAAGTATGATGTACTGCAAACAATTTTAAATTGGGTTATAATTACCGCCAATGCTAGAAATAAGGACTTCATCTGATTTCCCTATTTTAAGTATCAATACACTTTGAAACTCCTGAGATAACTAGGTTCGCTTGTCTTTGTAACATTAGCCCTTGGTGACAGGGCAATTCACCCCATGTCCCAAAACTTAGATGTGAAAGATTTGTTGTAAAAAATATGTGGATTCTTATACAAGAGATTTAAACCCCTCAACCAGGATTTTGGGAGTAGATTTAAAAAAAAACCAAATGAATGACCCATCTCTTTTATTCCAAACTAAAAACAGCATGAGTGCGATAATATTTTGGTTGAGAAAAAATAAAAATAAAGATTTCTGATTGCTGGTAATTGCATAGACATGTCATATGCTAACCTTGGCAACAATACTGAAATGATTCATCTGATATGTTTGTTTGACTTCTCAGTCTAGCCTACAGCCCTGCTGCGATTTTGACAATTTCAACATTTGTCTCCTGTTTGAGTCTATATTATATTTTGTAATACTTTGGTAATTAGTATAGCAGTTCCATAGATGGGCTAGCTCAGGAGGATTAGGCTAAAATGAAAATGCATCTCCACCATTGGAAAGGAATTAAACTGGTAGGGAAATATAATCCTCAATTAGAATCTTCTGCAGCCATAAATGAATCCAGTTTGGTCTTGTGGTTAAGGCACCAAGCTAGAAATCAGAAAACTGAAAGTTCTAATCTCACCTTCAGTATGAAAGTTGGCAGATTGGTTATGGGCCAATCACTCTCTCTCAGTCCAACTCATCTCACAAAATTGTTGTGTGGAAAATAGGAGGAAGGAATATTTAGGTATGTTTTCCACATTGAATAATTTATAAAAATAATAATGGTGGGATATACATGCACACACACACACACACACACACACAAAATGCATTTCTCATGTATAAACTTCAATGTTATGGTGTGAATTTTGTTACAGTTAACACATGTTTAATTTGGGAATGTTGCATGATTACAAAATCATGTAGATTTACTCTTGGCAAAACATGGTGGGTCCATCACTCTATTTACTCCCTGCAATGGTGCAGACTAAATATAATCCAATGCATTGATTCCCTCTACCATGACAAATGTAAATTTCTCATCCATATCCCCTTCCCTGACCTTTTCCCCTTCAGCATGCAATCATTTGTTTGTTACCGCTATGCAAGTAGTGTTACCACATTTTTATTAATATGCACATCTTGCAGTTTCTAAGTTGTCTATAAACAGAGATGCCTTAACATTTCCAAATCATAGCAGAACTGTGCAAAAGAAACTTCACCCGGGCAAATGTATCTCTAAAGCAATTCCTACTGTGTACTAAAAGAAGCAATGCAAATATTCACTATTCTGAAGAATTTCATGGACCTTCCACCCTCCTACCTACCTACTTACCTACCTACCCACCTGCCTCTGAACTGCACTTCAGAATAGTCTTCAAAAGCAATTTCGGGTAGATGCATCGGAATCATTCCTACTTATAACACCCTTGCCGCAGTTGAATAGGCTACTGAGCTATGGTGAGCTGAGCGTAGGCCCCCGTTGCACTTTATGAGAAGATCTGATGTGATAGAAATGAACAGCTTACTGAAGGGAAAAGCTGCTGGTGCAAGCAGGTAGGAAGGGAGCAACAGATGGCAATGCAGTGGAAAGACAGGTGGAAGCATTGTTTGAAGACCAAGCAAATTAGGCTTAATTTGCTGGAGCTCTGCTTAACCTCAGCAACTGGCATTCTATTACGCTGTTTCACATTTACCCATCAGGCAAATGATCAGAATTCAACCATCTGTACTCACTGTGCTCAAATGGCCTTCAAGCTAATGCACACCCTCCCCCACTCTCTCTTCCCTGTCCAGGTGAAAAAAGTCCCTGCCACTGGGGCCTGAGAAAATACTCTCTTGCTTGGGAAGAAGAAGAAGAAAAAACCTCCCCCCCTCCTTGGGAATATTTTCAGCTGCAGGAGAACTCCCAGTCTCTTCTCACTTGGCAAAAGTGCAAAGAAAGCTCTATGCATCACCGGCTTTGCTTTCTTTACAGGGGCCCTTCCAAACAAAATAAAAGGCCTGTGGCATTTGCAAAACAAGGTCTCTTTGCAAGTCTTAAGGCTTCAGCCTTGACGAAGACATCAACTCCAAAATACACCCACTTCTGACGTCAAATGGCAACCGGGTAACCGAGAGTCACAATTTTGTGAGGTCCAGGGGAGCAGAAATGCTCTTTTCCTGAGGGGTTAACCAAGAATCTGGGGTCTTTGCAACAGATTTTCAGTTTACTGTGCTAATTTAAGAGTGCTGATGGTTTTTCTACCAAATTAGAAGATGCCTGAGCTGGGGCATTTCTTAGCTAGGATTCAGTGTATTCAAGCCGACAGTCATTTTCTTCACACTCTGCAGAAGCACTTTGACCTTTGGTCCTTTGCCCAAAAAAAAAAAAAATCTGAATAATTTGTTTTACCTTTAGGGATTGGCACTCTGCACCTTGCCCTCAGACTGAAAAGTATCGTGAGAAAAAAAAAAGAGGGAAGCTGTTTACTCAATCAACTCTACATTAAAACTTCACACTTTGGGCAGAATGAAATGGGATGGTGGCAAATGTGGGTGTGTAAACATAGATGTGTCTCAGGCAGAGAGAAAAGCTGGTGGTGCCAAGTTTGATTGAACTGCCAGAAGGGAGAAGAGACATGGAAATTAGAGGCCTCCCTCCTCTGCTGTGTGTATTTCAAGGAGGCCTTGGTGCAGCTTGTGAACCTGGCTGAGGAAAAAGGGGAGGTTGTGGGAGATAAGTTAAGCAGGTGGGAATGGAAGAGTTGGCCTTGGTGCACTTTTTTTGGTTTTCAGTATTCCTTCTGTCTTTTTATGTGGGTTCAGCCTATAGTTCTAGCAGATGAAGTTGTACCATCAGTACTACAAAAACTCACCTGGCTACTTTGCTACTTCCCTCCAAAAATCTATGGACATTTTCCAATCATCAGGCCATGATTGTCCCAAAGGTGATTTTTCAAGAGGCAACTGGACTTTCTGGTTTTTCTTTGAAGACGTTTCGCTTCTCATCCGAGAAGCTTCTTTAGCTCCCCACCATCCAGTCAGAGCTGAAAAAGCTTCTTGGATGAGAAGCGAAACATCTTCAAAGAAAAACCAGAAAGTCCAGTTGCCTCTTGAAAAATCACTTTTGGGGTTCCCACCAAAAGGCTTAACCACACTTTGGGGTAGGAACCATTAGACTTTATCATATCTCTGGAAAATTCCAAGGATACAATCTCTAATTTCCCATATATGGGTTAATTATTTTCAGGGGTACCCTCACATTGGGGTCAAAAAATCAAGTTAATGGCTGAAATGATGCAATTCAAATTTTACCTGTTTTTTGACCAAATGTTGAAGATATCCTTGATTATTCTATGACCTTGAATTGAGATAGTCCCAAAACTGTGAGCTGGAGGGATGTAGTTTCCTGTTTATTTCTTTCTCCTTCTGTTGTGCCAAAATCAATAATGCCACAGTCAGGAAACATGGCTGGATCAAATTCTCATCATGTTCTGTCAAATATCCCATCAGGGTAGCCTCCTGGATAGGTACAAGGTTTAAGCTGATTCGAAATGAATTGTGTAAGCCAAGACCGCTGGTCTTTAAATAGTCAAATGGAGACATTATTTTGCGCAACAGCAATTGCATTTATTTAAAAAAAATATTGCTTATCTTGTTATGCAACATACAGTATCTTGACTACTAAGATGAAAGATAGGAGTTAAGCTTCTATGCTTAATTTTATGTTAGGGTTATTAACATTATATAAACTTGTTTGAGATGAATGGCTGTAGAAATTGAAAAACTAAATAAACATTAGGTTTATATTCCTTTCTCTGATTGAACTCTTTTGGAGTTTCAAATGTCTGGCTTGTTCATAAATATAACTCATATAAATATAACTTTCAGGACCAACTCCTTGCCAAAACTATGGTCATAAGCCACAGTCATCCCCATCTTCAAAAAGGGAGACCCCAGCCTAGTTGAAAATTACAGACCAATCTCCTTATGCTGCGTCACCTGTAAAGTCCTGGAATCAATTATTAACCAATCCATTATTCTCCACTTAGAGACAAACAACCTACTCTCTAATAAACAATTTGGTTTCAGAAAAAAACTATCCTGCAATCTGCAACTCTTACACTGCAAAAACATATGGACTACACAACTCGATCAGGGCAAAGCAATAGATGCAATCTACATAGACTTCTGTAAAGCCTTTGATTCAGTGGTACACGACAAACTACTCCAAAAACTAAAATCTTATGGTATCTCTGGACACCTACATAAATGGATAGAAGCATTCTTGTCAAACAGATAACAAATGGTCAAAATTGGGAGCGTCCTATCAAATTCTGTACCTGTCAACAGTGGAGTCCCCCAAGGCAGTGTTCTAGGACCAACTCTCTTCATACTCTACATAAATGACCTCTGTGATCATATTAAGAGCAACTGTGTTCTCTTCGCTGATGATGTAAAGGTATTCAACACCACAGACAATACTGCTACCCTTCAAAAAGACCTTGAGTATGTATCAGAATGGTCAAACAAATGGCAACTTCAAATCTCAACAAATAAATTCTCTGTCTTACATATTGGCAAAAAAAAATCAGAAAATAAAATACAGGCTGAATAGTCAAGACCTTGTTGATGGTCCAAACTCTGTCAAGGACCTTGGAGTACTCATCTCTAATGATCTAAGTGCTAGAGCCCACTGTAACTACATAGCCAAAAAGGCATTAAGAGTTGTTAACCTAATCTTACGCAGCTTTTTCTCTGGTAATATTACACTACTAACTGGAGCATACAAAACATTTGCTAGACCAATACTCGAATACAGCTCATCAGTCTGGAACCCACATTACGTAGCTGATATTAACAGAGTTGAGAAAGTCCAGAAATATTTCACAACAAGAGTTCTCCACTCCTCTACTTGTTGTAGAATACCTTATGCCACCAGATTTGAAATTCTAGACCTAGAAAACCTAGAACTATGCCACCTTCAGTCCAATCTAAGTATAGTACATAAAATCATACATTGCAATGTCCTATCTGTCAATGAATACTTCAGCTTCAACCATAACAATACAAGAGCAAACAATAGATACAAACTCAAGGTTAATCACACCAAACTTGATTGCAGGAAATATGACTTCAGCAACAGAGTGGTCAATGTCTGGAATACTCTACCTGACTCTGTGGTTTCTTCCCCAAACCCCAAAAACTTTAACCTTAGACTTTCTACTATTGACCTCACCCCTTTCCTAAGAGGTCTGTAGGGGGCGTGCATAAGCGTACCAATGTGCCTACCTTCCCTGTCCTATTGTTTCTTTTCTTTTTTATTTTTCTTATATGAATCCATGTATTCATAACTATGTTTTTACTTATACCTATTATCTTATAAGCAATTGACAAACCAAAATAAACTCTAGGTTCCAGCAGGTATGATTTAAAGCAGGGGCGTCCAAACACTCCCAGAATGGCTGGGGAATGCTGGCTGGGAAATTCTAGGAGTTGAAGTCCACCAGTTTCAAAATGCCAAGGTTGGACACCTCTGATTTAAAGTGAAAAAAGGGAGTCCAGAGCACAGCAGGGCTTTCAAAGACACTCCCCTGTATTATCTGTGCACAATTTGAAGAAAATCTCTTTTCCCAAGGAAGATTTATAGCCTCCCGAGAAGCTGCTGGAAGTTCACACAGAAGAGGGTAAGCATTTCTCTTGAGAAAAAGCTTTTCCTCACAATGTGGTGGGACAATAATAAATGGAACAGGATTTCCAGCAGCTGCCCTTTGTTGTTGTTTTTTCACCGCATTTGACTGACAGCTGTTTTTTCAACCTCCTCTGGTTGTTGTGAAAGAGAAGAAGTTGCCTTGTTTTAATTTGGACTGGGAATAAAACTAAGTGGATCATGACTGGAGTACAGGTGGTACCATCTGTTTAGTGACTGTTCGCCTGCACTGACAAAAAAGGGAACATCATATTTCACACTTATGAACCATTGCAGAATCCTTGCGGTTACGTGATCGAATTCAGACACTTGGCAAGTGGCGTGTATTTATGATGGTTACAGAGTGTCCTGAGGTCACGTGATCACATTTTGCCACTGTCTGACAAGCAAAGTCAATGGGGAAGCCAGATTCGCTTAACAACTATGGCTAGAAAGGTTGTAAAATGGGGCAAAACTCACTCAACAACTGCCTCGCTTAACAAAGAGCATTTTGGGTCATCTATAGTCATAAGCTGAGGACTATCTATAGTCTGAAATAGTGACTAAGGTTTGAACTTCCCTCCCATTTTCACCAGGTGACAATTTGGAGCTTGCAAACAAGTATAGTACATAAAATTATCTATTGCAATGTCCTACCTGTCAATGAATACTTCAGGTTCAACCACAACAGTACAAGACAAGAGCACACAATAGATACAAACTCAAAGTAAACCGCACCAAACTTGATTGCAGGAAATATGACTTCAGCAACAGAGTGGTCAATGTCTGGAATACTCGACCTGACTCTGTGGTTTCTTCCCCAAATCCCAAAAACTTTAACCTTAAACTGTCTACTATTGACTTCACCCCTTTCCTAAGAGGTCTGTAGGGGGCGTGCATAAGCGCACCAACATGCCTACCATCCCTGTCCTATTGTTTCTTTTTTAAAAAATTCGTATCCATTTCATGTATTCATAACCATGTTTATACTTATACCTGTTCTCTAATACTTGCTTGACAAATAAACAAATAAAAGATTTAAAAGAAAAAAGCTGGCAACCAGTTTAAACTCATAGGTTACACATGTCTCCCTCTGACAGCTATTACTTCTTCGTTTCCTGAAAGGTTGTTTCTTCCTCATAGGGATTTCCGCACTAATCTGCATTTACCTAATATGTCCAGCTCCTGCTAAGAACTTCCCTTTTACTGAGTTAGTTTGACTCCCTTTTCAGATCTGGATGCAGTTGTCTTTGAACAATCTCCCTGGAAATGGTTTCAAACTAGAAAAAGTGCAGAAAAAAGGCACCATAAAGGCAATAGTTTAGCCTAGTGGCTTAAGGCCTCAGGCTAAAAAACAGGAGACCACGAGTTCTAGTCCTGCCTTAGCCAGGAAAGCCAGCTGGGTGATTTTGGACTGGTCACTTTCTCTCAGCCCTACTCACCTCACAGGGTTGTTGTTAGGGATGGGGAAGCAGTATTAGATCTTTCCGCCACAATGAGCTGTGTGTAAAAAAAAAAAAAAAATCACAAAGGTTGGATAGAAATCAATAAAAATACAAATCATAACCATCAGGGTGATGACTAATTTTTCCTATGAGGCTTTTAAAGCAAAATGTATCTTTAAAATTGGAAAGGGGAAAGGATGGGGCAATTAAATGGAAGAAGAAGTTTTGTTGTTGTCTTTGTTTTTATTAAGAGTCCACTTTCTTCAGGGCTGATCTGTTGGGTGGTTCATGGTATCAGTGGATTGATCTAGAAACAGAGGGTTCGTTCTTTGATTCTCTGTCTCTGCCTATTTCATCCTCTTTAATATCCCCCTTTTTCCTATTTACTGGGACAGGTAATCCTCAACGCATGACCCCAATTGTGCCCAAAATTGTTTAATCTGGGTATGGATAATCTAGAGAAAAGAAGGACTAGGGTTGACATAGCAGTATTTTAATATTTGAGGGGCTGCCACAAAGAAGAGGGTGGGTGGGCTTGTCAGCTTATATTCCAAAGCACCAGAAGACAAGACGAGAAAAAAATGGATGGGAACTAATCAAGAAGAGAAGCAACCTAGAATTAAGGAGAAACTTCTTAACAGTGAGAACAACTAATCAGTGGAACATAAGTTGTGGGTGCTCCATCACTGGAGGTTTTTAAGAAAAGACTGGACAGCTACCTATCTGAAATGGGTTGCCAAACTTTTGGACCTCAGGGACCACCAAACTCATAATTTTAAATCTCGTGGACTACTAATATGAATTTTGACTGATGGTGGCTTTCTGACATTGGTGGGAAAGTCAGTCCCCTATTCCAGAGCTACACTAGTCACAGGACTGACCCTTTGGTCATCCCAGAGCAGCTGTTCCTCCACCAGGTGCACCGGCCTGCCATGGACTGGAGGAGCTCCAGGATGACCAAAGGGCCAGTCTTGTGACTACTGCGGCTCTGGAATATGGGACCAACATTCCCACCAACGTCAGCAAGCCACCCCAGGGTGGATATCCCTCCTCCACCATTGGTCTTACCTTCTAGTTCCAGCTCATGTGGCTCTACTCAAGGTTTGTGCTCGGCTGAAGAGTGGGGGCCAGCAGATGGGCAGGCCATGTGGGCAGTGCAGCCTTGTGTTCCCGTGCAGCCTGGATTAATTGCTTTGTTGGGAGTGCTTTGGGGGGGGGACATTTCTCTGCGGACCACCAAAATTTTCTCACGGACCACCAGTGGTCCCCGGCCCACTGGTTGGTAACCACTGGTATAGGGTCTCCTTCTTGAGCAGGGGGTTGAACTAAAAGACCTCCAAGGTCCCTTCCAGCTCTATTTTAATTGATATTCGATGTAGTAGAAGTTGGAATTGTTCATGGAGGTTGATAGAACAGCAGCATTAAAATCATTGTATTGCCTTTTTCTATGCTGTAATCCCCCTTTAATGACCATTCCCACATCAAAGTTATTATTTGTGATTCCCTTTATTTATTTATTGTCCTTTCTGCCTCTTGACTGCCTTTTACACAGTGGTGGGTTTCCCCCCAAAATTACCACCAGCTGTGGGTGTGGCTTGGTGGTGGGCGTGCTTTGCAGAGGGTTTGCTACTAACCTTCTCCTGCAATCTTGCACTCTCTCTGTGTCTTCAACAGCTGACGCGCGGCAATCCGCTGAGGTCAGTATAGAACCAGGGAAGATAGGAGAGCCCAGCAGCTGATCCTCAGAGCGAACCGATTCGCCCACAGATGATCGTCGGAACTACCGGTTTGGGTGAACCAGACCATACTGGTAGAATACCACCACCGCTTTTACATCTCATTTTCAGTTATTTCATTTTATTTAATTTTGCAGCAGCTGTTTGGGGTACCGTGCTTGAAATGGGGGAAAAAGGTAGGACCATCATTTTTAAAATAAATAAATATATAGCAAAAAAAGAAGAAGAAGCATGGAGAGCCAGTTTGGTTTTAGTGGTAAAGGCAGCAAGGGACCATGAGTTCAAGTCCTGCCTTAACCATGAAAAGCAGCTGGGTGACCTTGGGCCAGTTCCTCTCTCTCTCAGGCCAAGTCATCTCACAGGGTTGCTGTTGTGGGGAAAACAGGAGGAAGGTGTGTTGGATATGTTCACCTCCTTGAGTTATTTGTAAAAAATAATAAAGGTGGGATACAAATAAATAAAAAATCAGCTCACTGAAGAGAACCTCGAACCTTCAACACCTATATTAAGATTAGGGTGTGTTCTTTAGGGCTTTTCCAGATTTCTCTACAGAGAAAGACCTATATATAAATTCTTCCCTAACCCTACAGCAATATGACAGAGCTCCATCTCTAAAATTCATATACACACCAAACCACACATATTTTTAGGAAATGCCTCTTGGGGAGGATAAAAGTAGAGAAATGACCTGGTATATTTAATTTTTTTCCCACAGGCTTCTTTTTCACTAGAAATCTCTGCCCATCACAACTGCTTACTTTTCCTTCCTCCTGGAAGGATGGAGTTGCCTTGGTGTCATTAATCTTGCAAAGATGCATTTAAACCTTCCTGGGACTGGGGCATGGGTGTGGGAAACGACTAGGGAGTTGTACATTTGAAAACAAAAACATCATAGGAAGACTTGCTTCCCTCACACACATGCGTGCTGTTTTTTTCTGCTGGAAATCTAAAAGATACCACATGTGGGTTTGTGATAATCTGGGCAGCAAAGAGTTGGCAGCAAGAAGATACTTTTCTGAATGTTTTCACTGCCTTTCCAATGTTTTTGCAGTATCCCTTTCTAAACCAGGTTTGTCTACATTGATTTCCCCTGAGAATGTACGGCTTTACACTTCTTTAGATTTATTTTTAATGTGCTGTGCACAGGGTGGTATACAGAGTGTTGACAAGGTATGGTGAAGTCAAGATGGTGGCTACCATAGTACAATCAAAGCTCCACCTAAATGGCCACCTCTTGACTCTTTCGACCATGCTCTGCAAATACTCCTGGTTTCCAAAGTGTCAAGAAAGAAACCATCTACACTAGCTTTGCAAAAGGGAACAGTGTTTACTGAATGCTCAGACACCAAACATTTCTCTGGAGTTTGCAGCTGGCAGAAACCGAGGGAGCAAACCAAGCTGGTTTGCCAAGCTGTTTGGGAAAGTTGTTTGCCTCCAGTAGGCAGGAAATGATCAAACTGCTATTTAAAATGCAAATTACAGGTTGCACCTAAAACAAAATATGCCCTGATAACAATTCCCATAGCATTGGAAGTTTCTGTTCTTCCTAACTCTGGGGACGGGGACGAAAGCCTCAACAGCGTCTAGGTTATATCAAATGCACAGCCGTCCTTAAATAATTTTAAAGCCTGAGTGCAGACAATTCAAATGCTGCAGCCAGGAGAATGGAATGCATTTCTTCACAAAAGAAATGGCTGCCATTTATTCTATTATATCTAAACAGTCGGAGGTTTGGGGGAACCTGCTTGCTGGCTGTTCAAAAGTTTCTTTTATGCAAGAACCAAGTGTTGTAACTCAGTTGGTTTTAATGCATTTAAAAGCAGCGCAGAAAGTTGTATGGATCATAATATCCAAAGAAGGGATTTAATAAATTGCCCCTAATTGTAATTCCTTGGGGCTGGTGTGTGGGTGGGTGTGTGGGTTGGGGAGGATTCTTTATAGATTGAGAGAACTGTCAGTGGGAGAAAAACTAAACTCCTTTCCGTTTCTACAGTGACTCAAGTTAGTTCTAATTTCACATTTCCTCTCAGGTCTCAGAAACCTTTGAAGAAGAATGGTGGTGGCAGGGATTTAAGAACATCATACTCTCAGCATGTTCAAAATTGATATTTTAAACTTTGACACGGGAGGCTTCAAAAAGGATTTTGCGCCATGATTAATACGCTAATGCACACACGAATAGAATCTGCAAGAAGAACACGAAGTGACCTGGGGACAAAATAGGCAGTTTGTTTTACAACAGTTCAAAGTTACCTCATGGCCTCATGAAAAGCGACTTACAGCCTGTATGCATGATATCACGTCACCTTCAGCATCATGGGATTGCAATTTGGGCGCTTGTCAATCAGCTTGTGTTTACAAATGGTGCTATTGTCCTGTGATCAAATGATCAAAAGTTGCTACTTTTTTTGCGGGGGGTGGTGACAATTTCTAGCAAAAAGTGTCCATTTGGGAAGCTGGGTTTGCTTAATGACATCTGATTCACTTAACAACTGCTGTTAGATTCTCATCCAGTTGGGTCTAGCTCAACTTATGATCTCAGCAACTAGTGACAAAAATTCCAGTCCTGATTGTGGATGTATACACCGATAGTCCTCAACTTATGACCACAATTGAGGCCAACATTTCTGTGGCTCAGAGAAACATTTGTTAAATGAGTTTTGACCCTTGTTTACGACTTTTCTTGACACTTGTGTGACGTGAATCGCTGTAGCTGTTATGTTAGTAATATGGTTGTTAGTTAATCCCCATTGACTTTACTTCTTACAAGTTCGGAAAAGGAGACCACATGAGCCTGGGACATGGCAACCAGAGGTGGTATTCGGCAAGTTCTGACCAGTTCTGGAGAACAGGTAGCGGAAATTTTGAGTAGTTCAGAGAACCAGCAAATATCACCTCTGACTGGAGATTTTACAGTATCCTTCTCCTGCCAGGCACACCAAGCCATGCCCATAGAACCGGTAGTAAAAAAAAATTGAATCCCACCACTGGCTGCAACCGTCATAAATATGCTTCACTTGCCAAGCATCAGAATTTTTTTTTCCATTTTAAAAAATTCTTTATTGAAATTCAAAATATTAACAAGTTTACAAAAATTCAAAATATTAAAAAGTTTACAAAAATTCCTATAATAGAAGATGTGTCAATATCTTTCAACATCATTTTCTTGACAGTACAATAAGCACAGTACATACAATTAATACTTGACAGACAGTAATTCATATATATATATATATATATGTAGGTCAATGATTCAAAGAAAAAGAATATTGTATTAACACTAAGTACATATATATACATATATATGTATGTATGTATGTATATGTATGTATGTATATGTATATGTATATGTATATGTATATGTATATGTATATGTATATGTATATGTATATGTATATGTATATGTATATGTATATGTATATGTATATGTATATATATATATATATGTTTTCTGAGGTTCTCGCGGGTATTTGTATGTGGATCTTTGGTTATTTGGGTTTTCTCCTGCGTAAGATTGGAAGTATCTAGGCAACGTTTCGATGAAGCCTCAATGAGGCTTGGTCTTCAGCTCTGTGTCACTTCCAATCTTACGCGGGAGAAAACCCAAATAACCAAAGATCCATATATGTGTGTGTGTGTGTGTGTGTGTGTGTATACAGTGCAGTACATACAATTAATACTTGACAGACAGTAATTCATATATATATATATATATATATATATATATATATATATAGGTCAATGGTTCAAAGAAAAAGAATATTGTATTAACACTAAGTACATATATATATATATATAACACTATATATATAACACTATATATATAACACTAAGTACATATATATATGTATATGTGTGTGTGTGTTTGTGTGTATGGCATTCAGCTTTGTTCGGGTATTTTCCCACATCATAGCAGTTGTGCTTTTAAAGTTACACTACGCTACAACTTTAAAAGCACAACTACTATGACGTGGGAAAATACCCGAACAAAGCTGAATGCCATACATGTAAGTACCCGCGAAAACTTAAGAAAACAAATATCAAACCTCTACGGGGAGGAAATAAACAGCCAAATCAAAACCTACAAGAAACTGGAAAGCTACAACTTTAAAAGCACAACTTCTATGACTGGGAAAATACCCAAACAAAGCTGAATACCATACATGTAAGTACCTGCGAAAACTTAAGAATATATATATATATATATATATATAAGATCAGAGATAAATTTATATAATTATAGTCTATGTGCTGTTCTTTATATTCTATAGCCATAAGTGGAGATAAGGTATGTATTTTTAGCTATACAATGTAAGTATAACTACCTAAATATTATAAATTAAATATGAATATTTATATAAATGTCCATTTTCTGGCAGTTTCTCAATTTCAACAACTTCTCACTGATATATAACAATTTTAGCAGAAATATAACAATTTTAGCAGAAATTTTGATCATGTGACCATGGGGAGGCTGCAATGGTCATAAGTGTGAAAAACGATCATAAGTTACTTTTTCAATGAGGTTTGAACGGTCACTACTTGAACTGTCATAAGCCGAGGACTACCTGTAGAGGATTTACCTATGGGCTCTGCATGTTTCACCAAGACAGGAACAATGGGTGTGGCTTATGAGGATTAGCAGGCCAAGCTAGGCTAAGCTTATCAACAATGCTTCCCTTTTTCTTTTCTCACCCTAACTGAACTGAGATGCAAAGTGGGGCAATTCCTAATCCCACACGCAGAAGAATGGGAAGGATGCTGCAGAGTTACTGGGTGGGTCGCTAGGTGGCGTGTATACCAATTTCCTCCTTCGTGACAACTCTAGGCAAGGGAAGTTTACTTCAGAGTCAATGGAGCTGAAAGGAAAGAGATGGAACCAGCTCTCTGCAAACATCTATGGGATCAGAGGTGGCATTCAGCAGCTTCTGACCAGTTCGGGGGACCCGGTAGCAGAAATTTTGAGTAGTTTGGAGAACTGGCAAATTCCACCTCTGACTAGCCCCACCACCATCTATTCTCTGCCTCCCGAATCCCAGTTGATCGGCTGGGTCTTCTTTTGTTGCCCTGCACAGGAGGGGAATGCAGATTAGTGGGGTGGGAAGGAAATGGGGATTTTGCAGTAACCTTCCCCTGCTATACCCACCAAGCCACGTCCACCAAGCCACGCCCACAGAACCAATAGTAAAAAAAATTGAATCTCACTTCTGGTTAAGATAATGGATTTAGTGCATCACAGCTTAGCTGCTGCCCTACCAGAAACTCCAACAGTTGAACCCACCCACCTACCCACCTATCCTCCTTTCTTTGAGCCAGAGACATTGAGAAATTACTTTCCCTGACTTCTTCTTTGATAAGCAGCCAAATGTAGCTACTAAAGGTAGTTCTCAACTTACAACCACAATTGAGCCAAAGTTTCCAAGACAGTTGAGTGACTTTTGCCCCATTTTTTAACGATTTTTTTAACCAGGTTGTTAAGCAAATCAGTGCAAGTTGTTAAGTGAATCATGCAATCATTAAGTGAATCCAGTTTGCTGGGAAGGTTATGGTGATCACATTATCCCGGTGTCACTGCAACTCTCATAAATACATAGCCCAGTAGCCAGGCGCCTGAATTTTGAGCATGTGGACCATGGTCAACAGTTGTAAATGTAAAAATTGGTCATGAGCAGTGGTAGGAGTCAAATAATTTAAGTTCGCCCAGGGTCAGGTTGGTTGTCTGGAAGGTGTGGCCCATCCCGTTCTCCAGCTTTGCTGCAGATGCTGCGCAGGAGAACAGAGCTGGAAAGCAGGTTAGTGGGGTGGGGAGGGAATGGAGATTTTGCAGTAACCTTCCCCTGACATGCCCACCAAGCCACACGCACAGAACTGGTGGTAAAAAAATTTGAGTCCCACCACCGTGTGGGATGCCATTCTTCAGGCTGTATATTCCACTCTTCCCCTTCAGAATATTCTTGCTAAAGCCCTTTCGTTAGAAAGATCAAGCTGTAACACACACACAAAAAGAAGGGTGGAGGGGAGGAGGACAAGGCCAACTTAATATGGACAGTGGAATGAAAACCTTCCAAGCTTACGGGTCTTTCCAACCCCTGTTGGAGAAAGTGTTTTGAAGGCCAGCTTAGTTGCATGGTTTTCGATTGCAAAGTAACGAGACTGGCCAAAGACCAAAAGTCCTGTCTGCTTCTTTTCCTGTTTCAAGAGCTGCCTGCTGCTCTGGTCTGAGCAGCCGGGGATTTTTTTTTTTTTGCTATGAGATATTGTCAACATCCTGGTTTGTTTCGCTTCTACCGTTTCTTCCTGCTGCGTAGAACTTGGCGTAACTTTCACACTGTCATGGATGCTACAGCTTGCCCCGCCCCCAAGAGATTTCCCTGGAATGCGTCACTGGGGCAAAAACAAAAAAAAAACAAAACACACCCCAGCTCTGGTAAATGTTAGAATAATGTAGAAAGAAAGAAAGATATTGAAAAATAGTTGCCGGGGGAATAGCAGAGTACGGAGTGGGTTGGTGGGAAAGAGGATAAGGGACCAAGAGTTGTTAATTTCCCTTTTCTACTTCAGCAAATGCAAACAATCAATCTGGATATGGATCCCGAGGATTATGATCTAAGCCAGGGATCTCCAAACTTGGCAACTTTAAGACTTGTGGACTTCAACTCCCAGAATTCCCCAGCCAGCATGTGGTGTTGCCAAGTTTGAAGACCCCTGATCTAAGCTCCTGCCAGCATAAGGCTACACTGACCTGACTCCCCATCATACAGATGGAGTTTGAGAATGTTCCTTCGTTGATCCGGAGTAAAGGGCAGACATTGTTCACTCTTTCTCTTAAAGTACAAGGCGTTTTCCTCTTCTTGACATCATGTGATTAATGGGCATCGGACAAAGGCAATCCTGCTTGGTCTAAAGATCTGTCCAAAAAAGGAAGAGGAAAAAAAAAGCACTATCAAGATTTAAATCTGGCTGAAGGTGAGACAGGGTTAGTGTGATTGGGAAAACATTGGAGTTCCCAGCCTGTACCGTAACTCCGTAAATCACTTCTGAGCAAAGGTGACAATGTGTGTAGCACTGAATGGAGTTCGTCATCGCCCAGGCTGTGTAAGTCACACAACAGAAACTTAAAGGAAACGCCTGGGAATTACACAGCATAGGTACAATTCTGGCAAGAAGGGAAGGCTACAAAGTGATGCTTATTCAGTGATGCTTTACTCCTTTTCCCATCCTCACATTGTCTAAAAACCAGAGTTTTCTGATCTTGGCAACTTTAAGATGTGTGGGCTTCAACACTTAACATGACTGGCAGGGGGATTTTGGGAATTGAAGTCCACCCATCTTAAAGTTGCCAAGTTTGGGAACTCCCTGGTCTGAACAACCCCAGCTTTGCACTACTTCCTAAAATGAGTTTCAGACCGAACATGAGACTTTACAGAGAACTGCTTGTTTACTACAGAAAGAAGAAAGATCTGTGGGGATCTCATGTTGCTCTCAAACCACATATTGTCTGCTTGGGGTCAGAAAGCTTTGAGATCAGTGCCTTGATACAGCCTTAGTGAGATGCTTCAAAGGAATATGTGTATGCTTGATGAGGCACAAGATGCTAAGAGTTTGTCTGCCAGCTGTTTAAGAGGAATGTTAAAATTGGCATCCTGAGTCACACACAATATGAAGTCATAATATAGGCACCCTGATGCTCCCCCTGGTGTTTTGGATACCAACGCCAATTTTTAGCCCCAAACTTCATGCAGTTTGTGGCTAAGATTAAACCCTGATGTGGTTTGTTTGATTCTAATGTTTTGTGGCTTGGATGCGTTGAATCAAGACATAGCAACTCCTTGAGGCATTGTGTTTGGACATGTGAATGCAGCCAAAGCGTAACGTTAGCAGGCAGAAAGAGAAATAAGGTACAGTCAGGATGTTTTCAGCTGGAGGAGAAAAAAGCAGCAATGAGACTTGCAACTGGTATGAAAGCAAAATCCCATTTCAACCAGAAGTGCTTGATATTGCTTATAGAAGAAGCTAGCGTGGAGAATTCAGATCCATTTCATTAATGCTCCCAGATCGGAGTTGCACGCTTCCATACAACCATAATGACTCTGGTTTACAAAAAAACAAAAAGAAAAGAAAAAATATCAAGAAAGACAAGGCAGTTGACTGGAAAACAGAACCAAACAGACCAAACAACAAAGACCAAACTGAACGGTTCTCAGGTAAATTCTGAATGATTCCACATCTCTCTATCTGCCAAATTGCAAAATATTTCTCACAATAGTTAATCCTGGATTTATCTCTCCCCAGTCACCTTGAACAGGGCTGCCAGGGAGATGCAATAAGGGCAGAGGATTATGTGATTTTGCTGCCTTTATCATTATGATGTAAAAGCCCAAATATAAATACTTACCTGTGCTAAGATTCACTCTCATCTTCCACCACTGGGGCTGTAGGTGTCTCTGCATGCACTTTATCTTGCAGAGCTGCTTAGTAGACCAAGGTGCATCCTGAGACTGACCAGGACCATAGGATCTAACAAGCTCTCTCTCCTCATGAGGTGAGATGACATCAATGAGCTAAAAAGTTATCTGTCTGCAACAACAGACTAATGACAATGTCTTTCAAAGCCACATGATGATGCAACTGTGCTCCATGCTGAAGACAGCCTAACATCCAGCACCTAGTGTGAGCTTGGCTCATAATGACCTAGAACATATCCATAATTGTCGTGGACGCCACAAATCCCATACTCAATGTCACCAGGTGGCAAATAATCCATTGTGGCATTGAGTATGGGTGACTCAGGGACTTGTGATCTCCACGACAATCATGGACATGTGCTAGGTCATTATGGGCCCATCCCTAGCACATGCTGAGCACCACCAGTCTTGGCATCTCGGTTGCCAGCCCAGCAATGGAATCCAGTAGCTCAGACAGGGATGATCCTGGGTAGCAAGAGGCCATCAGCAACAATCCTGTTTCCTAGACACCCACTTCAACCAAAGACATCACATCTGCTTATCTGTGGAGCAAAGTCTCTGAAAGCTTACAACAACTCAGGGGATAACTAGGACTACACCTCCCCTCCTCTGAGGAGGGCTGGTGCCAAAACCCAAACTCAGATGGCCACTTTTCCAAGAGGGGAACATCCCCTCTAGGTCCACCAGAACCAAGTTGGCTGCCTCATCCACAGCCCAGTTGTGGATGAAGGAAGATTGATTACAGACTGACCTGCCATTCAACAATAGTAGATGGAGTCCAGGATGACCAAAGATCCAATATCCCAGTTTTGAGTGAAGAACCTGGGGCTGGTTATCAGAATTATTCTCAGCAAGGGAGCCCAATGCTCCCAAGTCCACCTCAGGATCCTATCATATCTCTGCCCATCACGGTTCCTATATTCCTACCACTTCCTCTCCTCCTTCTCATTTCCCTCCTACTCCTTGTATCTTCTTCCTAGGCAAAGGCGTTCATTCACCACCACCACCCACACACACCCAGACCACCAAATACCCACTCATCTTTGGAGTCATGGTGGCGCAGTTATTAGAATGCAGTACTGCAGGCTAATTCTGCCAACTGCCAGCAGTTCAATCCTCACCAGGCTCAAGGTTGACTCAGCCTTCCATTTTTCCGAGGTCGGTAAAATGAGGAGCCAGATTGTTGAGGGCAATAGGCTGATTCTATAAACTGCTTAGAGAGGGCTGTAAAGCACTCTGAAGCCGTATATAAATCTAAGTGCTATTGCTACCTATCCACCCCCAACACTTCCAGTTCTCACAGCAAAGCACTTTCTCCCTGTCGTCTCTGGTTACAAGTGTGGCACTTATTAACTTATGGGGTATTATAACAGTCCCCCCAACACAGCATCAAACCAAAATCTCCTCCCCACACCAGTAAACAACAGGGGAGGGGGGTGGAAGGTAGCACAGGGAAAGTTTCTGCCTCTCTTTGGTTGCCATCTAGCAGTCATCTGGACATTTGCAGCTCAGTTGTGGCAGCCCTCATTATATATATATATATATATTTCCAAAGATTATCACACTGGCAAGAAAGCTCTTGCAACTGGATGACTTTCTGTAGATGATTGTTGGAGGGGGGGGGGAGCTTGCTCTCCTAAATTGAAAATGCCTATTAAATAAACAAACTAACAAATGTCTGGCATTCTAGCAAACTAACAAATGTCTGGCATTCAAAGAAACCACGTTTGCAAGCTCACAGGAGGAAGAGAGCAGCTTGAGTAGAAGTGGGCCTTTCACCTGTGCTCAAAGGCCCACTTCTACTCAAGCTGCTCTCTTCCTCCTGTGAGCTTGCAAACGTGGTTTCTTACTATCCAGAGTAGGCTCATCAAATGCAGCCTCCTTCCGTTTCTTTGGCTCTGCAGCCAAGTGGCAGATTGTCAGCATGGGCAGCTGGCCAGTTGCTTTCCTCAAACCTTAGGTCAAGGCAGTTCACCAGGGAGCCTTGTTTACTTTGTGCGACTTTTTCAGCAACCGGCAGTGAATGGCTACAGCCTGGGAAACCATCCCAAACTCAGAGGGCTGGAGAGGGACTGACCCAGGACATTCAGTTTCATGAACTTGGGTTTGTGTTTTCTTTGTTCCACTTTTGCATTGCGTAGACATTACTCAGCATGACAAATGATGAGCACTTCTTCAACATCATGTGCTTTTCAAATAATGCAAAGGAAAGTTTGGAGCAGAAGGAGCAAGGAGATAAGAGCACAAGGTGTGATGGGCTTTTGTATGGATCCTGGAACCGTGGCGGCAGCAGGGAAGAAACAAAAGAGTTGGGGAAGTTTGGCAAGTTCTGTGTTTGCAGCAGCATAGAGGACAACTTGATCCTCCTGGAGCATGTACACTGTGTACATTGTGCAACTTGCTTAGATCTTGCTTCCCTTTATTGCAACGTTGCAGGTGCTGTATTGTTGCAGGGCATTTGTTCACCCTTCATGCAGGGCATTTCAAGGTTCCCCCCCCCATCCCATTTAAAAAAAAAACCCTCTTATGCCCCAGAGCTGCACATGCAAGAATTAAAATATAAGGGCATTTACATCACGTTTGGTATCCATTTCTGCCACCTGTGTGATAATGCTTCAGCTCAGCAGCTTGCAACCCTCTTGATTGCATGCTGGCAAGTTAAATGCTCAATTTCCTTGGTGTCTTTTGCACATTTTACAGGAGGTTGTTCTTTTGTATGTGTGTGTCATCATACATTTTTAGGAGAAACGCACTCTTGTGGAAGTCTCTCATCCTTTGTTTTCGGGTGGAGAAACCGCCTCTCCCTGCTACGTTTGCTAAATGTGACCTGTGCATACTAAAAAAAAAAAACGGTTCAGAAGAAGTGTTTGGAATTTTAGATTTCTGCTATTCCTTAACACGTACAGTCCATGTTACTTTTTCTTGTTTTCAGGATACGCTGCTTTAATGACATATTCACGAAGGCTGCTACAACTCCCTTGCTCCCCCTCTTCCTGCAGAAGCCTAAGGGTGGTGGAAAGAAGCCCATTCTTGCTTTTAACCAATAGCTGAGAGCAGCTGCTCTGGCATAAGGTCGTAAGCATTTTGTCCAAATCTGTTTTGAAACCTGACAGCCTTACATGGTGCTCCGAGCTAGCAGCAGATTGCAAATTGTGGCAGGGCGCAGTGGCATGTAAAACCAGCGGGTCCTGTCTACCATCTGTTGGGCACAGCTTGCCTCCCTGACAGATTAGAGTGCCGCGGAACTCTACAGCTGTGTGTAACTTTCAGTCTAGGCTTCTTCTTATTATTTTTAATTGATAAATACAGGAGGGCAAGACATTGTAATTGCCCGCGTGCATTTTTCTTGGGGACGTTGGCAATTTAGAATGCAGCTGGTTTGGCTAATTTTGGAAAGGTTATGCAGGGTGAGTGACATCTGAGATGCTGTAGGCTAGGTGGGGCAAATTAAAACAAGAAGAATGCAACACCCAAGCAGAATGCTGCAACACAACAGGTCTGCAGGGTTACAGATAAAACTGCATGGCTGTTTCTGTGTGGTGAAGCTGCGTGTATGTGTGTGCGTGTGCATTTGTTAAAATCATAGGAAGTTGTCTGGCTGAAAGGGGAAAGGAATTCCCAGGGTTTTATTTTCCCCCATAATAATCCTCCTAAAATCCCACCCTGTCTTTGAGCCACCGGAAATTGGGCGAAAGTTTTGAGAGAACAAGTCCTTAAAGGAAGATGTTTTGGCCTAGGATTTTATTTTATTCTTTTTAAAGGCATTGTTGGAAGTTAAAACCCACCCCTCTCCTAGAAAAATGAAATTTCCTAAGTTATATTAAAAAAAGAATATTTCCCCTAAAAAGAGTAAAGTAGAAACTCAGAGAGGCAGAAACTCAGCCGCCCACCCTCACCTTTGCTAATGGGCCATTAAGGCCTAGGCTGGAGTATTCTACATCAGGGGTCCCCAACCACCAGTCCCTGGACCATTTTTTACTGGGCTGCAAAGCTTGGGCGCCACGAGGGAGAGAGAGGGAGAAAAGAGCGCTATGGTATGCCCAGCGCTAGTCTCCCTTTTCCTCTCCTTCTCTCCCATCAATCACGCACACGCACAGATAAAGCTGTTGCTGTTGCTGCTGCACCATGACCCAGAGGAACAGATTGAGCACAGGCGCTGAAGGAGCTCCACAGCGTCCATCGCCAGAGCATAAAGAAGCAGCAGCAGCTGCGGCGGCGGCTGTGCCTCCGACTTTTCCGGGGAAGATCATTCCCTGACCAGTCGCGCTTCCCGGGCAATGCTTGCACCCCTCACCGCCACCCACTTCCTCGCAGGCGGAGGCGGGAAGTTACGAGGAATTTGGGCGTGCTTTCTTGCCGGCTGTGCCAAGTCTTTTTTTCTTTTGCCCGAGGCTGGAAAGAAGAAGGGTGACAGGTCACTGAGGAAGGTGAGAGAGACTGAGAAGGGAGAGAGAAGCCCGGCTAAACCAGCTCTGCGCTGATTTAGGGACTAGTAATAAAAGGTACCGGTCCGTGGAAGAATAAATAATCGTAAAACTGGTCCTTGCTTCAAAAAAGGTTGGAGGCCACTGTTCTACATAATAAAGGCCACTACCCATCTCACTACCTGGCCTGGGAAGATTGCATCAGCCAACACTCAAATGAAAGCCATATGGTCCAGACAAAGCCTATAAAGTTAGCTAAGATCCCCTGGCCCTGGGAGTCTGACAGCCAAGGGGATACATTTTTTTGCATAGGAACAGGAAACACTTAAGTTTTATAACCCCCAACAGAGGTTATATAAGGGTCTCTCGGCATCTTGGCCTGCCTTCTTGATCATCTCCTTTCACCTTGGAGCACGTGATCATCTTTTTTCACTTTGGAGTTCTAAGCCATGTGCTTCTGTCCACCATTAAACCATCTTCCCAAACAGCCTCCATGTTTCCGGTGTCTTTTTCCCTACTTGGAACTTGAACCCAGAAGGAAATTTTTTCCAATAGTAGCTACTCTAATTCTGAGTCACATGCTGGCCCCCATTTCTGTGCAAGAGAAAAAGGCTGCCTTCCAGGGAAAAGATTCTTCTGGCTGAAACTGCATTTGATTTGCATGGGAAAGCACACACACACACACACACACACACACACACACCGACACACACCCTGTTTCTCACTGCTTTTCCCCATGCAATTCCTGGAAGAGCCTCTCTGTATTTGAAGCAAGAAAAAGAGCGAGTTAACGTTTTCTCCTGCTATTGGAAAATGCCGACCATTATAAGCCATCCATAAAACGATTTTCTTTTAAAAAGCCTGCTTGTTCAATCTACATAGAATTAACGCCAGGCCTGGTTGTGGTTATTACACCAATATCTGTTAAGTTTGGAGCATGGGCGAGAAAGAATGGAGACCAGCCTTTGGAACGTGAACTTCAACTTTTTATTTTCATAGTGACTTCTCAACTCAATGGCAGTTATAACCCTCCTTATATAGGCAACCCCAATAACTATCAACCAATAACAATCGAGGAGCGCTAGCTCCCTTAACCAATAGGAACTCTCTGTTAATGGCCAATCGGATTCCCCGGAACGGGCCAATCCGATCCTGCCGTTAACAGCCAATCAGAAGTGCAGGGTCAGAACCCTGCACTTTACTCCAAGCTCAAGTTGTCTTTATTAAACCTTATGCATTCACAACACCCCTTCCCCCTGGCTTCTGTTTGCAGGGCGCAGTTACATAGTCCTTTAGGTAGGACGGTTGCTTTATTAGTCTTTTTGATTTTCGCTGTGTCATTTGGCTGCAATCACGCTGAGGTAGATCGTTGTTTGGCAACGGGGTTGCCTCTGGTTCAGAGTTCATTTCTTCATCGTTGCCATTATTCTCGGTAATTCCCTGAGGTGCATCCGTTTCCCTCTCCGGTTCCACTTCCTGTGTCTCTATTACACCGTCGTTCCCTTCGAATGGGTTTTCTTCTACTTGGGATTCATCTTCTTCCGTATCTTCCCCCCCCTCAGTTTGGTCATAAGGGAGTTCAGGAATGCCTGACGGGAGCCGCGATCGTAATTGATCGATATGGCGTTTCCATAGTCTATCGTCAAGGCATTCTACAAGGTAGGATCTCGGGCCGGTTACACGAACTACTGTCTCCTCCACCCACAGCGGATCGCCCGATAGGTTTTTAGCATATACCAAATTGCCTACCTGGAAGGCACGACAGCGGCTGCTGGATCCTAGTGGTTTTTCCGGTTCATAAGCTGGGTGTAATCGGTTGAGGTGGGAGCGGAGTTTTCGTCCCATTAGCAGTTCGGCTGGAGTTTTGTTGGTGATGCTATGAGGTGTGATGTGTTGTAGAAAAAGGATTCGATTGATCTTGTCGTCAATGTTATCGTAGTCTACCTTCTGCAAGGTTTTCTTAACAAATTGGACCATGCGCTCTGCTTTGCCATTGGTCGCAGGGTGCACAGGCGAAGTGAGCGCATGTCGGATGCCGTGGTCAGCCAGGTACTGCTCGAACGACAGCGCTGTAAATTGGGGCCCGTTGTTGGATACCAGGACGTCTGGTAATCCGTGGGTTGCAAATAGTTTTTCCAAGTTTTTAACAACCGCTTCAGTGGTTGTGTTTGTCATGCGGTGAATCTTGAGCCAATTTGAGTAGGCGTCAACGGTTAGCAGAAAGGTGTGGCCTTTGGTCGGCCCCGCAAAGTCCAAGTGAATACGGGACCAGGGTCCCCATGGTGTCTCCCATTCGGTAGGGATGGCTTTAGGTGGGGCGTTGCTCACTTCCTGGCATTTATAACAAGCTTTAACCCAATTTTCGATTTGCTTGTCGATGCCCGGCCACCATGCTTAGCTTCGTGGGAGGGCTTTCATTCGCACGATACCGGGGTGGCCATTGTGCAAGGTTCTCAGCAGCGCTTTTTGGAGTCGTTCTGGGATAACGACTCTATCGCCCCAGATGACACAACCCTTTTGGGAGAACAACTCCGTTTGTCGAGTCTTGAATGGTGTGAAGTCATCTGATAATTGGTCCAATGGCCATCCACGTTCTACCCAGCCCAGAACTCACGCTATGGTGGGGTCACGTTTGGTTTCTCTCGCGATATCTCGGGCAGTTAATGGTGGCGAGTTGAGTGTTTCAATTGGCAACATGGTTACCGTTGGTGCAGGATCGTCGAGAGTCTCTGGAAGCGGTGCTCGGCTTAATGCGTCGGCGTGGGGAATGGCTTTCCCCGGGCGGTATTGCAGCCAAGAATTATAAGCAGCCAAGAATTCTGACCAGCGAGTCATCCTGGGGGATAATATGTAGGGAGTTGGCTTATCTCCAGCTATTATCCCCAACAGCGGTTTGTGGTCAGTCACGATAGTAAAAGCCCGGCCATACACGTACTCGTGGAATCTTTTAACGGCCGATACAATTGCGAGGGCTTCTTTATTGATTTGGCCATAATTTCGCTCAGTTTTTGAAAGTGTCTTTGAAAAATATGCAACAGGGGCTTCATTTCCATTAGGCAGTACATGGCTCAGAATGGCGCCCACTCCGAAAGGCGAAGCATCACATGTGATATTTAACGGCAAAGTCTCATTGTACTGCATTAGTACAGAGTCAGAAGTCAGTAGTTTTTTTACGTTGCGGAACGCCTGTTCTTCTCTATGACCCCACATCCAGTTTGCTTTCTTGTCTAACAACCGGTGTAACGGTTCAGCGACTGTTGCTTTATGCGGTAGAAATACATTATAAAAGTTGATGAGGCCTAGGAACGCCTGGAGATCGGCCTTGTTTCGAGGCCTGGGAGCATTTTTTATTGCTCTTAGTTTACTGTCGGTCGGGTGAATACCCTGACTATCAATTAGGTACCCTAAAAACTCAACACTATCTGTACACAATTTACACTTATTCTTTTTTACCTTAAGACTGGCATCTTGAAATTTTTGTAGGACTAATTTTAAATGATCCCGTAAGATTTTTTTTGTAGGTGCAGCAATTATTACATCGTCAAAATAGGGGACCACACCTTTAATCCCTTGTAGTAGCCTCTCCATCAGGCTCTGAAAAATCCTCGGGGCTACACTGACTCCGAATTGGAGCCGGGTACATTTGAAGGCACCTCGGTGCGTCACAATCATTTGTGCCTGTGCCGTCTTTTCATCAACAGGTAGTTGCTGATATGCCTGAGCTAAGTCTAATTTAGCGAAGACTTTTCCGCCCCCCAGGGAGTGGAGGAGATGCTGTACCACCGGCACCGGATATGCATTCTGCTGTAGGGCGTGGTTCAGGGTGGCCCGGTAGTCCCCACAAATTCGGATCGACCCATCTGGCTTAATGGGTGTTACGATTGGGGTTTCCCAGGGGGAGTGATCGGTAGGTTCTAGCACCCCCTGAGCTATTAGTTTGTCGAGTTGTTCGTCGATTTTCGGTTTTAAGGCAAATGGAACTTGATGGGGCTTAAGGCGGATGGGAGCTATCTTTGGATCAAGGCTGAACGAAATTGGGGTCCCCTTGTACTCGCCTAAACTTTCCGCGAAGACGTCCTTGAACTCATGGATGAGGTCCTCCTCCCAGTCACTTCCGCTGATTCGGTTTATGCCTGTCACTTCAATGCCAAGTGGCGCGGACCATTGGAGACCTAGCAGACTAGGCCGATCTTTGTCGATCACAGTTAGCAGTAAGTACGCTGTGTGCTTCTTGAAGGAGACCCGGACTCGGCAGGAACCAACGACAGGATTCAATTCCCTTGATAGTCCTTAAGAATGAGTTTTTGGAAACGGAGGTCTTGGCGCTGAATCGTGGGGATGAGTTGCTTGAGGGTCTTCCAGGACACCATCGAGAGGGACGATCCTGAGTCGACTTCCATGTGGCAAGGCTGGTTCTCGATGGCTACTGTGATTCGGATTTTCTTGGCATCTAAGGCAGAGGCGTGGCCGATAGTGATAGTATGGTGAGCCTCTTCTTGCTGTAAAGCTCAGTTTCTGTAGGAGTGGCTTTCTGGTTCTCACCTTACAGGACGGTTTCCTGTCGATTGGCAATAGTTAGCCCCTTTTGAGGCTTGGCCGAGTCCTTGTAAACTTCGGCAGACCCATCCGATGTGGCCTCTCTTCCCGCACTCAGGGCAGAGCGCGTCGCGGAATTTGCATTCGGACCTGGCATGGTTAGCTCCACAGCCAGCGCAAGGGCGTAGGGGCTTCAGGTGGTGGTCCCGGTCAGACCGCAGTCGATGGACCTCTTCTTCGTCGCTGTCTGATGATGAAGAGAGGTCCTCATGGTGCGTCATTGAAAGCTGTCCTTCTGACCTAGGTGAGATGTCGCTTGTCGGTTGGTGTACTGGAGCACGGTTGCAGCGTAGTTGTGCAGCCAACTTCCTGGTTGCTTCTGCTGCAGTAGCATCGGCGATGGCATCGGCAAGGCTGATGTCGCCTTTCGCCATCAGTTTGCTCTGCACGCCTGGTGCATCTAATCCCAGAACTATTCAATCTCTCAGTGCCTCTTCCAAATCAGCGAATCTGCAGAGGCCTCCTAGGTTGCGGAGGTCTGCTATGAAGTCGGCGACGCTTTCTCCTTTTCGCTGGTTTCTCTGATAGAACTCATGCCGTCTCACGAGCGTAGGCACGGTCGGTGCATAGTGATCTCTTAGTAGCGGTTCGAGGTCGTCCCAATCCATCGCCTTCACTTCTCTAGGTTTTGCTAGTGCTTTAGCCATCTTAAATACGGTTGGACCGCAATGCGTTAGGAACACCGCCCATTTCTTCCCGGCTGTGTCGTCCTTTATGTTGTTAGTTTCTAAGAACATTTGGAAGCGATCCATGTAGGACTCCCAGTCTTCCTGCACTGGATCGAACGGAGCGGGTGGTACGATGACGCCGGACATGGTTCCGTTGTGTAGCGTCGTCAGCCACGTGCTCAGTGTTTCTCCTTAGTTCCGTCGGTTCAGACGTCTCCATATCCCATCCTCATCACCAGTGTTAAGTTTGGAGCATGAGCGAGAAAGAATGGAGACAAGCCTCTGGAACGGTGAACTTCAACTCTTTATTTACATAGTGACTTCTCAACTCAATGGCAGTTATAACCCTCCTTATATAGGCAACCCCAATAACTATTAACCAATAACAATCGAGGAGCGCTAGCTCCCTTAACCAATAGGAACTCTCTGTTAATGGCCAATCGGATTCCCTGGAACGGGCCAATCCGATCCTGCCATTAACAGCCAATCAGAAGTGCAGGGCCAGAACCCCGCACTTTACTCCAAGCTCAAGTTCTCTTTATTAAACCTTGTGCATTCACAACAATATCGATAAAAGAAGCCCACACCCCACCCCTTAAGTTTTTAAACAACACCATTTTGCACCTCTCAAAGGGCCCTTTAAACTTTTCTTCTTACAATTCACCTCTGCTCTGCAGAAGAAGCCACCTCAGAGTGGAAACGCAGCAAATGTTTGTTCTGGAACTAAATGAAGCAAGACTGACTTGGCAGAATATCAAGGCTGTTTTTCCTGGAAGGGAGTGACTGAACTGACTGTACAGCAAACTTGTCACTTCCTGGTCTGTATTCAAGGACAAAGGCAGTTGGCTACTTGGACCGTGTGTACACGCAGAAAGCAAAAAAAAAACAAAACTTCCATGTAGTCTTTCTCTCCCCTCCCTCGCTCCACTTCCTTCATTCTTTTCCCTACCTCATTATTTAATGTTTGCAAGAAGGGAATGGCAAAAAAATGGCTCGGGCATGGAAGGAGAGAATATTTCCAATGAGCAGTATAAATGAAGGAGAGGAGATGGTTATCAGAATGGCATCATTGCATTGCAGTTCTTTGCAAGTTGTGCCTATTCATAGTGTTAGAAGTCAAAACCCGCCTCTCTCCCCTACGAAAAAGAAATAATTTAGGATAATACTAAAAAGGCAGAATATTTCCCCTAAAAAGAAAAGTAGAAACTCAGACAGGCAAAACTTAGCCCTCTCCACCTTTGCTCATGGACCATTACTCCGGCCTATTTTACATAACAAAGATCTACTCCAGGTAGAGCTATAATAGGAATTGCCCAAGAGCCCTTTCATTAAATCATCATCCAGCAAGGATCAACCAAGCCTGGGACTCAGGACAGCCTACAGAGTTGCCCCTGCATGGCCCCATGGGAGTCTGACAACCAATCAGAATACAAGCTCAAATTCAAATCCCAGCAGAGGGCATAAAACCAAGGGTCTTTAAGCATCTTGCCCCTTCTTTTCCTTCACCCAACATCTTGAAGCATGTGATCATCATTTTCACTCTGGAGCTCCACGCCATGTGGTCCTGTCCACCATTAAACCATCTTTCCAAGCTGTCACTATGTTTCCAGTGTCTTTTTCCCCACTTGGAACTGAACCCAGAGTGATATTTCTTCCAACACAGATACACTTGACTTACAGCCATTTGTTTAATGACCGAAGTTACAACGGTGCCGGAAAAAAGTGACTTATGGTGGTTTTTACACTTAATGCCCATTGCAACATTCCCCCATGGTCATGTGATCAAAATCTGGGTGCTTGGCAACTGGCATGTATTTATGACAGTTGCACTGCCATGGGATCACCCTTTGTAATCTTCCCAGCCGGTTTCAGACACACAATTTCACTAGAAGCCAAATTCACTTAATGACTTTGTGATCCACTGAACAATTGTAGTGATTTGCTTAACAACGGTGGCCAAAAAAGGTTGCAAAATGGGGCAGAGCTCACTTAACAACCGTCTTGCTGAGCACTGAAAATTTTGGGCTCATCTGTCATAAGTCAAGGGCTTACCTGTACGTCAAAGATCACCCTCTGCCATTTTCCCATTAGAATGGGGTTAGTTGCATTGCATGCTTTAAGACAGGGGTCTCCAACCTTGGCAACTTTACGACTTGTGGACTTCAACTCCCAGAATTCCTCAGCCAGCATGAAATTCTGAGAGTTGAAAGTCCACAAGTCTTAAAGTTGACAAGGTTGGAGACCCCCTGCTTTAGGAGAACAATGCCCCTTGAAACCTCTTTTAAGACACGAAATTCCTCTAGAATTAAAGACCCTGCTGCTGAAAATATGCATTGCCCTGAAACCATATCTCAGTCACCTCAGGTCACCTCAGACCAGTCAAATATCCTTGTCCTTGGTTGTTTCATATTTTTTCTCTAACTTGAGAAACAAAATATTTCTTTTGGGTAGCCTTCTATTGTCACCAAGGGACAGCCCAATTTCTTAGGATTTAGTAGAACTTCCATACCCAGCCAGATTATTTGTGCACACAAAATTACAAACAAACAAACATGGAATGTGTTGCTAATAGAGCCACCAAGATGGGACAGTAGAATGTTATAAGGCAGTATTTTGTCTGCAAGAAGTGAAGACACCTTCACTGCAGCTTGTGCCAAATCAGGAACATCTTCTAACAAAATGTATGGACTTTCTGGATATAAATTTAAGGTTTGGGAAGAAAACGGCCACAATTAGCCCCAACTAAGTCACATTATGACTCAATATAAGATATGAATCTAGGCTGGTCCTTTAACATTTTCTGACACAGAATTTTACTTGGTGTGACATTTTCGCAGAGGCAGAATGCATTAAACAATGCATTTTGCACTGTTCTTCTTGGCTTATTTTGTTTATCACTTAGCCAAAGTGATAGTTGTCCCTTCTTTCTCTCCTTCCATTCTCGAAAAAAAAAGAATGCACAAGCTGTTGGTGGATTATTAGAGATGGCTAGAAGCCACATTTCTTCTTTCTCCTCCAGAAAGACTTGAAAAAAGTTTGCATCCAGGGTGTCACTGAAGCCAGGCTGCTGGACAAAAAGCAATCCACTCATAGATCTCTTTTTGTGAAATCATGAAAGAAGGACCAGATATTATCAATACATAGGACTTTTGTCTTGGTTCTTGAAGGGCATGTTACCTTTATGACATAAATATTTGCTTACTTACTTGTACATAGTGTGAACAAATAACTTTGGGCCTTTGGTGTTGTGCAGTTCCAAATGGCTGGGGGGAGGGGGGGAATTATAGCTGAAGAGGTGAACATAGCTGTGATGGGATCTCCCTTTCAAGTCTTAGTTGCTGCTTTTCTCTTATCATCCCCCTGAACAAGAACTTTCACAAGTTGCTAGACTGTTGATTGAACTAAGCCAATAATGTGGATTTGAAGAATCCAAGAGTGTCCAGCTTTGGCAACTTTAAGATCTTATTATTTAAATATTTCTGTAATACTAATGGTGATGTTCCCACACACAACTTAAAATGAACCTAATTGGCTAGGGTCAAACACCAAATTCCACCATGAAATATCTATACCTGGTTGCATTTACACTGTACTTTGAGCCATACAACTAGCTTATCATAGTTTAGCCTAAGATTCCATATGAACCAGTGGTCCCCAACCTTTTTTGTACCAGGGACCAGTTTCAAGCAGAAACACTTTTTCAAGGGGGGGGGGGGGAATCCGAGTTTGGTGGTTTGTTTGCTGACGTTTCATTACCTGACTAGGTAACATCTGATGTTGTTGCCTAGTCAGGTAATAAAACGTCTGCCAGCAAACCACCAAGTTCAGGGAGCGCCAATGCCTCCACATTGCAACCCTGAGTGACAGATATTCTCTTCTATTGGGACATTTAAAACGGAGGGTTTCAGCTGCAGATTCAGGAACTGCGCCGGGCTGAGGAGCGCCTTCAAAACTGAGCGCTGGGCAGCGGCGGCCCACGGCTCTCGGCCCTGCCTTTCTCAGCCCCATCCCTCAGGTGTCTCCCTCCCTCCCTCAGGTGTCTGCCTCGTTCCTCTCTCAGTCACTTTCTCGCTCCTCCATCAGCCCAGGAAGAAACTGCTTCAAAGAAGCCAGCAGCGTGACTTTTCCTGTCGCCGCAGCTCCTCCGAAGCGCCTGTTTACCCCCACCCCACCGCCCGCGGTTCAATCCAGTGCTCCGTTCTGCCTGCCTGCCTTTGTTTCTGGTTGTTTCGGAGCAGCTTCGGCTGATAAAAAGAGGCGAATAGTTATTATTATCAGCCGAAGCTGCTCCGAAACAACCAGAAACGAAGGCATCCAGGCATCCAGGCAGAACGGAGCACTGGATTGAACCACGGGCGGCTCGGTGGGGGTGAACGGGCGCTTCGGAGGAGCTGCGCTGACAGGAAAAGCCACCCTGCCGGCTTCTTTGAAGCAGTTTCTTCCTGGGCTGGTGGAGAAGTGAGAGAGCGACTGAGAGAGGCGACTGAGAGAGGAACGAGGCGGGAGGAAACCGAAGCTGCTGAGCCAGAGAGTAGGACAGGCTTTGGTTGCTTCCTCCCTCCCCTTCTTTCATTTGTGTCCTTGATCCCTGATCCCAGCAGCATTCACTGAAGGTGAAGAAAGCTGCCATTTATTTTAATTTTATTTTCTCTGCGGCCCGGTACAAAGTGATCCACAGACCGGTACCGGTCCGCGGCCCGGTGGTTGGGGACCCCTGAATTAAAGCATACAAAACATTTGCTAGACCAATACTTGAATACAGCTCATCAGTCTGGAACCTGCACTACATATTGGATATTAATACAGTTGAGAAAGTCCAGAAATATTCCATGAGAAGAGTTCTCCACTCCTGTACTCATAGCAGAATACCTTATGCCACCAGATTTGAAATTTTAGACCTAGACAACCTAGAACTATGCCGCCTTAGATCCGATCTAAGTGTAGTACATAAAATGATCTATTGCAATGTCCTAACCATCAATGAATACCTCAGCTTCAACCACAACAATACACACAATAGATACAAACTCAAGGTAAACCACACCAAACTTGATTGCGGGAAATATGACTTCAACAACAGAGTGGTCAATGTCTGGAATACTCTACCTGACTCTGTGGTTTCTTCCCCAAACCCCAAAAACTTTAACCTTAAACTATTGACCTCTCCCCTTTCCTAAGAGATCTGTAGGGGGCGTGCATAAGTGCACCATAAGCATCTCTGACACCAAGTAGCTTAGGAAGCCACATGAATGAAATGCAAACTTCAAGCTACATCAACATTTTATTTTATCCTGGTATTGTGATGCCTGACTTATTTTCATAACACACAAGAAGGTCTCCAATTCGTGATCCCAGGCATCTTAAAAGTCCACATTTATTTATTTAATGTATATGCTGCCCCTGTTGTGGATAAGGCACCTCTGGGTGGTTTATAGTTTCCAAACTACAGTTTCCTCAAGGTTGTTTTTGTTTTGTTTTGTTTTTAGTAACAGTTCTTCAGTACTACCTGAGATTATATTGACAGCAAGCAAGAATCATAAGGAAACACTTTTAATTAAAGCTTCCTGGGACTTGCTGCGTAAGATTTATTTAGTTACATCTGGTGCATGAAAATGGACCCAGAGAGATAATATCATATAACATCACCCAGGCTATAGAGCAAGGACTTTAACCCTGCTTTCAGGTGATCACAGAAAAGCAGAATTAAGATATCTCAGCAGTTCCATCATAACATTAAGAATGGTTGACTGGGAAGGAAACAAAAAAACAAACAACCTACTTGTAATACAATCCGAGCTGCAATCAGTATGTGATTGTCATGGCACAGAATCAAGCCTGATCATCTCTTCACTGGAGCAGAAATTTCTGGGTTCAAGGGGCTTTAGAGAACGGTGATTGCTAGAGTTAGAGGCCGAGGAAGCTGCAGAAGGAGAGAAATAACTATAAACCTGCAAACTGTGTACATTGCACACAGTGTGAATCTATATGGATGTAAACATGACACGGCCTTGTTTTGAAAGCAAACATGTTTTGAAAGCAAACATGTGTATCTCACAGCTGGCCTGGCAGTTGAGCTCGGGCACTTGTTAATCAGTGCAGCTGCAGGAGGTTCAATCGAGTGTGCAAAGAACAAGGTGCAGGAATGGCATCCGTGCAATCCAAGCAATTTGAACAATACCCGGTGGAGCAAATTTATTTGCGTTGGTTTTGTTTTGAATATAATAGCCTGCTTGATGATACAGCTTGATACTCAGAGGCAGAGCCTGAAGTGAGCTGTACTTTTTCAAGGTCTGCCTGAATTCCTATTACAGGGAAAGAATAAAATCATAATAATATTTTTTTTAAGAAACCGCCACTCCGTGCAAGGATCCCAACTGAAGCATCTGCAATGATGCAATATTCTATCTTCCCCTTGAAAAGTATCCATCGGGGAGGAGGAGGGATTGAACTTTTCCTAACCTTTAACTGAAATAAGGAAGAAAAGGTCTTGGATGATTTCTGTGTGATCCCTCTGAGGCAATTCTCAGTTTCTTCAATCCCTTTTCACGTAATTTTGTTTCCAGTCCCCTTCTTGCAACCCTTGCTGAATCCTTTTTCTTAGAGTGGTGCCCAGAACTGGACACAGTACAAAGGTGGAGTCAGCAAAGAAAAGAACTTTTACAGAATTTTCCTGCAGCTGGATTTAAGTGTAGCCCTTCCAGAAAGTTCAAACTGGCATGCATTTTTGGACCTAAGGGATTCTTAGGAAAAGCAGCTGGCAGGCACTGAGGCTCCATGTTTTCTCTTCCTGCAGTCTTCCTGTTAAACAAATGAACATTTATTAGGTATTTCTTGGGAAGTTTCTAAACCAGACAATAACCATTTTTAAAGCTGCCCATAACATGGTTTTAACATTCCATTTAGGGCCGGTGACCTCCAAGCTTTGAAACTGCTTTATTAATAAAATGGGTATAATTGAGTGAGGGAAACATCCCACTCAATAATACCTGATTTCATTTTGATGAAGAGCTACTGATAAGACTCTGATTATAATTTCCAGGTGTGCTAATTGCAATGCCATCCAGCCCACAACTGGCTAATTAGAATGATAAGAGAACTAGCTGTTGATTTACAGCTGTTAACCTTGAATATTCAGAGATAGACTTCCTGATAGATGTAACACCTCTTTCTGCTAGTTACCGCATCAAGTTTCACTTTTCTGTCTTATGGTCCCAAGCATGATATGGTTGCTGCAATTTGCTTTTAACTCTCACAGTACTCAACTGCAAGGTCTTTGAAGTTTAGAGCAATGAAGTTCAATGCATCTTGAAAACACCAGATTAGGAGGGCTGCTGAATGCATGCATACTTCAGAGGAAAGTTCAGCTGTGCTGTAAAACTGAAATTAACATTGCAATAGCAATAGCACTTAGACTTATAGCTCTTATAGCCCTCTCTAAGTGGTTTATAGAGTCAGCATATTGCCCCCAACTATCTGGGTCCTCATTTTACCGACATTGGAAGAAGACTGAGTCAACTTTAAGCTAGTCAGAATCGAACTGCTGGAAGTTGGCAGAATTAGCCTGCAATACTGCATTCTAACCACTGTGCCACCACAGCTCTTTGCAAAGGATATGTACTCTTGAATAAGTGGGGTTTATCCCTCTTACAAAGTAGCAGAGCTTCAATGCCTTGAGCAAGCTGCTTCTTTGGTTCAGGAAGGATGAAAAACAGGTGCATCTATGCCATTCAGGTAGCCTTCCACTCGTGATCACAACAGAGCCCAAAATTTCTATTGCTAAGTAAGACAGTTGTTAATTGAGTTTTGCCCCTTTGACGAACTTTGTTACCACGGTTGTTAAGGGAATTGCTGCAGTTAAGTTACTTAGTAACATGGTTGTTAAGTGAATCTGGCCCCCCTTGCTTATCAGAAGGTCGCAAAAGATGATCACAGGACCCTGGGACACTGCAACCATCATAAAGAGATGCAAGATGCCAAGCATCTCAATTCTGATCAGGTGATACTGTAACAGCCCTGAGTGTGAAAAATGGCCATAGGTCACTTTTTGCAGTGCCCTTGGAACTTTGAACTGTCACTAAATGAATGTTTGTAAATCAAGGATAACCAGCAAGGAACATTAAGGAGCATTTTTTTTTCCTGTGGGGAATACACGACCCCTGATTTTCAGGCAATGGCTGGTAGAAAAATGAACAATCCCCAATCCACAGTAAATAGTGCAGCATAGCCTGAAAGGTAGCAGCATTTGAATTTTGAGAATTTCAAAAACCTTGAGAGTTGGGGCACCCACTCATCTGCTGTCCTTCAGAGCTTCTCACTTGATGGTTCTTGAAGCACAAACATTAGCAGGTGTTGTTTGTGCTCTAAAAAATCTCTCCTACCAGCTGATTTTTGTCACAGTTCCTGGTCTGATCCCTTTTTCTTACCGGCTAGGAACAAATACTGACCTCAGAAAAACTTTACTGCTCTGAAAGCCACCTGTTTATGAAACTCCTTTCTTGAAAATTTGCATAAAAGAGCAAAGTCTCCCAGGAGAAGTTTCTTTGTATGTAGACTATGTCCATCTAATGGTATCTTCTTGAACTCTGCATCCCTGCTGGTTGGACAGCAGGGATGTCCAATCATGACAATGTTAAGACTTCTGGATTTCAACTGCCAGAATTCCCCAGTCATTCTTAAAGTTGTCAAGGTTGAACTCCCTTGCTGCAAAACATAGCATCTTTCCAACTATTGATTGTGTTGCATTTTTATTTGGACAAATGTCAACCCTCCTACCACAAGTACTTATTCAGATTGCCTATTGAAAGAGTGGAAGAAACCATCCTGTTCCTGCTTATTAAATTATACTCTGTTTGTTAAAACAATAATATGGGTTGAAAGGTATTATGAAGTAATTAGTCTGCTCTAATTAAATGACTTTGAATATATATTGCAATGCTGGATTAGCTACGCTATAGCTGAGGTTACTTTAGGTTACCTTAGGTAAATTGCTGATGTGCTTGTGTGTTTTTTCGACTTTTGAATAACAACCACAATCTAAGCTTGTTTTACATTAAGAACTACACTGATGTAAGGCTTCACTATGAATCTGAATAACAAGATTTCGGTAAGACTCTATATTATGCAGAAATAATTTTTTACAACTTTACAAGTGGTCAGGTATGCATTTCTTCCTACAACATGCAGAAAGTATTACCACAGAAGAAATTTGGTCTTGCTCATGAAGATAGAGGTCTTCTGTGTCTATAAATCTACATACAGTAATTTTTTTAAAAAAAGATAACCAGTGGATCTTGCTAGACATATGCTGAAATCCCAGGCATGGTTACAAAGTTGGCTCTCTGTGTGTGCTTTCAAGTTAATGCTGATTCTCAAAGTCTGCCTGGACTAATCCCTGCATTTTTATTAACAAGGTTTTGCAGAAGTGGTTTGCCCTTGTCTCCTTCCCAGAGCTGAACACAATGACTGGCCTAAGGCTTCCAGCTGGCTTTGTGCTTAAGGGTGAGATTAGAATTCACAATCTCAGGGTTTCTAACCGGCACCTTAGTTACTAACTAGACTGAACTGGTTGACTGCAAAGTTGACCTCCTTTATAGACTATACATTTGATTAGCCATTCTGAGCAACTGGCATCAAATTAATGACAAGAATTAATAGCCTCTCAAATTGTTAGATATTGCAGTAATATTGCACTGATATAGGAGGCGTATTTTGGTTTGGGATACTTGGTGGGCTTTTAGAAATATTTAAAAAACTCACAATGAAAAAAAAACACTCTTTATGCCTGTACAAATTCTATCAATTCTGCAACTACTACATCAGTGGTGGGATTCAAAAAAATTTACTACCAATTCTGTGGGCATGGCTGGGTGGGTGTGGCAAGGAAAGGCTACTGCAAAATCCCATTTCCTTACCACCCACTAACCTGATTTCCAGCTCCATTTTCCTGTGCAGGGCAACAAAAGAAGACCCAGCTGATCAGCTGGGACTTGGGAGGCAGAGAATAGATGGGGCAGGGCCAGTCAGAGGTGGTATTTGCCGGTTTTCTGAACTAATCAAAATTTCCACTATTGGTTCTCCAGAACTGGTCAATACCACCTGCTGAATACCACCTCTGTACTACATATAATTCAATACTTTTCTCCTTCAGCACTGCGGGATTTCTACCAATCAGAAATCCTGGGTTCAACGCAAATGATATCTAACAGTTATACAACAGGAAGGGAATAAGATTTATGATCTACGCAGGGGTATCCAACCATGGCAATTTTAAAACTTGTCTGGAGAATTCTGGGAGTTGAAGTCCACAAGTCTTAAAGTTGCCAAGGTTGGACATCCCTGCTCAAAAGCCTTGCAGGCATCTCCAAGGAATGAAGCTTGGGTGTGTGTGTGTGAGAGAGAGAGAGAGAAAGAGAGAGAGAGATGAAGTAAAAGCGAAAATTGCCAGAAAATCACCTCCTCCTGTTCCAACAGCAGGTTTTCATCTTATCACTAATGGACTGGTCATCTCCAAATGTCGCGTGATCATATGCTGTCAAATTTATCAACTTTCTGACATTATTGATACAAATGAAAGTTCCTCATCATCTTCCTTGGAAAAGGACCGGAGGGAGGGAGCGCATAATGTGTGTGTTGAGGAAATAAAATGAGAGTCCATCTTAGGTCATGCCCTAATGGCTGGCTGCTTCATAGCCAATGCCACAAGGTGAGTCTTTAATGCAACACTAGAGCAGAATTATGTAAAATTAATGGGGCAGAATTCAAAGAAAAAAGCACAGTATGAACAATTTGCCTAGGCATAGCCAGATGTAGATGTCATTTAGTTATACTGCCATTTGGTGTGTAAGTGTGTGTGTGTGTGTGTGTGTAGATGTGTCAGTTTTTCAGTTCTGGAGATTGCCTGGATTAGTCCTTTCAATTTTCATGATAGGGTTTTTCAGAACTGGCTTGTCATTACCTCCTTCCTAGAGCTGAGAGAAAGTGACTGGCCCAAGATCAACCATCTGGCGTTGTGCGTAAGATGGAATTAGAATTAATCGTCTTCCGGTTTGTGGCTTACATTAACCTTTGCACCAAACCGATTCCCCTATACCAGGGGTGTCCAACCTTGGCAACTTTAAGACTTGTGGACTTCAACTCCCAGAATTCCTCAGCCAGCAGCTGGCTGAGGAATTCTGGGAGTTGAAGTCCACAAGTCTTAAAGTTGCCAAGGTTGGACACCCCTGCCCTGTACTATATTATTATGAGTAGTCTTCAACTTACAGCCACAATTGATCCCAATAGTTTTGTTGCTATGTGAGACATTTATTAAGTGAGTTTCCCCTCATTTTTACAACCTTTCTTGCCAAAGTCGTTAAGTGAATCCCTGCAGTTGTGAAATCAGTAACGCCGCTGTTAATCTGGCTTCCCCACTGACTTTGCTTCTCAGAAGTTTGCAAAAGACACTGCAACCGTCATAAATTATGAATTGTTGCCAAGCATCAGAATTTTGATCATGTCACCATGGGGAGACTGCAATGGTCATAAGTGTGAAAAATGGTCACAAGTCACTTTTTCAATGATGTAATTTTGAACGGTCATTAAATGTGTTATGGACTAAGCCAACACAGCAATACAACCCTAAACAGCTTTTATTTTACAGCAGGCTTGTAATCCTGCACTTCTCATTGGCCCGCTATTAGCGAGTTGTGATTGGTCGTTTTGGCCAGTCTGATTGGCTGTTAGCGGGCCCCTCTGATTGGATGCTTGTGAAAGCAGTAAACTCAAACCATTGGTTGTTTTGACAGCAGTCAGCTCTATAAAAGAGCTGCTGCTGCCCAAGTATTTGCTCTGTTCTTATTTTACAATAAAGAGTTGAAATCACCGTTCGATATCTCGTCTCCGTTCCTTGCGCCCACGCCCAGGACTTAACACTGGTGATGAGGATGGGATGCGGAGATGATAGAGCTGACTAAGTACGCATCGAACAGGACCCCGATCCTATCGCCTGCAAACTACAGATGGTAAGATGTGGAAACACCACATAGATCAACTCCGTTCCAGATTAGAACCTAGTCCTATCTCAGCCCCGGAATCTCTAACTGGGGGGGGAGGGAACATTGAGGAGGCTGAAGAAGAATTAACAATCGAAACCCAACAGTCTACACAACCAACCAGGGGATACTCACCGTCAGAAGGAGAACTGAGCAAGGGAGTGGCCTCGCCGCATGACAGCACTGCAATGGAAACGGATCCAGGGAACCCAGAAGACAGCACTAGCGTAAGCAGAGAAAGCAGCCCAGGGCCACAATTTTCACCATCCAACCCAGCTAGCAGCCCACCGGAACCAGAGCCAGGACAGAAACCGGTGGAACAGCGCAGGTCGAGTAGACAGGTGAAGCGACCTGCCTATTTACGAGAATACATCATCCCACCCCTCAGATGGAACCGAGGGGAGGGGTGTTATGGACTAAGCCAACACAGCGATACAACCCTAAACAGCTTTTACTTTACAGCAGGCTTGTAATCCTGCACTTCTCATTGGCCCGCTATTAGTGAGACGTGATTGGTCGTTTTGGCCAGTCTGATTGGCTGTTAGCGGGCCCTTCTGATTGGATGCTTGTGAAAGCGGTAAACTCAAACCATTGGTTGTTTTGACAGCAGTCAGCTCTATAAAAGAGCTGCTGCTGCCCAAGTATTTGCTCTGTTCTTATTTTACAATAAAGAGTTGAAGTCACCGTTCAATGTCTCGTCTCCATTCCTTGCACCCATGCCCAGGACTTAACAAAATGAACTGTTGTAAGTCAAGGACTACCTTTATTAGTTATATTATCTAGGATGGAAGATTGAGTCAATCTTGAGCCTGGTGAGACACGAACTGCCAAATTGTAGGCAGCCGGCAGGCAGCAGAAGTAGCCTGCAGTACTGCACGCTAACCACTGCGCCACCGTGGCTCATAATAAGGTCATAATGAGGAGCATAAAAAGGTCATAATATGGGGCAAAACTCACTTAATTGACTTGATTAGCAATGGAAGTTTAATTGTGGTTGTAAGTTGAGGATTTGTTGGGTGTTAAATAATGGTTGTCTAGAGACAAACATGTTACCTCATTGTATCCTGATGTTTATTGGGAAAAGAAAAAAGGATGCAAACACCTCAGATTGTTTAGATATGGCTTTTGAAAGTTCCTGGATGACAAGAATTCACTGATAGGTAGATTTTTCAATAATATTCCTGCTAAAATGAAAGCTTGGCATCTAATGGAGGGGGGGTGTTTTCCTTAAACAAGCTCCCCTTATTATAAAGAATGCAGGTAGCCTTTGACTTACAACAGTTCATTTAGTGATCGTTCAAAGTTACAACAGCATTGGAAAATGTGGCCTATGACAGTTTTTCACAGTTATAACCTTCTTTACAAGCCAGTTTTAAGTTTCTGGGTGTTACCATAAAAGAGGACCTGACCTGAGGTGCTCACATTGCAGCCCTGGTCAAAAGGGTCCAACATAGACTTGGTATACCTGAGACTTCTCAGAAAACAACAACTGAATGAGAAACTGCTTCTACCGCTGCACCATAGAGAGTATCTTCACTTACTGCATCTCTGTATGGTTTGGGAATTGCACGGTGGCAGATAGGAAAGCACTCCAGAGGATTAGCCTCATTGCCCAGAAGATCACTGGTTGCCCTCTCCCCTCTTTGGAAGAGCTTTATAGCTCCCACTGCCTTAGGAAAGTTCAAAACATTCTTAAAGATCCATCTCATCCTGGGCACCCTTTTTTTGAACTATTACCATCTGGCAGGCGGTACAGAATAATAAAAACAAGGACAAATAGGCTGAAAAACAGCTCAGGGCAGTAGCTCTGTTGAATTCTACTGTATAATGTGGTGTTGGTGCGGTGTCGGGGGTTTTCGGTTCAATATGTGGAGAGTGAAGGATGTGTGTTTGTGTTTATTTTAGTGGTCATGATGTGCACTGAAGATGGTGTTTGATTTAGTTGTGTGAGGTGCAATGACAATAAACTAAACTAAACTCAACAAAATCAAATGAGGAATCCAGATTCACTTAACAACCAGGTTACCAACTTGTCAACTGCAGTGACTCACTTAATAAGAAAGGTCGTAAAATGGGAAAAACTCACACTTAATGAATGTCTCACAGCAACAGAAATTTTGGGCTCAATTGTGGTCGTAAATCGAGGACTACCTATATTAAGTACAGGTAGTCCTCAACTTACAATCATTCGTTTAGCAACTGTTCAAAGTTACAATTGCAGTGGAAAAAAGTGACTTGCACTTATGACTATTGCAGTACCCCCTCAAGGTCGCATAAACAAAATTTGGACATTTGGAAGTCGGAATGTATTTGTCCCAGTTGCAACACCTCAGTTTCATTTGTAACTTACCCAGCTGGCTCCTGACAAGCCAAGTCAATGGGGGACACTGGATTCACTGAGCGACTGCATGATTTGCTTAACAACCATGACCAAAAATTCATAACATTGGGCACAATTCACTTAACAACCACGCTTGCTTAGCCGTGAAAATTCTGGTCCCCAATTTAGTTCTAAATCAAGGACGACTGGTGTTCTTTTAAGAATTTTATCTCATTTTGCAGCTGGAAATATCAAATGTACAGCCCAGGGATAAGACATGGTCAATAAACATATAAGTGTAACTAACTATTTTTTTTCTACAAATAAGCAACACACTAGACTAAAATACTTTAAGATGTAGTAAACATCCTGGTGGTCCCTGCAGCATCTTCAGAAATCAAGATCATCAAAATTGTCTCCCATAGAACTGTTAAAAGCACTAAGTCATAGGCTCCTTTAAAGGAAGCCATGGTGCTAATCCAAATTACATTCATGCTGCCTGAATGATGTGGAAGGGAATCGGTACCCAAAAAATGGAGGAGCTGAAGAATCACAGGTTAAATGAAAAATTGGCATTTTTGAAGGGGGGAAAAAAAATCTGTCTTGGATTAACTACTGCTCTAGTGCCATCTGGTGGACAAAATTTTGAACCTTCAAATTTCTGGTCTATACCAGGAGCCATCCTTTTAAGATTTTCTATCTTCCAAACCCACCTGCATTGAATTCATCAATGCATTCTATGTATCAGTGAGATTACTAGGTGGGCATTGCACATATAGGCTTTCTTTTATTTTGTGGCTTTGTGAAAAAAAAAGAGTCTCTCTGATGTCATGTGTTCAAGGAACTTTTCGATTTGGGATTTTGTAGGGAAACATGGATCGAGGGGAGTGAATGATTGCTTTTTGTATGGAAAATTCCAGTTGTATCTGAAAACAGCTCTTTAAACTCCTGGCCAAAGCATCGGGATAAATTGCCCTTGTCGAGAATACTATAAAGATGATAGATAGATAGGTAGGTAGGTAGGTAACCTTTACTGTGAGCATACTGGCACTATTAAAAATGAAATTCTGTTTCCTGCTCTCAAAAGAAAGTGTATAACTACCCATACTCATGCATAACACATATACACATGCTATATACATACATATCTATACCTACACCCATACATATACTGTATATACCTATATTAACTGTTATATTAATATAACTGTTATAATGTATGTTAACTGTTAATGATATGAGAAGCAATTCCACAGGCAGAAGACCAGAAAAGCTACCAGTGATCTATATAGTATTGCCTTAAACTTTAGTTATAGTTGCTTTACTTTAAGTGGGCCAAAGACGATATTTAGACAGTACACCATCTTGTGCTACTTCCTGTTAATTCTTCCAATTTAATGGGATGGGATGAAAATTGCAGCCACTCAGTTTAATAGAAATAACCATCTTGCCTGGTATGCTAGACACCTTCAGTGTTCACCAGCTCCAACCTTTTTGGGGGTTGCAGTTTATAAATACTTTTTGCTCCCAACTCCTTAAGAATTAAATTTTCTGTAGAGAAAATGATGAACTGAAGACCAGGGTTTTTTTTAACTATCCCTCTGGACAAAGATGGCTTTTCAATTATCAGGAATATTCCGATCAACAAGGTTTTTCTTGGTTTTTTTTTTTACTGCATTGGTGGGTTTTCTTCAGTACTTAGCCAAATAAAAATTAGAAATAGAAATTTAACTTTAAAAAAAAAACTTTCTTGAAATAAACAGCAAAACGACAATTAGAAAGTTGATTTTGGAAAGTTAAACATGGATTAAGGCTCCATATGGATTTGAAATAATTTTTTGAAATTAATTATAACAATCCTTCCCATGGGAAAAAAAAGCTGTTGTTTTGAATTCTTTTTAAAAAGGTGATTGGAGGGGACTTTGAAGATTGTTCACTAGAGGTAACTAAAAGGAACACATTATATTTAAAGGAAAAGTGAATTTGACTTACTAATACAGAATGGAGCAAAAATAAAGCAAAATACTTTAATGTTGGAGGATATTTTTGAATAACGGACCCAGAAGTTAATTTTAAGAATGTTTGCCATTATAGGTAGATACATATGGTAGTGTTTAAAAGATGATATGGAAGAGGATCAAGTTTTATTAGACAAAACAGACTGATTTGAATGAGGATTTAAAAATTATAGACTACAAAAATAATATAGTAAAAGATTCCACACAGGATATACAAATGAAGCCAGTTCATGTTTTCGCAATTATACAAATAACAAACCAATAAACCTGGATATCTTTCCCCTATTAGATTTACAAATAAGACTTGCAAATTTTTGAAGAATTTTGTGAGAGGGGACAAACAAAATGAAAAAAATAAAAAATAAAATGCTAGGGCATTGTTTGAAGAGATTAAAATTTAAGATTATTAAAAGTAAAAGGAAAGACTATAACATTGGTTTATTTGACCAAAATTAAATTAGGTACTTCAAATTCCCCTTTGGCTTTTAAGTGAGTCCCTTTTGGTAGTTAAACAAAACATCAGGTTTGTAACTTATGATTTGATTTCTGCATTCTCCATTAAGTCTGTTTGCTGCAAGTTGTGTGGGAAACATGCAAACCGCAACCACAAGTCATAAGTCACTTTTTTCAGTGCCGTTGGAATATCGAACAGTCACTAAATGAACTGTTGTAAGTCGAGGACTACCTGCATGCTGTGGGGAGAAAGGAAAAAAAAACTCCTATCCTTTACATTAAGAATTACTGTTGCTGGGGTACCCTTTGTTTTGCAAATTTAAAGGGGCCCAAGGATTTTACTGAGGAATCCTGAAAGAGCAAAATATATATATGGAGGTCTAGGTATGTTCGGGTCTTTTCCTGTGTAGGATTTTCCCAGGTAGGATCCCATATAGCAGTGCTTGCACTGGCATGAAGCCAAAAGCACCAGCCTGAGGATGGCAAGTGGGACCTCACCGAAACATCGCCAAGATACTCTTAATCTTACAACACTGCTTGCATCGGCATGAAGCTGAAAGCACCAGCCTGAGGATGGTGAGTGGGACCTCGCCAAAACCTCGCCAAGATACTCTTAATCTTACATGAAGACCCAAACACACCTAGACCTACATACCTGTACCCATGAAAATCTACGAAAACAAATATGTATGTATGTATGTATGGTATTCAGCTTTGTTCGGGTATTTTCCCACGTCATTATAGTTGTGCTTTTAAAGTTGTAGCAACGTTTCGGCAGAATCTCAATGGAACTCTCACGCCTGGTACAATGAATAGTCACTCTTATAAATGTTATCAGCAGGGAGCCTGTTAATACTTATTTTTATAGTCTCTTGCATGGAAAGGAAGCAAGACTTCCCAGGGACTGAGTTTGGACATGAAAGAAAATGCCAAAGGCTCTCAATGAAGTAAAGAGAGCGATGCCTGGTCCTCTTTGATCTAATTCCTGAGGAACATCTGAGGTTTCTGCTGTTCTCTTATTACGATTCATCACCTAAAGGCAGACATGAACTAGATATTCAAAGAAGCAATTCCTTCATACAGGACAACAGTAGGAGGGTGCCTCAGTTAAGTAGGGCACATTACAACTACACACCACAAGCTGGCAGCTATACGATGCCTGACCGATATTCAAGATAGGGGACAAGAAGAAGATGCCAAGTTAATTTAAGGCTTTTGAATGATATGTTAGAGGAGTCCTCTCTGGAAATATCAGACGGGATGGTGAGAAAAACTAAATTTGATTTCATTTGCAGTCAGTAAAATTATAATGAATGCTTTTCCCCAGTCATATATTTAAGGGTTTTCCTTGATTCTCACATCAAAAATTACAATTTGACTATTTTTAGAAATGCTTAGGAAGGGCACATGAATGCGTAGCTCCATATGTTTCTTCCAGAAAACAATAGCATGAGGTTTTCTCCTAGAGTTAATAGCTACAATCCTTTTATAGAAGATGACGAGGAACCTTCTACAGGTAATCCTCAAATTACAACAGTTCATTTAGTAACTGTTTGAACTTACAACAGCATTGAAAAAATGACTTATGACCATTTTTCACACTTATGACCCAGGGTGGGATTCAAATGGTTTGGGCGAGTTCGAGCAAACCGGATGTTAAATTTACAACTGGTTCACCGAACTAGTAATTGAACTGATCAATTGGACCTGCCCACCCCTCCCTTTCCCCCTAGGAGTGGCCTGTTTTGAATACAGGTAAGTACAAGGTTTGTGCAGAAGCTCTGGGAGGGTGAAAAACAGCCCTCCCGGAAGTTCTGGAAGTCTGGAAACGGACCTGTTTTCGCCCTCCCAGAGACCTGAGGTAAGCCTCTGGACTCTGAGGAAGGTGAAAAATGGCCCTCCTGGAAATTCCAGTAGGCCACACCCACCACGGCCACGCCCACCCAGCAACCGGGCAGATAAATGGTTGTTGGGTTTTTTTCCTTTTCAAAGTTTTTTATTTTATTTTGACAACAAACATTGACAAATACAAACATAAAACTTCAAATAAAACAATCTTTCCATTGTAGTGTGTCAGTTGGTACATATCCTTTGTGAACAATATCAACAGTCTTTCCTTTCAAGATGCATTATTGAAGTTCATATTAAATAAATCAACTATACATATTATAACTTCTTATTAGACTTTGATTATAAATTCATATCATCCTTTTTGAGCAAATCTCAACTTTATAAAACCTAATTCATATCATTTGTTTCATTGTAATCAATTATAGCTTATCATTACATTGTCATATCATTACTATAATATTGTAATATTATATTATATTTTCCTGTTTTCTTATCTAGCCATTGATAAAATAAATCCCAAATTTTACAGTATTCTTTATCTTCTTGCTCTCTAATTGCTAATGTCAATTTACTAATTTCTGCGCATTCCATTATTTTCTTAATCACCTCTTCTTCTATCGGAGTTTTTTCACTTGTCCAATTTTTGGCAATACAATTGTAGCTGCTGTTAAAACATATATAATCAGATATATCAATTCTTTACTATATCCTTCAGGTAAGATACCCAATAAAAATATCTCTGGTTTCAAGTCTATGTGCTGTTTTGTCATTTTTTTCCAGCCATGTATGAATTTTACTCCAGTATCTTTTGACTTCCATACATGTCCACTACATGTGATAATACAATCCAGGTATCTGAATTCTCCAATTTGTTCTTAAACATCCTTGCTATTCTTTTTTTTTTTGAAAGAAAATTTTATTAATTTTCTACAAACAAACCAGACAAACAAAACATTAAAACATTCAACTCTCGTATGTACATCCAGTGTGTCAGTTGGTTCATCATTTTTGTGCATTCATTCTGTAGTCCCAGTTACAATTATGTTACATAACAACTCATATTATCAATCCAAACTTATATATCCTATAATCACTAAAAAAAAAAAAAAATTGACTATACTTTTTTTTTTTTTGAAATTTTTTTTATTAATTTTCTACAGACAAACAAGACAAACAAAACATAAAAACATCAACTCTCATATGTACATCCAGTGTGTCAGTTGGTTCATCATTTTTGTGTATTCATTCTGTAGTCTCAATTACAATTATGTTACATAACAACTCATATTGTCAATCCAAACTTATATATCCTAATATCACTAAAAAAAGAAGTTTTTGACTATATTTTTAATCATTCATGCTCTATGAGCTAACAATACTTTAAACCAGTTTACTCTATAACAAATCATATAATCATATCAAATCAATCCTAAAAAACCCTTTATAAATATAATGTCAAATAACAAAATAATAGCAAAATAAAGATATTCCTTACTATCTAACATTCTAAATATTCTATTGTCGTATTTTATCATCTAGCCATTTATAAAAAAGATCCCAAATTTCATAAAATTGTTTATCCTCTTGCTCTCTAATTTCAAATGTCAATCTGCTCATCTCAGCACATTCCAATATTTTCTTAATAATTTCTTCCTGTAATGGTATTTTCTCATTCTTCCAATTTTTAGCAAATACAATCCTGGCCGCTGTTAATACATTTACAATCAGATATTTCAAATCTTTACTATATATATCAGGTAAAATTCCCAATAAGAAGATCTCTGGTTTCAAGTCTATATGTTTCTTTGTCATTTTTTCCAACCACATGCGAATTATAGTCCAATATTTTCTAGCATCCTCACAAGTCCACCACATATGGTAATATGAGCCGGGTATCTGATGACATTTCCAGCATTTTTCAGATTTGTATTTGAACATTCTTGCTATTCTTGTCGGAGGAAAGTGCCACCTGTAAAACATCTTATACAAGTTTTCTTTATATGCTGTTGATGTTGTCATTTTATAATTTTGAGACCACAATTTCTGCCATTTCTCTAAATCAATCCCATATCCAAAATTCTTCCCCCAAACAATCATAGTTTCTTTGACTTGTTCATCCTCTAATTTCATTCCCAGTAAATAACCATATAATTTTTTAATCACCTTCTCATCAGTACCCATCAAGATCTTATCTAAATCAGTCTGCTTATCATAAAATCCCTCCGTTTTGGAATCTTCATCATACCTTGAATGTATTTGTGCATATGAAAACCAATTCATCCTTATACCTTGTTCTTCTAAGTTTTGGATCGATTTAAGTTCACCCTTTTCATCCAAAATTTCCCCATATCTAACTGTTTGTTCCTTCTTGTAGATTATAGGATAGGAAAATGCTTCAATGGTCGATAACCAAACTGGAATTTTCAAATAACATTGTCTTTTTATCTTCTCCCAATTTAACCACAAAGACTCCCGTACATAATGTCTTCTAAAATAACCCTGTGTTTTAGTTCCCTTATACCATAAAAAAGCATGCCAGCCCAACAGCAAGTCATGCCCTTCTAATGTCAACAACCTATGTTTCCTTAATGTTATCCATTCTTTGACCCACATCAAACTTGCAGCTTGATAATACAATTCCCAATTAGGCAGGCCAAAACCTCCTCTAATTCTAGCATCTTGCAAAAGCTTTAGCTTTATTCTCGCTTTTTTACCTTGCCATATAAACTTCAACATAATTTTATTTAAATCTTCAAAATAGTCTTTTCCAAGCCTAATTGGTATTGTTTGAAACAAAAATAAAATTCTAGGTAAAATATTCATCTTAATTGTTGAAATTCTCCCTATTAATGACAATTGCAAATTTTCCCACTTCTTCAAATCTGTAATTATCTGTTGTTTAAGTTTAATATAATTATTCTCCTTTAATGTGCTACATCTTGTTGTCAAATATATCCCCAGATACTTAACCTTATTTGTAACTTGAATTTTCAAAAGGTCTGCCAGTTCTTCTCTCTGTCTCAATAGCATATTCTTTGTCAAAATCTTTGTTTTATCTTTATTTATTTTCAAACCAGCCACCTCTCCATATGCCTCTATCCTTTCCAATAACTTTGGAGCTGTTTCTAGCGGGTCTTCCAAAATAAAAGCTAAATCATCAGCAAAAGCTTGTAGCTTAAATTCTTCCTTCTTAATTTTCATTCCTTTTATGCTTTTATCATCCCTAATATTTCTATTCAACACTTCCAAGGTCAACACAAATAGCAAAGGAGATAGGGGGCATCCTTGTCTTGTGCCTTTCCTTATATTAATAAAATCTGTAAGTTCCCCCTCCATCATTACCCTTGCTGTCTTTTTATTATATATGGCTTCTATTGCTTGAATAAATTTTTTAGCAAAACCCATCTGCTCCAATAGTAATAACATAAATCTCCAGTTCACATTGTCAAATGCTTTTTGAGCATCTAGGAATATCAAAGCCATTTGCTTTTCAGGATGAGCCTCATAGTATTCCAAAGTGTCCAAGATTACTCTCATATTTGTCTCTTTGGCAGAAATCCATTTTGATCTGGGTGAATAAAATTATTTAAATATTTTTTAAGTCTTTCTGCTAAGATTGAAGCAAAGATTTTATAGTCTGCATTCAATAAAGAAATAGGTCTATAATTCTTAATTTGCAATGGGTCAGTCTCTTCCTTCGGTATGAGTGTAATATAGGCCTCTGACCATGTTTTAGGTATCATCTTTTTTAACATAACTTCATTCATAACTTCTAACAATGGGATGCTCAATGATTCTTGAAATGTTTTATAGAATTCTGCTGGAAGCCCATCTGGACCCGGTGCTTTCCCATTATTTTGTCTCTTAAATGCTTCATTTAGTTCCATCATTGTTATATTGCTTTCTAGCATTTCTTCAGTCTCTTTAGGTATCTTTGGTAAATTAGCTTCCTGTAAATACTGTTTGACTTTTTCTTCATCAATATTCAACTATATTATATAGTTGCCCATAAAAATCTCGAATAATTTCTTTTTTCTCCTTATTCCCATAACAAACTTGGCCTTGTTCATCTGTTAACTTCAATATTTTTCTTGATTCCTTCTCTTTTCTCAATTTATATGCTAGCCATCTACCTGGTTTATTTGCATCTTCAAAATAATTCTGTTTAGAGTTTCTAATTTTCTGTGCCAGTTCTTCTTTCTCTATTAATTCCATTTTATGTTTGATTACATCCAGCTTCAATTTAATATCCTTTTTCTGTGGCATTTTCTGTAATTCTTTTTCAAGAATTTTATACTCATCTTCCAAGGCCTTAGAAGTTTGCCTTTTCCTAATATTCTTTTTTCTTGTATAATCTATTATCAAACCTCTAGCGTATGCCTTCATTGTATCCCACACATTCTGTGTTGAAGTATCTTCTTTTTTATTTTCTATGAAGAAAAAAGCCAATTCCTTCTCCATCCATTGTATAAAATCTTTCTCCTTTAAAATAGTATTATTTAATGTCCATCTCGATCTTTTTTTTTGTCCCTTCCATTTAATTGTCATTGGGCTATGATCTGCCCAAGTACTTGTTTCAATATTTGTTTCTTTAATATTGGATATTAATTCTGTTGAGATCCAAATCATATCTAATCTGGACCATGATAAATGTCTATTTGAATAAAAAGTATATTGTTTAGCTTTAACATTTCTTTCTCTCCAAATATCTTTTAAACTTAATTCATCTGTCATTTTAAAAAAAGACCTTGGGAGAGCCTTTCTATTTTGCTTTGTTGTTGTTGCTATATAGTCCAATTTATTGTCCACAATTCCATTAAAATCTCCCATCATAATTATATTAACATAGTCCAGTCCAATTATTTTCATGTGTAGCTTTTTATAAAACTCTTCTTGTTTATCGTTCGGAGCATAAATTGCAATCAAGAGTATTTTTATATTATTGTCCATTATTTCTACCATTAATACTCTTCCATCTTCATCCGTGTAAATCAATTTTGCTGGGATAGCCTCTTTAATGTATAGAACCACTCCTCTTTTCTTACATTGAGTCAAAGAAGTAAATATTTTCCCCAATTTTGGCTGTAATAACAATTGTTCATGTTGTTTTTTAATACGAACTTCTTGTAAACAAATTATATCAAATTTTAATTTCTCTAATTTATGAAAAGTTTTCCTTCTTTTAACAGCTGAATTAAGTCCATTTATATTCATTGTAATCAGTTTTTTTTCTTCCATGATTATGCTTTATGTTTAGGTCTAATCGCTCTTGTGGATCTCACTTCACGCTGTTCTTTGCTATCCATCTGTCCTCCTACTGCTCCTTTCTCTTTTTCAGTCTCCAGTGGTTCATCTTGAAATTCAGTTAATGAGACCTCTTTCTCTGCTTCCTCTCTTCTTTCTCCAAAAAATTCTGCATGGAAAAGTTCTGCTTTCTCAATTGAATCAATTCTATATCTCTGCTCTTGCCACCTAAACATTAGTCCTTCTGGAATCAGCCATCTATAATTCACTTCGTTTTCCAATAGCATTTTGGTCAGAAATCGATATTCTCTTCTCATCTATCTCACTCTTCTGGGTATTTGTTTTAAAACCACAACCTCTTTACCTTTGTATTTCAGTGTTTTCTCTCTTGCTACTTGTAATATTTGCGTTTTAATGGATTTTTTGGTAAATCTAATATGGACTTCCTTGGGTAATTTATTTCTCATCGCATATCTTGTATAAACTCGATATATCTCATCTATTCCATCCATCATCTTTTCCTCTGTAATTTCCAAAGCATCTGCCAAAATTTCTATCATTACCACTGCCAAGTTTTCTCCTTTTTCCTCTTCTATATTTTGAAATCTGAGGTAAAATTCTGACCTTTCCATCTCCCACCTCAACATCCCACCTTTTTCTTGTTCAACCGCTGTTAGTCTACTGTCAATATTTCCAATCTTCTTCTCTCTTTGTTTTCCTTCTTCCTCAATTTTTTGGAATCTCTCCTCATACTTAATCATCATTTGTTTAATGTTTTCCACTTTTTCATCAGTCTTCTCTATTCTTTGTTCAATATTTTCTGTTCTTTGTTCAATATTTTCTGTTCTTTGTTCAATATTTCCTGTTCTTTGTTCAATGATGTCTGATTTTGTCTTGAGATCTTGGATTCCTTGCATAATCATCTGTAAAGTTACTCTTTCTTGTTCCTTATCTTGCTTCAACATTGTCTGAATTAAACGTTGTCCTCCAGCTGGTGGGGAAGCAGAGGTAGAAGCAGAAATGCCAGATGTTATTGGTTTCCTGCTCATTTCAATGCTTCCAAAGCTTCAAATTCTTCTTGACTTTTAATCCAACTGGTAACGCAGCCAATTATAATCCAAAATGGAAAACTCCAATAGTAAAAGACACGAAACCAAAGAAGAAACAGGAAAAAAGGAAGAAGAAAGATCTTCAGGTTCTTCTAGACCCTAATCCAATTACGAAATAGTCCATCATAAAAAAGGAAAAAATAGAAAGGAAAAAAAAAAAACAAATCCAAAAATAATAATATTGATTAAGAGCAAAAAAAAAATAAAGCAAAAAGAGAAAAAACAAAAAGTTCCTTCAGATTCTTCACACCTTAATCCAGTTAAGAAGTCTCAATAATCCAAAAAACAATAACAACAACAACAAAGTGGTCCAAAAACATAAATAGGAAAAGCAAAAAAATCCCAATAAAAAAGAAAAGAAAAATTAAGAAAAAACTCTGAGGCTTTCCCTTTAAAATAAAAGGCAAAAATAAGAATATTACTAGAATTGAAATTTAGAAAAAGGCTAGCAAATGGGGTATATATAAGAAGGCACACTGCACTTTGTTTATTTATCCAAGGCTCTTGTTATGACTCTCTTCTCCAGCAGCTTCAAAGCCAAACCTCAAGTGTTCTTGATAACAGTCTAGGAAAGCACCTGCAATAATATTTTGCTGTGCTCTCCCTCTATCTTATCACGTTAAGATGTCCTTGAGAAGGAGTCTTCTTACAGTTCTCTCCAATTCAAATAAAGTATTTTCAAGCCTCTAGTTGGCAGTGTTGCAAAGTTTCTTAATGCTCTTCCTCCCCCCCAGCCAGAAAAAAGGAGTAATATATACAGAAACAAAAAAAATAAAATAGCCAAAGGCAGCCTCTATCCTAAAGAAAGTTAAAAAATCAAAGGGAGCATAAAAATATATAGAAGAGAAAATTCAATCCAGTTACCTACAAAGTCACACTAAAATCCCCCCAAAAAAGTATAAAGAAAACAAAAAAAAAACCCCAAGCCTCAATTTGACATCACTTTAAAAAACGCCGCTCAGACAGTTTCAGTCAAAAAAAAAGTCTCACAAATTTCTTCTTTGTTCAGGATGAACTTTCCAACCTCAACGAATTTACAACACAAAAGAGTTTCTCTCACCCAGCCGACACACTTTCACTCCAGCCACTTTCTTTCCGGAGCTGTCCCGACTTCAGCAGCTATGGGGGCTGCCTCTCCGCCGCCAGCAAAAGGGCTTCTTCCGGATGAAACCAGAGATTTTGCGATATCTCTGGGATCCTGGAACAGTACCCTTCTCAATCCCCGTCTCTACGGGATGGTTTAGGTCCGTTGGGACCGACCAGGGGCAAAAATATCGGCTGCGATCTCAGAGCCCCGAGACTATACTTTTAATCATTCATGCTTTATGAGCTAACAATACTTTAACCAGATTATTCAACAAATCATATAATCATATCAAATCAATCCTAAAAAAAAACCCTTTATAAATATAATATCAAATAACAAAATAATAGCAAAATAGCAAGATAAAGATATTTCTTACTATCTAAAATATTCTATTATCGTATTTTATCATCTAGCCATTTGTAAAAAAGATCCCAAATTTCATAAAATTGTTTATCCTCTTGCTCTCTAATTTCAAATGTCAATCTGCTCATCTCAGCACATTCCAATATTTTCTTAATAATTTCTTCCTGTAATGGTATTTTCTCATTCTTCCAATTTTTAGCAAATACAATCCTGGCCGCTGTTAATACATTTACAATCAGGTATTTCAAATCTTTACTATATATATCAGGTAAAATTCCCAATAAGAAGATCTCTGGTTTCAAGTCTATATGTTTCTTTGTCATTTTTTCCAACCACATGCGAATTATAGTCCAATATTTTCTAGCATCCTCACAAGTCCACCACATATAGTAATACGAGCCGGGTATCTGATGACATTTCCAGCATTTTTCAGATTTGTTCTTAAACATTCTTGCTATTCTTGTCGGAGGAAAGTGCCACCTGTAAAACATCTTATACAAGTTTTCTTTATATACTGTTGACATTGTCATTTTATAATTTTGAGACCACAATTTCTGCCATTTCTCTATCCCATATCCAAAATTCTTCAATCCCATATCCAAAATTCTTCAATCCCATATCCAAAATTCTTCCCCCAAACAATCATAGTTTCTTTGACTTGTTCTTCCTCTAATTTCATTCCCAGTAAATAACCATATAATTTTTTAATCACCTTCTCATCAGTACCCATCAAGATCTTATCGAAATCAGTCTGCTTATCATAGAATCCCTCCGTTTTAAAATCTTCATCATACCTTGAATGTATTTGTGCATATGAAAACCAATTCATCCTTATACCTTGTTCCTCTAAGTTTTGGATCGATTTAAGTTCACCCTTTTCATCCAAAAGTTCCCCATATCTAACTGTTTGTTCCTTCTTGTAAATTATAGGATAGGAAAATGCTTCAATAGTTGATAACCAAACTGGAATTTTCAAATAACATTGTCTTTTTATCTTCTCCCAATTTAACCACAAAGATTCCCGTACATAATGTCTTCTAAAATAACCCTGTGTTTTAGTTCCCTTATACCATAAAAAAGCATGCCAGCCCAACAGCAAGTCATGCCCTTCTAATGTCAACAACCTATGTTTCCTTAATGTTATCCATTCTTTGACCCACATCAAACTTGCAGCTTGATAATACAATTCCCAATTAGGCAGGCCAAAACCTCCTCTAATTCTAGCATCTTGCAAAAGCTTTAGCTTTATTCTCGCTTTTTTACCTTGCCATATAAACTTCAACATAATTTTATTTAAATCTTCAAAATAGTCTTTTCCAAGCCTAATTGGTATTGTTTGAAACAAAAATAAAATTCTAGGTAAAATATTCATCTTAATTGTTGAAATTCTCCCTATTAATGACGATTGCAAGTTTTCCCACTTCTTCAAATCTGTAATTATCTGTTGTTTAAGTTTAATATAATTATTCTCCTTTAATGTGCTACATCTTGTTGTCAAATATATCCCCAGATACTTAACCTTATTTGTAACTTGAATTTTCAAAAGATCTGCCAGTTCTTCTCTCTGTCTCAATAGCATGTTCTTTGTCAAAATCTTTGTTTTATCTTTATTTATTTTCAAACCAGCCACCTCTCCATATGTCTCTATCCTTTCCAATAACTTTGGAGCTGTTTCTAGACATCCTTGCTATTCTTGCTGGGGGTAAATGCCACTGGTTGTTGGGATTTTTGAATCCCACCCCTGCTTATGATCATGTGATTGGAATTCAGACGCTTGACAACTGACTCATATTTATGACCTTTGCAATGTCCCAGGATCATGTGATCACCTTTTTGTGACTTTCTGACAAGCAAAGTCAATGGAGAAGCTAAGTTCACTTAACAACCGTGTTATTAACTTAAACAACTACAGTGATTCACTTAGCAACTATGGCAAGAAAGGTCATAAAATGAGGCAAAACTCACTTAATAAATGTCTCATTTAGCAATGGCAATAATGGGCTCAATTGTGGTGATAATTTGAGGACTACCTGTATTTCTCTCTTCATCTTTCTTTTTCAATCCCATCATTTCTCCTGTTGCCAAAAACATGCTATTTGATGAAGTTCCTTTTATATGCCTATCTTTGCTAATTTCAAAATGTTTCTAGCTTTGTTTCTTGAAAAAAATATCAAGTAAATGAATCTTTGGCGAATGGAAGGAAAATACTCTGTGCATGCACAAGAGCCCCGAGTCTTTTCCCAAGAAATGGGATTCCATTTTTTCTCCCTGCCTCTCAAGTTTACAGCACTGGAATGGGAAAGCAGTTAGAAATACTTCCTAAAGCCTTCACATGAATTCTAGAGGTCAGTGTTTTGGCAACAGTCTATCCTTTCAGTAAAGGCAACCTATTTTTACCTGCTAGTGGCTACCCAGCATGCCTTGCTAAATACATAATTTCCACTTCCAAGAACTTGAGCCAATATGAAATCAGCAGAGTGCAATGTTCTGGACAGTTGTCAAGGGAACAACTCTGAAGCCTGACACCATGGATTCAAGCTTTCTTTGTTTGGAATGTTTGTTTGCAATATTTCATTACATTGAAGTTCATAATTGAAAAAAGTAAACTTTCAAGCACAGTGAAGCACAATCAAAGAACTGAATCAAACTGATTAGGACATGAGTTTGATGCATTGATAAACAAATAAATGGATAGACTGGTATCATAAAGTTAACATTGATAGAGAATGGATGCTTTACTAAGGTATAGGAATTGATCCTATTTAAAAAAGCAGTTACTATCCTGATCTGGATATAATTTTATAATAAAACCAACTCTGAAACCTGACACCATGGAATCTAGCTTTCTTGCCTTCCAAAAGCCGTTTCTCTGCTTTTCCCCCACTTATAAGCTGACTTATATGATTGCATTTCATCCCCATCCCCATCCCCAACTGGGGAGAACTGCAACAGACAGGATATTAGATCCCACCTCTCCCATTCTGGCACTGCCCTCCTCACGGGTTCTTGATTTTTAATTCTTCCTTTTTAATTTATTTATATTTTAATCTATCTATCTATCTCATTCATATGTATGTATATGTGTGTGTGTATGTGTGTGTGTGTGTATATATATATGTGTGTGTGTGTATATATATTTGTTTTCTGAGGTTCTCGCGGGTATTTGTATGTGGATCTTTGGTTATTCGGGTTTTCTCTTGCGTAAGATTGGAAGTATCTAAGTAACGTTTCGATGAAGTCTCATTCATCATCTTCAGGCTTGGTCTTCAGCTCTGTGCTTCTCAGAGTGATGTGAGCTTGCAGCTGCTTCTTCCTTTTAACTGCTGATGGGGGTGTGACTTGATTGGGTGGGGGCTTGGATGTGTTCTGATTGGGTGGGGGGTGTTCTGATTGGTTGGGGGTTTGGCTGTGTTCTGATTGGCTGGAGGCGTGTTCTGTTCAGGTGGGGGCTTGGTTGTGCTCAGGTTATTCTTAGTTGCTGAGGGATTTGAGCTGGGATTTGAACACAGCCAAGCCCCTACCCAATCAAGTCACACACCCCTAGCAGTTAAAAGGAAGAAGCAGCTGCAAGCTCACATCACTCTGAGAAGCACAGAGGTGAAGACCAAGCCTGAAGATGATGAATGAGACTTCATCAAAACATTGCCTAGATACTTCCAATCTTACGCGGGAGAAAACCTGAATAACCATAGATCCATATATATATATATTTGTTTTCTTTTCACGGGTACTTACATGTATGGCATTCAGCTTTGTTCAAGTATTTTCCCACGTCATAGAAATGGTGCTTTTAAAGTTGTAGCAATGTTTCAGCAGAATCTCATCTGCCATCATCAAGCTACTGTATAGTGTTCGTCTGTGAGTTAGACTTTTACAGTGGTTTCAGATTTAAATTTGGGGCAGCCTATTGCTGTGTCAGAATGGTTTTTTCTTCATCCTGATTGGTTGAGAGTCTTGGTCTGTGTTTATTGGTCTTGGAGTTTGCTGTGTTCTGCTTCTAATATCTTCTGCCTGTTTTTTTGGCTCTTTTTGTATCTTGATTGGCTGGCAACATTGTGTTACTTTATTGGAGGCCTTTAGTGCAGCTTGGCTTTGGGTAAATGGACGGCTATCATTAGTTAGGAAGCTGGGTTTCATCTGGCTGCCTGGTTGGGGTGTGTTTGAGCTGGAGGTATCAGGGGGGATCTGTTTGTGCCCAGGTGTTTGCCTGGCTTGTGGTGTGGAGATTTTTTTGTTTGTGAGTGCAGGCTTCCAAATGATTGACAGCCTGGTGGAATCATCTCTTCTGTTCATGCTTTCTGGCCTTTTTTCAATCTCTATGGCTTCTCTGATGATTCTGTGGCTGGGATTTTCTATAGTGGGTAGGGTTTTGGTGCCATTGAAGTTGATGCTATGACCTGTGGCCTCCATGTGTTGGACTAGTGAGGAAGTGTGTTCCAGCTTTTTGACTGCATTTTTGTGTTCATCCAGGCGGGTGCTTATTCTTCTATTGGTCTGTCCAATGTATGTGGCTGGGCATGATGCACAGAGGACTTCGTATATGCCTTGGTTTTCCAGGTCAATTTTGTCTTTGGGTTTTCTGAGGATGGCTGCTATTTTTCTGTCTGTTTTGAAGGCAGTCTTGATGTGGTGTCTGTATAGTATCTTACTAATTTCGTCTGTAGTGCCTCTTATGTAGGGCAGGACAGCTGTTCCATGGGGCTGTTCATCTTCTGGGTCTCTATTATGTCTCAGTGTGTTTTTGTGGATGAAGTTGGTGATTTTGCTTTTGTGGAAGCCGTTGGCTGTCAATATTTTAGTCAGGGTGCATAGTTCAGTCTTAATGTGTGTTTTGTCTGCCAGGCGTTTGGTTCTAGTAATTAGTGTTTTAGCCACGGAGTTTATCTGTGCTGGGTGGTGGTGGGATTGGGCATTGAGGTAGCAGTTGGTGTGTGTTTTCTTCTGGTATATGGTGTGTCCTAGTGTGCCATCTGTTTTTTTGTAGATTAGTACATCTAGGAATGGTAGTTGTTTGTTTGTTTCTTTTTCCATGGTGTACTTGATTTTGGGTGTACGCTGTTTAGGTGTATTAGGAAATTGTTTAGGTTTTCTTGTCCATGGGGCCAAATCACGAATGTGTCATTGATATATCTTAACCATAGTTTGGGTTTGAGGATGGCCATATACCAGAAGAAAACACATACCAACCGCTACCTCAATGCCCAATCCCACCACCACCCAGCACAGATAAACTCCGTGGCTAAAACACTAATTACTAGAACCAAACGCCTGGCAGACAAGACACACATTAAGACTGAACTATGCACCCTGACTAAAATATTGACAGCCAACGGCTTCCATAAAAGCAAAATCACCAACTTCATCCACAAAAACACACTGAGACATAATAGAGACCCAGAAGATGAACAGCCCCATGGAACAGCTGTCCTGCCCTACATAAGAGGCACTACAGACAAAATTAGTAAGATACTATACAGACACCACATCAAGACTGCCTTCAAAACAGACAGAAAAATAGCAGCCATCCTCAGAAACCCCAAAGACAAAATTGACCTGGAAAACCAAGGCATATACGAAGTCCTCTGTGCATCATGCCCGGCCACATACATTGGACAGACCAATAGGAGAATAAGCACCCGCCTGGATGAACACAAAAATGCAGTCAAAAAGCTGGAACACACTTCCTCACTAGTCCAACACATGGAAGCCACAGGTCATAGCATCAACTTCAATGGCACCAAAACCCTACCCACTATAGAAAATCCCAGCCACAGAATCATCAGAGAAGCCATAGAGATTGAAAAAAGACCAGAAAGCATGAATAGAAGATATGATTCCACCAGGCTGTCAATCATTTGGAAGCCTGCACTCACAAACAAAAAAATCTCCACACCACAAGCCAGGCAAACACCTGGGCACAAACAGATCCCCCCTGATACCTCCAGCTCAAACACACCCCAACCAGGCAGCCAGATGAAACCCAGCTTCCTAACTAATGATAGCCGTCCATTTACCCAAAGCCAAGCTGCACTAAAGGCCTCCAATAAAGTAACACAATGTTGCCAGCCAATCAAGATACAAAAAGAGCCAAAAAAACAGACAGAAGATATTAGAAGCAGAATACAGCAAACTCCAAGACCAATAAACACAGACCAAGACTCTCAACCAATCAGGATGAAGAAAAAACCATTCTGGCACAGCAATAGGCTGCCCCAAATTTAAATCTGAAACCATTGTAAAAGTCTAACTCACAGATGAACACTATACAGAAGCCTGATGATGGCAGATGAGATTCTGCTGAAACATTGCTACAACTTTAAAAGCACCACTACTATGACGTGGGAAAATACTTGAACAAAGCTGAATGCCATACATGTAAGTACCTGTGAAAACTTAAGAAAAGAAATATATATATATATGTTTCCTTAAGTTTTTGCGGGTATTGCCAGCCAATCAAGATACAAAAGGAGCCCCCCCCCCAAAAAAAACAGACAGAAGATATTAGTAGCAGAACACAGCAAACTCCAAGACCAATAAACACAGACCAAGACTCTCAACCAATCAGGAGGAAGAAAAAACCATTCTGATAGGCTGCCCCAAATTTAAATCTGAAACCACTGTAAAAGTCTGACTCACAGACAAACACTATACAGAAGCCTGATGATGGCAGATGAGATTCTGCTGAAACGTTGCTACAACTTTAAAAGCACCACTATTATGATGTGGGAAAATACCCGAACATATATATATATATATATAAAATTTGTTTTCTGAGGTTCTTGCAGGTATTTGTATGTGAATCTTTGGTTATTCGGGTTTTCTCCCGCATAAGATTGGAAGTATCTAGGCAACGTTTCAATGAAGTCTCATTCATCATCTTCAGGCTTGTGTGTTCATCTCTGTACTTCTCAGAGTCCTGTTGTCTTTGTTTGTGGACTATATTTTACATCGGGAACTTAAAAGCTGGTATTGTGTTGCCTGATCTTGAGCAAATTGCTTCACCTCATTCCGTTCCCTTTTTCTAAAAGCCAGAATAATAGAGCAATTTAACAGAATGCTGAATGCAATCCAGCAAAGAAGAAATGGCCCTATCTGAAAAGGAATGTATGGTCTGAAAATCAATGTATGAAAGAATAAGTTAGTTGTGCTTGATAGGGAAAATGAATAATTCTAATTACTTCAAGTTAAACTTACATTGTTTTTGATTTACTTTTGGGTTTAGATTTCAAATTTCTTATTGTATGGTTTCATTGATTTGTACATTGGTCGATACTGATGTAAGCACACAACAAACATGAAGGTTACTTAGATGAGCAGGATAACCCTTCTGAATAAAAATTTAACTACTTTTTTTTTTTTTAAAAGAAGGACTGAAATGTAGTAAAAGAATGTAGTAAAAAATATGACTACCAGCTATACTGCTGGAGAGAGGGCGTCTTGTCCTTGCAATGCAAATTTTAAAATTTGGTTTAATTTTCATTTTATCATTCTGTTTTTTGTTTTTTTTTTAGAAAATCTTGATTGTTGTAAACTACTGTTGGAAGAAATGTCCATCTGGGTTCAGTTCCAAGTGGGCAGAAAGACACTGGAAACATGGAAACTGCTTGGAAGGACAGTTTAATGGTGGACAGGACCACATGGGGTTTGAAGTCCTGGCCAAAATGGAGCACATGGGCGAGAGAGGTTTATAACCTCTGTTGGGTTTTGAACTTGCTTTCTGTTCCTGTGGCAAGAAATGTATCCTGATTGGTTGTGGGACTCCCATGGGGCCATGCAGAGATAACTTTGTAGGTTGTCTTGAGTCTCAGGCTAAATTGAATCTTGCTGGGTGACGTAATGAAGGGGCTTTGGGAAATTCCTTATTATGGCTTAATGGCTTTGTCCTGATTAGTGATTGCTCTGCCCTGATGAGCTAATCCTGCTTCAATCTTTTGTCTTTTCCTATTTTAGGAATTAATCTTGTCAGGGGGCAGGAAAAAGGGAGTTTTGACTTACCTTGGAGAGTTTATTTTTAGCCTGATATCCCTGCCCTTAATGGCTCTACTTAAGTATTTCTGTGGTCAGCTTTTGTTACTTTTGTACCAGCCATTAGCAGGCTGAGCTGACTTTTTTTTTTTTTTCAGCTGGTGATTCTTGGTTTATTTTAAAGGGGGAAGGGCTGGCTTGAGTTTTCTTGGAACTGTTTTCTGAGATTTCTGGTGCTGTGAGGTTTCTGGCACTGTCCGTTTCTGGGGTATAGTTCATACTACTTTGGGTGCTGGAATAAGCAGAAAGATAAAATGAAAATTGAACAGTACAGAAACAGGTAAATAAATACAGGGGTTGAAAGGGCCTATGAAATTGGACTGAAACCTTGGAGAGGAACCACAAAATTCAGGCCCTAGGACTTAGTCCAGTTTCATCATTCAGGGATGAATATTCCCAGTACAATGCTTAAATATGATGCTTAAGCAAGCCTTGTATCTCTTTAATTGTCACATCATCCCACCCATACCTAACTAGGTGGTTAATCAACCAGAATATTCTGGGTTTTAAACTTGGCTAAAATCAAGATGTCCAGAGCATTTTTATCATCTTTTTAGGAAGTTAATCTAAGATTGGCCCACTGTTTAATTTTTTTCAACATCTGCCAATATGTGTTAAATGCTTCCGCCCTCTGGGGAATACTTAGGAATTATTAAGAAAGTGCAAATAAATAAATGCAATGGATAATCTGGTGAGACTTGTTCTCAACAAATCCATGTAATTACTGTTTTGTTTGCAGGATGCTATCGTCGGATCTCTTTCTGATCTGCTTTAGAGTCTTACACTGTCTGGATTGTCGCTTCTAGATTGTCCTTTTCCTTGTTTCTGCTATCTTCTTGACTCTTCCCTGTTTCCCCATAAGTTCTCAAAGATAATGCCTAAAAGTGTAAAACATGAAGTCTGTTTGCTCCTAGTCATCTAAACTCATTCAGGGAACCTTTCCTGTTCATGAATCTTTCAGTCTTGAGCATCAATCCTTTCATTGTTATGCCCTTTCATTATTTTCTGCTGGAATATACATTCACTTGTTAGAAGTAATAGAATCAAAATAAGCGTTTGCCAACTCCACCTTATTCTGAATTTAAATGCTCAAGAATGCAGCATGTTTTGTTGAAGAAGCCACAATGAATATACACAGCCATGAATCATAGTTTACAAATTGCAGGAAGTGGATTTTTCATAACATACTCAACACTCAGCACCTGAGTCCACCTCTTGTCTCCCCACTCCCTCCCATGTATCTTGTTCCCTTCCTCCCCATCTTTGTCAGTTAAGTCTATGTAGGTAGTTTAGTGCAGTGGTCTCCAACCAGTGGGCTGGGGATCACTGGTGGTCTACAAGAAAATTTTGGTGGTCCACAGAGAAATGTCACCCCCCAAGGAATTAATCCAGGCTGCATGGTAACACAAGGCTGTGCTGCCCACATGGCCTGTGGGAACACAAGGCTTGCATCGCTTACATTGTGAACAACATGAGGTAGTGAGGGGAGGGGGGAAAGGGTGGAGAGGGGGAACTTGCCCCACTCACCTCACCTGATCACCAGGCTGTTTCTTTCCGCTTCTTTCTTCTGCTTTTTGGCTGCATGCAAGGAAAGCAGCAAAAGTCTTTCTTTCTCTCCCCAAACTTGCCCAAAAATGAATTTTGGGACCCTGAGGCATCCTGCTCCAAGAGGCTGTGCTGGCAAAGACTCATTTTTGGCAGAGTTTGAGGGATAGAAAAAAAGACTTCTGCTGCTTCTGCTGCTTTCCTTGCAAGAAGCCAAAAATCAGTCAGTCAGTCAGTCTTTCCCTCTCTCTCTCCTTCCCCTCCTCTCTCTCCCTCCCTCTCTCTCTCTCTGTCAGAACGGAGCTGGAGACCGTATCCTGCGATCCCAAATAAAGAACAATTGATCGGTAGGAAAACGGGGTGGGGAATTTTCCTGCAGACTTTTTCGGAGATTTTTCCAGGGTCTCAGGTCCACGGGATTTAAAATTATGAGTTTGGTGTTCTCTGAAGTCCAAAAGGTTGGCGACCCATGGTTTAGTGAACTTTCACAATTATAACTTCACTGAAAAAAGTGACTTCTGACTGTTTTCCACATTTAGAACCATTGCAGCGTCTCCATGGTCATATCAGTGGTGAAATTCAAAATTTTTTATTACCAGTTCTATGGGCATGGCTTGGTGGGTGTGACAGGGAAAGGATACTGTAAAAACTCCACTCCCTCCCCACCCCACTAACCTGCTTTCCAGCTCCATTCTCCTGTGCAGGGCAACAAAAGAAGACCCATATGATCAGCTGGGACTTGGGAGGCAGAGAATAGATGGAGGCGGGGCCAGTCAGAGGTGATATTTGCCAGTTCTCTGAACTACTCAAAATTTTCGCTACCAGTTCTCCAGAACTGGTCAGAACCTGCTGAACACCACCTCTGGGTCACATGATCAAAATTCAGGTGCTTGGCAAGTGGTTCATATTTATGACAGCTGCAGTGTTCCAGAGTCATGCGATCATCTTTTGCAAACTTCTGACAAGCAATGTCAATGGGGAAGCCAGGTTCACTTTAACAACTGTGTTACTAACTTAACAGCTGCGGTGATTTATTTAACAACTGTGGCAAGAAAGGTTGTAAAATGGGACAAAATTTACTTAACAAATGTCTCACTTAGCAACAGATATTTTGGGCTCAATTGTGGTCGTAAGTCAAGGACAACTGTATTGGTTGTAATGATTGTAAGCTGTCATTTCTGGGAGGATTGAGCAGCATATAAATTGAATAAATAAATAATAATAATAAAAAGTATGCAACATCTACCACCATACTGTGGTTTGGAACAATGCATGAACCATGATACAGATCTAGCCAAGTATTACCCTAGCATCGCATGCATAAGAATGATAGGGCAACAGTGTAAATGTGGTTATGCATGTTATGACATCAATCTAACACATGTGACATCACAATGGCTTCTGTTGGACGCATGTGACAGCATAGTCTCAGAGATCAAATCAATTTGCTTCAGCTTTGTTTGGCTTACTGTTTTATTTGGCTTACTGTTTTATATATAATTCTTCATGAATGTGATGGGTAAAGCACAAGAGTCTTTTAAAAAATCAAATATGAGAGAAGATAAAATTAACAGAACTAAGCAGATTCAGGATATTGAATATTTAACTTTAATTATCTGGATTTGAATCCTCAATGTATTCTGAATTAAGGATGTTGTTTTTATTTCATTTTATTTGGAAATGAGAGAAAACTTTAATAGCTACATGACAGATGGGTAGCACTGAATTTGGCAACTGCTGTTGAGTAAAACTTTAATCATTGTGTTATGTAAATTTATCAACATTTACTGTTTTAAAAAATAAAATGGGAAAATATACATGTTTTTGTGGTCAGTCAAATGTGGAAAAAAATCTGGCTCTTCTATGTCTATTTGTAACTGAGGGATTAGTGGGAGCCTATGCAGGCTATAGGGCTCTCTCTCTTCCTGTCTAATTCATGGTTTAAAATCTAATTGTAGTTGAATCAGCAAACTATAGTTAACTATGACTTGCAATAACACAATGTGAGAATCCAGTCTGAAGTTACCTGAATTTGTATGTCAAGCTAACTCTAATCTTCAAAACAATGAACAATGTTCCTAGAATGGATTTTTACACTTTTTCTAAGATGCAAAATTGTAGGTTACAGAAAGAAAAGGCTTACTAGCTATTGTGAAAGTCCTTCGTTCCCTTGGACAGTTGTTGACAGTTAACTGGGCACGTTACTTCCACATTGGGCCACACCAGATCAGGCCTGTGGCCAAACACATCCACTCAATTTTAATTCTACTGTAATGAATTAATCACAATTAGAATATTCGCTTGTAATTCTCACACATCTACTGAGCAATGTTACTTGTGTATCCTGGGTGCAGCCAATCGCGGTAGATTCCTAGTGCTCCAATCACGGCCGAGGCTTCGACCAATCGGGTCGCTGTCCGTCCGGACCAATCAGTTGCAAGGGTTTGGAGTATGCTAATATAGCACACCCCTCCCCTCTTGGTTTTGTCTGTTGGTGCGTCATGATGTAGTCACCTAGGTAGGCGGGACTTCGTACCTGTCTAGTTGACCTGCGCGGTTCAGTTCTAGCGTGGTCATCAACTGGTTCGGATGGCTTCTCTGTCGCTCCGGTTCCTTGGGAGGGAACCGCCTGGAAGGTTGAGCTGGGCCTTTCTTGGTAGCTCCCTCCCGGTCTACCCGGGCTGTTGAGCTGCCGCTCCTGTTGTTCCCACCGGATCTTTCCGGGCTGGTCAAACTGACTTGGCTGCTCCTTCCAGGTGAAGATTCCAGGGTTTCATGTTCTGTTGGTCCTGCATTTACAGGTGAGTAGTACCGGTTTATTTGTGGTTTATTTGTTCTGGGTGGGGGGTGTTCTGCTTGTGTTAGGGGGTTCCCTTAGGTTCTTTCTTTAATGCTTGCTGTTTCCCCCCCCTTCTAGTTTTTTGCTCGGGTGTATGGTTGTTGGTGACCGTTATTCTTGATCTTAGCTGGTTAATGTGCCATTTCCAGTTTTTTCCGTCACTTGTCTCTAATCGGTATGATGAGGGGCCAGTTATTTGGGTGATCGTTGCTGGTACCCAGAGTGACAGGTTTTTCACGTATACTGTGTCTCCTATATCAAATTTTCTGTGTTTGCTGGAGGAGCCCGGTGGTTTGTCAGGGTTGTATGTAGGATGCATTCTATCTAGCATTGACCGTAGTTTCCTGCACATCATTAGCTCCGCTCGGCTTCTATTTGTGGTTGCGCTAGGTGTGATATGTTGAATGAGGAGCATTTTGTTGATTTTGTCCTGTATGTTGGCTGCTTCTATTTTCTGGATGGCTTTCTTCGTGTATTGGACCATGCGTTCCGCCGTCTGTTCGCCGCCAGATTTGCTGGTGCAGTTAATGCATGGCGTATTCCTTGGCCTGCTAGAAATTGTTCAAACGCTAGTGTGGTGAACTGGGGCCCGTTGTCCAACACTATTACGTCTGGCAGGCCGTGTGTGGCAAACAGTTTGCTCAGTTTCTTTATTACCGCCTCTGTTGTGGTAGACTTCATGGTGCTTACCTCCAGCCAGTTGGAGTAAGCATTTACTGTGATAAGGTACATGTGTCCCTTGGTTGGCCCCACAAAGTCTTTGCGAATCCTAGACCACGGGCCTGTTGGTGTTTCCCACTCTTGGGTCAGGGCGGCGGGAGGATTAGGTCTGGATTCTTGGCATTGTTTGCATTTGGCTACCCAGGTTTCGATCCATTTATCCATTCCTGGCCAGCATGCATAGCTTCTGGCCAGGCTTTTCATTTTGACCATCCCTGGGTGCCCCTCATGCAACATCCCCAGTACCCTTTCTTGTAATGTTTCTGGGATTACCACTCTGTCTCCCCAAAGTATACAGCCCTTCTCAGTAAAAAGTTCAGTTTGTCTATTTTGGAAGGGTCTGAACAGTTCATCCCTGTCCCCTTCCGGCCACCCTTTTCCAATCCAGCTTAAGACTCGCGCCAGCCGCTTGTCTTTATTTGTTTCTCTGGCAATGTCTGGCGTGGTCATGAGCGGGTTGGATATTGTTTCTACTTGAAGTACCTCTGTCGTGGGTGCCAGATCGTCTTCCAGGTCGGGCAGGGGTGAGCGGCTCAGGGCATCTGTGTGGGTGATGTCTTTTCTGGGTCTGTGTACCAGTTGGTAATTGTATGCTGCTAGGAATTCGGACCACCTCGTCATTCTTGGTGATTGAATGTTCGGTGTGGCCTTGTTCCCTGCCAGGATTCCTAGCAGTGGCTTGTGGTCTGTGATGATTGTAAAAGTCCTACCGTAAAGGTATTCGTGAAATTTCTTGATGCCGGCGACGACTGCTAGGGCCTCTTTGTCGAGCTGGCTATAGTTCCTCTCCAGTTTTGAAAGTGTCCTTGATGAGAAGGTGCATCCTTCCCGTCCAGTAGCTGGTGGCTGAGGATGGTGCCGATTCCAAACGGTGATGCATTGTATGTCACTGTTAGAGGCAGGGTCTCGCTGTACTGGATTAGTACTGTCAGATGTTAGCAGGTACTTTGTGTTGGTGAAGGCACTCTCCTCCCATGTTCCCCAAGTCCAGGTTGCTGTTTTATCTAGCAGCCTATGCAATGGTTCTGCCACGGTTGCCTTTTGAGGTAGGAAGACATTGTAAAAGCTTAACAGTCCCAAGAAAGCCTGTAGCTCCGTTTTGTTTTTGGGCCATGGCGCTTCCCTTATGGCTCTCAGTTTCTTTTCTGTGGGGTGGATCCCTTGCTTATCTAGGAGGTACCCTAGAAATTCAACCCTCTCTACCCATAGTTGGCATTTCCCTTTTTTAACTTTGAGTCCCGAGTCTTTGAATTTCTTTAGTACCTCCCTTAACCAGGCTTCCAGTTGTTTTTCATTTTTTGCAGCCACCAGCACATCGTCAAAGTAGGGCACCACCCCTTCTATGCCCTGGAGGAGTCTTTCCATGAGTCCTTGGAAGACCCCAGGTGCCACGCTGACTCCAAATTGGAGCCGGTTGCAGCGAAAAGCCCCCCGGTGTGTTACGATGGTTTGGGCTTCTGTGATTGTAGCGTTGACCGGCAGTTGCTGGTAGGCTTGTGCCTGGTTGAGTTTTGCGAAAATCCGACCTCCCCCCAGTGAGTGCAGAAGGTGCTGTACTACTGGGACAGGGTATGCGCTTTGTTGGAGCGCATGATTTAGGGTGGCCTTGTAGTCACCACCGATTCTCACAGACCCATCTGGCTTGATGGGGGTGAAAATTGGGGTCTCCCACCAGGCGTAATCGATTGGTTCTGTTAAGCCTGTGTTCCCCAACCAGGGTTAAGGAGACAAGCTAAACAGAATGTGCAGCGTTAGTCAGATAGGCATACAGATAAATGTGTGAGATAAGTTTGTATGTTAGTTAACATACAATAAAAATAACAGATACGCTTGTGTTATCAAAAATATAGTTTATTCCTGGAGTTTCCGGTTTCGTGTGGCTTTGGGGCAGCAGGAATTCGCGACTGCTCACGATTCCTGCTGTGCTAGCCGCCGAGGTACCCCCCGATCCAGATGGGTCAGGGGGATATGGCTGCCCTGTAGGGACAGCCGAAGAGAGAGGGGAGCCGGACAGGGGGTTGGGGGTGTCGCAGACCCCCTCCTCGTCCTGGAAAACCCCTTTTTCCCAAGGCGGTGGAGCGGCGGTCAGCAATGGCCGCCACGAAGAAGCCAGCAACCGGGTAAGATTGCGCTGGAGGAAGTAAGAAGAGTGAAAGTGCTGTCTGAGCCGGGTCAAGTAACATCTTTCAAATTCGTTGGAACTGAGCTGTTTGAATTGCTGGAGGATACATTGTATCCTTAAGAAGATCGAAAGCGGCGGAGAAGCTGTTAAAGGGAACTTTTTTTTTTCTTCACTCTCCCACCCCATGGAAACAGCAGATATGTTTGGACATATTGGACATTGAAAGTGAATTATTCTGAAAGTTGAAGCTAAGGGACAAAAGGGTTCCTGGACATTGAAAAACTTAAGAAATTGGAAAACCCTTATTAGAGGTATGGATTTCTGATTATTTAAAATTGATGTTGCAAGTGGGAAGGGAGAGGAAAAAAAATTGGAGCAGAAGCTGAAAAAGGAGGAGATTGCCTAGAATCCCAAAGAAAGGTATATGATAATTGGACCTCTTTGATTAAACATTAACCCCAGAAAGAGAAAGAGAAGAAGGAAGAAAAGTATTAATTTTTGGAATTTTTTTTTTGAATTATTTTTGATTAAAAATATTTGTGGTTGTTTTGGGAAAAGTTTCTCTTTTCAGAATGGCATCGCTTGTGGATGAACTAAAGACTGAATATCAAAAATATAAAAAGGAAGATACTTTGGGCACTTTGTTTCAATTTTTAGAAATGGCGTTATGTACTTATGAAAAGTTGACAATGCAGCAGAAGGACTAGGACAAAGAAGAAGAGGAAGAAGAAGCCATCTTTGATGAACAATGGGTTCTTTCCGGGGAGGAGGAGAAAAAGGATAAGAAAAAGGGGATTTTAAGAATTATAAAAACAACCAAAAATGAGAAAAATGAGCGGAAAGGTGGAGGCAAGGTTAGAAAGCAAAGGAAAGGGAGTAAGAAAAGGGAGGAGGAGAGACAAAGGGGTAAAAAGGGCAAGGAGAAGAATAAGCAAGAGAGAAAGGGGGGGAGGAGAAGTCTCAATGGGGGGAAGCAAGATCTAAAGAAAAAAAGTTTATTTAGAGACAATGGGTGAATTTAATTTAGGATAAAAGAGGGATTCTGGAGGGTACATAAGATTGTGTTTTTTATATGTGTATTTAGAGTATAAAATTTATTGTGTAATTTTAGAATCTATTAAACAGAATCCCAAGAAAAATTGTTATATGAAGTACTTTTAAGTTAGGGTAATGAGTTATAGACGTTACTCCAATTGGTGTATAGGAGAAGTATAGTAAAAGAAAAAAGATGAATGGATAGTTGGAAATAGAACAGACAAAGAATGTTATTGAAAATGGTAATAAGATATGAAAGGATATATAAAGGTTTTGTTATGGTTTTTTTTTGGATTTTGTATATTGAAAAAAGGCAATAAAATTTTAATTAACAAGAAATAATTTGGATGAAAAGGAGAAGCTGGGATAAGATATGAAGTTAAATAGATAAAGTATTGATACTATAATTTGGAATTGTTATGTTCTATTGGTATTCTTCTTTTATTATTTTTTCTTAGAAAAGAACTTATAAGCTGTTATGCCTTGTGCATTGTTTATATAAAACTGATAAAAATGGTTTATATATATATATAAAAAAAGAAAATGATAATAAGATATGGAAGGATATATAAAGTGAATATGATGTTTGAATTTTTGTCTGTGTGAAGAGTTTCAACCCGGGATCAGACAACCTTCAGAAAAGATCTTTTAGTTTTGTTTGTGTGTGTTTTCTGTAAAATTAATAAAATTTGTTTATAAAAAAAATATATAGTTTATTCCACTTAGAGTTTTATAACATAGTCAAAATAACAGTCCATTAGTCATGTATCGTTTTAGTCAGTCCATTCAAGGATATTCAATAAGCAAAGTCCGTGTAGAATATCCAATGTCAGTTCACTTACAATAAATCATTCCTCTCACAGTTAAAGTTACAGACACTTTAACTAACAAACCATGATAACATATTTATTATTTTACCTAAACCAGTTAGGGTAAACAATGTTATCCCTAACATTCTTCCCTTTTAGGTAATAATAATACTATAACTATTTACATCTTTAAATCATATTTGTTACAACTCTCTTTAAACTTAATTACTCCTTGAGCTTTTGTAAATTGGTCTGCAATGTTTTCTTCTGTCATGCAGTATTCCAATTTAATTAGCCCATTCTTTACAGATTCTCTAACATTTAAGTTTCTTAAATCAGTATGCTTTGATCTAGTTTTTATAGCAATATTACTAGCTAACTTTATGGCTGCCTGGTTGTCCTCGTACACAATAATGGAATTTTTAACAGTTACACCCATGTCTAATAATAACTGTTTGTACAAAATTAAGTCAGTGCATAGTAATGACAGACATGAAAATTCCGCTTCCATCATGGACAAGCTGATATGCTGTTGTCTGATTGACCTCCACCCTATAAGTGTCTTACCAAATAATATAGCCATCCCAGATGTTGATTTTCTAGTGTTTATGTCAGTTGCAGAACTTGCATCTGCAAAGGCACTAAGACTAAAATCACCCTTTGGTTCTATATACAATGCATGGTTCATTGTTCCTTTAAGATATCTTAAAATTCTCTTTAATGATTGCCAATGACATTGATGTGGATCCGAATTAAAACATGCCAGCTGATTTACACTATCAGCTATATCAGGCCTAGACCAATTGCTTATATATGATAAGCTACCAATCAAAGATTGACATATAGACTTATCAAATTTGGGACTTTGATCATCAGTTTGGCAAACCTCCTGACTCATTGGAGTCTTTGCCGGTTTACAAAGTTCCATTTTATACATTTTAATTAATTGGCAAATTTTATCTTCTTGAGATATCTTAAATCCATTTTTTGTTTTGTTAATTGTCAATCCTAGATACTTTTTAATTTCACCTAAATGCTTTAATTTTAGCTTTTTGGCTAATAATGATATAATCTCATTAGCTTCATTATTAGTCTTAGTTATCAAAGCAATATCATCTGTAAATAATAACAATAATGACACAGTTTCATTATTTTCTCTTTTAAACACACATGGATCTGCTAAACCAGATTTAAAACCTATATTGTTTAACTCTTTCACAATATATTGGTTCCACTCAAAGCCAGATTGTTTCAACCCGTAAAGACTCTTTTTGAGTTTCCAACAATCATTACTATTTACTTTATTGTCTTTTATAGTAACTGGCTTTTTCAAATATATAGTGTGCTTCAATGGTGCATGCAAATAAGCAGTTTCTACATCTAAATGGTTAATGACATAGTTTTTCTTAGCTGCCCACACTAAAGCTGCTCTCAAAGATGTTGCTTTAAGACTTGGTGCGAAAACTTCATCGTAATCAGATGCAGTTTGATTAAATCCTTGAACTACCAACCTAGCTTTATGGGTAACAGTCCCATCATTTCCAGTATTTACTTTAAATAGCCATTTGCACCCAATGGATTTTTCTCCTGGAGGTAATTTAGCATCTTCATATACTTTCATTACCTTTAATGAATTTAGTTCTTTTTCCATTGCCTTTTGCCAATTCTCCTGATCCTTAGCAGGATACATCTTAAGTTCATCTACACTAGTTGGAACTTTAGTTACTTGACAAACTATACTTGCTTGATATCTATCAGGTGGTCTAGTTACACGTGTAGTACATCTAGGTATTACAGGACTTACAGGTAGACTTTCATTTATTAATTGTTCTTGATTATCTAACTCTTCCTGATCAACTGTTTCCTCTTGTTCTGGTCCTATTTGCTCTTCGTGGACTTCTTTTATTGGACTCTTCTTATAACTAGTCTGATCTTTTTGCCTTTTGTAGGGTTCAATAATTACTTCGTTATTTAAATCTTGCTCTAATCTATTCCATCCAACATGTTCTAGGAATTTAGCACTAGCACTGGTGTAAACTCTAGATGTACCTGGTTCCCAGAATCTATAAGATCTGTGATTAGATTCATATCCTACAAAAAATAATCTTTTAGCTCTATGCTGTCCTTTGTGTCTGAGTTGTGTAGGGATGCTGGTGCTCCAAATGTGTGCATGTAACTTAAATCAGGTTTTGTACCATGCCACATTCACCTGTTGTTGAATTAACAACATTATTTAATATATGATTATCACACATTATTGCTTCTCCCCACAAATTGTCAGGTAATCCTGAATCAGACAACATAGTACGTGCCATTGACTGCAGTGTTTGGCCTCATCTCTCTATGAAGGCATTATGTTGTGGCCTATATGGTGCAGACTTTTTATGTTGAATACCTAACATTCTAAGTCTATTCTGGAATTTATTATTTGTAAATTCCGCACCATTATCTATTATAAGAGTTACTAATTTCTTTTTAGTTTTTCTTTCTGCAAATTTAATCCAATTAAAGAGATTTAGATACGTTTCAGTTTTGCTCTTCATAAAATAGCAAAACCCATATCTAGAGTAGTGGTCCATTATACTTAATATGTATCGAGCTCCTCCTACACTTGGTTTTTTCGGACCTATTAAATCGGCAAATACTACTTCCAAAGGCTCTTTGGTAGTAAATCCATCAACTCTATTTGCCGGTATGACCTTGCTTTTGCTTTGATTACAAGCAAAACATTGCAAATACTTATTACAAGGTTTCAAACTTATTCCTTTAGATAGTTGAACAGTTCTCTTAAGCATTTTAAAATTTAAATGCCCTAGCCGTTGGTGTAACAAGTGAATACATTCATCATGAGGTTTCTTATTTTCATAAACTGTGTTAGCCACCTCTAAACCATTATCATTTAACACATACAATTCACCTCTTAAAGATGCAGTAATTTTCTTATCATCTTTTTCAATTATGCAGTTATCTCCCCTAAAGGTAACTACATATCCTAGTTTAACCAAAATTCTAACTGAAATTAAATTAAACTTAAGTTATGGTACATATAACATTTTTACATTCTCTTTTATGAAAGAACAATATGCTATACCTTGATCTTTAGCTTTCAGTTTCCAGCCATTGGCTAACAATATCTGCTGTGTACTCTGGGACATTTTAATAAAATTTTTGTTATCATTTGTTATACAGTGGGACGCTCCACTGTCAACCACCCACAAATTTTTTTTTACAGCTCCGTTAATATACATGGCTAACTCTAAATTTTTATTTTTATTTTGGTTACTTTTAGTATTCTGGCCAGCGTTCTGGCACTTTGCTTTTTTACAAAATCTTGCCAAATGTCCTCTTCCTCCACAATTAAAACATTTTTAATTGTGTATGCAGTAGGAGATTCAATATCTTGTTTTTGAGGTTGCTCCCTCCTTAACTGATCTCTTTCAAGCCTTCTTCTGGCCTCTTCAATCAATCTGCCAGTGATATCAGTTAAAGTTAGGCTTTCCTTAGGCAAAATTTTAAGGGAAGTGACGTAGTTATCATAACTTTCGTCTAGTGAAGATAGAATTATGTAGACTTGGTGTAGTTCATAGAAAATAAGTTCTTTCTTGTGCAGTTCTTGAAAAATGTTTTTTATAGTTTTCAAATGACTAAGCATATCACCATTCGTTTGGAGATGCGTCCTGAAAAGCTTCCGTGTTAGATTTTTGTTAGCACCAACGTTATCTCGGACATAAATCCTCTTCAGCTTCTGTCAACACCCAACAGCTGTTTGCTCTCCGCGGATATGAACAAGTTGCTGGTCAGACAGTGTTAGTCCTATTATGCAAAGAGCTTGTTCATTCTTCTGTTTAAAGTCTTCTATCTTTTGTCTATCTTCCTGAATCTCTGGATCCCATTCCTCTATGTTTGGTGGATTTTCAATTATATTCCACAGACCTTCTCTTCAGAGAAGTAGACTACATTTCATAGACCATGATACATAGTTTGTTCCATCCAGCTTGGATATAAGGGACAAACTTTGTAGATTGACTTGTGCCATGTTTTCTTATATGGATATAAAACTATAATTAATAAAACACAGCTGTCTGTTTACTATAACGTGTAACAACACAAACTCTCACTTTTTACATAAATCTGTTTTATCCTAGTTAAACTGACTTTGCAGCCTCTGGGCCCATAATCAGTGTTAAGCCTGTGTTCCTCAACCAGGGTTAAGGAGACAAGCTAAACAGAATGTGCAGCGTTAGTCAGATAGGCATACAGATAAATGTGTGAGATAAGTTTGTAAAAATAACAGATACGCTTGTGTTATCAAAAATATAGTTTATTCCACTAAGAGTTTTATAGCATAGTCAAAATAACAGTCCATTAGTCATGTATCATTTTAGTCAGTCTATTCATGGATATTCAATTAGCAAAGTCCGTGTAGAATATCCAATGTCAGTTCACTTACAATAAATCATTCCTCTCACAGTTGATAAATCAACAGTCCTTTCTCTCTCCCGTTCCAGTAGGGGAAAAACGCAGTCTTCAATCCATCCAGTAATTAGGGATCATAAAGCCAGAGAGAGCAAGCCGCCATGCCTTGCTTCTTTTATGGTGCTTTTACAACCACTCCCTTAATTACATTCTTACAGTTAAAGTTACAGACACTTTAACTAACAAACCATGATAACATATTTATTATTTTATCTAAACCAGTTAGGGTAAACAATGTTATCCCTAACAGGTTCCAGCACCCCTTGTGCGATGAGCTTATCTAGTTGCTCATCGATTTTGGGCTTGAGTGCAAATGGCACTCGCCTGGGCTTAAGGCGGATTGGCGCGCTGCTCTGGTCTATATTGAATGAGATAGGGGACCCCCGGTACTTGCCTAGACTGTCATCAGAGACTTCCCGAAAGTCTCTCACGAGCGCCGCTTCCCAGTCCGCCTCTCCGATGTGGTGGATGCCAGTTACTTCGATGCCCAAGGGTGCGAACCACTATAGTCCCAATAGGCTCGGTCGATCTCGGTCGACGATCATCAGGGGTAGCACTTCAGTGTGGCCCTTGAAGGTGACTTTAAAATGGCCTCTGCCAACTACAGGGATGCAGTTTCCTTGATAGTCTTTGAGAGTTAGTGTTTGGTCTTCTAGTTCTTGGCAGCGGATGGTGGGGACCAGGCGCTTGAGTGTGCGCCATAAGACCATTGAGAGGAAGGACCCGGAGTCCACCTCCATGTCGCATGGCTGATCTTCTATCCCCACCGTCACGTATACCTTCCTGGCGTCGCTTGTGGAGGAATGGCTGATGACGACGGTTTGGTGTGTTTCCTCCCTTTGTCTTATCTCGTGGAGTCACCTGTTCCAACCCTCTCGGCTCCAGCGGTTCTCCGTCTGGCGATCGCGGTTTCTGGTGGGGGTGCTCTCTTGCCATCAGGGGCTGCCATCTTGTTGCCTGGGCCTGCCTTCTCGCCGTCGCGGGCTGTAGTGTCTTTTATTCCGGCACACCTTAGTGATGTGCCCCCATTTCTTGCAATACCGGCAAATGGCATCGAGGAAACGGCAGTCCGCCTGGGGGTGCAAATGGCATCGAGGAAACGGCAGTCCGCCTAGGGGTGATCGCCGCCGCAGCTGGCGCACTGGAATCTCAACTTACAACCTTGTGGTTCCCGCCGCTCCCCCACTGCTTGAAGGTGGTGGATCTCTTCCTCGTCGTCCTCGGTCTCCAAGAAGGAGTCGATATTGCCATGGTGTGTGGTTGTGTCTCGATGGTTGGTTTCAGGTCGCTTCTCGGGGGTCAAATTCATCTCTCCGGCCACCAGTCGTGGCGTGATGCTCGATTGTCGCATCCGAGCCACTGATTTCTTGGCCGCTTCAGCCGCAGCTGCCTCGGTGAGGGCATTGGCGAGGGAGATGTTGCCCTTTGCCATGATGCGGCTCTGGGGGACGGGGTCTCAGAGTCCTAGGATGACGCGGTCTCGCAGTGCCTCGTCCAGGTCGGCGAACTCGCACAGGCCGCCCAAGTCTCGTAGTGCCGCCATGAAGTCACCAAGCCCCTCGCCCTCGCATTGATCCCGCCTGTAGAAATCATGCTGCCAGATAAGGATGGGCCTGACGGAGGCGTAGTGGCTTCGCAGTAGGGGCTCGAGGTCGCCCCACTCCATGGTCTTAAAGTCCTCTGGTTTGGCCAAGGCTTTGGCCATCTTGAACACTGTGGGCCCACAGTGTGTGAGAAACACGGCTCGTTTCTTGTGGCCATTGGCGTCTTTAAGATTGCTACAGTTGTGGAACATCTGAAACCTATCGGTATAGGATTCCCAGTCCTCTGTAGCAGAGTTGAAGGGTGCGGGTGGCGAGTTGATGCCGGCCATGCTGCCTGCTGCCGCATGCCGCTTCGCCATGTGCTGGGTGGTCTCCTTGTTTCACGATCCCACCTTCGTCACCAGCGTTAGATCTGGTGTGGATCGGTTCCAAGGAGACGTGAGACCATCTTAGTGAGTTCAGCTCTTTATTTAGGATAAGAACAGTCTGGGGAATGCAAGCCGCGGCAGCCCTTCATATAGGGCTGGCTAGCGGCTCAGCGGCCAATGGCAGCGCTTTGAATCTCCTGTGATCGGCGCAGCCAATCGCGGGAGATTCCTAGCGCTCCAATCACGGCCGAGGCTTCGACCAATCGGGTCGCTGTCCGTCTGGACCAATCAGTTGCGAGGGGTTGGAGTATGCTAATATAGCACAGAGATGATACAGTATTTTCTAATACAATGGGAGGAGATCCACCTCCAGATGATTATTACGACCTAATAAGATCCTAAATAAATTTGAGAGGGACTCAGAGACTCAGAGTAGACCTGCTAGGGCTAGGCTGTAAAACACCTGACAACCATAAAGTAGCAGCAAAGAGTCAAAATTTTCTATTGATCAGAAAGAGAATTTTCCCCAGATGATATAGAAGGGAGGTTTAAATTTAAATAAATAAATGAAATATTACATAATGGAATCAGCCATCTGGCCCAATGGGGAAGTAACACCTTAGTATCAGAAACATGACTCTTAGAGAAATTACATTTAGAACTACTTTCATTTCTTGCCATGATATAGTGATGTAGTTCAGCAGGTATCTTTTAATTTAAGATAAAAGTATGAGATGTACTAATCAGTCCCACTCTCACAGTCTGACTGACTCAACAGGCCTGTTTGAGCCTATCTAATAAGCTTGTTTTTCTAAGACAGGAAATTGTCGTTTAATTTCATAGACATTAAGAAGTTCGACCACAACCTTTTTTTCTTTCAAGACTGAACTTTCTTTCTCAATTGTGGAAGATTACATAACAATATTTATTTGTGTAGTTTGGCTGATTAATTTATAATTCACCTGATTGCTTCAGCAAGTTTAGAAAAGGCTTAATATAGAAAATACATTAATATTTGAAATCTTTTGGAGTTGACCTTCTGATAGAACTTAAAGGCAACTTATTTATTTTATTTATCTTTCTCTTTAGGAAACTGTGTATGCATGAAAGTTAGGCAACTTAATGGAGGTGAAGTTGAAAAATAAACTTTTTTGTCCTGGGCAATTTGAGACTCCATGATACCATATAGCTCTGGAAATGTTGGGTATGGCTTTTGAAATTCTCAAAATTTATTAACAGAATTATGATGTTTAATGTCACAAAAGAGGGAAATTACTATAGACATGACTATAAGAAGAGAGTGGACAGTTATTTATCTGAAATGGTCTAGAACTGTGATGGCGAACCTATGGCACGCGTGCCAGAAGTGGCATGCAGAGCCATTTCTGCCAGCACATAAGCTGTCACCTGAAACAGATTCACTGCGCATGTGTGGGTGCCTCCTGACAGCCAACTGATTGTTGGGTATCTGCTGTGCACGTGGGGGCAGGGGTGGGATTCAAATTTTTTAACAACCAGTTCTGTGGGCATGGCTAAGTTGGTGAGTGTGGCTCGGTGGTCATATTATTGGCTGGGCATGGCCAACTCAATATCACTCACGTCGAGGCATGCATCTCCTCGCCTGGCCTCTCATGACTATGGGGATGCTGCAACAGTCGTAAGTGTGAAAAAAGATCATAAGTCACTTTTTTCAGTGCCATTGTAACTTTGAATGGTCACTCCACACAAGCAAAGTATCAGCAAAAGAGGAGAAAAAAAACTCCAGAGAAGTTCCTGAGACAGGAAGTCTAGTCCTGCCAAGAATGTAATAAGGGTTAATGGAGAGGCAGTTTCTGTCAGCAATACCAGAATGTTTCCTTCCTGCCTTCCTTACAGGATTAGGCCAGTAATTTCTTCCAACCACTCATTCTCCGAACTGCTTAGAATGTTAACAACCGGTTCTAGTGAATAGGTGCGAACTGATAGAATCCCACCCCTGTGTGGGAGGCGGTGAGGGCACAGAAGATGCGCACGCATTTGCAGAGGCACACAGCATGCATGGCGAGTCATGCACGCATGCGCAGAGATGTACGGTGCACATGGGGGTCACATGTTCATGTGCAGGGGGAGAAGGGGTCGTGTGCGCATTGCATTATGGGTGCAGGCACACATGAGTGCACACACGCACACACACTTTCGGCACGCAACGAGGAAAAGGTTAGTCATCCCTGGTATGGGGTCTCCTGCTTCAGCAGGGGGTTGACTAGAAGACTTCTAAGGTCTCTTCCAGCTCTATTCTGATTGACTGAAGAGCAACTGATTAACTGTAGTTGATTTGACTTAAATGTACATGAGTTTAAATTAAGTCAGAAGTATCATGTTTTGGAGAGTCTGGCCCTAAATCAGGGGTCTCCAACCTTGGCTCCTGGAAGCCTGGCGGACTTCAACTCCCGGCTGTGGAATTCTGGGAGTTGAAGTCCACCAGGCTTCCAGGGGCCAAGGTTGGAGACCCCTGCGCCTAAATGCATATCTCAAAGTCATTTGGTTTACAAAAACATAAGAAACTCAAATGGTGGAAAATAAACTTATGAATATAACTTTGTTTAAACACTGCAGCTAAAGTAGGTTACCGATATAATAGTTGCACTCAGGGTTGAACTGTGTGCGGTCCTAGGTGCTCTCTGCGCTTGCTTGTTTTCTTGTGGATGTTTCATTATCCAACTAGGTAACATCAGCAGTGCTAAAAGGGCCACTTGTATATCAATAGAGAGCAACTCCATCCTCTTGTAGTACTGATGATGTCACGTAGTTTGGAAATAAAACATCTGCACAAAAACAATCAAGCTCACAAACCACGAAGGGCCCCACCAAGTAGACCAGGGGTAAGGAACGTTGGCTCTTTTATCACTTATGGACTTCAACTCCCAGAATTCCTGAGGGAGCCATAAAAGGTTCCCCATCCCTGGCCTACTGGTTTTTTCAGTTGTGAGGGAAATCAATTTTTGACTTGAATGGGACTGTTTAATATACAAATGTAGGACATACAAAGAATATATATAAAAATATGTCCTACATTTGTATATTAAACAGTCCCATTCAAGTCAAAAATTGATTTCCCTCACAACTGAAAAAACCAGTAGGCCAGGGATGGAGAACCTTTTATGGCTCACTCAGGAATTCTGGGAGTTGAAGTCCGTAAGTGATAAAAGAGCCAACGTTCCTTACCCCTGAAGTAGACCATTTTTAAACCATTTTTTGGACACCTGTCCTAAACTACAAAATACATTAGGTCTGCTGATAAACTATTTCAGATGTGGCTTAAAAGACAATTCTTCATGAAGTAGGTTGTGTGGTCATCCAATTTTCCTCTTAGATTTTGATGCATATCATACCACCCACCTTTCTACAAATGTCGCTCTCCAATTCAAGCAGGACACTGAACAAAAATTAGGGTTCTTCCCTCTGTTTTTGGTATGAGGTAAATAAGCATAGCAGCTAGTATATTTGCATATACTTTATTTATTTTATTTTATTTATTTATTTTGTCAAGGAATTATATGATAACAGGTATAAGTATAAACATAGTTATAGATACATGAAATGGATACATATAAGAAAAATAAAAGAAACAATAGGACAGGGACGGTAGGCACGTTGGTGCACTTATGCACGCCCCCTATAGACCTCTTAGGAAAGGGTCAATAGTAGACAGTCTAAGGTTAAAGTTTTTGGGGTTTGGGGAAGAAACCACAGAGTCAGGGAGAGTATTCCAAACCTTGACTACTCTGTTGCTGAAGTCGTATTTCCTGCAATCAAGTTTGGTGCGGTTTACCTTGAGTTTGTATCTATTGTTTGTTCTTGTATTGTTATGGTTAAAGCTGAAGTATTCATTGACAGGTAGGACATTGCAATGTATAATTTTATATAGTATACTTAGATCGAACTGAAGGCTATACTAATTGATGAAGCCAAGGAGATTGCAGCATTACTCCCTTTGACGGGAAGAATGAATGAATGATATTTATATTTTGCAATCCCACAGGACCTTTGACAATTTTACCGTATAGGAATTTACAGCCAATAAAATATGCATAGCCACAATATTGAACCAATCAAAAAACATAAATTCCCCTCCCCAATTCAGTCATTGTTCTTTTGAATGGTGTGTCAATGTGGTTTATTTCTATATGTGTATTGATGGCTGACTTTCCTGAATGACAAGCTTCCAGGAATTCTCTAGCATTTTTAACTTTAACTTGATCTAGGATGCTCATAGTTTTCCAGCTAAAATGATGGTTGAGTCTATCCCTGTGTTATGACATTAAAGAGCTTTCATTAGGTTTGCTGACTGCTAATTGGTGCTCCAATATGTGCACAACAATAGACACACACAGAGAAAAAAATATTTACACACCATTTAAGGAGACAATTAAAAAAAACTAAGAAGAAAATGGCCAGAACACATCCTCTCCAACAGCCAATACCCAGATAAGTAGGGATTAAGAGGGATTAAAAGGGAGCAAACATAGCAGAAAACAATATCCTGATCAAAGAGGAGAAAACCATACCTCAACTAATACTGGCAAGAACCATATATAAATAGGGAGCAAGGCAAGCCCCACACTGACTCACACTGATGATGATACCTAGTCAGGAAATGAAATGTCTGCAAGCAAACAAAGAAGCTCAGAAAACATCAAGGACTCCACAGTTCAACCCTGAAGTAGCGTATATTTGTTCTTTTCTATTGAGCAGCTTTTTCTGAGGGCTTGGTGACACTCCCTGTGCTGGTAGCACTCCTGATCCTGCTCTGCACCAGTGAAACTCAAAAACATTCAAATCATGAGGACTGAATCCTTTCCTTCCAAATACACCCAAACTCAATTCAAGGCTCTAGCAAATCCATTCCTGCAGCTCTCCATTCTTCTATCCCAAATATCCCCTGCCTCCGATGCCATCTTTAAAAAAAAAAGACAACTGGGAATCATAGTTCAAGTGCCCTTGAAAAAAGATGTTGATGTTTATTGGTGATGATTTAATATTGTTGAAAGGATTACTTGGCCAGCATCAGAGCTGAAGGCTGGAGGGCAATTTGCAATAATCCGCAGAAAAAGGCAGGTTTTTTTGGAGCGGGTGGTGGCAATTATAGGGCAAGACAGGGAAGAAATGGGTGTGAACTCAGACTCAGACAGGGAAGAAATGGGTGTGAACTCAGACTCAGAAGCATTCTGAGGCAAGACAGGGAAGAAATGGGTGTGAACTCAGCAAGATAGGGAAGAAATGGGTGTGAACTCAAACTCAGAAGCATTCCCAAGAAAAATGAAACTTACGAGTATTTTCTATGGCCACCTCAAGAGCAGGAATCATGTTGCAAGTCAAGACTTGAGAGCAATGCTTTTTTAGACTCAATTCCCACAAAAGGGCTGCATGAGGACCATTGTAAAAGTAAATATCGAATCAAGGAACAGATGAAGTAAAACCAGATTGATCCCTGGAAGTGCTTATAATGAAATTTAAGCTTAGATATTTCAAATCCATAATGTGGAGGCAAGAGTAATTGGAAAAGATCTTGATGCTTGGTTTAAAAAAAAAATCAAATAATTTAAATCAGCAAACAGAAGACTAGATAACTAAAGGTAGTGCTGATAATCTATGACTATTTGTTCAACGACCATTTGAAATCACAATGGAACTGAATGAATGTCCTTGGAGTTCCAGCTGTCCCAGCACTCTGCAGTTTGGGGATTTGTCAATTGATTCACATTTACAATACAATACATTTTCTCCAGGAGAATCCGTTCCCAACCTGATCCTTCTAGTTTTCTAAATATATCCATCCATTACTGTTGATCATTCTTTTCTTTCCTTCCATTTTTTCCAGCATTATAGACTTCTCCAGAGAGTTAGGTCTTTATGTCTAAATATGATGACTTGACTCTAATCATTTGTGCCTTGAAAGGGAACTTTGAATTGATTGGTTTGATAATCCATTGATTTGGGGTTTTTTGGCCATCCACAATATTCTTGGGAATCTCCTTCAAAATTAAAGTTCGAAGGTATCAATATTCATTCTACCCTTCTTCTTCCATAAAGCATCAAATGGAAAACTAGTGAAGATGTTAAAATAATGGATCATCATCATCATTAGTTCCTGTGCTATGGGGGCGCAGTGGTTAGAATGCAATATTGCAGGCTAATTCTGCTGATTGCCAACAGTTTGATCCTGACCGGTTCAAGGTAGACTCAGTCTTCCATCCTGCCTAGATTGGTTAAATGAGGACCCAGATTGTTGGGGGCAATATGCTGACTTTGTAAACTGATTAGAGAGGGTTGTAAAGCATGATGAAGTGGTATATAAGTCTAAGTGCTATTGCTGTGCAGCAAGTATTTTCCAGTGGTTTTGATAACTCGCAGCATCTTTGGACATTATCTTCCATAAGTGTTCAGTGCCAAGTTTTCTGAGGCTGGCCCCATTTCCTCTTTTCTCCAGAAGGTATCTAACATAGTGTAATTTTTGGATGCCAGTCTTTAGGCATGCATAAGATATGGCCAACACACCACATTCAACATTCATTCACAGTTCTCTATAGTTATTCAAAATCTGATCTTTGCAGTACCACTTCTTTAGTGATGTGGTTACGAGATGTGATGCAAAGGATTCTTTTCAAGCAGCATTTCTGGGAAACATTTATCCATTCAATCATCTTGGTTGTATACCTCCATGTTTCACAAGCATATATTTGCAGTTGATGTAACAACATTCTTGAAGAGTTTTATTTTTGTGGTAGTACTTATGACTGCTGTAGACCGGGCGCATATGTTGAAACATGGTGCTACCATTCCAGTGTTACTTATGGTCCTTATTTGTACCTCCATCAATAGACACAATGTTACTAAGATATAGCTTGGCTATGGACTGTTGTGTTGTAGGCATATTATCCGGAACACTTCCTATTTGCATAAATTTAGTCTTCTCAAAATTTATACTTAAACCAATCTTGTAATGGATATCTTTTGCATTTTGGAATCAACTATCAACAGTAAAGGAGCCATCAGTCAAGGAAAATATCATAGATTTGCACTTGGCAGCAGTAAAAGGCAAAACGTTTTGCCATATAGCATGGATCTTGAATTACAGTCTTTCATGTGACATTTGACATTTGGCACAGTCCAGATGTGAGAGACGTGGAAGGAAGCATTTTAAGAATATCTCAATGAGCTTATTGTAATTCTGGCTAGAACAAACAGTCTTTCCTTATGGTGCAGCTGTTTTGGAATATGGGAAAATTTGCAAAAAACGACTGAAGAGTTTAGAGGGGGTGCAGCAGTATTTGTGGGTTCAAGAATATGATTTGAAGAGTGATTAGTGAAGCAGATCTCATGACTATAATTCAGTGTTTTTCAAACTTGTCTACATTAAGGGATGTGAACTTCAATTCCCAGAATTCCCCAGCCAGCATGGGGAATGTGGATGTGACCTCACAACATCCATCTTTTAAGAAAAGAGCAGGCAAGGTGTCAACAGAGAGGGGACAGAACATGCAATATAATCATAACTCTATCCTGTTGCCCTCTTGTGGTTAATAAGTTATGGGGCTCTGAAAAGGCAGTACTGTTGACTTTAAAACTCCCCAAAATAAAATAAAAAAAATCAGGGGCATAAGATTATAGATCCCCTGTTTTCAAAATCTGCCTCTTGTTCCTATTTTCCTCTATACTTCCTATTTTCTGCTGCTTAGTCTATTACTAAGTAGTTTGTCAGCTGCTGGCTCTGTTTGAAAATAGCTTGTAGCATGTCACAAAGAATTTGGCTCCTCTTTCGGTAAGACAGCTCCTTGGGTAAGTTATGACCCAGTCAGTGTACAAGTAGCAAGTAAATGCTATTTTCATTCTGTGGCCATAAATAGATCCAGCAATCTTGTTTTTGTAGCTGTTGGAAATACTGGCTTCACCCAAACACTAAATAGTGATTAATGCAATAACTTTATTCTAGGGAGCCTCAGTGCTTTAGAAATTAACTGAAGGTTCCAGCTCCAGATTGTAAGAAAATAATTTCTTAACACTTGTTCCCTCTTCATGGTGCACAACTAATTTACAAAGTGTAGAATAACACTAAGTAGCAAGCTCATTACTATTGATTGTATAAGACCTAGTTCTGGTACACATAACAGAAGCAAGGACATGAGAAGATATCACATGGAATTTTTTTAAAAAAATGGTTATGTGTTTGTATAGATTGTTTATGGTGTTAAACTTTCTTTAAGGTTTGCCAGATGCTTACTTTGCGATGAGCAACAACTACCTTGTATTCGCAGCTGAAGAACTATGCCCAAGCAATAAAAGATGTATTCAGTAGTAAATGGATGTGTGAAAAAAATGTAGGTATGCAAATACACACCACTTATATTTAAAAAATCATTACTGTAAGTATCAAGTTGTAGCTGCTTCAAAATTTATACAAGGGTTTAAACCTAACACTCTCAGAATGGTTTCTCATCTGAACTCTCGGCTAGCGATGAGGAATGTTTTTGTAGTTGTTGAAAATTCAGTACTTAATTGTATAAAAGAAACACACAAGTGACTAATATAAGAAGTTCTCATACATAGTAGAGGTGGATGCATATGGACCACCAGTGACAGATAAAGGATGGGTTTTTTTTTTTTTTTGATAGAGCTTGATTTTTCTCTTTCTAACTGTGGCACAAAGATATAACCATTAAAATGAAAATGCTGTGTGATATATCTGATGTCACCACAGCAGTGGAATTCTACTGGTTCAGCCCGGTTCTATAGAACCGGTAGTTCTGAAGAGCAGCAGACACCGAACCAGTTTGCTACAATGACCTTTTGGTCGTCTGTTTGGCCCATCTGCCTGCCCAGGCACTTGGCTGTCCTTTATTTCCTGCTTTTTCAACCTCTGCTGCTTTGTGCGGAAAGAAGAGGATTTTCAAATGCTGCATACCCATGCGCAGTGCTTGTCAGCTGTCCAGGCAGCACAGCTGATGTTTTTTTGCAAATGCTTTACATGTGCACACAGAATGCACTCTCACCGAACCAGTAGTAACACCAGTGCATCTTATACAGCCGTTAGCAATGGGCTTGCTGTTTAGTGTTATAGCATAGTGAATGTTATAGGATGTTTTAATATTGTTATGGGCAATATGACATGTTTTGACCAGCAGATCACGTATTTCAAGTGGAGTAGGAAATTATAATCCTACGCAGAAAAGAATTGGAGTCTTTTTTTTTTTTTAAAAAAAGGAATTAGTTATCAAAGATTCTTTAAAAAAAACATGAATAACTCTGGTCCTTAAGGAACTTTTCCTGCAAATTTCAGGTAGTCCTGAATTTAGAAGCCCAACTGAGCCCAAAATTTATGCTGTTAAGTGGGAAATTTGTTAAGTGAGTTTTGTCCCATTTTACGGCTTTTCTCGTCACATTTGTTAGTGAATCACTGCAGTTCTTAAATTAATAACATGGCTGTTAAGTGAACTTGGTTTCCTCATTGACTTTGCTTGTCAAAAGGGGATCATGACTCTGGGAAGTGTAACCATCATAAATGTGAGTCAGTTGTCAAGCATCCAGATGTAAATCGCATGACCAAGGGCATGCTACAATGGTGAAAAATGGTCATGTCACTTTTTTCAGTGTCATTGTAACTCAGAACTCAATGAACTATTGTAAGTTGAGGACCTCCTGTACTTGTCAAAACCTTTTTCCTTCGGAAAAAGAGAGAAAAAAAGTGCTTCCACTGAGGACAGGTTTCAACAATGTATTCCAGAGATTGCAGAATTGCTGTAAAAGCAATTCCGAATTCATCATTAGCAGAAATGTTTTAAATTCTCACCCACCTTATGAGCCGTGACTTTCTCCCAACAATGCAACAGCTAAAGACTGGCAAATAAATGACAGGCTTGCCTATGTACCACACGGAAGACTGCATTGCATTTCGCAGAAAGAATGTTCCTGGGCAACTTCCTCATATGCATTTATTTGTTTAATCATTAGATAGTCTGAGTCTTTAGCTGGTTTAATGTAGAAAAAGTACAGAGATGGCCTTGAAAAGGGGATTCAATCGCTTTTACCTAAACACTAGCTCAGCCTCAAAGGAGAGCAAGAAATGAGAAAAAAAACCCTCAAGATTTTCCCATCTTGATTTGCTCTGATATAAATGTGGGGGGAAGAAAATATATTTTTCTGTTGAAACCTTCTGAGATACTCAGATGGTTGTTTAATCTATCACCCCATGAAATCACCTTGTTGCAGTTAATTCCCTTCTTGAGTGCTCTTAATTTTGATGATATAGACCAAGGCTTTTCGGAGATCTCCAAAAATATGTGACAAATGTGACAAATTGTATATCAATTACAAAAATGAGTTCTTTTGGCTTCTGACTTCTTTCTTTTTTTGTGCCACCAAGTGTTTTAACAATTGTTTAAATTATCAGGCACAAGCTGCTGATCCAGCAACTTGTTTTCAGTTAAGATAATGGATGTAGTGCATCACAGCTTAGCTGCTGCCCTACCAGAAACTCCAATAGTTGAACCCACCCACCTACCCACCTATCCTCCTTTCTTTGAGCCAGAGACATTGAGAAATTATTTCCCTGACTTCTTCTTTGATAAGCAGCCAAATATAGCTACTAAAGGTAGTTCTCAACTTACAACCACAATTGAGCCAAAGTTTCCAAGACAGTTGAGTGACTTTTGCCCCATTTTTTACCATTTTTTACCACGGTTGTTAAAGGAATCACTGCAGTTGTTAAGTGAATCATGCAATCATTAAGTGAAACTGGCTTGCTGGGAAGGTTACAATGGTGGTCACATGACCCTGGGATACTACAACTCTCATAAATTTATATATCCCAGTGGCCAGATGCCTGAATTTTGACCATGTGGACCATGGTCAAAGTTGTAAATGTAAAAATTGGTCATAAGCAGTGGTAGGATTCAAGTAATTTAAGTTCGCCCAGGGTCAGATTGGCTGTCATGGGAGGAGTGGCCCAGCCCCGTCCTCTAGTTTTGCCGCACCTGCAGGACGAGCCTCCCATGATGGCCAACCTGATCCTGGGCGAGCCAGTTGTTAAATTACTCCTCCCCACCACTATCAAAATGGATCCAAGGCGCTGTACTGTAATAGAGAAATGGAAAATGAAGTGGCGGCACAAGGGAAGGAAGAACAGGGAGAATAAAGAAGGAAAGTGGCCTTCTCCTTCCCTCGCACCGGCCATTCCATTGCTTGTTTCTCCATTGAAGTGCAATGCAGTGCCCAGGATCCACTTTGATGGTGTGTGTGTGTGTGTGTGTGTGGTAATTTCACAACCAGTCCACTTGAACTGGCGCGAACTGGCTAAATCTCACCACTGGTCATAAGTCACTTTTTTCAGTGTTCTTTCAACTTCGAATGATCACTAAGCTAATGGTTGCAAGTCAAGGTCTACCTGTATTGCATCTCTCACCTGAAACACTTTGAACTGTTTTGCATTGTTTATTAGATAAAAAGGAAAGAACTCTTCAGCAAGGAAAAAAAAATTAAAGAAAACAAATGACAAATATGTAAATACCTCCCCCTCCACAACATTCTGTACTCCTGCTTGGTAAAGCCACACATCTCTGAATTTAATTAAAATAGAAAAGCACAGAAATATTGCTATAAGTTGCAGAAGGTTTTGATTGTGTGTTTTTCCTGAATAAAATTCTCATCCCTCCCCAAATGAGAATGTCAGATGGTCTTACTGTAGATGGATAAAGCAAGTAAGGAAGCAGACCTTGGAGAAAGGTCAAAGATTTATTTGCAATCCAAATCACATTGCCATCTTCGGTGGGAAGTGCACATGTACTAAATCAAAATATTTCACGGGTTTCCCCATTTTCTCTGGATAGATAGAACTGAACTCATCTAATAAACCAGAAATATGGGAGGTCACAAAAGTAATTACTCCTAAAGGCAAGTAATCATATTCTATTTTGGTACTGACAATTGTTTACTGAGGGAACTCGTGTTTGTTTAAACATGCTGTTTTCTACTGATCGTTAAACTCTGGCGCTAAGTGGCTTTCGCAATAAACAAGCTTCACCCTCCAGTTGGATTTTGGGAGTCTGTTTTTGTTTCTTACACAAGTAGCCCTCCACTTACAACCAGTCTCTTAGCAACAATTTGATGTTATGATGGACACCCCCCCCCCAAAATACTTTCAATCTAGTTCCAAAGTTTTCATGGCTGCCCCCTCTTATAATAAATCCCATGATCTATGTTTTTGCCCCCCAAAACCCCAGTGTTTTAGATTTTGGCAAAAAAATTGCCCATATTAAACAGTAGGGTCACTTAACAACCGTGGTGTTTGTTTAATGACTGCTGCGCAAAAGTTGTAAAATTGGGTCAGTCATTGGGTGACTGCTTCAGGACCCTCATGATTTACAATCGTAATGATAAGTACTGCCTGTGATTGAAGGAGAAGAGGCCTAGAACAGCTATGCTAAAGCATAGGAGTGAAAGAACAGAAAAAAACCCAATCACTAACAGGGTAAATCACTGATATGTATACCTATTATTTTGGACTGTGAAGGTGGAAGATGATTTTATGCTTTCAGGCAACCTGACCATTTCATTTCTCTTTCTCAGTGGATTTTTTTTATTTTTTGCTGATACTATCTTCACTGTGTTTTAATTATTATTTATTAAACTAGAATTATGTAAAGTTTGCTTTTCTTCTCACCCCACTTAAAAGAAATGCAGTTGACCATAGAACCTTACAACATGATCAACCAACTGCAACAGCAAAAGGAGACGAAAGTCTGATGTTACACATTTCTCTCTTTTTAACCTACATGTATTGACGGCTGGAAGCCACTTATGGACTTTTTGTGTAAAAATTAAAAAAAAGAACTTGTGCTTTATGGTTTTGATGATTAGACAAGATGGATCAGAATGAAAAGTAATGCAATGTAACTTTAGATAGAGAGATTGAAATGGACTTAAAACTGATGTAAAAGACAATTGGAAGCCGCTTCCTTATATTTTATATTCTTATATCTTTTTTCTTTTTCTTCAACTTTTCTTCTTTTCTTACACTTTTTCTTTTGTTTCTTGTTTTTTTTTCTTTACTTTATATTAGTTTGCATCAGTTTTTCTTATTTAAAACTTTAATGAAAATTATATACAAAACAATTCTTTCTTTTGGTGCAAATAAAGTAGCAAATGAGCTTTAACTCAGAGCTAATTTGTTCTCCAAACAAACAGATTGTGAATTGTAGCTAATACAACACAAATAGTGGTATTAATCCATTACAGGTTTGACAATAGTTCATTTAGTGACTGTTCAGGCTTACAATGGCATTGAAAACAATGACTGATGACCATTTTTCCCAGTTAGGATATTTGAAGCACCCCCATGATCGTGTGATCAAAATTCAGATGCTTGGCAACTGGTTCATACTTATAACCGTTGCTCTGTCCCAAGGTCATGTGATCACCTTTTGCAACCTTCTGACAAGCAAAGTCAATAGGGAATCCAGATTCACCTAACAACCATGGTACTAGCTTAACAACTGCAATGATTCACTTAACAACTGTGGTAAGAAAGGTCGTATATGGGGCAAAACTCATTTAACAAATGTCTCACTTAACAACATAAATTTGGGGGTTAATTGTGATTGTAAGTTGAAGAAAACCTGTAGAAGCTTGTATCATCCACAAATCTGTTTATAACTTCATAGTAACTCGAATATGGCAAAAGAATTTCCCTGCTGAAGTGCTAAGTGAGTTTTGCCCCATTTTACGACTCTTCTTGCCACATTTGTAAAGTGAATCACTGCAGCTGTCAAATTAGTAACACAATTGTTAAGTGAATCTGGTTTCCTCATTGACTTTGCTTGTCAGAAGGTCAAAAAAGGTGATCATGTAACCGTGGGACACTGCAACCGTCATAAATATAAGCCAAGGATCCAAATTGGGGATGCCACAATGGTTGTGTGAAAAATGGTCATAAGTCACTTTTTTCAGTGATATTGTAACTTTGAACTGCCACTAAGGGAACTATTGTAATTCGAGGACTACCTATATATATCATCTTCCCCGACTAGTGTCTTCCAATGATTTTGAATCACAGCCTATTGAACATCCATTACACATCAACATAGTTCAGATTTTTTGCTTTGGGAATGCTCCCTTTCATGATATAAACCTGAGTGATCTCTAGATCATTAAAGCTGTTCTTGATGCTTATGCTATGATTTTCGGATCGTCATACTGTAGTTATTTGCAGGTGTGTTTCCTGTGCAGCACTAACCCTGGGACCTTCTCTGATATGTCTTTTTTGATGCTCGTGAAAACCCATTTGTTCATCCAGATCCTCCCTACTTCAATGCCTTCTACACATTCAAGTTTACTCTTCCATCCACATTTTTCATATTCATACTGTGCATATGATTTACATCAGATGGCTTAATTTGGTATTATAATATAATGTAAGTTAATATAGGAAAGCAATACAAAAACATATTAAATTAAAATGTGGATGCAAAATTTTGAAAACCTGGAGCAGAAAAATTGGGGAAGAGAAGGTGACAGAGAAGGTTGACTTATAGGTTGATGACTACCTGGATATGTACTGATTCTGTGCAAAGGACTAGGACTTAGGGTTCAAGATGCATTTGGCTCTGAGGCTGCTGATTACCTCTTCATGAATCGAGTGAATACTTGGGGTTATGCCAGCGGCATCTGATCTCAGTCACAAGTAATACCCTGAGTTCCTAGGCACATTGAAAATATAGAACATTTTTAGACAAACTAGCAGATGGATCAGAAAAAGCTGGAAAATACAGGTCTAAATAGAAGCTGTTTTTTTTTTTTTCTGCTGCAGCCAATTCCAATAGTTAGGGTTGGATTACAAAGCTGACAATTCTCCCCCCTTTTTTTCCCCTGATTTCTTCCTAACCTTGGAAAGGGTTGAATTTAAAAACAAGGCCTTCTTTGTTTCTTTCGTTTTCCCTGCAAATTTCAGATCATATTGCTTGTGGTTGCAAGGCTGGAATGTTAGAGTCCAGTGTTTTCTTTTAATCCAGAAAGTAGCTGATGCTTCCCAGTGAATTAAGGATAATTAGTAGAACTATGTGATGGCAAAGCGAGGGCTGGCATTCCTTATGAACTTGCTGAAATGCCAGCTTCGCCCAACATCACTAACTGTGGGGAGCAGGGAGAAATCATCACCAGGTGCGATACCAGATTTACATGGTAGAGAGGAGGAAGGCTGAAGTCCTTCTTCAGCTACCAGTCTTGATCTTTCCTCCTAAATAAGTGGCAAGGCTTATACAAGTAGTCCTTGACTTAAAACAGTTCATTTAGTGACTGTTCAAAGTTACAACAGCACTAAAAAAAATAGAGATCATTTTTTGCACTTTATAACCATTGTTGCATCCCCATGGTCACATGATCAAAATTCAGACCCTTGGAAACGGATATTTATGACGATTGCAGTAACCCTGGTATCATGTGATCATCTTTTGCTGCCTTCTGACAAGCAAGGGCAGTGGGGAAACCAGAATCACTCAACAACCATGTTACTAACTTAATAACGGCAGTGATTCACCTAACAACTTTGGCAAGAAAGGTCATAAACTGGGGCAAAACTCACTTAGCAACTGTCTCGCTTAGCGACATAAATTTTGGGCATGATGGTGGTCGTAAGTCAAGGATTATCTCTGTACTGCAGAAAGGAGTTGGGCACAATCCAAGCCACCTTTAGTGATTGGTGGTTGAATTTCAGCATTCTTCTAAATCTCCAGCAATATTATGTGTTGGGATGATACCCGTCTGCTCTAGTTTGATCCATATTTCTTTCTAATTTTGTGACAGAGTTTAACAATCAAGCTAATGAAACCCCCTCCTTCCAAAAGCAGCAGAGATTAATATCTTTTGGCTCCCCTCTGGTGCTCATTCAGATTTGTGAAGCTCAGATGCAGCTACTAGATAAATATTGATCAGCCATAGTTTGGGGAGAGTGTAAGAGGGGTTTGGTCTAGTGGTTAAGGTACTAAATACCAGGAGAACATGAGTTCTAGTTCTGCCTTAGCCATGAAAGCCAGCTGGATGACCTTGGGTCAGTCCTTGTCTCTAAGGCCAACCCACCTCGTACAGTGGTTGTTGTGGGGAAAATAGGGGGAAGGTATGTTGGATATCTTTGCCACCCTAAGTTATTTGTGAAAATAATAAAGGTGGGTTATGAATAAAAAATAAAATAAATCTTGAGGTTCTCCTGGGTTTTTCAGGTCTTGTTCTTAGGCAGTATCCCCTCTATAGCTCAATAGGCTAACATTGATTGAAAATGAAGTTCTATTCTGTTCCTCCTGATAGCTATATTCCAGATATGCTTATTCAGAGGCTGGTGTTCTTGCATTTTATAGGAACTCACTTTATTCTGAGGGCAGAAAAGCCCTGGAAAATGGAAAGAATTTACCCTGTAGGATATAAATTTGCTTAGCGACAGATAAGGTCAGGGCATTCTAAGACATGTATATACAGTAATTATTTGGGGTTTTTTTTTTATGTTGCCAGAAATGCCTTCATGCTTTGTGCTACACCAGAGTAGCATAACTACCTCTAGACATCTGTCCAGAAATAATGCCTTTCATAGTGACTCAGTCTCACATTTCCTTTACCCACATGCTTAAAAAAATTGCATTGTTCTGCTTTTTTATTATTATGATATGCTTAGTGGATAGAAAAAAGATTAAAATGTGATGATATGATATAGACAGGTTACAAATAAATCATAGTGCCTTTGGTAATTTTCTTAAAGTACTTCATGAACAAAGCATTTTGACTCTACAATATAAACCTTGTCTGGAAGCATCCCAAAACAGATGAAAAATATGTAAAGCTACTGGAAAAAGAGAAGAAGGTTAATATGACAAGAAGAGTACCAAAAATTTTATACAACTTGTAAACTTGATGGTCCATACTACAAAAAAACTGTAATGTAAATTGCTGGCTGTTGTAAAATAAAATTAATTAAACATCTACATAAAAGAGGAGAAAATCAGTACTTGAAAATAAAACAGAGAAATAAAACCTAGAAGTATTAGATTTTGCCTTCTATTTTTCTACACAATTGTATTACTAAAGAGCAGAGTCTAAATTCCAATTAACATTAGTATATAGAGTAGCATACAGTAATAAATAGGACAATAAACCATCAGTTATAAATATAACACTAATACATAGATTGCATAATAGAAAAATGGAAACATTATCTAAACTGTTTTAATAGTATTTTAAAAGCTATAATGAAACCATATCATTATTTTGTAAGACTTACTAGATGAATTTAAGTATTCAACTAGCGAATTGTATTTAGTTTTTATGACAACCATGTAACAACCAAAATTGTAAATTAACACATGAACTAAATTACAATTAAGAAACAACATTCATAAAACATTTAAAATTTTAAAATATAGATAGTTGCTAAATGAAGACTACCTGTTATTTAAGCAAGGTAACCAGAGGAAATATTATGACTACAGTTGATATCCAATAGATGGGACATGTTTTAAATATTATTATTTTAATAGAATTTACATTCACTCTTCTTTTAAATCCCTCCATGCATACCTAGAGAATGCCCCAATATGAGAACAAATTTGTTGGTAAGCCATTAGAAAAATAATCTATTATAGTGGCAAATCCTTTTCTGTCAGATGAAATATTTCTACCTGAACAGTAGTAGCTGTATTAAGTATCTGTATTAATGTTAACTGGAAAAATACTTGGATTCATTTTCATGTCCCTCCAATTGCACCATGCACCAGTAACCATTTTAACATACCCTCACAACATGGTCAAACAAATGGCCACTTCAAATCTCAACAAATAAATGCTCTGTCTTACATAATGGCAAAAAAAATCAGAAAATAAAATACAAGCTGAATAGTCAAGACCTTGTTGATGATCCAAGCTCTGTAAAGGACCTTGGAATACTCATCTCTAATTATCTAAGTGCTAGAGCCCACTGTAACTACATAGCCAAAAAGGCATTAAAAGTTGTTAACCTAATCCTATGTAGCTTTTTCTCTGGTAATATCACACTAATTAGAGCATACAAAACATTTGCTAGACCAATACTCAAATACAGCTCATCAATCTGGAACCCACATTACATATCTGATATTAGCACAGTTGAGAAAGTCCAGAAATATTTCACAAGAAGAGTTCTCCACTCCTCTACTCATTACCCTTATGCCACCAGACTTGAAAACCTTGAATTACGCCGTCTTCGGTTTGATCTAAATAGGGTATATAAAATAATACATTACCTGTCAATTAATACTTCAGCTTCAACCATAAAACACAAGAGCACACAATAGATACAAACTCAAGGTAAACCGCACCAAACTTGATTGCAGGAAATACTTCAGCAACAGAGTGGTCAATGTCTGGAATACTCTACCTGACTCTGTGGTTTCTTCCCCAAACCCCAAAAACTTTAACCTTAGACTGTCTACTATTGAACTCACCCCCTTTCCTAACAGGCCTGTAGGGGGTATGCATAAGCGCACCAACGTACCTACTGTCCCTATCCTATTGTTTCTTTTATTTTTCTTATATGTACCCATTTCATGTATTCATAACTATATATATACTTATACCTATTATCTTGTAAGCGATTGACAAATCAAAATAAATAAAAAATGAAAAAAACATTGTCAACTCAACTCCAGCCCAAAGCCAAAGCAGCTTAAAATTGTCTTTAGCTGCTTGAATCTACACTTGTATCTTCCTCCAAGACAGTTTTTGCAAGGGAGAAAAACTTGTTTCCATTGTATATATTGTGGTTGAGGATGCATCCAGGGACTTGAATTTCCCCTTTTTCATTTCTTTTCTTTAGGTTGCTATGCATCAGTGGATGTTGTGGAGACCAATTGGCGATTGTTTTTTCCCCATTCATAGATGGGGAAAGGAATGAAACATGGGAATCTATTAATCATCTTCTTTCTTTTGTCCCAAATGAAAACAAAACACCAAACTCTCTCACCAACCTTGCTACTATGGTGGCAGACTAGGTCTAAGTAGTGATGGCACCATAATTTATGCCAGCAAACTCTTTTTGCAGCTCACAGACTAAGTGAGAGCATTTCAGTGTGGCTCTGCAGCTCTTTTTGTTAGCCAACACAGTCTAAAGCAAGTTCAGATAACTGACATCCCTCTACACATTTTACCATTTCCAAAATACCTTCTGATATTTGTACAGTTTGGACAGATGGAGGTTATAATCAAAAACATTTGAAAGCCCAAGATTCCATCTTTGGGGAACATTATGTCCATTTTTACATATTGTAGTTTCCAGTTTTGCTTGAGATCATTTGTCTGTTAGACTCATAAACACAGTTTCTCATCCCTCTTTCCATAGAGTGCATTTAGATTAGTGTTTTGACATGCATTTTAAACAAAGCTTGTGCAGAACCCAACTTTTAAGAATTATTCAATTGCAGTTCTAGTTATTCAGCAAAATGCATAAATGCCCTACCGTGACCTATTTGATATTACCCTAGACATCTCTGTACATTATGGGCACATCTACAAATCTCTTGATGGTTGGTTTGAGGATACTGTAGTTGGTTAATAGTTCTTACAAGATGCAGCTGTCTTCTCATCCCCAACATATGGCCAGCTGATTTTGGATTTTTCTAAACTCAGGGTTCAGTGGAGTATTCACAGTCTTCCCCACACAAATATTTCTACAATTATGTGGTGTTTTGGCAGGATTAGAACTCACAATCTCCTGGTTTCTAGTCAGGTGGCTTAACCATTACAGCAAAGTTGCTCTCTAACTAGCCTGCAGTAAATACAGTACAGCCTGGCAGTTTCAGGAGAAAAATGTATGCTTGCATAGTTTGAGCTTCCTTGCCATATCAGTGGCTTTGAATTTCTGTGGGAACAGCTTATTTTACAGAAGGCAACATAGTTGAAAGCTGTGAAACACATCAAGGATTGTTTGTTAATCTCAAGTTGTAGTTTAAATGAGGTAAAAATAAACAATTTTGTTCTATGTTGAGAGGTCCTGTGTATTTTCTAATCCATGTTACTAAGTATATTGTGAAATTACAAAATGGTTGCTGCTCTAAGATCTGGAGACAAGAATGTACTGAAAGAATATGCGAGGGACTACAACTGTCCTGTTTGTCAGCACACAACATAATTTAATAGTATAAAGCTATTAGCTACAGTGCAATCCTATGCATATTTACAATTTTGCAGACTTGCAGTTTCATCATAATGCTAGTTTTACCTGTCAAAAAACAGACAAGCCAGTATACAGAACTAGAGAAAGGAATATTTTTCTTCTTTGCTTGTTCTATATAAGTACATTCTAAAACATTGGTAATATTTGTATTTACAGCTCTGAGTGCACTTATGCAGATTGCCATGCATAGGTGCAAGGGGTGTGCATAAGTGCACTATCGTGCCTCCCGTCCCTGTCCTATTGTCCCCATTTATCCGTACCTATTTCCTGTATTCTTACTCATATTTATACTTATATGTATTATCTTGTAAGCTATTGACAAATCAAATAAATAAAAACTAAATATATCCTTAGCAAAATCATATGTGTAATGCTGCCTTAAGTATATTGTCAAACGGACATTAAACTAAAATGTAAGTGGTTCGTTTGTGACTGAGGGCTGTAATTTAGATATAGGCGTTACTGTTCCTTTTAGGTTCAGAGGGTTAAGGTTGCTCAAACCCATATAATTGAGTGAATTCAATCAGTCGTGCATTAGTGCGTTGTATAAACCCCAAGCCTTGTATTGTTGGCCTTTCAGGTTTTCAGCAAACAGCATCTTTTATTTTGTTTCATTTCATTTCAGACAATGCACTTTAAGGAGGAAAGGTGGGGAAATAAATGCCATTATCTTCTTAAGTTTTTTTTTTTTTTTTTTAAACTGTTTCACTGAACTCATTCTGAGGGAAGAGATTGCCTTGCGATAGACTTGCCCGCTTTATTTCTCTGCTCCGTGATGCCTGCTGGGAATTGTGGTCTTTCTTTTTGCCAAGGACCGGTTTTTCTTACAGACGGGGAATTCAGCCTTCAGTTCCCAAGGTTCTCCGCGAGGAGCTGGCGGCGTCTAGTTCTGTTTCCCGGATGTCGCTTTCGCCGGAAGAGAAGCGAGTTTCTGTGGGGGCCGGCCATCTTGTGTGGGCAGCAAAGAAGCACGTAGGGGGTGGGCCGGGGCCTGGGCAGCATCGGAGGAGGATCCCACCCAAAGGGGTCCATCATGCCCGGACACCTGCAGGAAGGCTTCGGTTGCGTCGTCACCAACCGCTTTGACCAGCTCTTGGACGACGAATCCGACCCCTTCGAGGTGATCCAAGCGGCCGAGAGCCGCAAGAAAGAGAGCACCAGTGGGGGCGGCGGCGGTGGCCACCAAGGCAGCCGCGGTGGCGGAGGCGGGCAGGCGGCCCAGTCTAATTCATCTTCAGGCGGCGGTTCGGGCCAGGTCGGTTCCGGCGGAGGGAGCGGCAGCGCGGCCAAGCAGTTGCGCAGGGAATCTCAGAAGGAGCGCAAGAATCCTTTGCCGCCCTTCGCCTCCTCGATTGGGCCTGGAGGCGCCGGGGACCGGAGAGAGGATGGAGGCGGGCAACCTGGCTCCGCGCCTCTCAGGAAGGAAGGTGAGTGGCGGGGAAGCGACGGCGGTGGGAGACGAACAGGGCTTCCCACAAGGTCAGTTTTTATCGGGGCGGACGGAGAGAAAGCAGCCGAGCCTACCCGCCCCCCCTGTCAGCGGCTATGGCCCCCCCAACTCAATTCCACCGAGCACGTGGTGCCGGAGCGGGACCCCCTCCCCTCTTTTTCCCGCTTGTCTGGCTCGAAGGCAGCCTTCCAGAAGGAGCGGGAGCCCTGCCCGTCTTCCTCACGTGGAGGGCATGGCGGGGCTGCTTTGCCTTGTCTACTCCGAGCTCCACCCTGTCCAGAATGGGGCTCCTTCTCGTGTTGACCGGGCCGTCGTGGGAAAGCGCGCCTGGTGCAGTCGAGCCGAGCTCGTGAGGCGAACCTTTCTCGTTTTCTTCCCGCGGGGAGGGCGGGGGGTGGGGAGAAGAGGCGAATGGTTTGCAGAAGCGTTTCTGAAAGGCGGCCGAGCGCTGACCTGAGGTCGGGTTTTTCTCCTCGCGGGAGGGGGGGGGAGTGGGATGGACCAGGCAAGGCCTGCAAAGGCGAGAGAGAGTTTTTTTTTGTTTTGTTTTTGGGGTGGGGGGGAGGCTCGAAGGGAAAGGGAAACTTTCTTATCTTGAAATACTCGAGAAAAACCGGAGGGCGATTCTGGCCTTGGCAAAGTGTAGCAATCCTTGCCGGTTTGCCCGCGGCAGAAGCAGCAGCCCGCTTGGACCACGCGGGGATTTGAGAGGGACAGAGTTGAGTCCATTCGTACCTGGGCCACGTGCATATCCCGCGTGTTGCTGGGGCTGGTCTTTTGCCTTCGCTTGACTGCTGCCCGCCTACTTAAGGGCTGAACGAATAAGACAAAATGGCACTGTGGAGGTGAAATGACTGACTGCCTTGGATTCTGGACTGTAACTTCTTAAAGAAAAAAAAAAAGATTTTCCACGTTGGTGGGGGGGTTTTCCCCTTCCCGTGAAAGCTGATCCAAATAGGTTTTGAATCCTGTTTAGGGTTTTTTTTTTCCCCTTAATTGTTCTATTTGAGTGTATCCCTAGAATTGGGGCATATTTTTAAGGTGAAAGGCAGGATTCATGAACCATTGTTTAAACATTTTGCAACTGTGTAAATAAAATAAAGTGGGCTAAAAGTGTTAAACTTCACTATGCTTTTAATTGAATAAAATACTTATTTAAAGGAAATAAAAGGTTCTCTTTGTGGATATTGATTAAATAGTGCTAATGGTATGATTTTAGCCTTATTTTCTATCAACTTGAACAGGAGACTGAAAGCATGGTAATATTTTTAATGACACCCTGCTATGCCATGTAATAGTGGGAAGAAAATGTATATGTAACTTGATTGCTTTAAATCTACCTGGATTACAAAAATGTTTTTGCTTATATGTTAAATAATCTTAAATATTATTTAATAGTTATCAGTCAAGTGTCCTGTATAATGAGCACAATTCTCATTACCAGTCAACCAGCATTGGTTCTTGCAGAAAAGAAAGTTAAATTAGTACAGACAATAGGAGTAGGAGGTGATTATGGGATTAGTAATTGAAATAGATTGTTCTTAAATTTATTTAAACTTTTGTATATTCCAGATAAATATTTAAATATTCAAATAGTAAAAATGCTCTTCTTGAATAAGATGGTTATTAAAATATTAAACCAAGATTTGTGATGTTTTAAACTTTAATCTGGGTATTGATGTTTTTTCAATGCTTATAGAAATTGTCAGAAGCAATTTTTGTTGTAGTTCTCAGTATTTGAATATGAAATTGGGGGCTACTAAGTACAATTACAAAATGCTTAGTTTTCAGCATACCTTTACTGCCATCTACTATCTGTCAGGAGTTTTGCAAACCTGTATTGGATAGCTTTAAATTCTACCGCTTGAAAATTTTCATGAGTAACACACTTAATTTAGAAAAGTTAGGTCGAAAACTTTTTGCAACAATATGGCAGTTCAACATTAGTAGTTGCCTTGATTCAACCTTGCTTTGTAATTTGAAGAAATAAAATTATATTGTGTTTTATCTAGATTTTTATGCAAACTCCATACACTTATGGAGATGTCTAGTTTTGGAGAATTTCAGGTCAGTTTATCTACATAAACTTCTGAGGAATTTTTTGATACAGAAGTGATCTGCTTGAATCCCACTTGCTTTTAAAAGTTTGGATTATAACATGTTCTTTCAAAGCTATTTTCACATGTAAGAATTATAGAAATCCATTTTATAGCAATTCATTTTTACTTTGACATAACTATAGTAAAAGGATTGTTACAAAAGCTTTTATTAGATAAAATTATATATAATGAGGACAATCCTTGTGCATTTGAGTGAAAAGGAAATAGCACCTAAATAATTTCAGAAAAGATTTTTTAATAGAAGTTTTTAACCTTTGTATAAATCTTGTGGGCATCTCTTCAAATAGTAGAGAAGGCAAAGGAGAGGCTTGAATTCTATGGTAACTTGGTAGAATAAGTGCCAATGGCTGCAGGGAAGAAAACAAATCACCTTACTTTTATAATGAGTTGTAAATTCCCCTTGATGAATATTATTGTATTTAAGGTTAGATACTTTGTGTATATTTCAGTAGTATGAAAATTACAGCATAATTTCTAGGCATTGTGGAAAAGATACTAATGGTAATACTACTTGTAATAAAGTAAGTAGGTTCTGCTTACAAACATCAAATCCAGCCAATTTAATATAGGTTCAATAACCTTACATGGCTTGGTAAAAATTCAGTAATGATTGTTCATTCAACAAGCTATTCTAATTGAATCAATGCAGTTATAATCTAGGCACTTGAAACTTCATTTATATGAAGTTTATTTCACCTGTGTATTTTTTATTCAGTGATTGGGATTGTTAACATTATTGAAGGAGATTGGTGTATATCACAGATTTTGAGGTAGCTATTACATATGTGCATTATGCAATTATGAATGTCTAATAGCTGTTCTTCATTAAATGTAAAATGTGCTCAGTTGAGCTGCATGCAAATGATTTCATCCAATAGAATTTCTTTATATTACTAGCAGATATGCAATATATGTAACACCACTAATAATAGCAAAGTCAAAAAATACTTTTGCTTTTATTTTGAACAACAGTTGCAGCAGTAAAAGTTATTGGCTTGGATCCAGGCTAAATGGCATTTTAATCCAACTGAGATGATACATAAGTTATGTTTAAAACATAGGAAGTAAAGCAAAAGGGCATAATCGTTCTTCAGAAAGCTATTATGCCTTGGCAAGAACAACTAAAAAATGCTTTCCAATTTCTGTGGATTCAAAGTGACAAGAGAAAAGTAAACTTGACCTGATTAAAAAGTGAGAGGAAAGCCAAGGAATATGTTCCCATGTAATCGTTTCTGGATAGGTGTGAAGTTCAGTGTCAAGTATTCACCCATGCCTTTGAATGAGAGAGAATAATATGTCGCTTCAGGACTTGGCTTGGTCTGAAATGCACTCTCACCATATCAAAAGATATAGTTATTGGTGATAACCTGTTGTGGGATTCTTGGACATTTCTCTTTAAACAAATTCTGTTCCAGCTGTGCCTGTGAGTATTAGGTATGGCTAATAGTTTTGATAAGCAATATTTTACTGAGAATCCTTGTTCTCCTTCCAGCAACTTAGAATTGTTTATATCGTGATAAATATGACAGTTTTAGAACTCATTGGTTTAGCATTGAGCAGAATTTTTGAACCCAATTCATAATATATGAGTGGATTTATAGCCCATTTTTTTTGCCAATGATAACAATATTATTTGAAACCACCATTGTTCTCAGGATGACGAAAAGCCAACTTTTAATATAAAAATCATTTGTTTCTTTGTTTGAATGAGACTTTGGCACCGTTAGTTAGCCAGTTGGTTTCAAGCAGTGTGGCGGAATTATTGTGCAGGAATTGTTGGCATTGTGACAGCTTCCAGGCAGAGAATAGAGTATATTGCATATTGAGACCTAGTACTTTCAGTTGCAGAAACATTCCATGTTAGGAGGGGATTAGTATAGCGGATTAGTGCATTACTACAGAGATAATAATTTCTGTAAAGTCATATTTCCAGCTTCCTTATCACTCTAGGTGAACATTTACTTTATTATAACAAACTTGTTAAGTATTCGAGCATAATAAGAAAAATGGTGGCTCTTCCATTTCCCAATTGCAACTGATTCACCACATTCTATAAAGGTTTTGAAATATTACCTTTGTTGTCAGAGTACAACATGTGTACAGTGAGATTGGCTGAGCCTTCCTTCGTGCACCCCCCCCAAAAAAAAAAACCATAACAGAAATTATTGATCTGATTAACTTAATTAAATTTCACTTTTTTCTTAAAAGAGAAAATGTTCTGGAATGGCTCAGATATTAGACTGATCTTCTATCTCAAAATAAATGTTTTGCAAACTATATGCAAGACTGCACTTAGGGAAACAAGTAACTTGATTATTTCACCAAAGAATACTGGCTGTGAATTTTATTTAATGGAGGAAGGAGAATGAATATTTTAATAATTATTGTTTCAGATGTGCATGAGCTTAATTTTAGCTTTTCCAGTTTGTAGTTTGAAGGATTACAAATACTTGTAGAGCTAGTTTGACCACAATTCCTATAAGACAATAACTGTATGAACTGCTAGAAAAAGCAGCCATACAATACAGTCTTCTATCAGTAGAAGATTATTGTTTATTACATATTGATAATACCTAAGTTTTAAAGAATATCAGTTGCTTAGTGGAGATCAGTAAATAATTTACTGATGCAGATTCCCTTCTATTTTAGGGATAAGACGAATTGGCAGAAGGCCTGATCAGCAACAGCCTCAGGGAGAGGGCAAGCCTATTGAGAGGAGGCAGGAGAGACGGCCTCCTCGTGAACGACGATTTGATAAACCTGCCGAAGAAAAGGGTGAAGGAGGAGAATTTTCTGTTGATAAGTAAGGACTGTACATTTTATGATTGATTGGATAATTTGTGCTAGGGTAATCAACAAATTGACCTGTTTATGAACGTAATCCAAAGTAAGTTAACTAGGAAGCACAAAATATTTGCTTTTAGAAAAACAGGTTTCTTCATACATTTTAATTAAAATATTGTGAGTCATTTAATTTCAGGTAGACTGGCAATACTTTTTAGAGTATATTAACAGTTTTATGGGGCTTAATATAGACCCTGTTCTGTTTCTGCTTACAATAGACCCATTATTGATCGTCCTATGCGTGGCCGTGGTGGTCTTGGAAGAGGTGGTCGTGGTGGAAGAGGACGTGGAATGGGCAGAGGAGATGGCTTTGACTCTAGAGGCAAACGTGAATTTGATAGGCATAGTGGAAGCGACAGATCGTAAGTCTTAAAAACTCAATAGTTTCTCTTTCAAAATACATTGCATTCTATTAGAATATTTTGCAAATTTGCCTTTGAATTTCTGTATCCCAGCACTATTGTGTTAACTCAGTTTTGTTAGTTCTCTTTCACATTCGCATTTCAGTGGTCTAAAACACGAAGACAAGCGTGGCGGGAGTGGATCACACAACTGGGGAACTGTCAAAGATGAACTGACGTTAGTATTTTATTTTTAGCTTATATTTAGAATAAATAAATATTATAAGCAAAATTATTCATAGTTTAAGATTACAAGATGACATGAAATGCAGAAATTATGTTTAATGTTCAGCATCCTTAGCTAGAAAGCAGTAGTGATGAAAGGAGCATAAATCTTTTTGAAAATAGAATATTATGCAATAGAATAGAAATTTAATGCTTTTCAGTCTTAACATTTTGAGGCTGGTGCCAAATGTATGTCTGTTAAACTTCATTATATCACCTGTATTTTATTAGAGCATATGTTTTTAGAAAGCAGAGGAATATATTTATTTGCATAAAATTGGAACTTTGAGAAGGACCGTACAATTTTCCATAAATTTAAACTTGTATTGGCAAGTATGTTAGAAGTACTAATTGGAAACAATAACTTTTATTTTAAACTCTACAGTGACTTGGATCAATCACATGCAACAGAGGAAACTCCAGAAGGAGAGGAACATCCCCCTGCTGACTCAGAAAACAAGTAAATATTAAATTGTTAGGTTTTTTTTTTAATCACCTGTACAAAATTAAATTAGTGATGATTCCTTTGTGCTGTCATCATGCATTGGAATGCATAAATGACCTTGGGGAAAGAGATGCTGCCTAGGAAATAATCAGACAAGAGAAAGGGGAATATCCCCAATGGCTTAATAGTCAGAGGAACAAACTTTGAAACTGTCTGCCTAATTGATTAGATGGTAGTTAAAAGTTAAAGATGCCAGCGGGAAGTTTGTACCTTCAGACTTGCAAGATTGTATTTATGTAGCTTTTGACTATGGTTGTTGGAAGCCTTCATTGAAGATTGCAAATTATGGTCATGCATCCGTAGGATGCTGTGATGTTAAGTGTAGATCAGTTGCAAGAGCCATAACTGAGAATCACTTTTAAGTCCTCATTCAGCACCATTGTAACTCCCAACGGTTATTGAATAAGTAATTGTAAAATGTGGACTACCTGGATTTAAACTGTCTTATAAAGTAAAAAAAAAAAAAAGAATCCTCAGTTAGGATACAGATCTATTTCAGGAGTGACCATTCCATATATGGCAGTAAATAACCAAAACACAACTCTCCATTTCTAAGTAATCAGTAAAAAGATTCATTTAGCTTCTGATATTAAAACACGGATGTTACTGTTTTAATACATGTAGAATCAGGGAAAAAGAGGCTGAAAATGCATTTCATGGCTGATGAGGAGAAAAATAGCAATAGCACTTAGACTTGTATACTGCATTCACAGTGCTTTATAATCCTCTCAAGCGGTTTACATAGTTAGCATATTGCCCCCAATAATTTGGGTCCTTTTGTTGCTGGTGGCACTCTGCTACATGTACGTACAATTATGTATGCTGTAACCAATTCCCAATATATCCTCTGACTAGCATTTTAATTAATGAACAGATAATCTTGACTTATGATCATTTGTCCTGCAACCGATCGAAGCTGCCAAATGTTTCTAACTTGGTCCTTGGGAGTTCCAGCCATCCTGACACCCTCACGGTCACATGATCATGATACACTTACCAACCAGTGCGTGCTTATAACCAATCGCAGGCCCTATGACCATGTGAACACCATTTACAACCTTTCTTGCCGGCTTATTCAGAAAAACATGGGGAAGCTACCAGGTTGCTGCAGTAAATCTTCCCCACCCTGGACTGTTCCCCATCCTCTGCACTCATGCTGTGCCTCCCTGGCAGCCTCTCCCCAGCTTCTCTTGTACGCCCTCCTCTTCTGCCTAGCAAAGGCCACTTATCCCCTTGCTGGCCTAAGATTTTCTGCAGGCTTTCACAGTTTATTTTGGTTATGGGAAACTGCCTTGTCTAATGACTTGGCTGCTGGTTAACAACAAGAGGGACTGTAGGATGATTGCTGTTGCTAAGTAATGCGTTGTGCTTTACTACCTCATCATTTAGTGACAGAAGAACCAGTCCTAATTGCTGTAATATGTCAATACTACCTGTAGTTTTGAATGAAGTTCTTCTGCCAAATTAGAAATTAGTAATTTTGAAAGGGCTTGTGAGATTTTATGTAATTAAAATGAAGTTGCATTTAAAACTTGCTACTATTGTGGATAGTCTTGCTGTTTAGAGTAAATCTATTATTAATATAGATGTAGGTACAGATCACGAAATGATCTACCAAAAGCAGTTTTAGTGCCTCAGTTTTTATTGATTTAATACATAGAAAAAAACCGAAAAAAAGTACAAGACATCTTACATATATAGGAAATCATCTGATATTTAAATATATCATTTAATAATCACAAAATAAAATAAAAATAGAATAATGAACCATTACTACACATTAGCATAGAACCAATTCATCAGCAGAAGATTAACATGTTATAACATATTAATAAGACTTACAGATACTGAATTAAAATGAAAGCTACCATAATTGATAAGGTGATTTCCTTTGAGTGCCACCTGTTTTAAATACAGGTTTATGCCCAGCCTTTTAAAACAAAGTATTTTGTTAAACTAGCATCATTGTAAGATCATTATTTTTTATTTTTTCCTAGATTTTGTTCTATTGTACTTTATTTATTTGATTCTTTTTGTTAGTTTTTATTTTTTATTTTAAATGTTTTCACATTCTGTAAGCCTCCTTGAGTCACCCTGGGCGAATAGGCAGCAATATAAATTCAATAAATAAATAATATAGGTGCTTTGAATAATATAAGTGTGATAACATAAATATTCCCTTATATTTATTTCATGATTGTTGCAAATAATTAGGGTTATCGTACTCTTCATTTGTCTATTTGAAAAAATAGTGTAATTTCAAGTCATCCACTGTGTAATTCAGTTTGATTGTAATACAGGAATTTATATGCTGTTAATGCATCTGAAAAAATTGTGAAATAAGATGTTTTAATTAACTTTCTTGCCACTTAGCAATTTTAGATGTTCCAAATTGCAATTATTTAAAATAGTAATCTAGTATTAGATGCTTAGCAACTTTTTACAAAATCAGATTGTGTGGGATAGTCAGTTGAAAGTTGTATTGTCTGCAATGCAAATGTCAAGTTCACTGTTGATGTTTGTGTGTGTGTACATGTGTGTATATGCAAACATCAGTATATATTCACATACATATACACACATCAAGAATTGGATAACACATTTCATAATCTGCAATATTTTGTTATTTAGTGGCTTTTGATTCTCATAAGTCATGGGGTACTCTTTTGTCAGAATTTTATTTTAGCTTTGGCTTCTGTGAACTCTAGTAAGTGTGCATTTGTGTCATCTGTGATATTAACAAGCGATTTTCTGGTGCCTTTGTTAAAGTTCAATGTTTTCCAAATATTGGGGTCCCCTCCAGTGTCTCTTGTCCTCTGATTAAGTGTTAATATTTTTTAAAGCTTGAGCTTCATTAGTTTGAGCAATCTGGTTTTGCCAAAGTAGCAGGACAACTCTGTTTCACAGATATTGCAACCTATTGGTTGATGGCCTAGGAAAGTTGATGTTTTTCTCAGCAATTTTAATTTGATTTTAATTTCTACAATCCAGGGTTTCCATTAACAGTGGCAATTCTGGCATTCCTGGCTGCCACTGGTAAAGCGAATCATGTATTGCTATGCAAGGACATCACATGTTACCATTTGTGGCAGTCTGGCTGCTTCCCTGTTACTTTTATTGTTGGGGAAATGAGATCGCAAATGGCAACCATCTGACCCTCAGATGCTACATCATAATTAGGAGCTGGGCACCCAGAGTGTGATCACTTTGCAGTGGGAATGCCTCAGTGGATGGAACTCAGAGGACTAGTCATAAGTGCCACTTGTTCAGCGCCATCACAAGTTTGAACAGTCGCTGAACAAATAGTTAACTGAAGACCCACCTGTATTATGGAACTCAGTTTGTGGCTTATATTACTCATAGGATACACTTGGACTGGAGCCTTTTCCTGTTTCATAGCTTTAATTATCTCAGTAATTTTCTGGGACATAAAGTTACATCAACTTGGAATAATTATTTTTGTATAAAAGTAGTTTAATTCAGTGGGTTAAATATTGCAATTCAGAATATTTATTCTTTGAAAAAGATCTTCATGAATCAGAATCATGATACACCTATCCTGAATATCTTTTATAGCAGATACAGTGTAACAACTCTTTCAGCCAAAAGGCTATTAAGGTACCATAATTTTGAGGTCTGATTTACTGAATACTGTTTCAAGGGCACAGAGCAGAAATTGGCACACATAATATGGGAAGAACTTGGAGGAAAAGTGGATAAAATATACATCTACTTGAATAGAATAATCATTTCTGGGCTTGTAACTGTAAAGGATATAAATGGAAATTAAGAATGACTGTGGGCAGTTCTTCAGTTTTTACTTTAATAGTATGGAACTTCTAATTTGTAGCAAATGGTCAGCACTGTATCTTTAATGAGCATATCAGGATGATACATACCAAGCATTCCAATAGAAGAGAATATCTGTAGCTCAGGTTTGAACTGCTGAGTCCTTGATGCTCTCTAAGTAAGCTTGGTTGTTTGCTTGCAGACATTACATTAAATGTAATGCGCTAGTCGGATAATGAAATGTTTGCAAGCAAACAACCAAGCCCAGAGAACACCAAAGTCTGTATAGTATCAACCATTGTTTTTAAACGTGAAAGGTACAGCTGATAATCATTGGAATAAAATTTTGCGGTAAATATATATTGAGGCTGTGATGTTTTTAGATTTTTTTCTAGTTTTTTTCTTGTGTTTAGATTTCATCCCTTGGAAAAGTGTGTGTGTGTGTGTGTGTGTATTAAGTTCTTAACATTCATACTTCTTACAGGGAAAATGAAGTAGAAGAAGTTAAGGAAGAAGGTCCTAAAGAAATGACTCTTGATGAATGGAAAGCTATTCAAAATAAGGATCGTGCAAAAGTTGAATTCAACATCCGTAAACCAAATGAAGGTGCTGATGGACAGTGGAAAAAAGGCTTTGTTCTGCACAAGTCAAAGAGTGAGGAGGTAGGTACAACTTATTTTTATTGTTTATTTATACATACAAGGATAATTGGCTTAAGACAATGTAACCATGTTTTTTAAAAAATCAGATTTCAGATATTTGGTTAACTAAACCATATATTTTATAAATTAGAAACAAGCAGGTGCTTGGTTAACTAAACATTGTCAATTTTACTTTGAAACACAATTATATATCATTTGCAATTGAAACATTGAAAAACACGAGCAAAATCTTGGATTGTGATATTCCAGTGTTTAGCCTTGTGTGTGGCCCTCATAGACTTTCTTTAAAAAACCACCAGTGTTAACTTACTATATGGCAGGAAGAAAAAAATGATTAATACATGACTAGAAAATGTAACATTACAATGAAATCAATTTAATTGTTTCACAATTTTGTTTGTCAGTACCTGTTTTCCCTATCTGCAGGCTTGAGTGGGGCCTTCAGCTCTTAAAAGTTATATTTGCCTGTAGAGGTGGAGAATGCATTCCAGTTTTTAAAATTCAGTTGACTGGTGGGATGTGGGTTATGTATGTAAATCTGAGTCCTAGATTTGTAGAAATTTGTAGAAAGGGTGTTTTACTGAATAATTATTTAGACATATAATATTCCATTGTATTAACATTTCCATAAAAAGTAAGCTTGTAAAATTTAAGTCCATTTAATTGTGCTCTGCTCATTACTTAAGCTTTCTATCTGAAGCAACATTTTTATGGAGTTACAAGTAGTCCTTGACTTAGAACCATTTGTTTAATGATCATTTGAAGTTACAACAGCACAGAAAAAAGGGACTAACAATTGTTTTTCATGCTTAATGACCATTGCAGCATCCCCATGATCATATGATTAAAATATGTACTCTTGGAAACTGGCATGTATTTGTAATGGTTGCAGTGTCCTGGGTCATGTGATCCCTTTTTATGACTTTCTGACAACCAGTCAGTGGGGAAACCAGATTCATTTAACAATCACATTACTAATTAACAACTGTAGTGATTCACTTCAAAACTGTGGCAAGAAGCATAAAATGGGGCAAAAATATCTTGCATAACAGAAATTTTGAGCTCAATTTTGTTGTTCATGAAGGACTACCTGTATGTTTATTGGAGATGTTGCTAAAACTGAGACAGTCTTGAAAATATCAAGCTACTTGTTTCTTTTTTATTTTTCTTTATTCCTCTGTTTCTCAGTAGCAAAGTTGATTCCTTGTTTGTTTGTTTTTAAAGACATGAGCTCCATTCTTTTCACTAGGGATTATTTATGGATGAGAGTAATGTGAATTGTTATCTAAAGCTGTATTTTAGAGTTCAGCACTTCCTTTTTAATACATCTACCCTGAAGTGACTTTTTTTCCTCCTAAAAGTGATCTTGATGCTTATGCTTATGTGTATTAATTTTACTAAACACGCTGGCTTGAACCCTAATCTCTTAATATCCTCTTCAGTTACTGGTTTTGGATTTTTCTTGGTGTATGTTTAAATATAGTCCTCAATATACAACCATTTGTTTAGTGACCATTAGAAGTTACAATGGCACTGGGAAAAAAGACTTGTGACTTTTTTTCACAGTTACAACTGTTGTAGGATCCCAATGGTCATGTGATCAAAATTCAGACACTTGGCAACTGACATGTGTATATAACAGTTGCAGTGTCCTGTGGCATGTGATTCCCTTTTGCAACCTTCCAACAAGGAAAAGTCTATTGGGAAGCCAGATTCACTAAATCACAGTGTTACTAGCTTAACAATTGCAGTCATTCACTTAACGCCTATCGCAAGAAAGGTTGTCAAATGGTAAAACTCGCTTAACTGTCTTGCTTAGAACAAAAATTTGGGGTACAATTATGGTCGTAAGTTGAGAACTGTCTGCATCTTGCATCCTAGAGTTTTGCCTGCTTAATTGTAATTAAGTAGTCATGTATACACCTATACACATGTGGGGATCTCATTATCTTTTATTTTTATTCCTTGCCCATTGACATACAACTTCAGACAAAGGGGATGTCAGAAATGCAGGGGAGTCAGCTGGAACCGAACGAGGTACTTTATGGTTTATCTTTACCTGATGAATAAGAAATCTGCAAATTCAAATTAATTTGTTAATACTTTTTTGTAACCAGTTTGGTTGTTGACCAATCAGCATTTGTTCCTTTTTGTGCCAGCCTGCTTGCCCATGAGTTCAAGTAATTTTAGTTTCTCAAGCCCGTATTTTTATCATGACTGTAAACATCCATGGCAATACTCCAATTTTTTTCCTGCAAAAAAGTTTTGAAGGGATTTCAGTATTTGATTCCTATTATTAGTAGGTTGGTCTGTGTTCCTTTTCATTATTAGAGGCGTTCCCTGTCAGATGTTAAGGAATAGTACTGTAACATTGTCATACCATTTGCTACTCCTGTTCAAGTAGCTTGTTGTGGCTTATGTAACTGAAACCATTTCAACTCCGGTGCATATTGGCAGACTTTGTGGAGGTCAGTTCTCCCATTCACAGAATAGTATGCTTCAAGTTCTTTTTATGTGGATTTTAACTGGCTATAATTTTCTTGGTTATGGTTTGCTTGTATATTATGTATCTTTCATTTGATCTTACTGATTATCCAGTTGCAGTAAGACAAATTACTCGGCAAGTAATGAAGAGAGAATGGGGCTCTGAAGAGCTCTAGGGTAACATGTACAATAGTAATTGAGGATAACAGTCTCTGATAGTTTTTACAGGAATATGGTACAAACCCAATTTCTTAATTTGCTCGGAGGCAGCCTCATCATGGGGCTTGAGTGGGATTTTTCCAGAGTTATGGACAAGATGGTTTCTGTAAAGTCAGCTATTTAAAATATAATGTATAATTGCTATCAACTGATAATTGAGATCTGGCATTTTCTTTTAACTATGTTTGGTCTATAGAAGATAGGACAATTTTTAATCAAGTGTAGAGTTTTGTGTGTTCTGATTCGCTTTCTTTGTATCTAGGTAATTGAATCTTCTTTGCAAATCTAGAGCTGTTAGCTAGAGTTGTGGCGTAATATTTGAGCGTATAATAATTATAGAGTTCCCTAACTTTACTTGTTAAAATTGCAGTTTTGATACACATTTGACAATATTCAAATGTTGTTCCTCATTTCATTCTAATATTGATTTGTCTGGTTAGCAGTAATATGCATAAAGTGCTATATAATTTTCTGTTTTTGAATGAAAATAAATTTTAAGGCATATCAGTTATTACTTGATTTCATTATAGTAATTATGAATTACTTGATTTCATTATAGTCTCATGCTGAGGACTCTGTAATGGATCACCACTTCCGCAAGCCAGCAAACGATATCACGTCCCAACTGGAGATCAATTTTGGGGATCTTGGTCGTCCTGGGCGTGGTGGTAGAGGTGGAAGAGGCGGTCGTGGGCGTGGGGGAAGGGCTAACCGTGGAAGCAGAACTGACAAGGTAATAAACTGATTTTATGGAAATGAAATGTCAACTGAGACAAATGTTTTATGGAACTAAGCTGCTTCTAGAAATGGTGCACAACATTGTGAGCCTAGCCTGTAAATACAAAGTTATACCTGAAAAAGTAAGAAGTTATTTTAGGAAAGGTGTTATACATTAGCTTGTCTTCAGTTTCACTTAAGTGATTGGAATATAGGGCATGAGAACTAGATAACTTCTTAAGTGCTAATGTAGTTAATTATTTCTTTTCCACTTAAGTTGCAACTCCCCTTCTTCCCAAATTGTAGCAAGAGGGAAGAAGTTAAGCCCTTTTGTATACCCTAAAGCTACTTCACTCATTTTTGATAGTTCCACTATATGTATTACATGATTTCAGAGTTACAGATAACCAGTACTTATTTTCTGTCAAATATAGTTTCCCATTCATGAAATTAATTTCTGAGTTCCATTCTGTTTTGCATACTTTGAAATTTTTTAAAAATGTTATCCCAGTTAACAATAAGTGTCTTAATTTCAGATTTGTATACCCCAAGCAGGAATGAGACGTTACATTTGATGCAATTTTCTGTTTGTTTCTTCTTGGGTTATGTTTGGGTTTGGGTTCCAAATCTGCACCAGAATTTCCACTAGCTATTCGGAACAATTTGAAAATTGGGAGATAGAAGATGGGCACTGCATGAAAAAGTGTCAACTGCCCTGATTTCATCAACAAACAATTATTTAATGTTCTCACTTCAGCAATATATATATACTAACAGAAGAATGCTCAGTAAATATTTGTGCTTGTTTTCTTTTAGTTGGTTAAAGAGTTTGATGTGATCCATACACCCAGTCAGGTTGGTGGCTTGATGATTTTATAACATGCGTACAGTAATGCTAAGACTAGTGCTCTTCCTAGATTTCCTTCTCATTTGAGTGATACTCAAGTGCTGTGTATCCTTTTCAGTAGTAAATCACTTTGAGATCTCTGCTTCTCTGACTTTGGAAATATTTTGTCTAGGATTCTTTTACTAGCCCTTGTGACTAATCTCCACCCAGTTGAAGTGTGTACCACTTCACCGTGTAATGTTCAGTTTCCAGGTTTTAGTTAAATTCTTTGTTTCCTGCCCTTCACCTTCATTAATCATGGTCTCTCTTATTTTGAGGATCAATAAAACCTTTATGTATGTCATTCACACTGATAATTTCATACACAGCTATAATGTCTTGTTTGTTAACCCTTGCAACTTTTCACTATAGCAAAATTTGATTTCCCTCATAAAAAGGATATTTTATAGAGCAGACACCATTACTAACAGGGTGCTGTATTAATATATATTCATTCATTCATTCAACTGCCTTAAATAATACATCTAATGAAAGTGCTATATTGACTGTCAGAATAACGGACCTTCTCTTTCATTTCAGTCAAGTGCTTCTGCTCCTGATGTTGATGATCCAGAAGCTTTCCCGGCTTTGTCCTAAACTGGATGCCCTAAGCCAACCCTGCCTCTTGTTGGGCCCTTCTCTACAAGGCTTGCATGCTTAAGGATCCTAAAAACAACTTATTAAAACGGGGACTCTCATTCATGCCATTCACACCTGAAGACTGAATTTTACCTGTTTTGAAATGAACTTCTCTTGCTACACAGAAGCAACAATATGGTAGTCAGTTTTGTATTTAGAAATGTAATGGTAGCAGGGATGTTTTCATAATTTTTTTCAGAAATTATGCATTCTTCATGGATACTTTTTTGTATTGCTGCTTGAAAATATGCGTTTCCAAACTTGAAATATAGGTGTGAACAGTGTGTACCAGTTAAAGCTTTCACTTCATTTATTTTATTTTTTTAAAATTAGGGTTAGATGTGCTTTCCCTAAACTACAAACAATTTTAACTCTTGCACACTATTTCTTTTAATACTGCTTAGCAGATGGTTTTCAGTCCACGGTCAGCTGGGATATGTATAAAAATAATATGGAAAATTGTTAGTACTGTGTGGAATATTAACCTGGAGTATTTGAGTTTTTAATACTTAAGTCAAACTTGGAAAGTCCATTTTCTTCTATCTTTGGTAGTTTGTGTATTCAAAATCTTTATACAAAATTGATATCAGATACTTGAAAAATAGTCAAAGCACATTGGTTTATATTCTCAATACCTGCTTGTGAATCCAGCAGCTCTGGTTGGATAATTGGCTTAAGCCATTTTTTTAAAAAACAATCCATGTTGCACCTCTCATTCACCCTTTTTCTTCAAGAAAACTAGTTGTCTGTTTGGTAAACTTTGTTTAAACTTGTTAATATTGTTGCTACCAAAAATATTCTGTAGAGTGGAGCAACTTTTTTTCAAACATGGAAGGTTGGGAACACAGTGGTATATTATTTCTTAATATAGTTGGTTTAAACTACAGTTGATACTGTGTGGCAGTGCTGTAAGTCTACATTAAAATGCACCCCCTTGGGTGCATTGAAACACTGTTCCACTAGCATGCAACCCTGATTCTGAAGAAGAAACCAAAGGGCACTATACTTCTTGGGAAAAGGATTATTTGACTTGTTTAAATTGGAAAACCAAGACCATGAAAGTGAGACAGCAGTGGTCTGCGTGGGACATAAGCCAAACCTCACCACCCAATTGAAATGTGGATCTTGCTCTATTGCTTCAGCTTTTGGCCTTGCCTCACTGAGAAGTGAATGTTTTATTTTTGGTGTGGGGAGTGATTGTAAGCTCTCCTTTCCACTGTAGAATTTTCTTAATATTTTAACTTAATCCCTGTGAAAGAGAATGTTACCACTTTCAAAACATGAAAGGACTTGAGCAAATAATAAAAAGGACTACTTTGCCTTTCTGTCTACAACACTTGTTAGGAGATTAGAACTGAAATACCAATTTATTTCAAAGTTTTGCTGAGTATCTAATACAATTGGTGGGTTTCTTAAGGAATTTGAAACATTTCCCCCATTTAAAAAAAAAGCCTATGGAAGGAGGGCAAAAAGTATTGAACTAAAGCATTAACAGTATTGAGACATTATCTGAATGAGTTTTGTTCGAACTTTCGTTTACTTATGCAAAGGTTACTACATTGAATGTGATTATTGATGCGTTTAAATTTCAGCATTGTGATCTGGAAGTAGGGATGGAGAAGCAGATTTTTAAATGAGTCCAGTATTTGCCTTCAAGGAAGATTTTTAAGCACATGTACCCTTTATCCTTCTTCCTGCCCCAATTTGTTGGTTTTTAGTTTCCCAATTATGATTTTGAAGGTAGTCATGTTCCTTAAGTCAACAGGTTACATATGTTATCAGGTCCCTTGTTTGTTTCATATCCAAACGCATCTCGGCACAGGTTTTGTTTTTTTTTGGGGGGGGGAGGGGGAGATACTGTGTGTTGTATATTCTTTAAAAAAAACCAATTCCTATTTCCTGCACAAATATGCTAATGCCCAAATAACATACTTATTAAGTAGTATGTTTACTGTTCGTGAATACTCCCAATCTAACTCTTTTGACTTCTAGACTTTAATTCTGGACAGCCATATATTCCATGCAATGCCAGTTTGGTACTTGACATGACATTTTCATCTTCTGGTATACTTGTAATGTAGAGCAAATTTAGAAATTCTGTTTAAAGATGGCAAATTTGCCAGCTTTTAATAGCTGTGTACTTAATTTGTGTTGAGCTGTGAAAATGCTTTCATTAATATTGGTACATATTAGCAAAATAAAGGTTTATTTTCATGCTCTTTTACAAAAATGCTATTAAATTGGCATTGCAAATGTTTTCAGCGCCAGGCATCTTGCCTAATTTCTAGCTGAAACCATTTACATGTCTTGCAGGGAATGGTCCCCTTGTGGTGGATCCAGTAACAGTTGTGAGCATACCTTTAGCAAATAACTACTCGCATAGTTAATTTTAATACTAGCTATTAAATGAATTGGGCTTTGTATCTCTTATTCTCCTGCTTGTTTGTGTTGCTATTGCACCATTTTTTTAAAGCAAGTCTCCTTTAAAATGTGATACTAATTATGATTGATTTATTAAATGTTAAGAGCATGAAGGTTTATCTTGTACCAGACTACCGGCAGATAAGTTAAAATGAGTAAAATGAGAGAGCACAAGCCCTTCTAAGGTAACCCTAAACATTAAAAACTATGTCTATCGTGAATATACATTTTGTTGGACAGATACTGCGTCTGATTGGATGATTACATTTTGCCCTGAAATTTACATACCATCCTGTTGACTTAATAAAAGCAGGACTGAGGCTTTTGGCTGTCTTGAGTGCTCAAAGTTTAGATATATGTTCACTTCCGATGAATAATACTTGTTAAATTGCTAACTGAGAAATTACTCATGAGAAAATTAGGGACTGATAGTGAACCTCCCACCCCTGACAACTTTGATTTGAAATGTAATGCTTTTTTTAAAAAGGTGAGAAATTATATGGTAATCTTTTATATTTTACCAAATGTGATCTAAAAGTCTTCATCCACATCTGATTTAAAGTAGATTAGCTGCTTAAAAAACAATTGCTTTATCCTCTGGTCTCAGAGAAGATTTAAAAAGTTATGAATAGCAGTGGGGGTAATCAGATGAAGTATCTGAAGATGGGGAGATGGCTTCCTGCCTGCCTGTGCTTTAGGTGCATTGAATATGAGATGTTATCATCTCTGGGTTTACTTTGTAACTTAATGTTTAAAGTACTTGCCTCAGTTTTGCAATTTCTTAAGCAAAAGGATGCATGGAATAATAGGATGAAAACAGTTAATGGTAAGAGGTTGACGCTTAAGCTGTTTTTATAAATATCTCTTATTTGAAGATTAAATGCTGTGTCGGTGACAAATGAGAAGATTTAAAATGATCTTTTGGCTCTTCCATGCATAACATGGAAAAATTAAAATAGGTGGGCAGAGTGCAAGTAAACTTTTTTTTTTTTTTTTAATGGCCTTGGAAGTGGAGGAGAAAAATGGAATCACAAGTCCTGTTGGGTAAGAACAGGAAAGTAGTGTGAGTCACAGATTAAATTCTTCAGAACATATCCCCTGTATTAGGTTAACAATGTTTGCAAATATTTACAAGGGTCATTCTTATCCCTGTATTAGATATCATTTCTTGGACATTCTGTGGCCTTAATCTTGAAAAGCAAATACTAGTGCATGTTTTCTTGTCAGTTGTACAGTGCTGTATATTACAATTGATTGTATGAAGTGCACTTAGTCTTATATACAGATCCGTCCTTCAATGTCATATATGTTATCTTCCATATTTGAGAGAATGGAACAGCCTGCATTTTATGAGATTTGTAATCTGATCCTATACACACTCCCATTTTAATGAGATTTTAACTAATGCTGAAAATTGCAGCTGTTTTGAATGGGCAGGTTTGTTCTATAGGTTTCAGTCCCACATAGAATAAGTCCCAATAAATGCAGAATGCTTTGTTTCTGATAGATGTAGCAAAAATATAATGGACTCTGTTCTCTTCATGCAGAAGGTTATTTCAGATTACTGATCAATTATAAGTTGGTTTAAAATACCACTCTGCCTCCAACTGATGGAATTAATTTTAATGAAGTTATTTTGCAAGTTTCTGGTACGTTCGTAGAATTGGATGTTATGAATCAGTAGTAGTTTAAGCACAGATTTATTCCTGTGAATGCCTCATAAAATGCAAACGATGGTTTCATCCAGCTTGCCCTGGATTCACAAGTTCACAATTTTTTTCCCATAAAAAACACAATTTTGATCACCCAAGAAAAATGGCAAATATTTTCAACATTTGTATAAATAATCATCAGATACAGTTGCCTTCTATCCCATTCTGTTTTATCCCATGTATGTATATGTTTCCCAAACCAGTAGATCCTGAATCAATTTAGAATTTTATTTTGGCAAGATGTTCTGAAATCATGACTAAAAATCTAATGTTTTACAAAGAGGGCATACTTAACAGAATTTCAGTTACATTGACTAAATGTATCAGTAGAAACTAGCCATATATTTTATTTAAAATCATATATGCACATTGCACAAAATACAACTAAAAAAACCCCCAGGCAACGTTCACCTGCCCTTGGTTAGCCATTCAAATTATATCCTGTTCACTGGGGCAAAAGCTGCATTCTACTTGGCCAGAATAAATTGGTTCTGATATTTTTTAAAATCTAAAAACATCTGTATCCACATTGCAAAAATATATTCTGTAGTTAACATAGAAGAATAAGGAACTATTCAATATTGAGTAAAATCACAATGGATTGAATATTGAGTGACAAACATTTGTGTTTCGCAGGGTTTAATATCAAAGTGGACTATGTATAATTGCATGAAATCCTCCAAAAACCTTTTGACTTGCAGCTTTGACAACAATAGACAGTAAAATGTATCTTCCAAATTGTGCTGGCAAGAGTCTTACATCTACATAAGCAATATTTTATAAAATATTTTTATTATATTCCTTGGGGGAATACTTGCCTGTTTCAAAATCTGAATATTGCTTTTATGTTTAGCAAATGAAGAGCTAGTATGGGTTCCGGCATTTATATAGAAACAAAACTGCAAATTTCCAGCTTATTGAAAAATCCAAAGTATTGTATTGCACAGACTATATAACCTGCTTAAAAAGCATACTTCTATTAAGAGGTGTGATTAAAGTGTATATACATATGACCGTGGGAAAATCAGCTCCTTTCTTTTGTTGCAATGGACAACTTCTGAAATACATTGATAAAAATTGTCAGTGCTTTGTACCTTTATGAAATTTTGTACAAATTTCATAAAATTACTAAGTTTTCAAATGTAGAAAACATTACTACATAGGTCTGCTTCCTGATTACTATAAAACTAAAATTAGATTTAGTTTAAACATAAAAGAAGTTTTTAAAAAAAAATATATGAGAAAACAATGTTTTGCAATCAAAGAGCTGATTTGGTATAGTGGTTAAGGCAACAGACTAGAAACCAGGAAAATCCCCCCCCCAAAAAAAAAACCCCAACTGGGTGACCTTGGGCCAGTTATTTTCTCTCACCCCAAGGGAAGGAGATAATGGCAAACCATTTTTGAAAAACCTTGTCAAAACTGCCAGGACTTGAGTGTCCTGAGAGTACGTTTGAATGGAGGAAAACAAAGATCCTTTCGAGTTGGGAAATGGAGCAACTCTTGAGAGGAATCCAGGAGATCTTGAAAAGATGAAGTGCAGTCAGTGCATATAATAAGGCAAGTAAAACGAATGAATTTCAGCAGGCTCGTGGATCAATTTATGGGCAAAAAGTTTGAAGAAAACATTTGCTACAAATATAAATAAAGGTAGAACTGACTGGGTCTTGGACTCAGAAGATACGATGCCATTTCGCTGAATGATCAGGTATTGGAAAAACAGACCTGAAGTTTCTGGCAATTTCCACTGGGAAAGCATTCTAGGTCCACTTATTTAAATCCTAGGCTTCTGTAAATTATGTCACTGCAGGTGGCAACAGCTGACCAACCTTTCCAATAGGAAGCCTTACAGGATTGGACCTGTTTAATATTTTGATAGGAGACCTGGAGAAATACTAATGCTGTAGGCTAGATCTGGAAGTTCAACAAAAGCAGCATAATGCTGCTACTACTATTGCCAAGAAAATTTCAGGAGTCCTTGAAGTTACCAAGAGTTGAACTTGACTCGGGTTTCATTTTAAAGTTTATAATTAGAACATTCTGGACCAGCTGAAGTTCCACCCATTTTCTGAAGGTAAGAGAGTAACAGTCTGTCCAGAAACACTAAGGAGCATGTGCTTCTCTCTGGTTCTCTGTAACTGCCAAAACTTGGACATTTGATCCCCAGATTTGTATGGAGTTAAACACAAGTCAAGGCAACAAGATAAGGTGAATTGTTGCCTTTCAAATGAATGGAGAATGGCTTGTTTAGATTACAATTAACTACTCTTGAATCTTTCAACATTTTTCTTTGTCCAAAGAAACAGCAGTTTCAAATCCTTTTTCAGGATGCAAGTATTTCTTGCATCCTGAAAAAGGATTTGAAACTGCTTTGTTTCTTTGGACAAAGAAAAATATGGGCTTGCATTCCCTCAAACTGGTGAAGTTGATGCTAATCTATGAAATATGTCATAGTAACATTGTTAGCCTTTATAGTGCCCCAAACCTGAATGAAAGTTCAGGGAATTCATAGATCATGAGGTCCTTAAGAATCTCCTTAAACAGGATGTAAACTTTTAAATCTATCCAATGAGATGGATTATTCTAAAACAGTTTTTCAAGTCCCATTTTCAGTATTGACTAAGACATGCAGTAGCTCTGCTCCATTTCCTAGCACAAATGGAGATTTTATTTTTTAAAAATGAGTAAACTTTCTAGCAAATGACGTTCCTATTTCTTCAAATGAATTCACTGAATTGCAATTGAATCTTAAATTAGAAATAAGATGTGCTTGGATAATTCAAGTATTCCAATTGTAGAGGGGAAAAAATAATTTCAGTCTCTAACAGTTTCTAAAAGCTGAGCGACATTGACAAACTAGAAGTCAGGCTCCAAAGCCAGCTCTGATCTATTAAAAATGTGGTCTTTTTATTTTTTGGAGGTAGTGGTGGTAAGAGTGATTTAAAATTTGTTTGCTACTTCCATCAGTTCAATGGTTGAATAAAAAATGAGTATGTCTGGAGATCTTTTACAGCTCATTTTTCATTTGTTTTGTATTGGGCTCTTGAGCTGATGGTCTTTTGTTACTGGTCATACCCATGATGCTACTGTGAATTCTTTTTTTCAAAAAACAAAACACCAAAGGCGTTCAGTTCCAAAACATGTTAAGCCTGTGCTTTAAATAAAGCGAAAAAGCACCTTTGTGATATTTTAATGCTCCAATAACCTCTCTTTACCCTCTCCTGCTCCACTTCCCCAGAAAATATTGGGACCTATTTTGACCCTAACATAAAATAAGCTTGGAGACTGCGTTTTATATTTCCTAAGCTGGAAATATAACAGGAGTAATGAATGTTCTCTTTCCAGCTGCTTTGATGTATTTTTGTGTATTTTAAATTTTGGTTCATAATTGCTGTTATACTACATAATATAAGCATTGTAGCATTGTAGTTTTTGGGATTCACACATAAAAATCAATTGGGGGTGTTTCAAAACCTAAGTTTGTTGTGGCAATTCCACTCATACCCAGGTGTGTCCTTAAGGGCTGGTACTTCCTACTGTTTACCTGAGTTGGCTGCTGTTCTGGTGATATCATAGGAGTTCCTCGTGGGCATTTCAATCCCGTGATTTGCTTGCATTGTCAGATGTGAATGCTGATGTACAGACTACATCGAATGTCAAGTTTCTTTTGTTAACTGGCCATCCAGTTTAACTGGTTTAGGGAAAAGATGGGTTGAGATTGGTTTTGTTGAAATCATTCCTCCTGTTTCTGTGGGAACGACTGCAGCAGCTTCAGTTCCTGACAGGTATTCTGCCCCCATATCTGTCTCCCAATCCTACAGAGTATTACATTTGTCACGGCTAAGGGAAGGCTCCTCACAGAAACTCCTCATTTCCTATCAGTTTTTTTCCAGCTTCAAGCATTCTATGATGAGTGTCAAACTCGTCGCATCACATTGCTATCACGTGATGTATCGCAGTGTTTTTTCTCTTCGCAGAGCTGGGATGGGTGTGGCCTGCATGTGACATATCCAGCCTGAGGGCTGCCAGTTTGACACCCCTACTCTATGACGGATGTCAAACACAAGTTCATTGAAGGCCATATCAGGGTTGTGTTTGACCGTGGGGTGGGCGTGGTCAGCTCATTGTCACTTGTGTTGGGGGTGCCTGTGGCGGCCCGAACATTCAGCTGTGACAGTTTTCTGCAACCTTCTGCCAGCATAAATGGAACTCAGGACCGCGGCCCTCGCGAGCTCCATTTTTACTGACAGGCACCATGGGCCAGTTCTTTGCTGTTTCCAGGTTGGCTCCGCAGGCTGGATCCGGCCCCTGGGCCTTGAGTTTGACATCCCTTCTCTACAACCAACTGCTGTAAGCTGATCACAGTGGTTCTCTCAATTCCTATTTTGCTAATACAGGTAGTTCTTGGCTTACAATTGAACCCAAAATTTCTGTTGTTAAGCAAGATATTAAGTGAATTTATGTTCATTTTATGACCTCTCTTACCAGTTAAGTGAATCACCGCAGTTGATAAGTTAGTAACATGGTTGTTAAGTGAATCTGGCTTCCCTGTTTTTTCTTGTCAAGAGGTTGCAAAAGGTGCACTTAGACACAGCACTGTCATAAGCATGGGTCAGTTGCCAAGCATCTGAATTTTGATCACATGATCATGGGGATGCCAGAAAGGTCATAAGTGTGAAAAACAGTCATAAGTCACTTATTTCATTGCTATTATAACTTTGAATGGTCATTAAATGAATTGTAAATTGAGGACTACCTGTACTCTCAAGGCCAGGACTTTTTAGAAGGCTATGTCCCAGTCCTTATTACAAAACATCCAATTTGCATCAGCCCTATTGGTACTTCAGACACAGTGAGCTATGATCTCACCTCATGCTGAGGTGTGGGGATTCGATTCTCCCCTCACAACTGAAAATACCTGTAATGGGTCAGCCAAATGACATGTTACACCTGTTAAAAGACTTTGTCAGTTGCCATAGCTATGCCTGCTGCCTGTCCTAATTTATGCACATTCCATTTTATTAAAGAGTTTTAATCACCATAAACTAATACAAACTAAACTTAATGAGAATAAAAGTAAGAAAAATGCAAAAGCAAAGAAAAGAGAAAGAAGAAAGATAAGAGCACAAGAAAGAAAAATATATATGTAAAGAAGTGATTTCCAGCCTTCATCACAAAGTAAGTTAGTGATTCTCTATGGTTACAAACATTTATTATTTCATCCAAAATTCCACCTCTTTATCTATAAACAAATCCATGCAACAACATCTTTTCAGTCCTGATGTCACCCCAAAATCCCAAGGGACTACTAACAATGTATCTTGTTTTAATGTTAATCAAAAAACTCAACTTTATTCTTTTTTATTTCTAACCATATTAATCTTCATTCAAATATTATCATGGGACCTGTTTTTTTTCATTTCTTCTTTATCCCATCAGACACAGTTCTTCAAGGCTATAATAAGCCTCTTATAAATCAAGTAGAGAAACATGATTCATGCCTTTGGTTTGTGCTTCTCTGTTAAATTTTAAGTAAATTTAAGCCAGTTTCTTTAATAAATCCAGTGAAGCATCCTTTTTAAAGTAATTATCCACTTTTAAAATCATCTCTATCTTGTCAGATAAAATTTGTTCTATATCTATCATTTCTTCAATAACATTGAAGAACATTTGGACTTCTGTCCATAGAAGCAGAAATAATTACTGAGATTGTCAATATTGTAGCTAGCATTTTCTGAATTCATTTTTCAAACGTCACCTTTGTATAACAATGAATTTTGCAATATTCTACCAGCTTGTAAATCTTTCCTCTACTTAAAAATGTAATCCCCTCTAGTGTCCAGTTTTTGAAATAATGAAATTGCTTATCTTTCTTTTGTCTCGTAAAAATAAAAAACAATCTAATTCCCATGAGAAGCATTTGGGAGCCCTCTACAGTATCATGAGAAAAACACCCCCTCAGAGAGTATAGGTAGTTTTAATGCTTAAGAGCAACATTCCCTATATCTCTGCTCTTAAAAAAGGGTTCTCTGTGAAAGAACTACAGTCCATTTTTATAGCATCCAGAGTAAGTTTTCCACCCAAAAAACCTGAATTTCTTCGAAAAGAAGTTATAGGGAAAATAGGCAATGAACTGAGTTCAGATCCAAAGTTGTCTTCCTCGGAAGTCATAATGGCAGGTGTGGTGGTTGGCAGGTAATCTACTGTGGCATTCTCGAGTGGATTAACTAAGCACTCAGAAAATATTTGGCTTTCATTTGGATCTTCAGGTAGAAGTTTTTTGTACAAAGATGGCAACTGATAGTTCCCAGTACTATCTGTTATATTGGTAGTCAAAGAATTGCAGTTGTTAGTTCTCATAGATAGTGCTTCTATCTTGGTATTTTTGTATATGTGCCCGTCCATAAAAGCAAAGCCATGTCTATCAATTAAGACTTCCTTTATCTGTAGGGTTTCAGGGTCTTCAGATCTGACTGGCTGACTTAAAAACTCTGTAGAATTGGACCTTGATTCATCCTTAATCAAGAGAAATGAGAGAAAATGTTGAGTTTGATAATAATAAAATATACCTCTCTTTGTTTAAAAGCAAACATATTTGCACAAATGTCACATTTATATAACAGCTCAGCACAATTGACATTCGTAAATTCTTGTATAAAGTGGGGGTTTTCATCACAATGTTTAACAGATTCTGAGGTTCATATGAGAATGTCACATCAATAAATTTGGCATGTGTTTTTCATCTGAAAAAATATACTTTCGATCAGAGGAAATTTTAGAAAACTGAAGTTAAAGCATTTATATTTACACTTTTTTAAGTATCTCAAATTTAAGGAAGATCTTTTTCTATTCAGAGAGAAAAGTCAATCAGCTGAATTGGAGTCATCAAGTAGGTTGGTCTACCTTTGTAGATGTGAATTCTTTTGCCCATGTAGAGTTGGCTGGATCTGGATACCAACCAAATACCAGAGCAGAAAAGGGAGAGAAAATCCTAGTGGAAAAAAAAAAATAACACAATGCAGCCATTAGTTTTAAGTGATGATAATGCCACAATTGTGGGGTGTGAAAATATCTATAAATTATTAAACTAGGCAAAGCTACTGTATATGAGACTCTTCCGGCATGAGTACAATGCATATAGTCTTCAACTTGTGAACACAATTGAGCCCAAAATTTGTGTTGCTAAGTGAGAAATTTCTTAAGTGAGTTTTGCCCCCATTTGTTAAGTAAATTACTGCAGTTGATAAGTAAGTAACATGGTTGTTAAGTGAATCTGGCTTCCCTATTGACTTAGCTTGCCAGTAGGCTGCAAGAAGGGATCACATGACCTTGCAAAAGGACAGTGCAGCCGTCATAAACATGAACTGATTGTCAAGCACCTGAATATAAATCACATGACCACAGGGATGCTGCAACAGCCCCAAGGGTGAAAAAATGGTCCTTAAGTCACTTTTTTTTTCAGTGTCATCATCACTAAGTGAGCTATTCGAGGACCACCTGTATGTTTGCTTGCAAGATAAGGTTTATGCCCTATAAATTGTGAAGGTCTGATGTGATCTGCTTAAGGTAGCAGATTTGGGTTATTGTAAAAGTGCAGAAAGCTGCCAATTATTATTCCTATAAGGAATTTGTTATTTGCCTTTTCTGTCTTGTTAAAGTGGGAAGCAGTTTCAAAGCCAGCTTGGTCTAGTGGCTTAAGGCAACATTCCCCAACTTTTCTGGCTCCGCGGATCAGCAAGGAGGAAAAAATGGTTTAGCGTGCACAACTTAATCTTGCGCATGCACAAATGGAGCTTTGTGCACTGCTGCTTTCATGGACCAGGGGTTTGGGAACCTTGATTTATGGCACTTGGCTAGAAAGCAGGAGACTGTGAGTTTTAGTCCTGCATTAAGACAGGCTGGGTGACCTTGAATCAGTCACTATTTCTCAGCCCAACCTCATCTTACAGGGTTGTTATTGCGGGAAAAGTAGGGGGAAAAATGTATTTGGAATTATCCAAAGCATTTGAGGGCAGGACAGGAAGCAGTGGATGGAAATTAACCAGTGGTGGGATTCAAAATTTTTTACTACCAGTTGTGTGGGCATGGCTTGGTGGGAATGGTGTGGCTTGGTGGGCGTGGCAGGGAAAGGATACTGTAAAATCCACATTCCTTCACCACCTCACTAATCTCCTTTCCGGTTCCGGTTCCCTGTGCAAGTCAACAAAAGAAGACCCAGCCAATCAGCTGGGCCTAGGGAGGCAGAGAATAGATGGGGGCAGGGCCAATCAGTGGTGGTATTCCGAACTACTCAAAATTTCCACTACTGGTTCTCCAGAACTGGTCAGAACCTGCTGAATACCACCTCTGAAATTAGTTTCAGGAGAGGACCAGCCTACAGAGAAATTTTCTGACAGTGAGAACAATCAAATCAATGAAACAGCTTGTCTCTAGAAGGTGTGGGTGCTACCCCACTGGAGGGTTTTAAGAATAAATTGGACAGCCATTTATCCAGAGTGGTATATAGGGTGTCCTGCTTGAGCAGAGGGTTGGACTACAAGACCCACAAGTTTCCTTCCAACTCTGTTATTCTGTTTGTTCACCATCTTTTTTACAAAAATACAGTAAAAGGGAGGGGATATAAATTAAATGAATAAATAATATTCATTAGTGTTTACTTTTCTCTCTCTCTCCCAAAAACAAGTTTAAGAAGGTGGCTGCTCTATAAGCATTGGATGGTCATCCTTCTCTACATATCTTCAATGTACGTATGTTTGCCTAAGCCCTTTCTGGTTGGCTTTTGGGCTCTTCGTGGAGTAGTAGACACACAATAGAGAGGCTGCTAAGATAAAGGAAAGGAAGAAGCAACTAAAAAGACAGAAAGATAATATTAGAGCATTCATGTTTAAAACAGGGTCTTTTTGTAGAGTGCCCCTTTGGTTTCCAAAAATAAAACATTATACCCGTGGAACCCTGTCAGAATGTAGGGCAGGGGTGGGTTTCTACCGGTTCTGTCCACCTCTGTAGAACTGGTAGCTCTGAAGAGCAGCAGACATAGAACCGGTTCTATGTCTGCTGATGTTTTTGCCCACCCGCCCGCCCGGGCTCTTACCTGACCTTTATCTCCTGCTTTTTCAACCTCAGCTGCTGTGCAAGGCACAGCTGCAGTTAAAAAAGCAGGAAAAAAGGGCTTTTTCAAAGGCTGCTTCTCTGCACACAGCGCTGCTCAGTTGTCCAGGCACCAAGCTGATGACGATTTACAGGCACGTGTGCAGCACATCGTAAATCACCGAACCTCACTAGTCAACGAACCAGTAGTTAACCCTGTCAGATCCCGTCCCTGATGCAGGGTTGGATGCACACGCATATCTAAAGATAAGTATCTAAAGATAAGTAGCTGAAATGTATGGGTGCATTGAAACTCAACAAGGCAAAGTACAATTAAAGGCAGAGCACTGAGAAGAATCATCATGAAGAATGAACATAGTGTTGAAGGAATGAGCTGAAGCAGATTGCTGCATGGCAGCTGCTGAAGCGACAGGGAGAGTGCAGGATTGCAGGAGGTGAGTCAGGAAGCCTCTGCGCCTGTGCAAAGTGCGTGTTTGGTGCACGCATGCACGCAAAGTGTGCCCAAGCCACGCCCACCAAACCAGTGGTAAAAATCGTTTGAAACGCACCACTGATCTGAAGTTGTTGAGAAAGGCAAGGTGTTTGCTGTGGAGGAATTTAGGTTTTTATGGGTCCACAAGCAGCCATTAATAGCCTCCCTGTTGGTATTAAGCTTTTAAAATTAAAGAAAAATCACCCTGCTTAACTTCACCCTACATGTCTCAACTCATTCTGGATATTTTTACAATCAAGGGAATGCTTTCCCTTGTGAATTATCCTATTTAATTCCATTTTTATTGTATTCTAATTTTATGTTACTCTATATCTAACAAACACTAATCTAAAGAAAGCCAGTTTGGTATATTGGTTAAGGCATCAAGCCACAAACCAGGAGACTGTGAGTTCTAGTCCTGCCTTAGGTCCAAAACTGTTGGGTGACCTAGTCAGTTTTCCTCAACTTTGGGAAGGAGACAATGAAGACAAAGAAATTTTTGAAAAATCTTGCCAAGAAAACTGAATGCACCTGTCCAGGCAGTCTCTGAGAATTAGACATGATTAAACATTAAAAAATAATCAAATACAAAAAAAAATAGGATCACTTACTTTTGCCGAACAGCTGGTATATAGCATAAGAAGACAGAAAGTCCAATAATAAGGAAATTGGCCGCAATTGGAACCCAGTGAGAAGCATGTATAAATCCACCTGCTATATTAAGACAAAAGTAGAGGCATTAAAGCATTACAACTTAGAATCTAAGGCTTAGATTAACCAGAATTTAGAAACTTATTTCTTTTTGAAGACATTTATTTAATTTATTTAGTCTCCTACAACTTGTTTGGATGAGATCCATGACACATTACTCTGTAAGACACATGTTACTACAGGTAGCTTCAACTTATGCCTGATTGTTTAATGACCATTCAAAATCACAGGGCTCAGAATAGATGGTTTATAGCTCATAAAGCACTTTTGTTCATCCTAAAAAATGTCACACTACATCATTACCCCCTATGGTCACATGATATTTTGAATGCTTGGTAACTGGCTCTCCTTTATGACCAGTTGTTCCATGACCACAATTTGTAAAGTTCTTTTTGCTGGTTTCTGGTTAACCCTCCACCCACCCATTTGAAAGAATGGGTTCACGCTTATGATTGTGCCATTCACTTAATGACTGCTGAAAAATGGTCATAAAACCAGAAACTGATCACATGGGTGCCTCAACTTATAGTCATAACAAGTGGTCCCAATTGTGGTGGTATGTGGAGGATTACCTGTTTATTAAAGTAACCATCCTGGATTCTTTCCTATGTAGCATGCGTGTCAAACTTGCTGCGTCATGTTGTCATCACGTGATGTTTCACAGTATTTTTCCCCTTCCCAAAGCTGGGATGGGCGTGGCCTGCACATGATGCAATCCAGCTTGCGGCCTGCCAGTTTGACACCCCTGCTATATAGTAATCCCAACTTTCCAATTGGAGAAGATAACTTTTGCAGCGTATTATCTAAAAATCAAACCGTTTCACCTAACGTTTTTGCATGAAAAAAGATAAACCTCAACCATTATACTCCTAATGGTGACATATTACAATTACTTTTTATGTAGATCAGCTCTTCATTCCCTTTCGGGCTTTCTCCAGCATTTGTAGAAGCCGTCATCCAAATAACATAGGAAGCACCAGCCTCTATGTTTTTTATATAAAAGGGCTGTGGGGCTGTTTTAGAGATCTCTGGAAAAATTAAAAGGTGAAAGCATAATTGTTTCATAGCATAAGCTCTTATCAAATCAAGCTGTATATCTTTGCCTTTGTGATTTAAGGCAGTGTCCATTTCTTTGGGCACAGAGGAATGCATCCAGTTTTGGTCACCACACTATAAAAAGATGTTGAGGCTCTAGAAAAAGTGCAGAGAAGAACAATCAAGATGTTTAGGGAACTGGAGGCTAAAACATAAAATGAACAGTTGCAAGTGCTCGGCATGGCTAGTCTAGTGAAGAGAAGGACCAGGGGAGACATGGTAGCAGGGTTCCCATATTTGAGGGGCTGCCACAGAGAGGAAGGAGTCAAACTATTTTCTAAAGCTCCTGTAGGCCAGACAAGGAATAATGGATGGAAACTGAAGAAGGAGAGATTTAACCTGGAAATAAGGAGAAACTTTCTGATAGTGAGAACAATCAACCAATGGAACAGCTTGCCCTCAGAAGTTGTGGGAGCGCCATCACTTGAGATTTTCAAGAAGAGATTGGACTCCCATCTGTCAGAAATGGTGTAGGGTCTCCTGCTTGGGCAGGGGGTTGGACTAGATGGCCTACAAGGTCCCTTCCAATCCTGATTATCTGTTATCTATTATCTGAATACCTTTAATTACTGACTGAAAGCTATTGATAGAAGAGAATATTTATAGCTCGGGCTTGAAATGGTGCCCTGTGAGCTTGGTAGGCTTTCTTGTAGGCGTTGCATTACCCAACTAGGTAACATCAGCAGTGCTGGAAGGAATTGGAGTTAGCTCTCTTTTTCTACCAGTAGCTTGCCCTGTCAGTGTTGGTAGGAGCAGCCTTGGTTGTTCCTTGATTAGGCTAGTGTTTACTGTTAGTTTATTTGTCTGTGTTGCTATTTTATTGACTGAAAGTTGCCTACCCCTCATTTTTAGTACTCTACGCATTTTGCACTTTAAGAGTTAAAGTTATTAATTTTTCTAAGGTACCTACCGTGGACATCTGGGGGTACAGAAGAGAATTGTTTCTGCAAATAAATCTTATAATTAATGATACACCCCATCCTCTGATGTTCTGAAACGTTTCTCCAGGAGACCAAAATGCTCCCATCTTCCATAGTTACATTCACAAGCTGAGGTCCCGTTAATGGAGCTACAAAGGAAATCTTTGTGAAAAAGTTGATCATCTTAGATCAGAGTTCCCCAATATTTCTGGCTTTGCAGGTTGGGAAGCAGGGGGGGGGAGGAGAGAGGGGATGGTTCCGTGTGAGTGGCCGGCAAGCACGCGTATACACTTGCAACCCCATTTGCATGAGTGGCATGAACTCTGTCACTCACTTAAATGAAGCATGTGAGGATGCGCTTGCCGACTGTTTCCATGGCCCGGTTGCAAATCCTTAATGACCCACTAGTGGACCGTGGCCCACAGGTTGGGGACCTCTGTCTTAGATGATCTCAGGCCTTAAACCAGGTATTTAAACCAGATATTTTTACCTTTTGCTGAGGTATTTTCTGTGGTCGTAGCTGCTTTTCCTGCTCTGTCCTGATAGAGTGCAAACACACTGATTTGGTAGCATATGTTGGGCTTTAAATTCTCTAGAAATTAGAAAGTTGTGTTTCAGGCATAGCCAGGGGTGGGATTCAAATTTCTTAACAACTGGTTCTGTGGGTGTGGCCTAATTTGTGGGTGTGGCTTGGTGGTCATGTGACTGGGTAGGTGTGGTTTGCTGACTGTGTGGCTTGATAGTCACGTGATGAAGTAGGCATGGCTTGGATGTAAATATTGTAAATATTTAATTTTTTATTTAAAAAAAGAGCAACTTTTACCCAAAATCAGGCAAAGCAGGCAGGCAGATTGAGTTGCTCACAGGATCACAAATTTTCTAAAAGATCTATCTTTCTGCAATCTGCTACCTGAGTCCGCACTGAAAAATAGAAGTTTCAGTCCTAAGGAAGGTTCAGCTCTGCTTTTAGATTAGCTAGAAAGCAAGAAATCCAATGATTTCCTGCTTTCTAGCTAAACTAAATCTCCCAGCATAGCAGAACAGCTGATGGTTGGGGGGAAAAAAGAAAAATAGCAATTTAGCAGGTAAGTTTGATGGCACACATGCCAGGTAAGGAATGAGTGGGCAGGGAGTGGAGGGAGGTGCCAGCCAGTGGTGCAATTTGCCAGTTCTCTGAACTGGGCAGAATCATAACAACTGGTTCTATAGAACTGGTCCAACCAGGTAGAATCTCACCCCTGGGCATAGCTGACTGCAGTGTTTTGCAATTTTAAGAGGAGAGTGGTTTTCTTTTTTTCAATGCAATGTTTGCAAATCATCAATTGGTTGGTATAGAGAAGACATAGAGTCATCCTAAATTCTAGATTTAGATAACCATATCTAATGGTGCTGCTGGAAGCTAACACATTCTATTTTTTTTCCTTAGTTCGTTTCCCCCCCTCAACTTTGGTAGCTTTAAGCTGTGTGGACTTCAACTTCCATAATTTCCCAGTCATTACTTCTTGGTCCTCTATCCTAAAGACAAGGGTGGGATTCTACCGGTTCGCACCTATTCACTAGAACTGATTGTTAACATTCTGGTGTTGCTTACAGAAACTACCTCTCCATTAACCCTTATTACATTCTTGGCAGGACTAGACTTCCTGTCTCTGGAACTTCTCTGGAGTTTTTTTCCCCTCCTTTGCTGGTACTTTGCTTGTGTGGAGTGACCATTCAAAGTTACAATGGCACTGAAAAAAGTGACATGACCATTTTTCACACTTACGACTGTTGCAGTATCCCCACAATCATGAGGGGCCAGGCAAGGAGATGCGTGCCTCGATGTGGATGATACTGAGTTGGCCACACCCAGCCAGTCACATGACCACCAAGCCACACCCACCAAGTAAGCCACACACACAGAACCGGTTGTTTAAAAAATTGAATCCCACCCCTGCCTAAAGACCACATGTTTAGGTACATTTTCTACGTCTCAGATAAATTTAGGAAACATTTGGACTTGAGGGATAAAAGCGTATGCAGACTTGCTTCTGCTGGATTGATTATCAATAAGAAAATGCTATTTTGTTCATTAACAAAACTAAGCTCCTTTTTTTCTGAAATTTGCAGAATGAAATTATATGATCAAACAGAAGCAACATGCATTCTTGTAAAATTATCCATCTGTAGACCAAAAGCCTTGGGAAAAGACATTTGGACAAAGGTTGTAAATGCGTCATTAAGTATGAAAAACAGTCATAAGTCTCTTTTTCACTGCTGTTGTAACTTCAGACAGTCAGTAAATGAATGATTGTAAATTGAGGATTGCCTGTAATCCATTCCAGCATATCATCTATTACATTGGGTTGGGTAAGGTTGTGCAATCGCCTGTCTAACCTTTCTCATTAACAATGTGTTTTCCTGCAATATGGGCTTACCTTTGATCACTGTGCAATTAGAAACAGGAATTTTAAACCATGTCGGGGAGGGGTTCCTGTGATAGTCTTGAAGGATCTCTACCCATTCAACTATGTATCCATTGATGGAAGAGGAAGGTGCTGAAGGTTCTTCCCATTTAACAATTATTCTCTCATTGTCCATGGGTGTGGCGGAGACCCGGTTAGGTGGTAGCAGTTCTTTGAAGAGAAAAGAAACCCAATAGTTGTATTCAGCTCAACCGGAATGCAACTTCATCAGCCCTGGAGACATTTAAATTTAGAAATGGAAATAACACTCATAGAGATGTTAGTAAGATGGAATAAGATTTGGAACTCCACAATGGAACTATAAGTCATCAGTGATCTGTAACATTGAACAAAAGCAAGGGTCTTCAAACTTGGTAAGTTTAAGACTTGTGAACTTCAGCTACAAGAATTCCTGAGCTAACATGACTGGAGGAGGAATTCTGGGAGCTGAAGTCCACAAGTCTTAAAGCTGTCAAGTTTGAAGACCCCTGAACTAAAGTCATGTGACAAAAAAATTCATTAATAGGTAATGCAAAAGAAAATTAAACTGATCTTTATCTGTTGAGTTGGTACTATTCTATTACGTTATATAATGAAGGAATCAAATTCATATTATTTATGGATCGAAGCAAAATCCACCCCTGGAATTCTTTCTGTAGCCAATAATTGAGGCCAATAACTAAAATTCAATTAACTTAATGAGAAAAAAAATGTACCTTACCTGAAATTCCCAATTTTGTGGTTATGTAGACAGACGGGGAGATTCCCCGTGAATTCTTCGAATTAAGTGTTATGTTATAATCTGCCTTAAGGGAGATGTGTGAGAAAACAGTGTGGGTGGTCACACTCATTTCTGCAGTTCTAGGTGGCATTTGGTTGAGGTTTAGAAATATCACTTGATAATGGAAGTTTTGGCTTATTGTTCCTGATACATTTACTGACTGTAAAAAAAAGAGAGAACATTTTTGCATCTTAATTTTAGTGTGTTCTGCCATGCCCCAATACAGGACAATGGGACTAGAACCTGAGAGACATTGGGTTCAAAATTCACTCTGTCGTGAAGATGTATCCTTCTCTGATTGATTTTTCTCTATGGCTGGCCAAAGAGGGGCTAAGGTAGAGAAGGGGACGAGTCTTCTGTAGCTTTCTAGCAGAGATGAAGAAGGTACTTTTTGACCCCATCTGTCAATTTGCACAGGAAAATGCAGCATTGATGGCTGTATTCTTTCACAACTATATTCTGAATTGCAGATACCTTCTTTTCCAAATCAGAATAAGATATGTACAGAAATGTTTACCTTCCAGAAGAGAGTGATGTTCTGCATTTTTGAAACGGTCTCCTTCTTTAAATACCAGACATCAACAGGTTCAAACGGCACTGGGAACCAAGAAAAATGGCTTTAGAATGTAATGTTTCTATCAATTTGGGAGCCAACTTTGCCAAGTGTTGGGCAGCTGGCAGGAAACAAATGGAAGAATACTATGGATACTTGGCAATCAAGGGTTTACTCCTTCTAACAAAAGAAGTAATGATTTAGCTTTAGCAACTAAGAAATTTCCCCAAAGTTACCAAAACTCAGATCATAGATAGAAATTCTTCGAAGTATGATGTCAGCGGGTCTTCATCATTGATAGTACCTTTAAAAAGGGAGGGGCTAGGACAGTGGTGGCTAACCTTTTTGGGCTGCTGTGCTAAAAATTGCGCTCACACTCGCTTGCGCATGCTCGCAGGCCAACACCCAGAAGGCAATGTGCACGGGCCTCATCCTCCCGCACATGCACACGTGATTCCCCCCACCGCCACCCCCTTACCTGCACTGAGCCCGTTTTGTCACTTCCGATGTTTCCGGAAATACAGAAAGTGACAAAACGGGCCTGTTTTTTGGCCTCCAAAGGTTGCAGAGGCTTTCCTTGAGCCTCTGGGAGGCCGGAAAAGGCCTCAAACAGGATGAAAATCAGCTGGGTGGCATGCGCGTGCACAGTAAGGTAAATTTGGCTGGAACTCACGTGCCCCACAAATGGCTCTGCGTGCCACCTGTGGCACGCTTGCCTTAGGTTCACTATCACGGGGCTGGGAGATATCAACATTCCTTGCCACACAATTTATTTTCTATTTTTTCCAGATATCTGCAGGTAGTCCTCAACTAACAAGTTTGTTTAATGACCATATGAAGTTACAACAGCATTGGGGGGAAAAAGGATTTATGACCGTTTTTCACACTTACGACCGTTGCAGCATCCTCATGGCCAAGTGATCAAAATTCAGATGCTTGGTAACTGATTCATATTTATGACAGTTATAGTGTCCCAGGTTCTTGTGATCACCTTTTGCAACCTTTGGTCAAGCTAGGTCAATGGAGGAGCCAGATTCACTTAACAACTGTGTTACTAACTTAACTGCAGTGATTCACTGAACAACTGTGGTAAGAAAGGTCATAACATGGGGCAAAGCTCACTTAACAGATGTCTCATTTAGCAACAGTAATTTTGGTTTGTGGTTGTAAGTTGAAGTCTACTTGTATATTTATATCCCATCTGCAATAAGGGATACAGATAATCCTTGACTTACAACCAGAATTGAACCCAGAATGTATGTTGCTAAGTGAGACATTTGTTAAGTGAGTTTTGCCCTATTTTATGACCTTTCTTACCACAGTTGTTAAGTGAATCACTGCAGTTGATAAGTTAGTAATGCAGTTGTTAAGTGAATCTGGCTTCCCCATTGACTTTATGTTGTGGTTAGCCGGCAGCAGGTGTGGACAGCAAAGGAGAGCGAGGACTCAGATGAGGGGCTAGGACCACTGGGGAGTGGACTGCTGCTTTCAGAGATTGTGGGGGATGGCAGCAGCGATGAGGAGGTTCCCGAGAAGCCTGTGCCAAGTACGCGTGCGTGCAGGGTTGCTCATAGGAAACAGCAGCTACAACATCACGGGCAACTTGGGAGTAAGGCTGCAAGGCAATGGCCCCTCCTTCAAGAAGATAACAGGCAGCCGTGCAGCGAACATTCTTTGTAGGAAGCAAATACGTTTTGAAACTCAGCTTTGTGGGCATTACAGTTGGTATTTGAAGACTTTTGTGTTGTAAACTGTTTCGTATCTGTTGTTTTTTGACAGCCTTGCAAAAACTTGGCAAGGCTCTTTCTTGCCAGAGCTAATTAGTTGGAAGCAGCCTTTTATCTGTGAAGAAACAGGATTTGTAAATGAAACATTAAAAGGTTGTGCTGCTACCTTTGTCTTGTGTTTGCTGTCTTGGAACCAGGTTTGGTTTAAAACACTTTGCTTGTCAGAAGGTTGCAATAGGTGATCATATGACCCCCAGGACACGGCAGCAGTCGTAACTATGAACCAGTTGCCAAGTGTCTGAATTTTGATCACATGAGCCTGAAGATGCTACAAAGATCATAAGTGTGAAAAACAGTCAAAAATCACTATTTTCAGTGCCGTGTAATTTTGAATGGTTGCTGAATAAACTGTTGTAAATTGAGGACTACCTGTAATTGATCTCAGGTAGTCTCAGTCTCAGCTTAAGGTTAGAGAAGGAGCCATGCTGGATGAGATGCTGAAGTTGGTGCCATTCTAGCTAAACCATAAGCAACATATGTTATGTTATGTCTCACCTATATTCACAAGGGAGAATACAGAGTTCCACAGTTCAAAATATTCAAACAAAACAAAACCAGACTAAAAAAGGGTTAACAGCACTATATTTCAGTCCTTGGCAGACTTCCCGGAATCTGTCTGGTAATTCAGAATGTCCATAAATTACAAAGCCCGCTCCACACGTATCCTTTCGACTCATCAAACACTTTGCTTCCAAGCAAAGTTTGAGAATCAGCATGCCTCCTTAAATCACCTGAATGGACGAGTCAGTCTCTCTAATCAATGTCTGGCTTGACGCCTCCCTTCAGATTGACATTTCAGTCTTCTCCTAGTTCTGGCGTCAAGCCACGATCTGTCTGTTTCCCCACTCGAAACCTCTGACTCAATTTGTGGATCAGTTGCTGGCACGAGCAAAGTCGAAGGTTCTGGGGAGGATTGTCTCTCCAACAATCTCTCATCCTCCTGCCTCACATCTGTGTCCTCTAATAATTCAGACTCCACATTTACAGCAGGCTCCAACCTCCCATCTTCAGAGTCATCAGAGTCAAAACTCCCAACAGGATCGATCCTTCCAGTCACAACATATTTTTATACATATAAGCAAAGTTTCAACTTAAGCATTATCTTCACCTACAAATATATCATTGAAGCCCAATAGGTCTCAGAGGCACTTTTGAAAAATTAATTTAAAAAATGAGTGATCGCCAGGGTTTTGGCTGGAAATGTGTTTATTTGCCAATAAACAGAGATTTAAGATTAATTTGGAGGGATAGAAAATACCCACAAATGACTAGAGAGAATGGAGCAAAGTAACCGTCCTTGTTTGTCCTAGAAAATGATATTTGACTGCTATCGATTCCCACCATTTTGTGAATGAACAAGTGCTTGTGGCAGCCATTTTGTGAGAGTGCTTGAGCATAGACTTCCCTCCCTCACTTGTTTTTTAGGACATAAAAATATTTTTTTTCATTTCTCCCTAAGTTCCTGTGACATTATAGCCTGGCCTGAATTAATTATCCATGGCTTATTTTTATATCAGTAACAAAATAAATGTTAGACATGTGGAGTTATTATTTTACTACCTGCTTCTGTTAGAAATGCTGGGCTCCAGTCGCTCCATAAACCCCTTTCCAGAAGAAGCCTGCAGGAAACTTGGAATTGGTATTTTATCTTTGGCTGCAGGTCATGAAGATTGTATCTTTTTGCATTTAGGTTTTCAAGCTAGCATGAAAAAGAGATGAAAGCATGCAGACACAACTTAATAAAATCTGTTTTTCTCTGGTAATTGCAATTCCTCTGAGACACAAAAAAGCTCTATTTACACTCAACAGAACCCTGGAACAATCCTGTAAATGGTATAAGATGCCCCAGTTGGGCACTGCAAGAGAGACACAAGCTCTTCTAAATTAAATGCCAGACCTGGCATAAGCATTCACATTTGTTCCTAATTAAATGCTGGGACCAAAGCTTCATTATTTTGTGAAAACAAATCTCCATCTTGTTTCTCCTCTGTACAGACATGTGAGCCTGCTTTAAAGTTGTCCGTCACTAATGAACATTATCTATTAGGACCTCACTTATGAGACAAGGCAGAATTGCAAAACTATTTTTATCATGAGTTGGATTCAGACATTGCACTATATCAGTGGTGGCTAATCTTTTTGGGCTCCTGTGCCAAAAATTACGCTCGCATGCCAGCACCCAGGAGGCAATGCACACGCCCCCCTGCCCCCTGCGCATGCTCACATGATCCCCCCACGCCGCCCCCTTACCTGCATTGCATGCCTCCCAGTTGATTTTTGGCCTCCCAGCGGCTCGAGGAAAGCCTCTGCAGCCTTTGGAGGCCGAAAAATGGGCCCGTTTTGTCACTTCCGGTATTTCCAGAAATACAGGAAGTGATGAAACAGGCTTGTTTTTCAGCCTCCAGAAGCTGCAGAGGCTTCCCTCAAGCCTCTGGGAGACCGTAAAAGGCCTCAAACGGGTCAAAAATCAGCTGGGAGGCATGCGCATATGCAGTGCAGGTCATTTTGGCTGGGGCTCGCATGCCTGCACAAATGGCTCTGCATGCCACCTGTGGTACTCGTGCTATAGGTTCGCCATCACGGCACTAGATCATGCCTTTCTTAACTGTCATTATTTGAAGATGCCACATTGATTGGATCAACAGATCATGCCAGCAAAGAGACATGGAAATTTTTTCAGCTTTGCTGGTATTTTGGCTTCCAAGCACCATGAGGGGATGAGTCTAGCGATGCATTGATATCAGCAGTTTTAAAATTAAATTTTTTTTTTCCAGGTTTGGATGACTTTGTGGCTAGAGATGATTGCATTTTCCCTTGCAGCAGCTTAATGTATCTATTTTTGGGAATAGAATAGAATAGAATAGAATAGAATAGAATAAACAGAGTTGGAAGGGACCTTGGAGGTCTTCTAGTCCAACCCGTGCTTAGGCAGAAAACCCTATACCATTTCAGACAAATGGTTATCCAATCTCTTCTTTAAATCAACCAGTATTGGAGCATTCACAACTTCTGGAGGTGAGTTGTTCCACTGATTAATTGTTCTAACTTGCTTCTCTCCTTGATTAGTTTCTATCCATTACTTATTGTCCTGCCCTCAGGTGCTTTGGAGAATAGCTGGACTCCCTCTTCTTTCCACCCTTATTTGAGTAGTGGGGGTAACCATACCATGTTTTGCCATCAAATTAGAAAGTATAATCTGGAAAGCTTCTGGAGACCAGAATATCAAGATTGGAACAAGTTTATAACATGCCTGAGAGGGTTGCTCATCTCTGTACTAAGCTCCTTGTTTCTATATCCTGTACACAACTGCTCAATGAACAAAACATGTTAAGCCAAAACCCAACTATGGCTTAGTAAGATGTTTCCATTCACCCATGGTCAGTTGGAGAACCATTTGTTTTCTTTTGGTGCTGAGAAGCATTCTGGATGCTAAATGTTATCCATCTGTGCAAAGGAGTCAGAAGAGCAGATAGAGATCATGCTACTGATGTTGGTTAATAGGTACGCTTTTGGAAGTATGTGTTAAATTAATGACAGGTTATGAATCCTGAATGAAAAATGAGATGAGTGCAGTATTAAACTCCCTGGCTGAGTAAGAACAAAAGGATGACTCAATATATTACTATCAACCTTGCCTCTGGGGACATGATTTAGGTGGAAAGCACCAGAAGACAATCAACAATCTGCTCATATTACATCAGGATATATATTGCATAAAACATGCTATTGGTTTCTTTTCTATTGGATGCTTACTATGTTACTGAAAACATTGACATTATATCTGTGCATCCCTAAGGCATCACATTAGTAATATAGAAAATAATGACTTACATAATCATAAAAACTAAAATATCCTTACTCTCTCTCTTTATTTGTACTGTTGCCCAAAGACTGTAATAAAGTAATTTCATTTCACTTCAACCTTCCTACCGTAATCCAGGAATTACTGTGGATTGGTTGGTATCTCAGTCTAAAGCACTGTGTTTCTTGCTGATCTTGCCATAAGATGGTACAATTTTGGGGAGCAAAGGCATCACAGCTTACTGAGAGGTTCACAGGAGGGTGAGGCTTCACTGTGTTGTGATGATCAGTGATGCACCAACATGAACAAAAACACAACATTATTTTCTGGAAATAAAATTCTGAGCCATAATAATAACACCATAAGAATCCTCAAGACCAGACTATCTAATAATCCGATATCTTGTAACATGCAGTAACACGTTAGATGCTTCTGAGAAGGCCATAAGTGGGAGATGAGGACAATACAACCACCTACTTATCACCTTGAAAATTATATTCAGCTATTCACTTTCTATAATCATGGGAGGGTCACATATTCCTATTGCTTTTTATAATCGTTTATCTATTTTCATCTCTCTCTCTGTTACAGCTTTACCGCTGGTTCTCAATTTACAAACATTCATTTAGCAACTGTTCAAAGTTACAACAGCACTGGAAAATATAAGTGACTTACAACTGGATCTTGCACTTAATGGCCATCGCAGCATCCACCCAAGTCATATGATCAAAATTTGAGCGACTGGCAACCAGCATGCATTTTACAATGGTTGCAGCATCCTGGGATCATGTGATCATCATTTGTGACCTTCCCAGATGGCTTCTGACAAGCAAACTCAGATTCACTTAACAACTAGCTGATTCACTTAAACAACTGGAGTGATTTGCTTAACAACAGTGGCAAAAAAAATGTTGAAAAATTGGGCATGACTCACTTAATATATCTTGCTTAGCAAGAACAGATATTCGGTTTCCAATTGTGGTCATTAAATCAAGGGGTACCTTTACAACTTCACAAACAAATCATACTTACTTGATATTGTTTGTTGTCAAGGAGCATGCATTTGGAAAGCTGAGTCCAAAAATTCCAAAAGCAGTCAGGTTGAAAAGCACATAGATTTATACTTTCTTGTTGTTTAAAGATCAGTAGCATAAACCTGACTTTCTAGTAGATTTATCCCACCCGAGGAACTCAAAATAAGACTCATGAAGGGATTTTCCCTTCATTTGATCCCGATTAACATTACCATGTAAGATAGGTTGGGCTAAGAGATAATGAATAAAACAATGTCATACAGAAAGCTGCATGACCAGGAGGAGTTGAACTTAGATCCTCTCTGACTGCAGTCCTATTTAGCCCCTATATCACAATGGGTCTCCTGGGGCCTGTATTCTGTGTGCAATGCTTGCAGGCATTTCTACATCACTTTGCTTTAAACCAGCGGTCGCCGGTCACTGGTGGGCCGTGAGAAAATTTTGGTGGGCCACAGAGAAATCTCACCCCACAGAGCACCCCCCCAAAGCAATTAATCCAGGCTACGCAGAAACACAAGGCTTCGCTGCCCACATGGCCCACTGGAACCCTCCCCGCCCACTCAGCAAACTTGCCTGTTAAAATTGCTATTTTTCCTTTTTTCCGACCATCATCTGTTCTGCTGTGCTGGGAGATTTAGATTAAATTAGGAAGCAGGAAATGGTTGGATTTCTTGCTTTCTTGCTTTCTAGTCTTTAGATCCTAGGACTGAAGGTTTGCTTGCAAGTAAATTCAGCACAGACTCATGGCAAGCAAATTTGAGAGACTGAGCTAGTCAATGGCAGATAGATAGATCACTGAATGGATTCTGTGAGCCACTCAATCTGCCCACTTTGCCTGATTTTGGGTAAAAATGGCTTTTTTTAATAAAAAATTCAATATTTACATTCATGGTGTGTTGTGAGTTAATTTTATGAGTTTGCTTGCAAGCAAATTTTATATGACAGACTGAACTAGCCAATGGAAGATAGATAGATCTCTGAATGAATCTGTGATTCTGTGAGTAACTCAATCTGCCTACCTGCTTTGCCTGATTTTAGGAAAAAGTTGCTCTTTTTTATAAAAAAATCAATATTTATATAAATATTTACATACAAGTCATGGCCAACCAGTCACATGACCACCAAGCCACACCCACAAATTAGGCCACACCCACAGAACTGGTTAGTGGTCCCTGGGATCTAAAATTATGAGTTTGGTGGTTCCTGAGGTCCAAAAGATTGGTGACCCCTGGTCTAAACATCATCAAAAGGGCCACCTCCAAAGGCAATTTGCCAAGGATTGCAAAATACTATTTAGCAAAGGCAGCAAAAAGACTTTTGATACAAGAGTTGTTTGATTTAGTTGAGCTGACCGATTAATTAGAAATTGAATCATTACTCAAAACATTTTTTCCAATAATTTATCAGAGTTCCTGACAATTACCAATGTCTATTAATGTGAATTGTATTGGTTCAGATGAACTGCTCCCAAGTTTATTTGTGGCTTCAACCACAACTGTATAAGTAGTTTCAAAGTCCAGCTTTTTCCTGAGATGAACTATAGTGCTATTTTTTTCTCCCAAGACTGTTCTATTGGAGGTTTCATTTGTTATCCTGCAACAAAAAAAGAAACTGAGATGAACAGTGTGAATGATCTTCCTTCCTCCTCCCCCTTCCCTTTCCCCTTCCCTTTTCTTTTCCCCTTCCACTTCCCACTCTCCTTCCTTCCATCCTTCCTTTCCTTCCTTCTTCCTTTCCGAGATTAATTTTATACCTATATAAAATTGAATGACAGTCACAGAAATTATATTACCACCTAAATATTCAGTTCAAAAATAAAGACTTGTTTTTTTGAAGATGACTTCAATCCGACACTTTTTATTATAATATCCAGTTTAATCATTTGCTCTAATATTTCAATTAGTTTAATTTGGTTAATTTCAATTACCCTAATATTCAGTTTAGTCTTCCCAGTGATTACTCAAAAACCCAACACCTGCTCTCAGACTTACTGCCAAATCCCACGTATAGAATCATAAACTCAGAAAGATGACAACATTAAAAATGAAAATCCTGCATAACTTTTTTTGAAATTTGCATCAAATCAAATCCAGATGGTGACAAAATTTCTTTCAGATTTGTATCTGGATTGTGAATTTCAACCAGTATGTCCCCAGAGATATTTAATTAACAGGCCCAAAAGGGGAGGTGTGTTATCATAAGCCATGATATCTGTCTACAAATGAATACAATTACATTCTGCCAACCATGAAGAAAATCTTCTGATGGGAATAGATGATTACAGAAGGGAAGAAGAGATAGAGAGCTTTTATTCCTGGACTTTCTACTCACAATATAAAGATAAATTGTGAGGGACAGCACTGATTTTAAAGCCACAGATGTCAAAGAGGAAGCAACAGTATTAGCTGGATCTGGTTATTGAAGGACATCCAATCTAACTTCCAACCTCAGAACAATCTAGTAAGGTGATGGATGTTATTTCTTTTGTAGCGTTAAACTCATCATGGACAGACTATGCCATCTTTTCCTTTGCTTCAGACTGTGCAATATTTTGAATTACCCTAATAATGGGAGCAAATCCTCAAAAAAGGCTTGCAGAGCAAACGTTGATTTCAGGGTATTTAAGCCCTAATGGCTGACAACCATGGCCAATATTTTGACCAAAGCTAGCTCAAATTCCATTCATTTCATCCCTGGTGGTACATAAGAAAATGGAAACAAAGATGAAGTGATGAAGCAGAATTGGCCAGATGTAAACTTCATTATAGAGGGAAACAGAACTTACCATAGTGTATAGGTAGTCAACAGATAGGTATAATATCCTTTATCCCAAGAACAAATGGTGGGTCCATATTTTCCATATTGGGCACATGATACATTTTTTGGTTGATCTGGAGCAACTTAAAAAAGAAAAATAGTCAACAGCTGAGATGGGAAGAAATGACTCTCAGTTTGAATCTTTGTTTTTTATAAAAAATTGTTGTGTCAGAGTTTGTGTTTGCATTTGAACTTTCCAGTATACAGTGAATCTGTGTATCAAAACCTCTTTGAAGAAAGGCCTGCCATGTGTACAATAATAATATTGTCATGCCCCTGGTGGAGACTGACTCTGAGAGAGAGAACAGCCAACAGGGAGTGGAAGTGTGGCTCCTGAGATTGTAGGAATGCAAAGGCTGGCTGAGTAATCAGAAGAGGACTCAGGCCCATCCCCTCTCCATCCTAGGACACACAGGGAGGAACGGATAAGGGAGACACGTGGTATGCTCCGGAGGAGATGGCCTTGATCCTCTTCATGGGTTGCAACTGTGACAACTGAATAAGAGGATGGACATGCGTATGGGTGAATACTGGAAATAAGGCATGGAAATATCTCTAGTTTATGGTTCCTCTCTGAGTTTGGTGTCCTTCCCAGTGTGTGTTCTGTTCTTTGTGGACATCCTCCAGCCCTTAACTTGCCTGGGTTGTGTTGTTTTTTTCCCCTCCTTCTTGTAACTGCTTGTGTGGGAGTTTTTTGTCTTCCATCAAGGATATTTGGAGCTTGGAAACAAAGTGAAGGAATAAAAGGGGCTTCACTGGGTTTTTGTGACTCTATTTATTTTGTATCCCCCTCCCCCAGTCATCAAGACCTTTATCTTATTTTCCCCATTATCTTAATTTGGAAGAGATAATATTGTCCAAAAAATAGCTTGGTTTTGTGGTAATTTTCTTATATGGATCTGATGAGGGGAAGTGGGTTCCTGGACATTGCAACAAAGCAGTCGTGGTAACTGCTGCTAAACATATATGACTCTTGTTCTTTTCACAGCAGCCCTATTTTTGCTAAATAAACCAGCTAAAGTCAAACACTTTATAGCATAAATGTAGAAAGATGAAAATCTGTATCTTATTTTCCTAAGTGAAGCCTTGGTGGGAGTTACTAATCTCAAAAAGAAAATAGGAACAGTGAGATGAACAAGAGTTATTGAGTTACAAGAGTTATTGGCAGTGAGATGAACAAGAGTTATTGAAAAAAAAATCAGAGGAAGAGATAACAGCACATTCCTCTCTTCAAAATTGTGAGTGATTATAACATATAAGCATTTTTTATGAGGCTTGGGTGAGGGCAATAATTCTTTTTTTTATCCGATGGACATATTGAACAAAGCACCCATCTCACGAAAGGCAAAACATGCCTTTCCTCAATATTATTCTAATATTAATTTTCTCCAATTAATTAATCCCACCTAAAGACTCTATCTCATTACATCTCCTTGACTACATAAAACCCTACATTCAGAACAGAACAATGTTTTCTTCCCATTTTCTTCTATGCAGTTAACCAAAGTTTAAAAAAAGCTTCTTACTTCCAACAAAAACATAAATTCCGCATATGTTCAGTGGCCTCGGTTGTTTGCAGTGGCATTCAAACATCTGCCTCCCAAAAGTATTCAGTAGAACCTGGGTCCTGATTGAAGAATCTGGAGAGCTGCTGCTACTGATAATGGAGTGGTTTTGGGACAAGACAATGACACAATGCCTATGGTAGGAGCTCTTGTTTAGCCAGCAGGACAAATCCACCGTTGATTTTAATGACAGCTCTGTGCCATTTGCATGCATGTGTCCCCTGGAAAGCAGGATAAAATGCAACAAAGAGGACAGTTAAGGTGCAGGATTCTTTTTTGGTCTTCTTATTTTGCTCTTTTATGATTGTTGCATTTATTGGTTTTGCTTTTGGGAGATGCCTGGAGTTGTGTCTATATAAAACAGGAGCCATATAAATCTTTTAATAAATGAATATTAACTTCTTGCAACAGTAATAAACTAGGATTGGAACACCATATGTTTTGCCCTGTGCCAGTAAAAATACTTGTGTAGATTCCCCCAACATGGCAAAACAAACAGCTCGTAACATCTACAGAAGGAGTAAAAAAGAAAAAAATCACAACTGCAGCTGCAACTCTATAGTCAACAGCCCATGGCTCCAATTTATGGCCTTGGCTCCCATAAGTGGTCACCTTTACTCTTATTCAAAATTTCTTGATCCTGGAGGCTACATTCAAAGTCTATCATTAGTGTAAAGTTGCTATATCATCTTTTCCAGCTGGTGTCCTCCAAAAAAATGTCTTTTAAAGTCTTTTTAAGCGCCCCAATTATTCTCTGGCCCCCAATTGAACAGCCCCGCTTATCAAGTATAGTTTAGATTTTGAAACACCACATAGATACTTTAGGTCCCACCATCTGATTTCATGGGTTACCCATTTGGAGAACATAATATTGTTAGAAGCTGCAGGTAAAAGGCAGCAGACAGAAGGAAAGTAATATTCTGCTCTCAAGTTTCTCTGAATCATTTAAAGGCCCTTGTTGGGGTTTGGTGCCCATTGTGCTGAGTGACCTGTATCGATTGGGGATTACCGGAGTGAAATATATGGCAGAAGCAGCACCTGATTGAAGAAAGCTGCTTCAAAGTTGAAGCCTTCTCTTTTTTAACCTTCTACAAAAGTTAAATACCAATTTTCTCTCTACTTTTGTCTTAGTCGATTAGCCGTTAAAATATTGTTGGACAAACTAAGGAATCTCTTATTATTGCCCTACCACCTTCAGACTGTCTCCTAGACAACTTTCCAGTATTTTCTAAAGCACCTATAGGCTAGACAAGGAATAATGGTTGTTCAAAGGAGAGATTTCACCTGGAAATAAGGATAAACTTTGTGACAGTGAGAACAATCAACCAATGGAATAGCTTGCCCTCAAAAGTTGTGGGAGCGCCATCACTTGAGACTTTCAAGAAGAGATTGGACTGTCAGAAATGGTGTAGGGTTTCCTGCTTGTGCGGGGGGTTGGACTAGATGACCTATAAGGTCCCTTCCAACTCTGATTATCTGTTATCTGTTTACGCAAGGAGTGAAAGAAGACAAAATAGTGAGTTCACTTGCCCATGAGCTGTCACTTCCTGGGTGTTCTCTTCTATAGCTACTGAAGGGAAATCACATGTGTTTCTCTGAAATGATTATACAGGTGAATAAGTTACACCATGAGATAGTGGGCTGTGAGCACTGAGAGAGAGAGATGGAGCTGTAGAAGGAAGGGCTCTGCCAAACTCTAACGCTGTCATCTCTACCCATTCTTATCTCTGCTTCCTCCCAGTTTTAACTTAGAAATAGATTTGGAGTTCGATAGATCATTATATAGAGAGCTTTTGGGGAAAGGTTTCCATGTAAATGGTTTAGCTTGAATTTGGATTTTCCTGTATAATTCACGCTATTGTATGTTGTATACCAAAAATAGCAGAACCTTTGCGTGCCACATCACAGCTTTTACATGTCACTCAAGTAGGGCCTATTGAATCCCCCTCTAGAGGGTTTGCTAGAACACCCAAGCATTACCAGAAAGGAGATAGGACAAGCAGAGAAAAGCAAAAAGCAAAAAAGCAAAAGCATGTTTATAGGGCCTATCCTGATTCTTTACTAGACACAACTAGAGTACAAATCCTTGGAATGGAACAAGGTTTCAACTCTGAAAAAAAAAAATGCAAGAAGCTTATTTTTCCAATAGCCCTTTGTCAACAAAAGAGTGCGCATTTGCCTCAGTAGATGTCACAACCAACTATAGAACTATCATAAAAGGAATTCTGCAGGGTGGCTATTTTTAGTTAATAATTTCAGCCACCTTAAAAACCCAATGGGCAGGAAGATTATATATATATATATATATATATATTAGATTTTTTTTTCTATTGTTTCAAAACATTTTATAGTTTTAACTGTAGCGTATCTTTCAAATTATAAGCTGCCCAGAGACATTGATTGAGATGGACAGCTATAGAAATTGAATAAATAAAATGAAATTTTTATTATTATTTTCTTTTCAAGAAAAAAAATGCTACTCAACCATTGACTCTTGCATTCTTCTGATAGCAAAACCTTTACTCCTAGAATAAAAAAAACACAAAGATGTTTCATAATAAACAATTTCAAAACCTAAGTAATTATAAAAGTAAAGAAGTGTTGTTTATAAAGATTTCATTTACAAGAGGAAATTGTGGGATTTACTGACTTGTTTGGCAGCATTGGAAGCTTAATGATTTTTTTTCAAAGTTGAATAGACTATGGATTTAGACCTCCCATAGTCAAGAAATGAAGGTGCAGATACTCTTCACACAAACATAGATCTTTCTCCAAATTTGCTGTTCAGACTTTTTAGTAACTCTACTGCTGATTGTACATTGTCTACTTCAAATCTACATTACCCATTGTTTGTATCTCCAAGCTCTAATCCCAGGCTTTTCTTTATTTAAAGTAATGAGGATATGGTCAGTACCTCTATAGTTTGGATGGAGCCATTTGTTCATATATGACCCTTCCCACTTGGCAGACTTGTGATGTTTTATGACAGGATAGGAATATTTTTCCTCCTGTGACTCTTCTAGATTATTGGCCTTACTGAAGATAGGTAGGCTAAAAAAGTCCCGGATTTCCAGAATTCACTCACCTGCTCCCAAGAATACTAAAAAACACATTTTTAAAGGTAAGCTTCTTATGTTGATCATCTTGATATTTTCTGCTGAATTTTTATTCCTGCTTTTTTTCAGTAGTCAGAAAATAATCCTTTAAGGTGGAAGACACTTTCGTATTTTTAGCGCAGGACTGAAAAGTTGGCTTTTTCTAGAAACAATCATACTCCATGGGAATGATGAAGTGTGAATATTCTTTGAGAAGCAGATGCTTGTGCCGAGAAACCAAATGGTTTGGACCCAAAGTTTGTTTTTTCTTTCAGAGTGTTGCCTTTCCGAAAATGTATTTTCTTTGCTGCTTCTCTGTCTGTCCACCCACCCCCCGGTTCAGGAACAATACTTGATGATTTATGTGACTCATGAAATATATTTCTTGGGTTTCTTTTTCTTCAATGATGAACAATATTTCCCAAGGTTTGTTTCTAAGGTTCATGAAGACTGAAATGAAACAGAGAGGAGAATTAGATGAGAAGCCTTATGAGGTATTTACTTTGAAAGGCTATGTGGAAAATAGGAGTTGTAACCAGATAGAAAAGTGTTCTCTCTAATATTTAACCCTGTGATCAAACTCTAAAGCAATCCTTGGCAACTTTAAGACACATGGACTTCAACTACGAAGAATTATTGCTAGTTGCATGCTGGCTAGGGAATTCTGGGAGTTGAAGTCCACAAGTTTTAAAGTTGCCAAGGTTGGACATCCCTTCTCAAGAGCAAAGATGGGCAACCAAGGGCCCGGAAGCCCAGTTACTCCCTAAAATCCCTTTAAAAAATAAAAGCTCCTACAAGAGCCATACTATTGAAAATTGTCTAGTTTCCTGCCAGTAGGAGGCAAGAAATATATATATATAATTTGTTTTCTGAGGTTCTTGCGGGTATTTGTATGTGGATCTTTGGTTATTCAGGTTTTCTCCCGCATAAGATTGGAAGCATCTAGGCAACGTTTCGATGAAGTCTCATTCATCATCTTCAGGCTTGGTCTTCAGCTCTGTGCTTCTCAGAGTGAAGCACAGAGCTGAAGACCAAGCCTGAAGATGATGAATGAGACTTCATCGAAACGTTGCCTAGATACTTCCAATCTTACGCGGGAGAAAACCCGAATAACCAAAATATATATATAGTATGTGTATGTATATATCATCTAAGCTAGAAAATCTCAGTCCCAAACAGATATGATGTGAACCCTAATCTTTTTTAAAATCACTGCCCTGTTCACCAAAGTCTGTATCCCCACCCAAGAAACAACTTGCTTATATCTGCCTAGTTTCTTAATATTGGAAGGTGTCAGTGGTTGCCACCAATATAGTTTGTGGATGCCATCAATAAATCATAGGTGGGGCATATCTATTTTTAAAATTATTACATGAGATTCATCTTCAGAAATTGGAAGAAATTTTAATTATTTAATGATTTATAAAATATAACTGAAGAGAAATGGGGCGGGGGAATTAATTATGGAAAGCTTATAAGTGTTCTCAAGGAAGTATGATATTTAATTGAAAAGAAATGTTAAAGATGTTAAGATTTTAATGAATATTAATGATAGAACTGAATTGGAATGGAATGAGTATTTTAATTTCTTATATTTATAATCTTTTTTTAAGAATATAATGTGTATTTTAAGAATGTACCAAGCAGAATTCGATTGGAAGTTATGTATTATATTGAATATTATAACCTTAAGTATACATTGAAGCTTAAATAAGAGTTGAATGGACAAAATTAAAAGATATAAAGGTGTCATACTCCAATTAGTAACTACAGGAGAAAATTTGTTTCATGAGAAAAGACAATATGAAATAGAAACAGGACAAAAGTATCAATATAATGATTTAAATTGAGATAATCAAAATAAAATTGAGAAAATTAAAAGAGGGGAAAAACTATGTAGAAAATGTAAAACAGCAATAAGATATGGAATAGAACACAAAAATGATCATGAAATTGAGTTTGTATCTGTATGAAGAAGTGTAACCTGGGACCATGCTATTTTCAAAAAAAGATGTTTTATTTATATTATGGTTTTTTTTTGGTGAAAACGCAAATAAAACTTTCAAAAAAAAAGAAGAAGAAGAAGAAGTTGGAATGGGAAACGGAGCCAGGTTATAATCTGGTGGTTCAGCTTGGCTTGACACATCTGCTGTACTTTCTTAGTCACAAACAATTTAGATTACTTGTATAAACAAATCATAGATATGGGGAGGGGTTTAAATGGGCAAGGATTTGCTTTCATTGACAAGACATACATCTGAAGGGCTCACATTTTGTTATTCTTTCACCACCATACAGTGTATATAAAAAGTCGGTATGCTCCTGTTAAAATGCCAGGGTTTTGGTTTTTTTTTTGGATGCCAAGATCAAGATAAATCACTTCCGAATTCCCCCCCCTCCTTTACTATAACTGTTATGAACTAATAAAAGCGCTTAAATAAAGTTTTAACAAACCTTAAGAAAAAGTAGGGTTCTAATCCTGCTCTTCTGATTGGCCGATAATAGCGATATCGGATTGGTCTGTTCTGGGGAATCTGATTGGCTGTTAACGAGCCACTCTCATTGGTTCAAGGGTTTAACACTTCCAAGTTTCTCATTGGCTAATAGGTCAGCAGCCTGCCCTATAAAAGGGCTGCTGCTGCCCTAGGGTTTTGCTCTGTTCAGAATGATTAATAAAGAGTTGAAGTTCACTGTTCACTGCCTCGTCTCCGTTCCTTCCACCCATGCGCAGAACTTAACAATAACCTCTAAGACATACAACTCAATTGAAAACAAACTGAATTGGGGAGAAAAGTAACAATAAAAAACATACAATAGCAGGCAATAACTTGAACTACAGTGAAAATTGGACAACTTTATGGAAGGATCTTTGCTTGGGTACTATCCTCCACATGGAATATGGAAAACTTGGACAAGACTGAGAACAGAGGTATCACGATAAAAGAAGAGCTTGAAGATATGGACAATATCACAGGAGATGGAAGCTGTGGATGTGGGAATTTGCAGAGTCCTGAACATTTATTTATTGATATGCCATAATCTTGATGGACCACGTACAGTGGATGATTTGTTCCTGGTGAATGATAAAGCTACTCAGACTGCTACTTTCTGGGCCTTCAATCCTATGTAATGTCACATAAATGTTTTAAATCCCTTCGGTGCTAACAAAAAATGCACAAATGTTTGTGCATGAACTGTAAACAACTTAGTCAATATGGAAACATGCAGCGTAACATTAAAATAAGTACATGATAGATATTTATATTGTCTAGGTAGATTATTCCTTTTAAGAGGCAAAGTATGTTATCTGTGAAACCATTTCCCTTGTCATCTTTTGAAAGGAGTAAGTCACTATCTGATGACTATCTGACTTCCTCAGATCATTTCCCAAGTATGACAACATAGAACAACAAAACATTATTCACTTTTTTTCTGTCAAAGGAGTAGACTCGATGGATGATCAGTTCAGGACATTAAGAAGAAAACTTGTCTCTTTACAAAAATTATTTTCCATGCGGTATAGCAGTTAACAGAGAGGAAATAAACACAGCTACCTATGGCAGCGTGCAGTTGTATACATACACCAATTTTGGGGGATTTCTAATATGCTTATAAGTCAGAATAAACTTAACATATGTAAACCATGAAGATTCACCTTCAGGCAAGATGAGCACCATTGTTCAATTGTCCAAACCAGTACTTTATTTTGGTTATGTAACTGATTCCGTTTATGTTTACACTATTGGTTTTAGTATTCATAGATTCTATGATTTTTTCATGTTGTTCCAGCTAATTTGTACTATCTGATCTTCTAGCAGTTGTACAAGGACATTTGGAATTATACTTTCATAGTTTGTTGTGCTTGTTAAATTTACCAAGGGAAGCAATCCTAAATTATATGCTCCCATGTTCTTTTTTTAAATTAGTTTCCCTGTTTATCATAGAATCATAGATTTGAAAGGGGACATTTATAATCATCAGCCTGGTGCAGAAATTCAAATTAAAGCATCCCAGATAGATGCTCCCCAGGGTGTGCTTGAATAAAACCAAAGAAGATGAGTCAATCACCATCTAAGAGACAACTAAGAGATCCTACTGTCCTTAAATGATGTAGCGAGACAGAAATATGTTGGAAAGATACCTTTTTGCATGAAGTCAGTCTACTATAATGTTGAAATAAAAAAGTTGGAAAGAATTGGAGGACAATCAAGTCCAACCTTCCTGCTCAATGCAGAATCCCCTATCAACTGTACCAATCAACAGGCAACTATCCAGCTTGTCTTGAAGACTTTCAGTAAAGGAGAATTGACAATATCATGGTAACAGCCAGTTGCACTGGTTGTCAGCTCATAAAGTCAGGAAATTCCTCCTGATACATACTGATGTAATGATAAGTATCCTGTAGTAGGAATGGCTTTGAGAAATGGGGAAAAATGAGATAAAGCAGGAGAGGGATGAGCTGGCAACTGCATAATGGGCAGAGAAAGAAACTTAGAAAGGATTTATCTTTCCAGACTATATAAAAAGAGGCAGTAGGTGATTTGTACTTTCAAACTTGCAAAATTCTGTTCATGTAGCCTTACACTAAAATAGAATTAGCTTATTTGATTTGTCTCCTGTTTGATCCACCCGGGAAGGCTGACCACTTAGCAGGTAGCTTTAATCCACTTGTCCTCGTCGTCTGGCACAACAGAGAACCAATCTGCTCACTCTCCTGTGTGACAGCCTTTCAGAAATTTGGAGGCTGCTATCCAATCATCTCTTACATGGGATAAGTATATATTTAACCATTTTTACACAGCTTGGTTTCCAGTCTTCTCATCACGTTGGTAGCTATTCTCCAATGTGCTTCACTTTTTCTTTGACTTTTTAGAACTGTGAGGCCCAAAATTGGAGACAGTATTCCAAATAATCCCCAAACTGCAGGGCAGAGTGGAATAGAACAATTCCTCCTCATGATCTGGACTCTACATTTCTGTTAATGCACCTCAACATAGTGTTCACCTTTTTAGTAGCTGTATCCCACTGCTCACTTATATTTAATTTGATACCCAGATTCCTTTCACACGTACGATTGCTAAGGTAGGTCTCCCCCATCTTATCTTTGTCCCTTTCAGTTTTTTTCCCCTCACACCCAGATGTACCTCATATCTCCTTGTTTAATTCCAACCTATTCATTTCAGTCCCTTTTGCTGAAGCTTGTCCAGGTATTTTCATTTTTAAAAAAAATCTCTTCTAACTTGTCCCTTTCAGCTTTGAATCATCTGAAACTTGATAAGCATCACATCAGGCACCTAACCCAAGTCTCTGATTTAAAAATACTACCATCTCTCCATGCTGAAGCCTAAACACAAACTTTTGGTCTTTTGCGCAACTCTGAATCTATCTAGCATTGCTTAGCCCATATTTTATATTTTATTATTTCATTTAAAGGAATAAAATGAAGTCTTATGATAAAAGTTTTGCTAGCTAAGTCTATCAAGAAAGGAGTATTGCAGCATATTGAATGTATACTGCGCGAATCAAAAAGAGGGCTGCAAAAATATTTACAGACCCCTCACATCCTGGACATAAACTGCTTCAACTCCTACCCTCAAAACGACGCTATAGAGCACTGCACACCAGAACAACTAGACACAAGGACAGTTTCTTCCTGAACACCATCACTCTGCTAAACAAATAATTCCCGCAACACTGTCCAACTATTTACAAAGTCTGCACTACTATTACTATTAATCCTCTCATCCTTCCTTTCACCCATCTACCCCCACTTATGACTGTCTGACTGTAACTTTGCTGCTTGTATCCTTACAATTTATATTGACAATTTCCTAGTATGATTTGATTGCTTACTGTACCCTATGACTATTATTAAGTGTTGTACCTTATGATTTTTGACTCTTTGTCGAATGTATCTTTTCTTTTATGTACACTGAGAGCATTTGCCCCAAGACAAAATTGTGTGTGTCTAAACACACTTGGCCAATAAAGAATTCTATCCTATCCCATGAGGAGTCTAGCTTCTCTAACTTAGGAGTCTCCAAGCTTGGCAACTTTAAGCCTGGTGGACTTCAACTCCCGGAATTCCCCAGCCAGCAAAACTGGCCTCTCTAACACAAGTTTTTCCACAAATTTTTACTTAAGGGTAAGAGAGTTTTGGTCTTTTGCTTCTTTTAATAGAAGGGCAGCTTTTAGTAGCACTTTCTGGAAAATGATCACAGTTAGCAAAGCCTGATACTAAGATACTGAGACTGAGGTAATATTTTGCTCCTTAAAAAAGAAACCTTAGAAGATCGTCCATTTCTTTCTCTCCCATTTACTCGAGGGTTTTTCCACCTTTGTTTATTTTGTAATACTTCTGCTGTTACGGCCATACACTCGGTCGATCTGATCCCAGAAATGGAACCGAAGGGAGTAAGTGGCATTGCTCTGCTTGCAAAAGATTCTAGGGCAGAAACAGGCAAGTTTTGCCCGGCGGGGAACCCACCACCACCCCGTCCTCCCCAAATCCTCAGCGAGCGGGAAAATGTCTCCCTTTCCTTCCCTATTCAGCTCCATAGTAGGGCAACTCACCCGCAGCAGGGGCGCCCAAGGCAGACGGCGCGTAGCTCTTCACTCCGCCGGCATCTTCTCTGCTGCTTCGTAGAAAAAAAGAGAGCGTGAGAGAGAAAGGAAAAAGAGAGAGGGGGGAGGGAGGAGAAAGCCGCCCTCCGCCCCCACCATTCTTACTGCGGACGCCTGGAGAACTAAATTCAGTATTGGATTAATCTGATCAGTGGCCAGAAAATTTAAAACAATGTTTTGAATGAAATGGATACGGCATAGATAAAAGACAAAGTACAAAAGATTACTTGTGTCCTATTAGCGTGCTCGTGCGTTCACTAGTATCCCAGTCATGATACATGTAAAAAGTAAAGAAAAGCATATTCTGTAGAGTACACATCCCCTAGTAGCTTATTATTATTATTATTTTAAAAAGAAGTATCCAAAACTGGTATTTGGGGTAAGCTGCAGCCTGCAGAAGAAAGTAAGGCTAAGGTGGGGACTTAAACGTTGAGAGAGGTTCTGTTGGGGGCGATGGATCCTGGCTGAAACTGATTTTTGGAGGCTAAGATTTCCCTGCTGAAAAACTCGATATCCCCTTCGCCCAAGGTTGCTCCAGAGTAGCTGTTCTCCTCCTCCTCCTCCTCCTCTTCTTCTTCTTCTTCTTCTTCTTCTTCTTCTTCTTCTTCTTCTTCTTCTTCTTCTTCTTCTTCTTCTTCTTCTAATTCTTTCTTCTCCTCCTCCTCCCCCCTCCCCTGTGTTTCCAGAATTAAAATGAAAAACCATCACAGACCAAAAAGGAATTTAGAAAGCAGCAACCCGTTCAACAGTTGTCAATTCCTAGCTATGCCTTCTCTTTGCTTTCTTGTTTTTCACTGAAGAACCATTTACTTTATGCCAGTTATGAGAATTACAGTTGACTCTACTGGCTAGTTGTTTCTGTTCCACTCTCTGGCACACAATTCTCCTTCCCTTCCCACCCAGGAGTATTCCCCAGGGGAATGCAGCCCTCAACAAAACAAATCAAAACAGAAACCTACACAAAACAAAAGTTATGGGATACAATATTTAGGGAGAAGGTGGTGTCAGCTGTCCACTTAGAGCTGGACAGAGCTGGATGCCTGGACGTTTGTAATGCATGCAGTAGGAGGGGACAAAGAGAAAGGAAGAAGCTGTGTCACAGGTTGAATAAATGCTACTCTCTACATCTTATGGAAGGTGGACACTTCTACCTTCTAGGTGTGGGATCAGCCGCAGTCAAACGGCTTTGTGAATTTGGTGCTGCCATGTTTAATTTAGGTAACCTTAACAAGGTCATATGGTTTCCCAGTTTCATCAGCTTATCACATATTCACACCTATAGATTCCCCAAGACTCTTTGCATTTAAGCCCTGTTTGGTTCATAAAAATAAAGTGGGAATGAAAATCTTACTGCACAGGGATTTTAATGCATGAAGGGTCTCCTAACTGGAGTTAAATTTCTACTTACTATGCATCCATACGGAGGTTGACAACAATACCATTTTGACCTGGGCTTTTTCCAGGATGTTTTCCCACTCTAGAACTCTGGAATTCCCTGGGTCTCCATTCAACCTCCCCCCCCCCCACTCATTCCTAGAGACCCTAGAGAAAGTCAGCTACATACTCGGTTACTTGGAGGCACTGAAATATGAATATTTTTCCATGCATTTCAACACTGGGAAGCGTCTTATACCAATACAATCCATCCCATGGGTGAGTAAAGAAACAGCCAAAAGCCAAAAGTGAATGTACACTCCAAATTAATATAAGTAATTCCTTTGCTAAAACTGATGAAGATTTTAATTAATCCATAGCTATTCCTCAACCAAAGTCTGTCAGATGCCTGTGAAAAGAAACCTTACAACCAAGGAAATATGAGCTCTTCTTTCTTGCTATTTAACCTCAGCAATTATGTGGGCATCCTGGTTATTTATATTGATTCGATTGACTGGCTTTCCTCTAGGAACAAAAGCTGGCATATATAGGCACTTTTCCCTTCTGAGCTGAGAGAATGACAACTTTAAGGCCACACAGTGATTTTCCTTGGCTGAGGGTGGAGTTGGGGTTGGGTCTTCTTTGATCTTAGTCCAACACTTTAATCCTGACACATTTATTTTTATTCTGTTTTTGCTTCTAGGGAGGATTGAAATACTCAAAAATGAGTTAATTCTCTTGTTTTGGTAACATAATATTGATTAAAATTCATATTTTTCTGCAGATCTTTCTAAGCGTATTGTACAAAAATATCTCTAAATACAATTTTTGCAGTCATCCATAACCAATGCAATGCAATGTGACATACTTGGTGCATAATTTTGTTATTTTGATTGACAGTTCACTTTGCAATTTTTGAGGAATAACTGGTTTTCACTTTGTATATTGGTTAAAAAAACTAAAACTGGAAATTGTTACATTCAGGTGCAAACCAAACAGTTATCTTAACTGATATTATTTGCTCCTAATAAATGTCCTGCTATCTCTTTTTCTACTGACTACAGATTTCCTGGATTGGTTAAATGCTATACTTCTTCCTAATAGTTACTGTTCACCAAGACAAAAAGATATTTAATTTTTTTTTAAAACAAATTTTATTAATTTTACAAAAACAGTGCACAAACAATCAAGGCATAACAGCTTATAAATTCTTTTCTAAAAATAATAATAATGATAATAATTAAAGAAGAAAACCAATAGAACATAATGATTCCAAATTATAATAGCAATATTTACTTTATCTATTTAACTTCATATCTTATCCCAACTTCTCCTTTTCATCCAAATTATTTATTGCTAATTGAAATTTTATTGCCTTTTATAAACATACAAAACACAAAAAACATAACAAAACCTAAAACATCTTTTCTGAAAGCTGCTTGATCCCGAGTTAAAACTCTTCACACAGGCGAAATTTACACATCATATTCGCTTTATATATCCTTCCATATCTTTATTACCATTTTCAATAACATTACCATTTTCAATAACATTCTTTGTCTGTTCTATTTCCAGCTATCCATTCATCTTTTTTCTTTTACTATACTTCTCCTATACACTAATTGGAGTGACGCCTTTAACTCATTACCCTAACTTAAAAGTACTTCATATAACACTTAATTTATCTTGGGATTCTGTTTAGTACATTCTAAAATTACACAAATTTTATAAGAAAGGTTCTACTCTAAATGCACATATAAAAACACAATCTTATGTACCTTCCAGAATCCCCCTTTTATCCTTAATTAGATTCACCCATTGTCTCTAAATAAGCTTTTTTTCTTTAGATCTTGCTTCCCACCATTGAGGCTTCTCCCCCCCCCCCTTTCTCTCTTGCTTATTCTTCTCCTTGCCCTTTGTCTCTCCTCCTCCCTTTTCTTACTCCCTTTCCTTTGCTTTCTAACCTTGCATCCACCTTTCCTCTCATTTTTCTCTTTTTTGGTTGTTTTTTCAAACTTTAAAATCCCCTTTTTCTTATCCTCTTTCTCCTCCTCCCTGGAAAAAACCCATTGTTCATCAAAGATGGCTTCTTGTTTCTCTTCTTCTTTGTCCCAGTCATTCTGCTGCGTAGTCAACTTTTCATAAGTACATAACGCCATTTCTAAAAATTGAAATAATGTGCCCAAAGTATCTTTTCCATCTTGTTCTTCCTTTTTATATTTTTGATATTCAGTCTTTAATTCATCCACCAGCGATGCCATCATGAAAAGAGAAACTTTTCCCAAAACAACCACCCAAGTATTTTTAATCAAAAATAATTCAATCTATTTCTCTTTCTGGGGTTACTGTTTAATCAAAGAGGTCCAATCACCATATATCTTTCTTTGGGATTCTAGGCAATCTCCTCCTTTTTCCACTTCTGCTCCAATTTTTTTTCCCTCTCCCTTCCCACTTGCAACATCAATTTTTAAATGATCAGAAATCCATACCTCTAATAAGGGTTTTCCAATTTCTTAAATTTTTAAATCCAATGTCCAAAAACTTCAACTTTCAAAATAGTTCACCTTCAGTGCCCAAACAAATTTCAAATCTTCATCTGCTGTTTCCATGGGGTGGGAGAGTGAAGAAAAAAAAGTTCCCTTTAACAGCTTCTCTGCCGCTTTCCGATCTTCCTAGGGATACAATGTATCCTCCAGCAATAAAGACAGTTCAGTTCCAGTGAGTTTAAAAGATGTTGATTGACCCAGCTCAGCCAGCACTTTCACTTTTCTTGCTTCCTCCAGCACGATCTTACCCGGTTGCAGGCTTCTTCGTGGTGGCCATTGCTGACCACCGCTCCACCACCTTGGGAAAAAGGGGTTTTTCTGGACGAGGAGGGGGTCTGCGACACCCCCAACCCCCTGTCCGGCTCCCCTCTCTCTTCGGCTGCCTCTACAGGGCAGCCATATCCCCCTGACCCATTTGGATCGGGGGTACCTTGGCGGCAAGCACAGTAGGAATCGCGAACAGTCGCGAATTCCTGCTGCCACCGAAGCCACACGGAACCGGAACCTCAAGATATTTAATTTTTTTTACCCTTCCCTACTCCACTCTCACCAAGTTAGGCACCTCAGATAAAGAGGAATGGGAATCCTATGGTGAATGAGTGAATCCTGTCTTAAAAACATCTCGGAAATTTCTATTTGAACATAACAATATTTTCCCTTGGAGGTTGTCACCATAAAAAAATTGGTGTACATGTAGTCCTGAACTTACAATAGTTCATTTAGTGACTTTTCAAAGTTACAATGGCACTGAAGCAAGTGACTTATGATTATTTTTCACATTTAATGACCATTGCAGCATTCCTTTGATCCTATGATCAAAATTCAGGCACTTGGCAACTGGATCATATTTGTGTCGGTTGCATGTGATCAGCTTTTGCAACCTTTTGACAAGCAAAGACAATGGGGAAACCAGATTAACAACTGTGGCAATAAAGATTGTATAAAGGCACAAAACTCACTTAACAAATGTTTCACTTAGCAACACAAATTTTGGGCTCAATTGTGGTTATAAGAAAAAAAAGTTCGTTACATGTAATTTTCCCATTTTTAAAAAGTTACTGAAAACTTACAGTCTGTCATTAGCCTATCTAGACAGCAATTTATATACAGTTCCGAGAAGCAGCTTGCTTAAGCCCTGATATATATGCTTCCCAGGTTTTATGGGATGAAGTCACTGCTGAAAATTTCAGCCCATACTAATAACTGTAGTGGAAATTGTGTGAACGCATGATTATATAAATAGTTCCATTCCCCTTTGGTTTCTTTTTCCAACTTTCTTGATCTTTCGTTTTGCACTGCCAATTTCATTTTCATGAAAAGTATCACTACCAAGAACTGAACAATCTATTCCCATAAAATATGCTCACACAATCTTTTTTTTTTTTTGCTACATCACAATATGTTTATTCAGTATTCTCAGAAGACTGTACTTTCTGTATTGCTTTCCTGTAACATAATTAGACTCTGATGTACTTATGAACAAAACGTGTTACCCTAAATTTTCAAAAGTCAGATTTTAGTTCCACCATCCCATTGCCTTAAAAAAAGAACCCTCTCCCTTTTTATAACCCTGTAATCCCTTAATTTGGGGTAAAATTGGGGTGACTTTACTGGCTGGATGGAAACATCTGCTCGCTACCTAGGATTGAATTCTCAACCTTCCAAGTAGGAGGTAAGTGCCTTCACCACTAAGCCACCACACCTCTCACCATAATAATGCATAATATCTATCAAAATCTTTCTTATTAAATGGCACTGTTGTAATGACGAGGCAGTCGAGGTGTTTGATCATGATCAACTGATTCATGATGGTCTTTATTGGAATCTAGTCTTGCATTTATACACGTTTTTAGTAATCCTCTAACATTGGTTAACTTTGGTTTCTGCTTGACTTTCGTTATTGTTCAGCATAGTAACTAACACAATTAATGATCTCTAGTCAAAGTCCAACATATGTTTACTTCCTCTCTCTAATCCTCCTTTAGATGAGTAACTTTATTTGCCTGAGTTGTATCTGCTTGGAACCATTCTTTTCTCTTTGAGGTTTGCCATCAAAGATAAAGACATTCCTGCAATTACAACTCTACATAGCCTCGTTTTTTATTTTAAATGGAGGATTCAAAGATTTATGTATCACAACTGTAAAGAACTTAGAGAAGGGGAAGTAGAACGAAACAATGCAAATAAATTTGGAATACATTGAATAAAACAACAGGTTACAATTAATACAATAATAATAATAATAATAACATAAAGGAAAAACTGTCTGAGCCAGGACCAATCAGGGAGCCAATTGGTTAGCCACTCAAAAGATGAGTACTGAGAATGGATATTATTTTGAATGTAGGATTGTAAATTGGCAAGCTCATCCTCAATAGTTTTATTCAAAGAATGAAAAATTCTGAGGATGAACATTGGTGGCATATTTATCAAAAAAGAACCACATTAAAAATAGGAAAATTGTCAGGATACATATCAGGAGCTATATTAAGTCCATACAAAGAAGAATTAAAGGCACCTGACAACCAATAGTAGTCAGAACAATAACTATAATTCCCTAGTTTTTTAATATATGCTGAGCAGCATCATAATCAGACCAATTATGAAGCCAAGTGTGTTTAGCGTGACAACAGAAACACAGACCCCTTGTAAATTGACTGACTTTCAAGTAATGCCAACTGACAATTCAATTGCATAGAGGGTTTAGAAAATAGCCAGGAGTGTGAAATAGTTGTGAGACAATAAATGTAGAAGACATGATTAAGTTAGGGGTAAAAGAAATTTGACCAAATGCCATTGGAGGCTCCTAGTATAAAGTAATATTTGTGCCATGAGTCATAAACATGTATTGTGCATGACAAACCCACAAATTAGGGTTAAGACGAACCACATAATTGTCATTTTGAGCAGAAACACCATTAATCATTAACAAGAAAATACAAAGTAAAATTGTAACAGAATTAGCAGTAATAATAGCAAAAACAGCAGCAACAAGATTTTCAGGAGTCTGAGGTAATGAGGCCTGTTGCAGTTGTTGTTGAGCTTGATATGTAGTAGATTTAACCTGGCCCCAAGTGATGGATTGCGGGCACTTTGACCTTGGAAGCCGGACTTCTGTGTTTAGATGAAGATTGAAATCTGGAATCAGGTTGTGAAGGCCCTGATGCCATGCCATGATATAGATGAACATAATGCGCTGAAACCCACACTGCTTGTCCAGTAGAAGAATCTTCCATGGCAGCATAACCACAACCCCAGGTGATCAGCAGTGTAGGGCCTTTCCAGGTTGGATCTGGAGCTTGGCGATATTTTACCAAAGGCCTTGCTAAAGATTCAGTAGTTCAAAAATGCAAATTAACAGGTGAGTCTGCAAGAGAATCTAAAAAGGTTAAATAATTCCAAGTATATAATGCTACAGCAATGAGATTTTGAATCTTTCGCAGATGGTAAGGGCCAGACTCAGTTTGTAATTATTTTTGAAGCAATGCCTTAAAGGTACGATGAGCTCGCTCAACTATAGCTTGACCCTGAGAGTTATAAGGAATTCCGTGCACTAAAGTAATATTCCATTTCTGACAAAAGGTTTGAAATTTCTTACTAATATAAGCTGGGCCATTGTCAGTTTTCAACTGAGAAGGCTGACCCATTACAGCAAAAGAAGATAGGCAATGAGAAATAACATCCTTTAAGGATTCATCTGCCTTCTAATTTCCTTCAGTCAAGGCATTAGTTAAAGGGAGTATGACTCCGAATGTGTTCTACATACAAAGAATACAAGCAAGTTTCCAAACTATTCTTTAAAGATAAAAACAAGGATAACAAATTCTTATCCAAAGAGAGAGCACAATAAGGAAAAAGAAGAGATTACATAGCTAAATACACATATTGAGTATCAACAATCAAGTTAATAGGTTGGTCATTGAACAATTGTAAAGCTAAATTCACAGCAGCCAGCTCAGCACGTTGTTGTTGAATCTGCCAGACGACCACACCCCTTGTAGGTGAGCAATCAGTAAAAACTTTAAGAGCTTTAGAAATAGGATTTCTAAATGGAAGAAATGGCCAGATTTAAAGTAGTAGTAACCACTATTCTAGGATCCTTGGGTAAAGAATACAATAAGTCTCCCACATATTGAGAAAAGGCTATCTAATATGATTCTGAAATCATCATCAAATGCTCATGTTCAACTTTTGTACGAGTGAAAGCTATACTAATGAGATCCTGTCCTGTAAGATGTAAGGCTCATTTATGACCTTTAATAATCAAATCCTTTAATGCTGATTTGATAAGGATAAATGTTTCTAGGTGGAGTAGCTGACAAATTAATCCATTCATGAATGTTGACTGCCTATGGAGAGGCATTAGAATAAAGACATCCTGTGGGTAAGGGTGCAGTAGGAAGAATAGCTAAACAAAGTCCTATTGTTAAGGATGTTATCCTGTCCACATATAGATGCTTAAACTTATTCAATATTTCTTGAAGGCATGTTCTTTGAAGATCAGTTAATACAATTAGATCTCCTGGTGATTGTGCTCCCTTCGAAGACTGAAATAAGGGCAACATATCACCAGTTGTAATGTAGAAGAATGGGTATGCCCAATTAATAATGCCAAGTAATTTTTGCCATTGTACTAAGGTATATGATTTATGTACTTGTAATGCAGGAAGAATTGGAATGGAGCAATTATGCAACATTCTATGTCCTAAGTAGGTATAAGGTTCTACCTTTTGAATTCTTTCTGAGGTTATATACAATCCCTGTTGTGTCACAGTGTCTGTTAACTCTTTTAACAACTTAGATTCATCAAAATCTGGGGCTGCTATCAATATATCATCCATATAACAATAGACTAAATAGGAAGGAAATTTATTCCTAAAGGGTTGAAGAGCATTATCCACGAAATATTGACAAAGTGTAGAGGAATTAATCATTCCCTGAGGCAACATGCACCAATGATATCATTTTGTGGGCATGCTATTATTAAAAACTTGAACAGTAAATGCAAATTTTTCTTTGTCTTGAGGCTGCAAAGGTATAGTAAAAAAGCAGTCTTTAAGATCTACTATCAATAATTTATAAAAATTAGGAATTAAGTTTAAATCCTGTAGGAGGCGCCATTTCCCATTTTTCTTTTTTTTATAACAAAAATAGGAGTATTCCAAGGATTACTAGAAGGTTCTATATGATCAGCAGCCAATTGTTCTTGAACCAATTGTTGTAAAGCAGCAAGTTTTTCCTTGATAATGGTCATTGTTCCACCCAAACCAGCATAGAACAGAGCCATTTAAGAGGAAGAGCCATCATCAAGAATCAATTGAGCATTAAGAAGAGAAAGGATATCATGGCTCCAAATATTAATATGAATATCTAGAATGTATGGTTGTAGGAAAAAAAACTTACCAGCAGATGTTGTAACATTAATTTCTTGAACATTGAACAGGATATGGATTTTCATATAGAAGAAGAAACAATTGAACAACAGAAGAATTACAAGGAAGAACTTGAGGAAGATTCACCCAAATCTGAATCATGAGGATACCAGTGTGATCTCAATCTATTACACGAGGCACAACAAAAAACCCTTTTTGTGTGCAGAAGAATTAGGCAAAATTAAGCCAACTAATCCTGAAGGAAGAGGTCCTTTAAATTGAGATGGAACTATTTTAACTTCCAAAGGAAATTTAAACTCAATTTCCTCTTGAGTGATTAAAGTGATCCCAGTGCTACTGGCTGTAGCTGGGGAGGAGTGAGAGAGACTGCTGGAGGAATCAAGTAATATTTGCTTCCAATCTTCAGGGATCATTGTATAACCATTTTTTATTCCTTCTACAAGTCCTCTTGTAAAATTACCACTAATCCCATAGTCTGTAACTGTCTTTTTTAACTCTCTTAAGATCTGATAAGGCTAAGATCACATTCTGCTACTTGCAGTCCAAGCTGTGGCCCCTGACCATCAGGGGGGGTGATATTGTACTGGACAAACAGACACTAATTCTGCAAACTCTGTTCCTGAGACAGAGATATCCTTTTTCTCAACCATTTTCTGAAAAGAAGACTGAATAATAAGGTCAGGAGGCTTTTGCCCTGTATCTGCAGAAGCTGAGGGAATGGAAGACATATATTCAGGTGAAGAAGGAGGACAAATGACAGCATTAGTATAACATGAAGGTGGAGGAGTTAAAAGAGAAAGTTCATTGTGACCAAATTTTTCGATTGCATATCTACATAAATGCCACACCTGCAAAACTTCTATTTCTGCTCTAGGTTCAGTATGCAATGTTTTCCCTATACGTTCCCAATCAGTTAATTTTAAAGACCCCTCTTTTGGATACCATAAGCACTGAGCTGCAATCTCCTGGACCAGCCTTAAGAGATTTTTCTCTGGTACCTGAGTATTATTTTTCTTCAACAAATAGCCTAATTCATCTACATGCTTCCTTTGTTCCTCTGAAAGCGAAGACCCCATACTTACAGAAACCAAAAATGATTGAAGGAACCCCAAAGGGTTGAAGGTGCACCAAATCCTTGCTGGACGAAGTAAGAGGGTCCCTGTTCATGTGCCAGTTGTTGTAATGATAAGGCAGTCGAGGTGTTTGATCATGATCAACTAATTCATGATGGTCTTCATTGGAATCTAGTCTTGCATTTATACACATTTTTAGTAATCCTCTAACATTGGTTAACTTTGGTTTCTGCTTGACTTTTGTTATTGTTCAGCATAGTAACTAACACAATTAATGATCTCTAGTCAAAGTCCAACATATGTTTACTTCCTCTCTCTAATTCTCCTTTAGATGAGTAACTTTATTTGCCTGAGTTGTATCTGCTTGGAACCATTATTTTCTCTGAGGTTTGCCATCAGATAGGAACATTCCTGCAATTACAACTTTACATGGCACCACAATGTTTTATGTTTTCCCACCTATTGCCCCTGGCACCATGGTGGCAATGGGACAGACCATTGTTATTTTGAGGACTTTAGTGACATATTTCGATTTCTCCTTCAAAGGCTCATTCTGAGCTAACTTGTCTGATTTTTCACACCTGTTTGCTGAATAAAGGATAAGAGGCTTGAGTGGGTGGGGATCTTCACACAGTTGCAAAGCTCTTTTTTATTATTATTATCTGTGAAAGCCTCAGACATTCCATTCCCATAACAGAGTTATAGGCCACCAGATCAAGTCCTGTGGTCTTGTGTCCATAGAAGGAGGGCCATGAAGCAGGTGCCAGGTTTTAATTAAAATCTTACTACTAGCCTTTAAGCTGGGAGCTTCTGCACAGAATCTAGCACTGGATCCTGTGGAAACTGGCCACCCTGGGGATATCTTTGCTATCATTATTAAGGAGATCCTAAGACCTCCTTGCAAACCTTTAAGAAATTTGGGTACCACCTTGGTATACATGCCTTTTGTATTATTTTTAAAATCTGTTTGCTTCAGTTAACAATGAAGCTTCTATTAGATGTTCCAGAGAATTAAAGAGCTTCTTTAATTCTGCTATTTTTTTGGCAACAGCCATCCATGTTGATAAAATCTAGTTTTGCCTAGTTAGAAGATTAGGTGATTTCTAAAGGCCAGAGAGATGAACTTCTTGTCAGTATTAAATTGGTAACCATGATTTTCTTCCACTGAATGTTGATTCCATCCCTTCAGTTGGTTTGTTCAGCAGTTCTAAATGTAACTTATATTGATTTCCATTCTATTTAATTTAATTTGATTTAATATTAGTTCCTGAAAGCATGCTGAAAGATTTTTTTGTGTTTGTTCTTTGGATCTTCAAATAATTGAAGTTGATGAAATCTGCTGCTGCTAGTTATGAATATAATTTAACTGACTATTAAAACAATCAATCAACTTGATTAGCTTAAGTTTAAGGAAGATATTTAGAATATTTAGATGGGACCTAAATCCATGAGTTATTTTTATGTTTTGTTCAACTGAGATGTACACATCAGTCTAGATGGATAACTAAAATCTTATTCATTTCAGTAATTGAATATTATAAATGAATATAATCCAATGCCTAAATGTGATAAATGGAAGCTTTCCAGATCACAGTAATAGACTGGGCAGAAAACAATTTATGATCCACAGTGTTTCATTGAAATACTACCATCATATTACTTAGTTCATTTTTCTACTGCAGTTTGATGCTCTTATTTAATTCATGTCAATGTTTGATGCCAATTTCTCTTATTTTAAACATAACCTCTCCCTACAAAGCATCCAGAAGCTTATTGAAGAGTAAATTTTAGAACTGCCAAATCTGGACGATCAAGATATAAAATAAAATTCTGAATGATCAAAAGATGAGATAGAGCACTATTTTTTTTGCTGCCATATATATTGATTACGTGGATTTGTGCAACCCATATATAACAGGCAACTCTAACAAATTCCAGAGGAGTAGCTATATTAATTTTATATAAGAGAAATGAAAAAAAATAGCTTGTAGCATGGTGGGTTTTTTTGGTAGTATAGACTTCTTCATCAGGGCCTGAGTTGAAGTTGTGGATAAAATTGAATCTTGGAGATGGAGTTTAATTCACAAAAGGGAGGATTATATATTTAAATATACAGAGTAAGCAACAGTAAACAATTTTAAACAATTGTTTAAAGCTTAGCATGAGATGTGAACTTTGCCATGGTGATTTCTAAAACATGGTTCATGCCTTATGTGTGAACCAATGTTTTGTTCTGTGAAATACTGTTAAAACTGTGCCTTACATGTGCATGATGTGTGAATCCAACAGTGGAACTTACTTCTGAGTAATCATACAAAACTTGTGTTATAAGTCTTTATTGAATCATAAAAATACCCTCTTTTTCTTCTGATATAAGGAGCATTTATCTAGTCTGAGATGGGTATATAAGGGTTCTTTTTAAAGTTCCCTAAAGGTATATGGCATTAACAATTTCTTTTAACAGAACAAATCATTCCGAGATTAAAAGAAGACTGACATGCATTCTTATTTTATGGATTTTCTTTTCACAAAGAAAAGAATGACAAAAAAAGAATTTATTACTTTTATTTCCACCCCCAACTGGCTGTTGTGGTTGTCTTACTATTTCCTCTCTGCATCAACAGTTACTAATTTTAGTTTCTAGAGGTATTGAGGTACTGGCATTTCCATTTCTAGGAAGCCATTCATATTTTTGAGAATTTTTGAAGATGTCTTGTTCTGAGGGGAACGATATCTCCAGGCTAATGTTAAAATGGCATTTAACACATTTTAGAGTTCTCAAAATGAGCTTCTTCATCAACACCAAGCTTTCTTTTAAAAGACAGTGAAGCCTGGGTCAGATACTACTACACCATATATAGGAAAGAGTTTTCCTGCATCATATAAATGCCTATGTAACCCAGCATGTTGCTTTTCCAAATGATTAACTTCCAAAGGGAAGCCATCACATAGAAGTATCTCCACTGTTGTATCCAGGAACTGGTATTCGGTGCTCTTAATCTCAAAATCTAGAAATAGCAATTGTATCTAGTAGCCCTCCACTAATATGTCCTCAATCAATCTGCTTAATTTTCTTTTAAAGCCCTCTAGATCGGTAGCCATCATGATATTCTGAAAACGTTCATTCATAATCCAATTACACTTCATGTGTTTTGCTCTTTTACTGTTCCATATCCCTCAACATTCATGGGTTTTTATATTATAGGACAAAACAACACCATCATCTCTGTCCATTTTCTCTGCATCATAACTGTCTATAATCCTAAAATGTCTCTTAGAAACTTTTTTTTTTTTTCTAACTTGGACAGTGAATTTTCCCAATCTCCTTTCCTCCAACCTTTTGAGATATTCAGTACAATGTTTGCACTATTTCATCTTAAATTGTATTGTGTCTAGATTCCATTTCAAATTGTATTTTATCAAGTACCATTTTAAATAGTATTTTATCAAATTTCATTTTCAATTGCTTTTATTAAATTTTGGTTTGTTGCTGGAACTTTGCACTTTGATATGGCCCAAGGGCTAATCAATAAAGACTTCTTCTTCTTCTTCTTCTTATTATTATTATTATTACAATGTTTGCAATTGGGCAGCCAGAATTACATACTGTATTCCAGGGGTCTTTATTCCAAAACTGGCTGAGGAATTCTGGGAGTTGAAGTCCACAAGTCTTAAAGTTGCCAAGGTTGGAGACCTCTGCTCTGTTTCACATATGGTCATACTGTAGATTTCTATGGCATAGTGCAAATATGCTTCCTTAATGGTTGGATACTAGAAATACTTTGCACCTCCTCATCCTTTGAGGGAGTGCAGTGTTGGTTGGAAGTGAGGGATCCATGCCAGGTCAGGGGAATTCCTAGGATAATAATAAGAGCAGTTTGCTCTTTCATCCACAGTGAAGAAATAGCCACTTAAGCAGTCCTCAGTAGCTGTTCAAGCAAGGCTGGATTGGCCCAGAGGAGCAACAAGTGTCATCTCCTGAAACTTCAAGGCTAAACTTGACTCCTTGGTTTGCCTTAGATGCAGCTCAGTTTGATTAGAGTCCTTATGATGAGAATAAACAGTTTATTTCCCACTGCGAGTGAATAACAGAGAATAACAGAGAATATCCAATAACAGAGAATATCTGTAGCTGTGGAGTTATAGGTGCTCTCTCAGAACTGATGATGTTACCTAGCTGGGTAATGAAACATCATAGTCAATAGTGATAAATAACTTATTTGGCCCTTGAGAAGCCATCCTGCCATCCATTAAAAATGATAGATATTTGGCATGGTCTTTGATGATTTCAGGCAGGGTTGGGATTCAAATTTTCTAACAACTGGTTCTGTGGACGTGGCTTAGGTGGTGGTCATGGCTTGGTGGTCATGTGACTGGGTGGACATGGCTTGGTCATATTATTGGCTGGGTGTGGCCAACTCAATATCACTCACATCGAGGCACGCATCTCCTTGCCTGGCCTCTCATGACTGTGGGGATGCTGCAACAGTTGTAAGTGTGAAAAACAGTCATAAGTCATTTTTTTCAGTGCCATTGTAACTTTGAATGGTCATTCCACACAAGCAAAGTACCAGCAAAGGAGGGGGAAAAAACTCCAGAGAGGTTCCTGAGACAGGAAGTCTAGTCCTGCCAAGAATGTAATAAGGTTAATGGAGAGGCAGTTTCTGTAAGCAACACCAGAATGTTTCCTTCCTGCCTTCCTTCCAGGATTAGGCCAGTAATTTCTTCTAACAACCGGTTCTCCAAAATGCTTAGAATGTTAACAACTGGTTCTAGTGAATAGGTGCAAACTGGTAGAATTCCACCCCGATTTCAGGGCCAAGAAGGTACTGTATGTCAGGTTGCTGACATAACATATCTGGATTTAGTCAGATTTTTCTGGCTGATCCTCAAAACTGGGTTTCTCCCCCCCCCTCCTTTATATTGATTGTGGACCTGAGGTATATCTTGTACGTGCATCCTGTAGCTATGGTTCAGTTGTATACTTCCTTGTGGTGTAAGAAGTTAGGCTTCATAGACTGCGGTTTCATTTCATAGTCTTGAATTGTAAAGTAACTTCATCATAAATCATTCTACCTTCTGAGAAGATTATTCAGTTGATTTTCGGATCTCCCCTAATTCAATGTACACATTAATTACCGTATTAACATTAGAATTAGAAGTTAGAAATAGAATAACAGAGTTGGAAGGGACCTTGGAGGTCTTCTAGTCCAACCCACTGCTCAGGCAGGAAACCCTATATCAGGGGTCTTCAAACTTGACAGCTTTAAGACTTGTGGATTTCAAATCCCAGAATTCCTCCTCCAGTCATGTTAGCTCAGGAATTCTGGGAGTTGCAGTCCACAAGTCTTAAACGTGCCAAGTTTGAAGACCCTTTCCCTTTATTATTTCAAACAAATGGATTGTCCAATCTCTTCTTAAAAGCCTTTAGTGATGAAACACCTACAACTTCTGGCAAGTCATTCCACTGATTAATTGTTCTGTCAGGAAATTTCTCCTTAGTTCTAGGTTGCTTCTCTGCTTGATTAGTTTCACTCATTGCTTCTTGTCCTGCCTTCAGGTGCTTTGGAAAATAGCTTGACTCCCTTTTCTTTGTGGAAGCCCCTGAGATATTGGAACACAGCTATCATGTCAACCCTAGTCCTCCTTTTCATTAAACTAGACATACCCAATCCCAGCAAATGTTCTTTATATGTTTTAACATGAATTAATCTGAGAGATGAAAACTGAGATTGTGGCTGTGACTTATTTTTTTCAATTTTGTTCAAACAATGACCTTAAGTTACGCTTCTTGAAAATGTAGAGTTTGTGTTCGTGAAAAAGATGTATTCTTTTTCTTTTTCTTCAATCCTCATAGCAAACAGCGTTTTGAGGGAAATAAGACATGTTGGTCCGGTCTTCACTTATTGTTTTTAAGCAGGAAAATAGACTATCTGGTATTAAAGTCTGTTCTTGAATGTCTTCATCTGAAAGTAGAAATTTCAACTGGTGTGCCTTTTGGGTGCTTGGATTTTCATCTTTTGAGCTTGCCCTGCTCTGCCCACTTCCACTATTTTTGAGAATAAGGCTGATTTTATCAAATAAAGACTTATTTTCATTGGGGTCAACAATAGGCCATGCAGAGGCCACAGGACTGGTATAATCTTTCTTTAAATTACTTATGGGAAAAACTATTGAATTGGATTTGGTGTCCCAGTTTTGAACAGGGGTTTCACTGGTGCTGCTGAAAGTAGTTTCCAATTGAGCCTTATTAGAAGTCTGGGGTTTATACCCACTTATCTCAGTCACATCCACATTGCTGGCAAATGGTACATCCTCTGAGCTACTGACTTTCTCAGAAACTGTTTTGCTTCCCCCCTTTTTTCTCTCCACAGCCCTATAGTGGTTCTGCATCAATATTTCTTCAACTTCAGTTATCACAACATCCAAAAATGGCTCAGAAAAAATGTCTGTCTCATCATCATTTTCCTAAGCAGAAAAAATAAGATAGAAAGTGTTGAATATTCTAGCACTTGTGTGGGTACATCATAAAGGTTGGAACACAGAGGAAGCGAACACCTACTGATGTGCTTGCTGTGTCACAGGATTCTGACTATAGATAGCTTTTGACTTATGATCACAATTGGGAGTTGGTGCAGTCATAAGTTGAGTTGGACCAAATTGTATGGCAATTTTTACAATGGTTGATAAGTGAATTCTGCTTACCAATGGGCATTTTTTTGCCTTTGTTTGCTATAAATCATCAAAATGGGTTCCAAATTGTGATTATGTGACCGTAGGATGCTGCAACCACTCATAAACGTGAACTGGTTGTCAAGCACTAAACTGCAAACAGGAGACTGTAGTGGTGATTCAACGGTCATAAGTGTGAGTACAGACCATAAATCACTTTTTCCTTTTAACTTTGAATCATTGTTAAATGCATGGTTGTAAGTTGAAGGATTTATATAATGTTCTACTCAAAAAGGAAAGGGGGGGATGGATATCTAAGTACTTCCTGGTTTCCTTAAATATAAAAACATTATAATCAGAAGAATTACCTGGAGATATTTGATTACTTTGCTGTTTTCCATCTTAGGATATTCTTCAAAAAGCCATTTTGGTGCTACCCAACTAACCATTTTGTTAACCCTTGAAACAAAAACACAACATGTTAACTTGCATTTTTAAATATAGATGTAATTGTCAACACTTATTGTGGCTGTAGAATTGTCTTCAAATATGGATCATCATCACACAGATCTAAACCGGAGTTGGGAAAGTTAGCAGGAAAGAGCTACTGAGTGGCTATTAAACCAATACTTCTTCTGCTACTAACTTTTATTCTTGAATGTCCTCTTTTCAATCCTCTCTCTCCATTCATCTATTTTTTAAAAATCTTCAAAGATGATATGGGAATAATTATGAAGGGAATGAGAGGAAATGCTAGGAGGCTTTTCTATATCAACTTGTTTTGCAAGCTGCTTTGAAGACATCCACTCACATTGAGACACAAAGATCTGTAATTACATTCAACTTAACAGTGCTCATGTGTATCAACAATTTATGGACATTTCCGGCCTCCAGAGGGCCTCCGGAGCCCATGGAGGCCGTTTTCGCCCTCCTGGAAGCTCAAGGAAAGCCTCCAGGGTTGGGGAAGGCAAACAAACACACACACACACACTGCCCTGGTGCAGGAGGCTGACTAGACCATTCCCACCATGGCCATGCCTACTCAGTAACCAGGCAGAGAATTGGTTGCTAAAAATTTTGAAGCCCACCCCTGGAAATAGATAGTCCTTGAGTTCAGACTGGTCACTTAGCAACCAAATGAGACCATCATGAACTCTTCCAAAGCTGCTTATGACCAGTCTTGAAGTTACAGCTATGGTGTAGTAGGCAGTAGGCCCAATTGCCTTAGGGGAGCCTGATGAATGGAGTGAGGTACTTCCGGGAATCTCAGGCCTCCCAAGGCCTCCTGCACTCACTGAGGCCTGCGCTAGACCTCCCAGAACTTCTCCTACTCCTGAGGCACCCAATACTCTGTTTAACATCTGTATCAGGGAGAGCAGGTGGGAATTGTTGAGTTGATCGTGTGAGCGCCTCCCTGAATGATCATCATGATTTGTAACGGTAATGGGCAGGCTTTGTTATGGTCATAATTTGAGGACTATCTGTATTGGGCCTGTACATTCCCAAATGATGGTCTCAAGAATTGGGTGGTTACATAAATTAGATTCATAAATAAAACTAAACTTTCATTAACCAAAGCCTGGGAAAAATAGCAATTGGTACCTTTTCCTGCACGATTTTATTGCAATCAAAGTGAAAACAGAGATTGATAAGAAAGCCACTCCGACACCAGTTCCCAAGAGAATCCCAGTTTCATAATCATCATTCCCTGAAGGAGGGGGAGGGGAAAGGGAAGGATAAATATATAGATTTTATATCACATTCATGCATTCTGAATGAATTCAAAATAACACAAGCAGGTTATAGAGTTATAAAGACTAAGGATTCTATTGTGGTAAAGACTTTCACACAAGAGTCTTTTTTCTTGTTACTTAACCATGTTTTTATCTGGTTTCCTGTTCTGTCTGTATTTAAATCTTTTTTTTAAAGTCAATACTTCTTATGCTTTTAATCTTTTAAAAAAGTGTTCTTTGTTTAAATTATATTTATGCTGCCACCTGTTTTATTTTTACTTTTTAAAACTAAGTTCTCTTATTCTCTTTAATGAGGTTCCTGACTTTGGTCACCAATGGGTTTCCAAGGATAGTTATAGAAATTTATTAAACTACATTAAGTGTAGAAGTTCTTGCTTTTTATAATTTCTTTCATCCAAGGATTTGAACATATCCCACCCAAAAGCCTGGGGATTTTGACTGAATACCTTTGGGAATTTTTCAGGTGCTATTTCCCTTGGCCCTATCAGAAATGGAAATCAAAAACCCTGGACTCCTCTGGATGTTCTGCTTGCCCTGGAGGAATGATGTCCCACAAACCATTTAAAGACATTAACACATTATATCATCCTCAATCTGGTGGTGGGATTCAAATAATTTAATAACTAGTTCGCCCAGGGTCAGAGTGGCTGTCATTGGAGGCATGGTCCATCCCCATCCTCCAGCTCCATTGCAAATGTGGAACGAGCCTCCCATGATGGCCAAACTGACGCTGGGTGAACTGGTGTAAAATTACCCCCACCCGCTATCAAAGTGGTTCCTGGGTGCCGCACTGCAATGGAAATGGAGCAGCTGGTACATGGGGATGAGGGCAGGGAGAAGAAAGAGGGGAAGTGGCTTCCTCCCTCATGCTGGCAGCTCTGTTGCCCATTTCTCTGTTGCAGCACAGCACCCACTTTGATGCCCCCCCTGGTAATTTAAGAACCTGTTTGCCTGAACTGGTGCGAACCAGCTAAATCCCAACATTGCCTCAATCCATCCTCCACCACCAGAAAGGACCATTCTAAGACCTGTGGGAGTTGAAGTCCATAAGTCTTAAAGTTGCCAAGGTTGGATACCTCTGCTGTAGAGTAAACCAAGCTAAGTATTCATTTTAAATATCATGCTGGCTGCACACATTTTCTATATAAGAATTTAGTCAATGACTGACAATTTAACAGTGGAGATGCCTGTGTGTGTGTGTGTGTGTCTATGTGACTGTCTGTCTGTCTGTATGAAATCTAAATGGTTCCAAGTTCTGAGTAATCGTAGGTTACATCTGTAAGTCTTTAATGTGTGTAAGCAATCTGAAGTTTTATTTTCTTGGAATCATGTCAGCGCGTGCTATAAACATATCCTGCCACTTTGAAATGTCATAATGTTGAATAAACCGTACACTTCTGAGACAGAAAATCTCCCCTTCCCCCAAATTATTAGAATTCTTTCATACCCCTGGTGATTACAAGACTTCTTTCTTGGGAAATGTCAAGTTCTTTCTTTTCATTCATCAATGCTACCCAGAAAAGAGAAAATATATATAAGAAAATGAGAATGAATGAATTCCGCTGTAATGTAAGAACCAGAATGATTCATTATTATATTGACTTTGCATGCAAATCATCTACTCAATCTCTCCCTTGTGGGACCCAGAGCACTACTAGTAGTCACACTTCCTACTGATCCTGTTTTTGGGAGAAAGCCTAGAGCATGTTAGAACTAGCATTAATCCTGGGTTATTCCATAGATCTTATCAGTCTGCAATTCAATAATTTTCACTTGACTTACAATTGTAATTCAGCCCACAATTTTGATCATAAATAGTGACAGATGAATGCCAGTTTCTGGCAAAACATCAAAATCACAATCACGTGATTGCAAACAGCCATAAAAGCAGCTGGTTGCCAAGCACCCAAAATGTGGTTACATAACCATGGAGGCAGATGTTGGAACTTCAAATCCAGGTTGTAAGTCTCATTTTCAGGCTCTATTGTAACTAAGTGATGATTTGTAAGGTCACTTAAGGATTACTTTTATAACAACAATAATAACCATTGTTCTGTCCAGAAAAGAGGTGGGTTTTTTTTACTGTTTCATTTCTTCAAGCAATAAAAAGAAGTTTTAAACATAACCAATTCTCTCCGTTTTCACATGAATGGACTAAAATGTCATCATGAACTTGAAATAAAATTTTGCTCAAAGCTGTGTTAAGATGAAAATAAAATTGCCAGAGTTTTAAAAGTGAAATTCTCTTGCCAAGTTTTAAATATTACAGAAAACCTTAACAAGAACACATGACCAAAAATATCAAAAACACATTCCTGCAAGATTTTATCTGTGTAAAATATTCACCATCCTTGATTTGTCTTACAGCACCTATAGAGATACTATATTTTCATTTTGGGGAAAAATGTCTGATACAATATTAGTTTTCAGCTTGCTACCAGGGCTTAATTTATAAAGTATAAGAACATAGTGTAAGAATCCACCATGATAGAGGATAGAAGAGTTCCTTCATTCATCATGAAATCTATCGGAAAGGAGAATTTAAGGGTGCATCAATTACCCTTGTACAATGAAAATTCACTAAAGAAGTATCTAGCACTTTTCTTCGCATAACACACATAATGAGTGCAATGATTTACCATGAAAGTTTTTGGCTCAATTTTAGTTGTTAAGTGAGGACTACCTGTATGTTACACGTGATTATTGAGGATATTTGAAGATCTTTTTCATTCTTTCATTACAACATAAAGTGTCTCTTCCTTAAACAGTACTTCTTGGGCTTCTATTTCTCCAATGATAGTAATGAAACCCCATCAGAAAAACACAGGTGGTTCAAGGCAAGAATCTTTGCTTCATATTTTACTGCTAGCAGCATTAAATGAATACACAATCTCACTTTAATTTTTTGCCATGTTTCTTTTTTTCCTTTGAACCCTCAGAACTGTATGGGCAATCAGCAGTCTCCAGAAAATTGCATGCTGAGCGGTGGGGTGAATGTTTTTGCTCCTACTGACAAACAACTGACTTTACTGCCAAAGCACAATCCCTGGATTTTGGATGTTAATAACTTGGAATAACCCACAATGACCCATGGATGACTGTGTACTTTCCTGGAAAGAAATTTCAGCTGATCATGATTTTCAGTAAGCATAGCTTGAGGGTCTGGTTTCCATCTTTTCAAGTCATTGTTTCTTTTTTTTAGATGCGTCTATACTTTAACATCATTTTGAAGTTTTCTTTTGCTTTGGTCTACATTTTTAATGTTCAAATATCTGGCTGAATGCTGAATTATCTTACAACCCCTTGGGAGATTACAAAAGTGAACATTTCATTTTTTCATTTTGGAGTTAAAAAACACATTCTCTTTTGCCACATGGCAGTAGATGGCACAAAGACTTTCCCTTAGGTAATGAAACTGATTGGATTTGAAGTACATCAGATTTCTATTGCAAGGATTTGGTATCTCACTTGTTCTTAAAACAACTTTGTTGTTTTACTCTATTTTTGTGTATCTACATATCTCTGATCTTTTTTTTTTCCTTTTTAAAGAGATAGAAATTTCCCCCTTTATTTTCTATTTACTCTTCACTGTGGGACTCTCAATTTCTTCTATACTTACTTTGTTATGGAACATTTCATTCTTTGTCCTTGAGAAGAACTTGCTTGCATTTTGCTAGGGAAGTTTGGCCATTAAGAGGGACGAGGACAATATTAAAATTAAAGCAATAATAAACAAAAGATCCCAAACATTATAAATTATATACTTTTTACAATGCTTCCAAAAAGAGATATAAAAGAGAGGCAGGAGCCAGATGACTTTCTTTGAGGGGGGAAAAATACTTTTATAAGTTCCAAATGAAAATCAAGACAAAAGATGATGATGAATTAGCAACAGTTTTAAATCAATCTAAAGATGAAACCCAGATACAGGTGATAGCAGTTAAATCAGACTTGCAATAGTTTTGTTTGAGAATTGGGAACTTCGTAGAGGAGGCTGAATAGGCCATCCTTTTGAAAGATTTAATTACAGTGGAGATGACACAGTGGATTGGTGATGGACTGAATCTTCTTAGGAAAGTTGAAGGAGATTGGAGAATAGACTTATTATATATAGCCAGAAGGCAACTCTTGGAGGATGCTATGATTCGGTTCATGGGAAAACCTACTGAACAACAAGGGCTGTAGAATACTCTCAACTGAGACTTTGGGGAGGGAGATGTAACGATCGGGAAGATCCCAGTTATAATTTCAAGGAGAAGTTTATTGTCAAGAATTAATCGAGGATATTTGATCCTGGATGGCTTAGAGATAATGATTGCAGTAGATTTATGGTTTTTCTGTCCCAAGCCATACACTCCAGCCAGCACAACAGAGGTGGCATTGACCACTTCTGGAGAACCGGTAGCAGAAATTTTGAGTAGTTCAGAGAACCAGCAAATACCACCTCTGACTGGAGATTTTACAGTATCCTTCCCCTGCCAAGCCCACCAAGCCACACCCATAGAACATTTTTTGAATCCCACCCCTGCAGCACAATGGTAGCCCAAAAGCCATCTGGAAGTTAAATACAATAACAGATCATTAATAAATAAGGGGCTTTTAAGTTTAGCTTGTTGTTGGGATTACCATTAACTATCTACTAGTTTACTGATGATTATTGTCTACTTTTACAATATAGAGATGGTAGGGCAATTTGATTGATAGTAGATTTTCATGTTTGTAATATTTTTAATGCTATATAGTATTTTAGCAAATAAAGATAGAGAAGTTTATAAATTGTGGGCCTGTTTTGCAAGTGGGAAAAACTATTATTGTTGAAATATATTTATCAGTATTCAACCAAAGGGAACCATCTGTGTGTATATTTGATACTTTGTTTTTATGTACATTTTCTCTAGTTTTGTATTGTTTTGTTTTTCTCTTTCCCTTTTTGGGTTTTGTATTTTAACTTTGGAACTAAAATATTTTTTTTATTAAAAAAGAATAGAATTCTATAGTCATCCAATACAGAGATATTGCAAACAACTCTTGACTGAGTTCTGAAGTTTGAGTTCTGAATCATAATACTCCCCTCCCCCCCTGCTTTTTAAACAGTGTTTTCAGTGTCAGTATGATTTTTTTTTTTGTGGGCAGAGAATGAATTTTCAGCTCAATCTTCAGAATCTTCGACAAGTGCCAAAATACTGTAAATGTACGATTTTATCAGAATTTCCAGTTTTATTTATAAGAATCAGTTTCTTTTCATTACCAGAGCTATGATATGAATGGCTTCTGAATAGCTGTTTTAACTTTTTATTATTGCAGTGGCTGATAATTGGATTTTGCACATCCTTATGTATTTTTCTTCTTCTTTATTTCTATTTTATTCATTTTTCTTCTTCTCTATTTTGTTGTCTGGAAACAGGCTGCCTACAGATAGTCCTTGACTTAAGGAACACAATTGAGCCCAACATTTCTGTTGTTAAGTGAGTTTTGCCCCATTATATGACCTTTCTTGCCACAGTTGTTAAGCGAATAATTGTCGTTGATAAGTTAGTAACATGGTTGTTAAGTGAATCTGGCTTCCCCATTGACTTTGTCAAAAGATTGCAAAAAGGGATTATGTGACCTTGGGACACAGTAACAGTCATAAGTGGGAACTGGCTACCAAGCATTTGAATTTTGATCACATGGCCATCAGGATGCTGTAATGGTCGCAAGTATGAAAAGTGGTCATAAGTCACTTTTTTCAATACTGTTCTAACTTGGAACCAAAGTGGTATTCAGCAGGTTCTGCCCAGTTCTGGAGAACCGGTAGCAGAAATTTTGAGTAGTTCTGGGAACCGGCAAATACCACCTCTGACTGGCCCCGCCCCCATCTATTCTCTGCCTCCCGAGTCCCAGATGATTGGCTGGGTCTTCTTTTATTGCCCTGCACAGGAGAACAGAGCTGGAAAGCAGGTTAGTGGGGTGGGGAGGGAATGGAAATTTTGCAATAACCTTCCCCTGCCATGCCCAACAAGCCATGCCATGGCCACCAAGCCACGCCCACAAAACTGGTTGTAAAATGTTTTGAATCCCACCACTGCTTGGAACGGTTACTAAATGAACTGTCATAAGCTGAGGACTATTTGTACTTGCCATTTCCTCAGTGAAGGACAACAAACTGAAAGATTAGGTCTGCGTCCACTAACCTGTATTTCATTCGGTTGCATGATTGGATGAAAGCTTCAGTGGTGCTCAGAGATTTTTAACTCTTTTGCCTTTCTTGACAATACCTAGATATACCTTTACATCATGAATCCAGCATGGAATATTGAGAAGCTGAAAACACATGTTTCACCAAAACAAACAAACAAACAAACAAAAAAACCTGCTTTCTGGATGACGTTAAAAAAAAACAAAAACGGACCTGAATTTAGTTTAAAATGCTTTCATGCTTGCTGTTTGGGAATAGTGGAACATTAAGATTTTGAATGCAAAATCCCTTTTTTGGGATAAGATCCGGTTTTAGAACAAGTCTTAGAAATAAAATGCTATTTTGGATGAGCGGCGGTGTTTTTTCTTTTTGTTCCATCTGTAGAGAACTGGTTTGGCGCAGCTGCTTATGGCAGGCTAGAAACTGAGTGACTGTGAGTTCTTGTATTCCCTTAGGCATCAAGTGGAGTGGGTGACTTTGGGATAGTCATTCAGTCTGATCCCTAGGGCGGAGTCAATGTCAAACCACTTCCAAATATTTTGCCAAGAAAACTGCAGGGACTTGCCTAGGCTTTCATTCAGAGCAGGGGTGTCAAACTGGTTTTTTTCGAGGGCTGGATCAGCATTTTACTTCTCTGTGCCCCCCCCCACCATTTTGGCTGGCAGAATGCTACAGGAGGCCATCCAGATCAAAAAGAGGATATGGGGAGAGCTGCATGCACCCTCCCACGCCCCATTTTGGCTTCCGGAAGCACCATGGGCTGGTCTTTTGTTATTTCCAGGCCAGTTCCATGGGCCAGATTTAAGCATCCTGTGGGCCGGATCCTACCATGGTCCTTGAGTTTGACACCCTGATCCAGAGAAAAGATCGACTCAAAGGAACTTACACACATGCACAATCTATAGATTACACACCCAGATGACAGAAACCTATGGTTTGGACATCACATAGCTGGAAATTTTCTATCTCAGTAACTATCGTTTATCTTTTACAATCTCTCTGCTTGAATTTTACTCACTCTGGATAGAGCTGGCTTGGCTGATGCCTTTCTGATACACAGTGAATACTGAAATGGCGGCACTCTCTCCCATTCTGATGCCTTCTGTGAAGGTAAAGTTTAAAATGGCACATAGTTTTTATGGAACCTTGGTTTTAATACATACTCTTAAAAGGAATCCTCCTCCTCAATAGAACCTTTCTCTAAGAAGGAAATCATGATTTAACCGTTTTATATGAGCAAAGCACAGCAACAAGCATTAACAAGGAACATCCATTCTGTAAATGCTTTTCACAATTACATTTACTTCCCATTCAAGTGGGGTCTAAATAGGTCTCTTTCACGAGGTTCCCACAATAGCTGTATTCATCCATGCAAACTACTGGGGTAGCTGTAAAAGCCAAGCAGACAAATTCATGGAGGATAAGACAATTGATGATAATACTTATGACAGCCATCTGTTCCCTCCAGATGTCCCTGAATACCAAGTCAGAGACTCTCAGTGCGGAGACCCTTGAATGGAAAGACTCAATTGTATGCATTGTACATATTGGCTTACTTGCTGTGAGATACGAATGATGGCTTTTAGTCTCACCCAGCACAATTCCCATGATGTTCTTATGATCTTAGTAGCATTTTTAAAATCGATAAATTTTCTGTTGCTAACAGAACAGACATCTGTTCCATAGACTTTGCCTCATTTTACGACCTTTCCTGCCACAGTTGCTAAGTTAATCGCTGCAGTTGTCAAGTTAGTAAGGGAGTTCTTAAGTGAATCTGGCTTCCCCACTGGCTTTGTTTGTCAGATGGTCGCAAAAAGGAGACCACGTTACCCTGGGAGACCATAATCCCCATAAGTATGAGTCAGTTGCCAAGTGGCCATCAGGATGCTGCAATGGTCGTAAGTGTGAAAAATGGTCATGTCACTTTTTTCTGTGCCATTGTAACTTTGAACAGTCACTCAATGAACTGTTGTAAGTTGAGGAATACCTGTACCGACTAATATACATATCCATCTTTCATATTTATTGCGAAGACACCAAAAGAATTGACTGGTAATTTACCTTCAATAGAAGTTGATGTATTTTGGAAAGGAACTTTCTTCCATGCAACAAAATTATGATGCAAATGATTGAAGTTTGCAGACACCCATTCCACTATGTACCATAAAAGTGTTTTTCCAATAGACTTAGGAGGTTCCCATTTCACAGAAATTCCTTTCTGTTTATCAGTGAATATTTGAATATGAGTTGGGGGTGGGAAAGCTATGGGGAAAAACAGATGGGGTTATAGGTCATCATCTCATTTTTGTCACTGCATATTTCCATAGCTATATACTGACATCATTCAAAAGGATTGCATTGACATAGTTAGAAATGCTCTTCAAATTTGTGAACAATTTATAGATTTGTCTCTGTTATGTGGTGACTCCATATATATTGATTTCCATCTCAAACATTATGGAAGATTGGAGAATTTTAGTAGTTACTAAGATTTTTTTTGTACATGTTGAGATGTCAGTTGCAATCAAGATAAATGAAAAGTCTGTCAGGCCTCCCCCCAAAATGATGTAACATCGTTCAAACAAAGTTCAGATCTTTATTTGCATGTACCATATAGACAGAATCTTGCCAGACTAAACCTATACTACCCTAACCTAATGGATGTACTCTGGGAAATTGTAGGTAGTGGCTATCTTCAATCTCTTCGTCTTCCCATAATGCAGTTCTGAGCTTTGCTGTCTCTTATCTTGCCCCCACCTTTGGAATCTGCTCCCTCCTTCCTGGGAATTTGCTGCATTACTATAGTCCATCACAACGCTTCTGCTTCATAGACATGTCCTGGCACACAATGCCTCTTTAAAGGCTAAGGGCCAAATAACACACCGACACACAATGCTTTAAGCCAAAAATTAAAACTCTGCATTCTGTAGCATTTTCTGAAAGAAAATAAGACATGGGTATACATGTATTGTATGCAGCACTAATATTCAACAAGCCAGTGCTAAAAGAAATTATGACTCCAATTGATGGACTGCTCATTCTCTATTGTCATACACAAAGTGAAATAAGTTTGGTGGAACTGTTTCCTGTGGTGTTTTCCTCTGTGGCAAAATTTCTCTGCGCATTCTTCCTAAAACTGTAAAGGTTGGCTTCATATATTCCAGTGCAAACCATCCATTGGGATTGGATTTAATGAGTTTTGTGTATATTTTCAGAAGCTGCGGGAGCTGAATAACTAGGTTGAAAGTTTAGTTTATTGTCATTGCACTTCGTACAACGAAATTAAATACCATCTTCAGTGTACATTATGACTATGAAAATAAACACAAACACACATCTTTTACATTGAATTGAAAACCCCAATATTGCATTAATATTGCACTATACAGCAGAATTCAAGAGAGCTACTGCCCTGGGATAGAAGCTGTTTTTCAGCCTATTTGTGCTTTTTTATTATTATTATTTTGTACTGTCTGCCAGATGGTAATAGTTTAAAAAAAAGGGTTCCCAGGATGAGATGGATCTTTGAGAATGTTTTGAACTTTCCTAAGGCAGCGGGAGCTACAAAGCTCTTCCAAAGAGGAGAGAGGGCAACCAATGATCTTCTGGGCAATGACGTTAACCCTCTGGAGTGCTGTCCTATCTGCCCCTGTGCAGTTGGCAAACCATACAGAGGTGCAGTAAGTTAAGATACTCTCTATGGTGCTGTGGTAGAAGGTCACCAACATTTTTTTCATTCAGTTGTTGTTTTCTGAGAAGTCTCAGGTATTATAATCTCTGCTTGGCCCTTTTGACCAGTCCTGCAATGTGAGCACCCCAGGTCAGATCCCCTTTTATGGTAACACCCAGAAACTTAAACCTAGCCACTTGCTCCACTCAGTCTCCATTGATAAGCAAGGGCTGGATGTTTGACCTGTTCTTTCTATAGTCCATTATACGCTCCTTGGTTTTATTGGTGTTAAGGACCAAGTTATTGTCTCCATATCATGAAAGCAACCAGTCATTCCCCCACCCTGGAGATGAGTCCCATCACTGTTGTATCATCTGCAAATTTAATAATAGTAGCGGGAGTGGGAATTCGGTCATGCATATAAATAATATAGAATAAGAGACTCAACACACAACCCTGTGATGTACCAGTGTTAAGAATAAGGGCTGAAAAGATATGATTACCTAAAAGTTTATGTCCCTAATATCTATAAACTGAATTAATGAGGCAAACAGAACTTTGTACAGTATCCAGAAGTGAATTTAAAAAAATATTGTTTCTGTTAGGAGCACTCTTAAAGAATTGTTTTTTGAAATGTTTCTAAGAATGTCATATTTAGATTCAACCTGTAGAGGGCATTGTAGGAAAACTAGTCAACAGAGAAGACAGACCTGTGCTATGCAATGGTAGTTCTTAAAGAGTACGGAAATGATAAAAATACCAGTCTGACTAGTAAAGGCTGCAGGGTAAAGGCATATTTCTAAGACAGTCTTATGACTCATTTGTGACCTGAAATTTAGCAGGCGCACTTTTATATAGATAATGTTTTAACAATCATAATGACAAGAAGCTAATCTTTTAAATATATATTTTAGATCCCAATTTCCTGCTATAATATTTATGCCTGCATTGGAATTGTACATTTTTCAACTGGGTGTCTCTGAAAATTTGGGCATTTGTAAATAAACATATTTGTACATTGCAGCTGTAGTCATAGTGGAAGGAAGTAATCTGTCTGAATTAACTTAATAGCTTCAATCTGCAGATGGCAGAATTCAAAATGTATAATTATTTACAGGCGACCATTGTCATTTACAATAGCACTTATGACTGTCATGTGATCAAAATGTGGGCACTTGGCCACAATCATGTATTTATAACCCTGGCAGTGTCCCAGGGTTATGTGATCACCATTTGTCACCTTCCCAGTCAGCTTCTGGCAAGCAAAGTCAATGGGGGAAACCTGATCCGCTTATTCAGTTAACTACGGTGATCTGCTTAACAACTGTGGCAAAAAAGATTGCAAAATTGCATGCAATTCAGTGGTGGGATTCAAAATTTTTTACTACCGGTTCTGTGGGCGTGGCTTGGTGGGCGTGGCATGGCATGGCTTGGTGGGCGTGGCAGGGGAAGGTTACTGCAAAATCTCCATTCCCTCCCCTCCCCACCCCACCCCACTAACCTGCTTTCCAGTTCTGTCCTCCTGTGCATGGCAACAAAAGAAGACCCAGCCAATCAGCTGGGACTCGGGAGGCATAGAATAGATGGAGGCGGGGCCAGTCAGTATTTGCCACTTCTCCAAACTACTCAAAATTTCCACTACCGATTCTCCAGAACTGGTTAGAACCTGCTGAATACCACCTCTGATGCAATTCATTTAACAACTGTGCCACTTAATGGAAATTCTGGTTCCCATTATGATAGTTAAGTCACTATTATTAAATAGTAATATATTACAACAGGGACATAAATAAGCATGGCAATAATGTTAGGGAGTCCTCAGTAAGATATTTCATTCCACTCCATTTTATATCTTTAAAAAAAAATTATTATGGCCACCCATTCCAGAGGATTCTGGGTGGCTTATTATCTAACATAATATAATGCAGTACCAATTTCTGAAAAAGTTTGCCTGCTTTGTGATATCTTACCTTGGTAATTGTGAGGCGGTTGTTTCACTATAATATTTGCAGGTTTGGAACTGCCTTTGGAATTGTGTGCTATCACATAAATAATGGTCACTGCTGGAGGCAACATCACTTTGCAATGTAGTTCTGTTGTTTTACATAAATCCACCTTCTCTCCTTGTTTTTCATAAAATATTCTATAGTTCAGAATTTTTCCTCTGCTTTCCTTTGGAGACAGTGGCTAGAGAAATGAAGAATTGCCTTTAGAGAACCGCAAAAACTAATATTTTATTATTTGTGCATGCAACGTTCAAAAAGTTGCAGAAATGTGAAATCCAAAGGAAAAAAATGACTGAACTAACAGCTGCTCAGGAGGGCTAAATTACACCTGAAATGCCATCCACCAGAGGTAACAATAGCATTTGAAAGGATTCATGAAGAATTAACCATAATCAAACAAAAAAAAAGTAGGGTGCCATTTAAGCATTTTACTCTCTGCCATTTCACCTCTACAAATTGTATCCTCAAGCAGAATTTTTTTAAATGTTTGAAATGTTCTCAAAATCAAGTGAAAAGGAAAAAAACTTCTAAATATGGATAAGTCCAGTTGCTTAAAAGCAGGTGGAACTTTTCCTTCTGCAAAGAAGCCTTCACTATGTCCAACCTCATCATTACCTGCAAGGAAGAACTTGGATCTAAAACAAAGGTGGCCACATCCTATGTTCATTTCTTCAGAATCTACAGTTTGGAACTATCCCTAGATAACCAAGCAAGACTGCATACCATACTTTATTTCTATACATTTATATTTATACTCTTCTATGCCATAGAACCATCCCAATCAAATTCCAGGTATAAATCTGAGAGACTTTATCCTGTCATGCCTCTGTTGGAATCTGATTCAGAGGGGGAGGCCGAGCAACTGACAGGGAGTGGGAGTGTGGCTCCATTGGCTGTGGAAGAAACTGGGGAAGGGCACAGTCCGGTTGGACAGAACAGGGGAGAAGTAGAGCAAGGGAGAGGGAATTCAAAGGAAGACCCAGGCCCACCCCCTCTTCATCCTGGGGCATCCAGGGAGGAACAGAGAATGGAGCAACGTGAGTTGCATGGCTTACAGGGGAGGAAAGGGCCCTGATTCCCTTCATTAGCTGCAGCTGGGAACACATTGTTTAAAAAGGGAAGCTGTGCACAGCAAGTTGTTGGGAGCAAATCGTGAATTATCTGGTATTGTTTAGGCTTATCAGTGTTCCTGGCGTCTTCCCAACTGTGTGTGTTTTGCTGTGCTTTCAAGTCTGCAATTCCTTCTCTTGCCCTGTCAAGTTAATTACTGCAGAGTTTGTATGTACTTTGTTTTCGGACTGAGTTTCCTCCACTTAAAGACTATTCCTGAGAGAATTTTTCTCCAGCCAAAGGTAACCTGGACATTGGGGGCAAAGTTGGAGATAATAAAGGAACTCTTCTTGCTTATTTGACTGTGTTGCATTTATGCCACGCCCCGGGTCATCGCATATCCATTAAATGCTTAGAATAGTCTTCACAGTGGCGTTGCAGATGTTCCTTTGCCCTTCCTTTATATCTTATGGGAGGGGCAATCACTTCCAAGCCTTACTCCCGAGTCACCCCTTTTATCTTAACTGCTCTTGCCTTCTGGCAGCTCTGCCTACACATGCTCTGGGAATATGCTCCCCTTGTTCCTCTGCCTTGCTCTTGTCAGATTTTGGAGGCTCCGGAATCAGCACATAACTCCCAGTTAGCCATGGCCCCATCTCTGTATCGGACGCAGGACCAACTTCCTCCCCAGACTCCTGGACTGGTCCCTGTTCTTCCCCACTGTCCGATTCTGCTGCCATCTCTGCAGGCTGCCAGTGGACCACAACAGTGATAAACATCCCCACACATTATGGTTCTTCTGCCTAGCACTCAACATGGGTCACTATTATTAAATAGTGGGCAACTGCCCATATGACACTAGACATCCAACTCTATCCCATACATTATCTTCCAACTGCCTTTCTCTCAGGTAGTTAACCAGGAGAAAAACCAGCTATGTCCTTATCTGGGCCAGATATATTTTCTACTGTTTTTCACAGAAACAGGAGAAGAGATTACAGCCTCACCCCATGCCCCTTCCCATAGCTAGTTTAGATTATTAATCCAGCCCTTCTCTCTTAATCCCTTGAAACCACTGATGAAAACAGATCAGGTTTGCTCCAAACTGCAACCTGTAAAGCAGTCTTCACCCCTTTTTAATGTGCATTGCATGGCCAACAAAGATTTAAAAAGATTTGAATGTGTGGTCAAATCTTCCCTCTGGACTTTTTTGACCTATGCTCTCACAGTGGCACCTGGTTTTTATTTGATAATGATAATCTCTATTTTTAAAAAATTGTGTTTGTTCACCTTGATCAAGACTGTCATCTCTTGGGTACCATTGGAATAAACTGGCCCGAATTTCCTCCATACATCAAGTACCGCAGCTGGTTCTGTATTTAAAAAGAGGAGAGAAACAGATCAGAGGTGGTATTCAGCAGGTTCTGACCAGTTCTGGAGAACCGGTAGCGGAAATTTTGAGGAGTTTGGAGAACCAGCAAATAGACTGGAGATTTTACAGTATCCTTCCGCTGTCACACCTACCAAGCCATGCCCACAGAACTTGTAGTAAAAACATTTGAACACAGCACTGAAACAGATGACAAAAATATATAAAATGACTTCTATTATAGCATTACTCTTACATGGGAATAATTATAATAATAGAGCAAATGAACTATTTTTAAAAATAGATTTTAAAAGCTAATAAGGAAGCATGGAAAATGAGAGTATATTGATTTTGGAAAGAGTATAGGAAGCTACTACAGTACTACATTGTATAGGAGGGTACTATATTACAGCAAATAGCTTTCACTTCAAGAGCTGAAGAAGATATAACCACATACTTGTAATCTATGGGATGGCCACATTTCCATTTTCCAATCAATGGTAAACTGACTGATGCTTCCTTCATTTCTTTCTAGAACGGTTGCTGAATCATAGCCTGCAATATCACTTACTGAGCCTGTATTGTTTGAATGCCCTTGGAGTTGTAATTCAATTACATATGGAGAGTGACAGTTTCTCTGCCAACTTGCTGGAGAGGAAAACTACCTATAAATGAGTTTCTATCTATCCATAAGTAAGATAGTACGTATTACTAATATCCAGAAGCAATAGCAATAGCATTAGATCAGGGGGCTTCAAACTTAAAAGTTTTAAGACTTGTGGACTTCAACTCCCAGAATTCTTCCTCCAATCATGTTTGCTCAGGAATTCTGGGATTTGAAGTCCACAAGTCTTAAACTTGCCAAGTTTGAAGACCCTTGCATTAGACTTATATACCACTTTACAGCCTTCTCTAAGTGGTTTCTGGAGTCAGTATATAGGCCCCAACAATTTGGATCCTCATTTTACCAATCTTGCTAGGAGGGAAGGCTGAATCAACCTTGAGGCTAGTGAGATTCAAACTGCCAAATTGCAGGCAGCTGGCAGGCAGCAGAAGTAGCCTGCAGTACTGCACTTTAACCACTGCGCCACTGTGGCTCATTTATTAGTAATTACTAGTAATTTATTAGTAATTACTAATAAATTATGTAACAGATCAGTAAATAGCTATTAGATGCTGCTTTATCAACCCAAGTTCACACTTTCAGTTGACACATAAAAGGTAGGCATTAGTCATTGGACATATGGAATTACACTCTAGTCAATCACATTTAAGTTTAGTTTAGTGTATTATGTGGACTCAGTTACTGTTAGCGCTTTCTGGTTCAATGTGTAATTCAGAGAAAATGGTTTAATGATGTAATGGTAACTGAGTTAACTTTATATAAGTATGTTGTGTGTTAGTACTGTTGTGGGAAACTTTTAAAGTATTTGAACATATCACTATTTCTCTCCTCTTCCTGACAATGAGAACAGAACCACAACAACTGTATAACAATAAAAAAGAATCAACAAAGCTGACTGACTTTGCCAAATAAAGGCTTCCAATAGCTAATTATACAAGGGGTGTCAAACTGGCGGCCTGAGGGCCGGCATGCACAGGCCACACCCACCCCAGTTACAAGAAGGGGAAAAAGTGTCATGAAACATCGTGTGATGGCAACGTGATACAGAGAGTTTGACACCCGTGAGCATTAATACATTCCGGAAATGACAGTTTTAATAAGAAATTACAACAACGGGAAAGGATTCACTTAATGAATTACAGACCAGAATGTAGCTACCAAAGGGAAAGGAGGCTTGCTAAAACAAATGTGCTAAAAGACTCTTGAATGGGAAAACAAACATATTTTTTTTCTTACTTAGAACCCAGTTCTGTCAGCAGGGGTCGCTAATTCTCTGATAATATGGCTTCCTGGACTACGCTAAACTTTTATCTGATGTGGACAAAAAAAGAGTGAAACTGTGGGCTAACCAGAGTTGTATCTCAATATGTTGTGTTTCTTACTGAGGTTAGAAAGTTTCTCCTTAGAGCATGGGGTGACCTCCACCCTTTTTCCTTGCTCCGTTTCAAAAATAATTTATTTATTTATGTTAGTTTGTCAAGAATGTATGAGAAAACAAGTATAAGTATGAACATAACATATAAACATATAAGTATAAACAGGTTTAAGTATATACATAACAAATGAGTATGAATAAATGGGAACAGTAGGACAGGGACGGTAGGCATGCTGGCGTGCTTATGCACGCCCCCTTACAGACCTCTTAGGAATGGAGTGAGGTCCACAGTAGACAGTTTAAGCAGAGGTGGTATTCAGCAGGTTCTGACCAGTTCTGGAGAACCGGTAGCAGAAACTTTGAGTAGTTCAAAGAACCAGCAAATCCCACCTCTGACTGGAGATTTTACAGTATCCTTCCCCTGTGACTCCCACCAAGCCACGCCCACAGAACCGGTAGTAAAAAAATTTGAATCCCACCACTGAGTTTAAGGTTAACGTTTTGAGGGTTTGAGGATGTAATAAAAATGTTTTACAACTTCTGCCAGCTCAAGACATATATGGTTGAGCTTCCTTTGTTTCCAGGCAAATCTTTCTCTTCCAGTTGGCTATTGTACGACATAGGAAGAAGACCCATCTGTCTGGTCATTGGTTGCTATCTTCCATGGCCTTCTCATGGAAGGCTTCCTCTGTCCCTTCTGAAAGGATACTTCCACTGTGGATGAGTAAAATTCTGGATTTTTTCCCTCAACTTGTTCAGTGGAGGACTGGTGAAAAAGTAGACTTTTTCTTTAACAAATTAACCTGTGAAAGCATGGTCCTTCCTTCCTTCCTTTTCTTTTTTAAACCAGATGAAATTGATGAGGGCTCTGCCAATTAACTCTTGCTTAAGCACTGTAGCAAAAAGCAGGGTAGAAGTGTCCTTGCCACCACATTTACCTATTTAGTGGCAGATAAGGGGAATGAGAAAGCATTGAGGAGGAGATTAACAGGAGGAATCTTATGCAAAAGTACTGTTAATGTACTTTGCATAAGGAATCTTATGCAAAAGTACTGTAAATGGTAAATTCATGTCCCCAAAGACTGCCTATGTAAAAGGAAATGATTGATAGAGCCGTCGTGGCACAGTGCCGGCTGCCTGCAGTTCGGCAGTTCAATTCCCACTGGCTCAAGGTTGACTCAGCCTTTTGTCCTTCCGGTAAAATGAGGACCCAGATTGTTGGGGGCAATAGGCTGATTCAGTGAACTGCTTAGAGTGGGCTGTAAAGCACTGTGAAGTGGTATATAAGTCTACTGCTTTCCCCAGCAAAGTTATAAGGAATAAGGAAGATATTGTATCCACCATCTAGAATGAAGACCTGCCCAGCATGGATGCTAATGCTGAAAAATGGATTGACAATAATGTCTTCAATGGGCTTCTTCATTTCCAGCTAATTAAGTATGGGAAAATGGAGTTTAAGGCTGCCCCTGTTCTGACCCAAACCAAGAGAACAAACACAAGACAAAGGTAGCAGCACAACTTTTTAATGTTTCATTTACGGATCCTGTTTCTTCACAGCTAAAAAGCTGCTTCCAACTAATTAGCTCCAACAAGAAAAAGCCTTGCTAAGCTTTTGCAAGGCTGCCAAGAACAACAGATAAAGTTCCTAAACAATAAATCAAAGAGTCTCCAAACACCAATTTAGATATTCTAACGTCCACCAGGCTCAAGTATCAAACTTCTTTGCCTTCTGCAAAGAACTGCGGTTTCTCAGCTGGCTTTTATCTTCTCAGGGAGGGGCAGCCTTACTCCCGAGTCATCCGTGCTGCTGCAGCTGCTCTTTCCTTCAAGCAGCCCTGCGTGCATGCACACTGGGCGCAGGCTCCTCGGGGACCTCTTCATCACTGCTGCCAGCCTCCACCATCTCCGAAGGCAGCACTCCACTCCCTGATGGTCCTGGCCCCATCCCTGCCTCACATGAAGGCCCCTCATCTGAGTCCTCGCTCTCCAAGACCTCAGCCATCCTCACCTGCTGCCGGCGAACCACAACAGCCCCAGTATCTGCATATACAGGTAGTCCTCACTTAATGACTAATTAATATGTCCCCCAAAAGGTACTTGAGACCCAATTACAGTGTTCTGATGACAGCACATCTTCCTGCACAGTCACATGTATTTGGCAACCTTATGATGGTTGCAGCATTCCACTGTGTCATGTGATGGCAATTTGTAACATTGTTGCTGGAAATCAGCCTTTTAAGTCGATTTTTGGCAAAAAAAAAAAAAATCTGTGGGAATGCATCCATGCTGGGCAGGTCTTCACTTTACGGCCAGGGTACTCGCTTAATACTTGTGGCATTTGCTTAATGACCAATATTTGCTTAATGACGATTTGCTTAATATTCGCTTAACAAGTGCCTCAAAAAATTCCCTCAGTTATGTGGGTGCCTCAATTTATGACCATCATGTTTTACAGTGGAAATTCTAACTCCATTATGACCATAAGTTGAGAACTACATGTAAAAGCTGAAAGAAGACCAAAAAAATGTTAGTGAGAGATCTGCTACTATCTGAGGGGCAGAAGTGGCCAATCCTTTTGATTGCAAATGAATTTCTAGCCCACATGGCTGGAAAATGGTAGGGTTAATTTTCCATGCATGCATTTTCCACAGACATCTCAAATTCATAAAGACTACAGTGCTATGGTTATATATAACCTGATGAAAATAATACAGGAAACAAGAGCAAAAAGATGTAATCTAGTATTCCAGTTCCTGAGTGACAGTTTCCTTTTGCTGAGTATATTTTCTATAGTCTGTCTTTTTGCTGAAAATATTGAGAAACCTGTTATTAGCTGTTTTATGGCAGCTTCAATTCTGCACCCATTCTCTGTGGATTTTTTTTTAACTTGAAAGAGATGTTTTAAGAAAAAGCAGTGAAACTCACCTTTCTCTGGAGTAAAATATATTGTAGATTCACTCCATCTGCTCCACAAGCTACTGGGGTGAGTTAGTTTGCATCTAATTTGAAACTCATACTTTGTATTTGCATCTAAGTTGTACTCGGTGTTAACTTCATTTCTTAAATTACCATCCCAGACTCTCACCTAAAACAGTAAACAGTAAAATCCAATTTTTTCACTCTTCTAATCTCAGCCAAATGATTTCTGTTTTCATATATGATTGATTTACTGTTGTAGCTTCTTTTTCCTAATGGCCACCTTCTCCTTTTTAAAATTAGTGATAATTGAATAAATCAAATAGAAATAGAGCATTCTCAGGGCTAGCATCCTCAAAACAGGGAGATTAAAAACAGCAATATAGGTGATAATGTTAGATTCTAGATGTATATGACTTAGATGGCAATAAAAATTATTTTAGCTGCATTTGGAAATATTTCTGTTTATTATACTTAGTGGGACCTACTTTTGCCTCAAAATCATGTTTGGATAGTAACACTCAGTAGAAACTCAGAAGTTTCTGAATTAGTCCCAAACTATCTCTACATCACTGAATCTCTCAACATTTTGATTAAGATAATGTACCTGAATTTAATGGGAGCAATGATGTTTACTCACTCTGTGTTGGAATTATCTGAGAAAGAACATCAATTTAAATTAAAGTAGTGCTCGAAGAAAGGCTTAAAACAATATTTCCATTACATTTACAGCCATGTAAATATTTAATTTTCTAAAAAATAAAATGTGTAGATAATAAATATCTCCTTCCTACTCTGTGACATTTTGCTCACATTAGAGGGAGGAAAACATACTTATCTATAACAAACTGAGATTGCATCAAAAGTGACAACACCATGAGAACTCTTTTTTTCTATATTTGTCCCATGATCTGAGTATGTTAGTTGTTGTTTAGTCATGATGTGAAACTTGTTTAGTCATTTATCCTCTTGCCTACAGACCCCCACATATTCCCTGTGACTCCTAGTTTGTTGCTCTGGAGATGATAACACTTTCTGGAGAAAGAAGAGTCATCACAGGCTGGGTAAAGGAAGATCTACTGCATTCTAGCACCATCAGTTTTCTACATCAGCCTGTTCATTCATAGAATAGCCATGCATTCAACTCAGCCAGTCTAAGAGTTGCATATTGTATTGAAATCTAAGAATATATAGGTGTGTGTGGCATTCTTTCAATTGTATTAACAAATTCATTCCTCAATTGTATATCTATAAAAAAAATGGGAGACACTGGCTGGATTTATCTTTTTATAACATAAAATCTTTTCAAACCATTTAGCAGGGACTATACCAAAGAATAAGCACTTGTAATTCACTAAAAGGATCATTGGCAGGGGTGGGATATGACAGGATTAACAACCGGTTCGGGATTTACAAGCTTCCCTGCCCGCTGTGAGCTGCGCGCCTGTCAATCGTCATTAGCACATCATTAGCACGTTGCTGCCACTGCTGCTGCTGAGAAGCAGCCTTTGAAACAGCCCTTGTTTTTTTTAACTGCACCTGTGACTTGTTCGGCAGCTGAAGTTGAAAAATTAGGAAATAAAAATCAGGTAAGAGCCCAGGTGGGCAAAAACATCAGCAGGCATAGAACCGGTCCTGTGTCTTCTGCTCTTCAGAGCTACCGGTTCTACAGAGATGGACAGAACCAGTAGAAACCCCTGATCATTGGTCACAAATTGTTGTCAACTTTGCCTTCCTGATAGTCTTTCAAGCATGATGAATTACAATGTCTATAATCTCCATTCATCATGGCCAAGGATATGATTATTGATTGATTGCATTTATATCCTGCCACAATAACAAAATCATCCAGCAGTTAAAAGGATTATGGATTATGAAGTCCTAAAATAGCGGTGGATACTAAGTTGAGGAAAGCTGGTTTAGACAAACTGTATATAGATGGTTCTAATGTGAACCTTAATTGTTTGGTGATTTTTTAATGTTATTTTAAAAAAAGTAAACTTATCTTTGTAGTACCAAAGAGCGAAAAGCTATAAGTTTGGATTATATGCATATGAAAACAAGTTTAATTATGTGTTGCTTTACTTATTGCTCTTTCTGGACTATAGGAAATATATATTTCTATATATTTTTCTATATATTTTTCTATATATTTGTATACTGTAGCTCAGGGCTGTCAAATTCCCAGCCCGCAGGCTGGCTGTGTCACATGCTGGCCATGCCCATACCCGGTTTAGCGAATGGAGAAAAAGTCCAGATATGTTACATAACGCCACCATGATGATGTGACTTTGACACTCCTGCTCTAGCACTTCTAAATATTTAAGGTATTTCAAACAACCACTCATCCATCCACATGCACACACACATATTTCATTTCAAATATCTCTTCAAGCATTTCATACACACACACACACACACACACACACAACTTATTAATCATTTTAAAAAATGAACCAGACTAAGCATAGTTACTATTAACTGTAAGGATCCATTTTTTGCCAACTTTCATAAATCTGTAATTCTTGTGAAGGGAATATTTGGACAAAAGCTCCTACTGCATATATAATGAAGTTAAAATCCATTTTAGAGAAATACAGAAATGTACAATGTGAACCATGCGTGTGGAGGAAATGTTTTGCCACAAAACCAAAACACTGAGCCTACAAAATTATTATTCTCCAACTGAATTATGAAATGGAATGATCAATTAAAAATCACTGCTAATTAGAAGAAGGAATCACTGCTAATTAGAAGAAGGAAGAAAGCCAATATCTCACATGCCAAGTTTCACTTATTGTCTCCTTATATCGCTCCTCACAATATGTCTCATTGATTGCTGTTTGCCTTTTCCAGTGTATTATTGTCTTGAATGCTGGAGACTCCATTGTTTTATTTTGAACAACAACAGGTACAGCTGGTATTACTAAAAGAAACACAAGTACGGCACATCAAATTTACAACAATAATATTATTAGCAGTTTTCCCAACATGCATCTTTTTAGGAGATTGTTCTTATACTTCAAAAGAAGTACAGTAACAGCTGCTGTAGTTTCTATATCAGTTCACTTCTTAAACCTTTTGCTGTACAGTTATCTTCCACAAACACATGGTGTTGTTAATGTTTATGTATCAGTCCCACTGTGTTTTCCAAATGGACATTATTTTATAAAAATGCTGTCACTAGAATAGAACAGAACAGAACAGAACAGAACAGAATAGAATAGAATAGAATAGAATAGAATTATTTATTGGCCAAGTGTGATTGGACACTCAAGGAATTTGTCTTGGTACAAATGCTCTCAGTAAACATAAAAGAAAAGATACATTCGTCAACTTTTTTCAGCCTCACATACCTAGAAACAGAAGAAGATAGTATTGTTTTTCATTAATACTTTTCAAAAACCATTCCAGCTCACATCATACATAGAACTACAGCTTATCTCACTTATTGGTGAGAACCTTAAGAATACCCTTGAATTTGAGATACAAGTGCTCCAAACCCCATTCCACTCCAACAACCTATAGAACATACATACACATATGTAAGGGTGAATAATGTCTAGCTGTTCCCACTTCATCTCTTTGCCATATGGAAATGCCTAAGTTTGCCTTGACTGAACTTTCCAACTTTCAACAGAAAAATAAATAGTGCCCAGTGGAGGTACTCATTCATACAAATAAGCATTTTCTCTCAGGCTTTGCCACTGTTGTCTTGTGAGCACTCATATCTTATAGCAGGATTGCAGTGTGATTGTGTAGAGCAGGATGCACAATTAATCCCACATCAAAAGTTTTTACTACATCTACAAAAGTAGAAGAAATATGAATACTCATATCCTGCACTCTGGCATTTATGACTGTTTTGGGGAGCATGTTTGAGTAGGGAGAGAACATTGTTCTCTGGAACTTATAACATGGATTAGAGATTAAGGAAGTCCTTTATTATGACCTAGTCATGGGTTTTGCCAGGCATGCAAAAATGTAAGTAGGAGCATGGACATTTTTATCCAAGGGGAGCTCAAATTGGATTGACTTTAACTCCCAGAATTCATACTGGCTGGGGAATTCTGAAAATTGAAGTCCATACATTCTAGAACTGCCATCGTAGAAAAATGCTAGTATAGAGGAGGGTTGATCTACAACAACAACAATTTTATGTTTTATATTGTAAGTTGCTGATGTTTTTTCGGCTTTACCCGTTTGACTCAAGTTTTAATATTTAAACATCCTCATCTGACCTCTGGCTTTTTAATTCTACTTATTTTATAAACTAAAAAAAATCAAAATGAGATTGATTGATGAGCAATGTCTGGCTCTCAAAATCATCATCTATTAAACTTATATGGCACAAAAACTACTCTGAGCAGTTCAAACTGAACAAAGAAATAATAAAATCAATTAAACATAACAGGCAAAAATATAAAAAGATTGGATTCTTCTGCTTATGATACATGTTGTTTAGCTTTCTTCAAATGAAGGATCAGGGTATCCAAGAAGTTACTTAGCAAATCTTAAGCTGCAACTTTTAAAATTCCTTTTAAGGTTTTTACTATAAAATTTTTAGTAACAAATTTCATGGAAACTGCAAAATGTGTATCTGGGGGAGGGGAAATTTTTTTGTGTTGAAAGGCTGTCAAAATGCATTTGTTTAACAAAACAACCCTGAATCACATATTACCTATAGTGTTGAGATCAAGGTGAAGTTCCTCTGAATGAATTCCACCCAAGTAATTTTCAGCATGGACTGAGATGGAAAAAGTTTGGTTTTTCTGTAGTTGATTCAATGGAATGATAACCGAGCTACTATTTGAGACAAAACCTTTGTTCTCTTCTGTGAATAAACTGAAAAGATCAAAGAAGAGTTTGAATAAAAACATAGCTAGTTAAATATTTAATGTGTAATTAAAACAAGATCTGTAAATATTGTTCTAGTAAATTCATTGTTATTAGGGGTCAGTGTGTTATAGCATGCCTTTCTTTTTTCCACATGTTAAGCAGAACTCAACCCTTGGTAATTTTGTTTAAATTCTACTGCTTTCAAAGGGAGCATAGCTTTGCCATGCAATACAATCCTATAAAATGTCAGCACAGCAAAAGTTATCAGTTCCAAGGCAATAGTATTCCTGAAAAATAGAGAACAACATGTACTAAAAAAATAGCAGAAAAATATTTAATTCTTATCCCACCAGATAGTTTTTCCATGAATTTTCTTTCTTTGGCCACTAAGGATGTTTTTCCTACTGAAGTACATAGAACTTAAAACAACTGTTTATTTATCTGCCTAAAATTCAAACTATAATTATAATTTAGAGGGCCCAATACAGTGTGGGATTCTAAAAAATTTACTACCGGTTCTGTGGGCATAACTTGGTGGATGTGGCATGGCTTGGTGGACGTGGCTTGGTGGGCATGACAGGGGAAGGATATTGTAAACTTTCCATTCCTGCCAGAGGTGGGATTCAAATTTCTTAACAACCGGTTCTGTGGGCATGGCTTAATTTGTGGGTGTGGCTTGGTGGTCATGTGACTAGCTGGGCATGGCTTGTATGTAAATATTATAAATATTTATATAAATATTGAATTTTTTTATAAAAAAGAGCAACTTTTACTCAAAATCAGACAAAGCAGGCAGATTGAGTTGCTCACAGAATCACAGATTCATTCAGAGATCTGTGAGATCGGCTATCTGAGCCTGTCATATAAATTTGCTTGCAAGCAAACCCATAAAATTTGCTAGTAAGAAAACTCACAAAATAAACTCACAACACACCATATATGTAAATATTGATTATTATTTTTTTGTAAAAAAGAGCAACTTTTACCCAAAATCAGGCAGAGCAGGCAGGCAGATTGAGTTGCTCACAGAATCACAGATTCATTCAGAGATCTATCTTTCTGCCATCGGCTAGCTGAGTCTGCACTACTTTACTCTTAAAGAAGGTTTGGCTCTGCTTAAAAGCAGAACCAAAGATCTAACAATTAGCTAGAAAGCAAGAAATTCAAAATTTTGGAAGGGGGTGCTCTGGTGGGGTGACATTTCTCTGCAGACTACCAAAATTTTCTCATGGAGCACCAGTGGGCTGCAGCCCACTGCTTGGTGACCACTGGTATAGGGTACCTCCAAGGTCCCTTCCAACTCTGTTTTTCTGTTATTTATTCAATAGTGGAATTAGACTTATAGTCAGGATAACTTGACCAAGAGTTTCCAAACATGGAATAGGTCTCATGGCCATGGCACACAACAACTACCCCAGTGAGCCTAGCCAGTGGCTATATTGCAACCATTATGGGAAGTCTAGTCAAATTCATATGAAGACAATTTGGAGAAAGCTGCTGCTATAAATTGCCTTGTTTTCAGGAAATTATTTTTTTTAAAAAACTTGGGAGGTGTTACATGCATCTCAGGAACGGTGCCAGAGTTGCATAAACATGTGTATTTATACTAAATCAAAGGCAATTATTTTGTTATTACCTTAAACTAGAATTAAAAATAGGCTTTGTGACCTCTTTTTTTTTTTGCAGAAAATGTAAGTGGGTCACGTTTTTCTTTTTCACTCATCAGAAATATGGCATTAGTACTTTGACCTTGGTTTGTGGCTCTGAGCAGGGAAACCACAGCACAGTTCTTTCATATTTAGTTTGGTTGAATTGGTAGCTAACCTAGTTTTAGGAGGAGACTTTACAGGACAGGCAAATACATCTCACAAAATCCCAACCCTGCTGTGGTTGAATACTCTTTGCTTGTTTTAATAAAAACTGGACTCTGCTGGCTGTATTTGCCAGCAGAGGAGTGACAGTATGATATCCCAGCAATTACTTTTCTCCATAAAATTCCATCCCAAACCACTCTTCCCAAAAATTTCAGGTACAAATTTAGGCTTGTATGTAAGTTTACATCAGAAACCAGCTGGCTCAGGGGCATATAGTAAAATGCCTGGCAATTAAACAATTCCCTTCCTTCCCACTGCTCTGCTGATCAAAAGGATGACCTATGAAGATGTCTGAGTTCATCTTTTCAAAAAAATTACTAAGCATCTCACCCCCAGTATAGTTAACATGAATGGTGACTGGAGCCTCAAAAAGACAGAGGGAGGGATGGAGAGAGAAAGAGAGAGAAAGGGGGGTGTTCAAAGTAGGATGGCTGCAGTTATCATCCATTAAAGGATAACCAGTCAGAATGGGATGCTTAGAAATCTCTCTTCCTACCATTTGAGAGAGAGAGAGAGAGAGAGAGAAAGGGGGGGAGGGAGGGAGGGAGAGAGAAAGGGGGGAAGGAGGGAGGGAGAGAGAGGGGGAGGGAGAGGGAGGGAGGGAGAGAGAGAGAAAGGGGGGAAGAAGGGAGGGAGAGAAAGGGGGAGGGAGAGGGAGAGAGGGAGAGAGAGGGGGAGGGAGAGGGAGGGAGGGAGAGAGAGAAAGGGGGGAAGGAGGGAGGGAGAGAAAGGGGGAGGGAGAGGGAGGGAGGGAGAGAGAGAGAAAGGGGGGAAGGAGGGAGGGAGAGAAAGGGAGGGAGGGAGAGAGAGAGAGAGACTTTTTATCCAAAGGACATTCAGGCAGCTGATAATTGAAAATAAAAACAGTTAAGGTCTGGTAAAAATGTTAACATGAACTTATAAATTAATTCAAAATAAAAGGACATGACCAAAGTGAAAGATCTTGGACCTCCTCTTAAAAACAGAAAGAAGGATATCTGACCACATTTCTGATATTATTCCATTATTATTTTTATGATTTATCAAGGGTGGCCAAAATATTGGAGTTTGACAAATGTTGCAAATGCTCAGTTTCTTGCATGAGATCTCATAATATTTCAGCCATGTAAGAATATGTGAATTCCAGTGAAACATCGGATATTTTTTTACTTTTATTGTGGTGCACCTACCACATTATAGAAAATTGTGTAAATTATGCCATTCATCTCTAAAAGTTGCTAATACTTGATATAAAATGTCTGGCATGGGATAAAGACTTTTCTTACCTTTTCACATATAGAATGTAGTTAGTGTTTAAATGTGTTTTCTTTCCTGATTCCCAAGTGCAGACCATATTGTCTAATTGCTCAGGTTTAATGCAGGTTAAATTGGCTGGTTTGTCAGGTAGATCTACAAATCAAAGAGTTTGTAAAATTATGCTAATTTAAAAACATATCCAGAAAATATGTAATCATATCCCACTGTTGAATAAACATTTCCTCACTATCTCTTTTGGCATTTCAAATGAATTTATTCAAAGTAGCTTCAAGTTCCCTTTTTGTCTAAGATATGCCAATAAACACAATTGTTTCAATTTGAATAAGATTCATTTCGAGACTTGCCATTTTAATCTGTAAATATAATTGATACTCCAAATGATTTTACAATGCTTTGTATTTGTCACAAAATACTTTGTTGTCTAGCAATTAATTGTCCTAAAAACAGCATTTAGCTCCTTTGTGGCTAACATTTTTTGTAATTTTGTCCCTAAAATTGTATCAATACTGGTCTCTTCAGAAAGTGTCAAAACACATTAGCTAAAAACTGGCTTTCAGCATTGAGTGTCACTCCCACTATCATTCTGACAATATAAACTATGTCCCCATCAGTGGTGGGATTCAAAAAATGTTACTACTGGATCTGTGGACATGGTTTGGTGGGCATGACTTTGTAGGTGTGGCTTTGTGGACGTGGCAGGGGAAGGATACTGCAAAATCCCCATTCCCTCCCCACCCCATTAACCTGCTTTCCAGCTCTGTTCTCCTGGGCAGGGCAATAAAAGAAGAGCCAGCTGATCAGCTAAGACTCGGGAGGCAGAGAATAGATGGGGGTGGGGCCAGTCAGAGGTGATATTTGCTGATTCTCCAAACTACTCAAAATTTCCACTACCGGTTCTCCAGAACTGGTCAGAACCTGCTGAATACGTCCTCTGGTCCCCATGATTATAGTATTGGCATAGTAATAGTTGGATGATGCAATAAAATGCTATAAATCACCCACAAGGAAATGGCTATAAGCTCGGTCATTTTTTCTTCAGCATCACCATTATGCTGGGAGTGGATAATTTTCTTTCTGGCTCTTAACTATTTGTCTTAACTATCTTTAATCAGTGACCAGGATTTCTCCTATGGTTATATATAGAACAAAAATACATCTAGATGAGATATACAATCAGTCCCAATTAATGTGAAACTGCTGTCAATAACATTTGTACCTATTGTTTTGTTAGCAACATGGACTAAAATTTATTGTTGGCAATGCTTGCTTACCATTCCTTTGGAAATAAACCTGGAATCTTTTAAAATGTCTATCTGGGAGCATATAATGTAAATTATTTTGACTATGCATGTTTCGGATTGATGTGTCTGTCTTACTGACTTTGGTGACATTCACTTCAAAGTAGGTATAAATAAGAGTGCAACGTGTGCATATTTACTTAGGATTAAGTCCCACTCATTTTGCTCCACATAGTTTGGCTTGCTCCCTTAGTTTAGATCAGGGGTCTCAAACTCACGTCATCAGGGTGGTATCACGTGACGTATCTGGACTTTTCTCCCTCCCCCCTCCACTAAACCAGGCATGAGGATAGCCAGCGTGTGATGCATCTGCCCACAGGCTGGGAGTTAGACAGCCCTGGTTTAGATAATGCTTAGATTACAAACCAAGCTATAAGCCCTCCTGAAAATGGGCTATTTTTTTTAAAGTACCACTTCAAAAACATACCTTTAAATAATTGACTATCCCAAATTAATTCTAGAATGGCATACATACCTTTAAATAATTGACTATCCCAAATTAATTCTATCCCAAATTAGTTCTAGAATGGCATAGCTCATACTGCACAGCCATAATACTTACATCCCATACAAAATTGTGTTCCGCAGATCAGTCGGCTTCGAGAGCTTTTCAGAAGGCATGAAACTGTGGAAAAGGGCTCATTATAATTCTGAAGATTGAGCTGAACTGTAGTTTGGTTTATAACTGATAGGAGCGTATCCTCAACATCAGCATTATTTAAGTTCAGAGATAGTTTCCCTTTCTGACATTTTTCCACGCAATGACAATTTATAGAAATATTTTGGCCCATTTGAATGATTGGGGCTGGTTCTACCCATACACGCCCAGAGCACTTTATGATACCTGAAAAGACAAAGAAGAACAGGAAGAGAAAGGATTACTATTAACACCTTGGCAATTCATTACAGGTAAATTCTCCATATTTGGGGTATCCTAACCTTGCTAAGGGAGCACAAACAGCTATGGGGTTATTGTCCTGAAAGCCCTTCCCTGCCTTTCAATGTTGCTTGTCTCTTTTAAAATTTATATATTGCTTTATGGTTTTTTTTAATATATTATTTTGTAGACTGCCCGGAATCCCTCTGTGAGGGAAAGAGGTAGTTTTAAATTTGATAAATTAAAATAAATAATCTTTTAAAAGTATTTACCTAGTAATTCACTCTAAGAATTAAAATCGATCAGATCATGAAATCTGTAGAGGAGGTGGTGTTGCTATCTTCTATAAAAAGTCCCTACATCTAAAAAACATCCAAGTTACCCAGGAGCTTGCTCTTCCTGAGACCATCGTCTGTGAACTGTCCTTAAATATTATATTTCAGTTCTTACTATGTTACAGAGCCTCTGATTATGACATCGAACATGCAAACAAGCTAAATACACTACTAACATGGGCAGCATCCTGCCCACACGCTTTTATTTTTCTTAGTGACTTCAATCTACCTCATATTAACTGGACCCTTAACGAATGTACAATTGAACCCATATATGCAACCTTATACAATGCAATAACAAATCTGGGACTAGAACAACAAGTAACCAACAACACTAGACTTAACAACTGCCTCAATCTCATCTTCTGCAATAGTTTGAATTCAATTTATGGAATACAAATTAAAGAACCCTTTTCCAACAGTGACCACAACATGATTGACTTTTGTCTCAACATACGTCCACACAAAAATAATCACAATGATGTGATTATAACTTCGAAAAAGGCAACTATGATCTTATAAACAATGATCTCTCATCTCCTGATTGGCAATTTCTATTCTCTGGATGCAATACTGTAGAAGACCATTACAACATACTTTTACTTGAAGTCAAAAGAATCATCAAACTATATGTACCATTAACAACTCCCAAAACCAGAAAAAACAAATGACCCACAACAATAAGGAAGTTTCAATTAAAAAAAAAACACTTTGGCGGAAAAACAAATCTGGTCATGTTCCAACTTCAAAAGCCGAAACAAAAATTTATGCCACCAGATAAAAACTGAATGCACCAATTATCACATTAAACAAGAAGAAAACCTTCTATGCATCAATTCCACCCGTGCTTTCTACAATTTTGTAAACAACAAACCAAAAGATCTCAAGGTCCATCCCACCCCTGAAAGGACCTAATGGTAAAGACTGCAATGACGACACTATTAAAGCCAACCTCTTTAACATATTCTTTGGCTCAGTATTTGTAAACAGCAATTGATTATGCTGTATTTCCTAGTCGAACCACAGACAACTACAATGATCTAATACATATCTATTTTATAGAAGACATTGTTGAAAAAGCACTGCGCTATCTAAAACCATTTCTATCTATTGGACTGGACAGAATATGTGCCTTCTTCTTAAAAAAGCTATCCATTGCCATAGCCGAACCTCTAAGCATAATCTTTGAAAAATCTTTCAGGACTAGCTCCTTGCCAAAACTATGGTCACTTGCCATGGTCATCCCCATCTTCAAAAAGGGAGACCCCAGCCTAGTTGAAAAATACAGACAAATCTCTTTATGCTGCGTCACCTGTAAAGTCATGGAATCAATTATTAACCAGTCCATCATCCTCCACTAGAAACAAAAAACCTACTCTCTAATAAACAATTTGGTTTTAGGAAAAAACTATCATGTAATCTGCAACTCTTACACTGGAAAAACATATGGACTACACAACTCGATCAGGGCAAAGCAATAGATGCAATCTACATAGACTTCTGTAAAGCCTTTGATTCAGTGGTACACGACAAACTACTCCAAAAACTAAAATCTTATGGTATCTCTGGACACCTGCATAACTGGATAGAAGCATTCCTGTCAAACAGACAACAAATGGTCAAAATTGGGAGAGTCCTATCAAATTCTGTACCTGTCAACAGTGGTGTCTCCCAAGGCAGTATTCTAGGACCAACTCTTTTCATACTCTACATAAATGACCTCTGTGATCATATCAAGAGCAACTGCGTTCTCTTCGCTGATGATGTAAAGCTATTCAACACCACAGACAATACTGCTATCCTTCAAAAAGATCTCGACTATGTATCAGAATGGTCAAACAAATGGCAACTTCAAATCTCAACAAATAAATGCTCTGTTCTACATACAGGCAAAAAAAATCAGAAAATAAAATACAGGTTGAATAGTCAAGACCTTATTGATGATCCAAACTCTGTCAAGGATCTTGGAGCACTCATCTCCAATGATCTAAGTGCTAGAGCCCACTGTAACTACATAGCCAAAAAGGCATTAAGAGTTGTTAACCTAATCTTACGCAGCTTTTTCTCTGGTAATATCACACTACTAACTAGAGCATACAAAACATTTGCTAGACCAATACTTGAATACAGCTCATCAGTCTGGAACCCACATTACGTATGTGATATTAACACAGTTGAGAAAGTCCAGAAATATTTCACAAGAAGAGTTCTCCACTTCTCTACTCGTTGCAGAATACCTTATGCCATCAGACTCCAAATTCTAAACCTAGAAAACCTACAACTACGCCGCCTTCGGTCCGATCTAAGTATAGTATATAAAATCATATATTGCAATGTCCTATCTGTCAATGAATACTTCAGCTTCAACCATTACAACACAAGAGCAAACTCAAGGTTAATCACATCAAACTTGATTGCAGGAAATACGACTTCAGCAACAGTTGTCAACGTCTGGAATACTCTACCTGACTCCAAACTCCAAAAATTCCCAAACCCCAAAAACTTTAACCTTAGACTGTCTACTATTGACCTCACCCCTTTCCTAAGAGGTCTGTAGGGGGCATGCATAAGCGCACCAACGTGCCTACCGTCCCTGTCCTATTGTTTCTTTTATATATTTTTTATTTTTCTTATATGTATCCATGTATTCATAACTATGTTTTTACTTATACCTATTATCTTGTAAGCAATTGACAAATAAATAAATAAAATAATACTGGAAGAGGTTGGCATTTTGCTTTACAAAAGGCTGGTTCCTTTTTAATTAACTAACTAACTAAGCAAATGAACAAATAAATAAATGATATTTAAATGTAAGAGTGAGATGGAGCAGGAAACCAGTGCACATGAAAGAAATAACTTATGGATACATTGCATCCTAGGAACTAAGCTGGGTATCCAAGTGTAGTAGAATCTAGCTAGAAAAATACTTATTGGCTAGGATTTGGAACACACATATTGATTGGCTGGGATTAGGACCATGCATGTTCCCTAATGCCTTCGCTATTACAGCATGGCCATAGATAGGGAAGACAAATAATGTGATGTGCAGCATGACATCACAGTATCAGTGTTATACTACACCAAAAAATGTAGTATATATTATGACAGTTGCAGTGTCCCAGGATCATGTGATCATCTTTTGTGACCTTCTAAAAGCAATCTGGGAAGCCAGCTTCCCTTAACAACCGTGTTACTGACTTAACAAATGCAGTGATTCACTTAATAACTTTGGGCAAGCAAGGTCATAAAAAGAGACAAAACTGATTTAATAACTGTCTTGCTTAGCAATAGAAATTTCGAGCTTACTTGTGATCACAAGTCAAGGACTACCTGTGTTTGGTTTCAATTCTTATAAGGATAATACTTACCTGGCCCTTTAGCTAAGCACCGATGAGAAAGAAGACTTTGGGGGATCTTACAGAAAAGTAAGTTTAAAACCAACAAGACTTTAGATATTTCCATGGTCTGGAAGATGTTGGATCTTTGTCAAAAGGCATTGTCTAAAAGAAAAAACAATATGATCTTCTCTATCAATATTTCTTTTAAAAATGTTTAACATAATCTTACCAGAATGTTGAATGGGGAATATGAAATAATTGGAAGGACAGGTTTAGCTTTGGAAATAAATTCCTTCATCCTTTTTTAAACTCTCTATTTAGCTTCTATATTTCTCGCTAACGAAAATCAATACCAGTGTTGGTTTACTACTATGATATTTTTGAGCCACTTTTAAGCACAGCAAACACTCTTTCAAACATTTTATTCTGCTTGTCAGCAGCTATAAAAAGATATTACTATTTTAAGTTAAACTGGTATTTTTTATTTTAAGATAAATATCAAAGATGCTATGGGATTAGGAGTTTCTAGGCAAGATAGCTATTAGGCAATTTACCAGGTTGATTTACAGATTTTACAAAGATGCTAACATTTTCCCAAAGTAAAGTAAGTAAAAAAGGAAGAATGACATTCCTAAGTGTACACAAATTTTAAAAAAAAATAAAAAATTGCAACTTAAAAAAAAAGATTAAGAGATAAATTGTTAAGGTTCTTCAAAATCAGAATCTCTTGAAATGATCAGAATATTTTATTTAGTTTATCTGAAGCAATATTTAGTTTATCTGAAGCAACATGGCCATAGGCTTGTTCTGGAAAGCAAGGTTCATAAAACAGCACATTTAAGTACCTCTAAGACCACCATTAGAACAAAGGTGACTGGTCTAAGCACATAACTACTAGAGGTGGTATTCAGCGAGTTCTAACCAGTTCTGGAGAACCAGTAGCTGAAATTTTGAGTAGTTCAGAGAAATGGCAAATACCACCTCTGACTGGAGATTTTATAGCCTCCTTCCCCTGCCACGCCCACTAAGCCTTGCCCACAGAACCGGTAATAACATTTTTTGAATCCCACCACTGATAACCACCCAAACTATGTATATCAGACAGTATATTAGCCGCTCCTAGCATGGACTTCTCATTCACTTCTCATGTTCAAATCACTTCTCAGATGATTATACTCCCTCTAAAAGAGAATTTGCTTTTTTCACAGCAACCATGTACAAGGGTAGCAGATATCTTACAATACCTTAAAAATTCCTTTCCTGTCCCTCAATTTCTTATCATTTCCATTTGTTTTTTTCCTGTGACTCTATTCTATTTTTCTTTGCAATCCTTTTCATGGATGAAACTGCCCGGGAGAACAAACATTGACCAAGCTCATTAGCAACGGACTAGCTATCAGCAGAGCAATGGTTTGGGGATGGGTGTTTTTGAACAGCTGTGTCAAAGTGGGGTGTCTATATCCATTTGAAGTAAGAAGTTCAAGCAGTTGTAAAACCCAGATCCTGATTTATGAGAGCGGCCATCGAAATTAGGTCCTTTGTCTAATAAACCCTTTAGTGAGGAGCTCATGGTTTCCTTCTGCTTCATCAGTGGTTTAGGTAGTGAAAAGGAAGTTGGGGGGCAGAGATCCAATTAGGTAAGCAATTTGTAGGTGCACAGCTACTGCAACCAAGCTACTAGCTGACATGCCCACCCCCCTCAACCCTGGATAACAAGGTTATGTAGTGAGCAACTTTTGTTAAAATCTTATTGAAGTAAAATAAACATATACAAATTTACTCCTGCTGACATGTTTACTGATTTTTGATAGACATTTATTTTATAAACCTAAGATGGTTCTGAGAGGTCCTTGGTGGTCTCAGAGCTTGGCTTTTTTCTTGCAGATGTTTCATTATCCAAACAGAGCACTGATGATATTACCAAGTTTGGGTAATGAAACATCTGCAAAAAACCAACTAAGCTCAGAGAGCACCAAGGACCCCTCATTTCAACCCAAGCTACAAATATTCTTCTTTATTTGTATGATGATACTTTTCTTATGTAGTTCATTTTTCTTCACCTTTTTTTCTCCAGGAACAAAATATGAGTGTCCTCCTTGCCCTCTAATCTTATATCATTAACATCTTTTGGTACATTCGATAGAAAATTGTGACTGGCCCACAATTGCTCAGTATGCTTCCTAGTTTAGCAAAGATTTGAACCTGTCATCCCCAATCCTGATCTGTTGTGGTAGCAGACTTTCAAGCAAAACCACATTCAGGGAATCCTCATCTTACGATCTCAGTTGATCCCAAAATGTCTGTTTTTAAGGGAAACATTTGTTAAGTGAGTTTTGCTCCATTTTGTTACCTTTCTTGCCCCCAGTTGTTAAGTAAATCACTTGCGGTTGTTAAGTTAGTAATGCCGTTGCTAAGTGAATCTGGTTTTCCCATTGACCTTACTTGTCAGGAGGTTGCAAGAGGTGATTGTACGACCCTGGGACACTGAAACCCTCATAAATATGAGTCAGTTACCAAGTGTCTGAATTTTGATCATGGGACCCTGAGGAAGCTGCAACAGCTGTAAATCTGAAAAGTGGTCAGAAGTCACTTTTTCCCGTACCACTGTAACTTTGAACGGTCACTAAATGGACTGCTGTTATGTAATGGACCACCTCTCTACATGCTCAATAATTGTATTGTTATGGTTTTTCTTAATTTATCCTCAAAAGGTAGTAAGCAAAACTGAGTGTAAATTGCAAGACCCTTCGCCTCCCTGCCACAGTCTGTTTTTAAAAATCTTGTTAGCTTAATTACATTCTACTGGTTGAAAGCCAATCTTTGAAAGTTGCTTCATCTTTTGATAAGAACATTAGCTCCTTTTCACATTGGAATAATGGAAGCAAGTTTATAGTTTGTTATTACAGCGACCTGATAGGTTTGGGGTTTTTTTTAAAAAAAATCAAATAGAATTAATCTATTATCAGGATAATCATCTACATGGTTAATCTCCTTGGCAGTTTAGACACCGCCCAACATTTTTTGCAGTGAAGACAATGCAAAGAGTTCAGCTTCTTTGCATACTTCTTATTCTCTTTTAATACTCTTTTAATATATTTTTGTTTAATAATGAAAGATTTCCTTTTCTAAAGGAACTGTTTTCTCTAATTCATTTGTTTACTTGGTTTCGAAATTATGCTGAAGAATTCCTGAAAATGAAAATTCTTTCCCTTTCTGTATGTTAAACTGTAGCTGAAGGTCTATTGGTTTAGTATTTTCTTTAGAGATCTAAATGATTTGACTTCCCCTTTAGCTTCATTTTTATCAATATTCAGGTTTTTTTTTTTTCAGATTTCCATTTTGGCAATCCCCTAAATTTATCATTTTGGGCAACTGACTCAGTAGCATTTACTTCATGGTATAAGATGAGAGCATTGAGAGGACTTCTATAAGGATCTCTTCCTTTTAGTTGATTTCTTAGCAGATTTTTCTGTGATACAAATGTGTTTTGTGACAAGCCTATATCTTCCTCCTCTCCTCCTCCTCCCCCCCCCTCCTCCTCCCAGCATTGTAGTAATAGTAATGGCAATGGACTTGTTCATCTTAAAAACAATCAAACTATACACTAACTATACACTAATAGGTTGAAAAGAGACAGCCAGTCTAGTATAGTGGTTAGAGTGCCAGGGTAGAAACTGGGAGACCCTGAATTATAGTTCTGCCTTAGGCATAAAGCCAGTTGGTTGACTTTGGGCTGGTCATTCTTTCTCCAGCTCAGGAAGGAGGCAGTGGCAATCATTTCTGAAAAACTTTGCCAAGAAAACTGCAGTGACTTTATTTTTCACAGTCAACAATGATTGAAGGAAAGGAAAGGAAAGGAAAGGAAGCAGAAGAGAAGGAGAAGAGGAAGGGAAGCTCAAAATACACTTTTACTGTTGTATTCACCAGGAAGAAACAACCTGGTTGTATTTATTATAGTTCTTGGTTATATATAGATAATACAGTCAATGTTATTATAAATACACTTTATTTATACTATAACATATTATAAGAACTGGCACAATTCAAATAGATTCAGCAGTATTTGCAATTTGAAAAAAAAACAGCTATATGTACTTTTGCATGCCATATACTTTTGCTTGAGAATCAACATAGTGAACTAGGAAGGAAAAGGCTGTAATCATGCAGCATCTGCTCAAAATGCTTCAGAGAGATATTTTGAACACAAAAGAATAAATGAATTAAACCAAACCTGTATTTTGGAAAAGCAACATAGCAGTTAAATATGGAAAATAGAAAACTTACATTAACTTTTCTTAATGTAAATTAAACCTTCACGCCTTCTCATTTACTATTATTTTGTCTCAAATTTTAAAAATAATCAAACACAAATAATTTGCAAACACCTTCCTCCCTCTCCCTCTCTCCTTCCCTCCCTCTCCCTCCCTCCCTGTATAGAAAAGAAAAATTCATCGTTTCATTGCATCAATTACTTGAATATATTTTTACCTTTTTCTTCATCAGCCACATGTCTCATTTCTGTGTTTGAACTTGATTTCACTACTAGCAGGTGCTGAATGAAAGTCTTACTTCTTATTGCATGCCCTTTAGAATTCACTGCTAGAGGCACCAATAGAAAGAGAGGAGAAAGAAGTAAGTTCTTAGTCATGACCTACTTGAGCAAGAACCTGTTAAGACTTTCATGTTCCTTGCTTAAGAAATGTTTATTTTGTGAGTCACTCTGTGGGGAAACCTACAATTCTCAAATTTCTACTGCTTTCTCCCCACTCCTCTCATGTCCTCCAGATCCTATCAGTTCAATCTGAATAAAGTTAGTTCAGAACTAACTTTCTACATAGCTTTCTACTAGCTTTCGACATTGCAAAGCACTCACTTCTTGGTATGTATGAAAAAAATATATAAGCAAATGTACAGAAAGAGTCACAAAGAAACAAAATAGAAAGAACAAGGTATTTTCTTTGCAGAAAAAGACAGTACATTTACAATGTTCTATCTTATCTATGTTTACTGAAAAAAAAACACCTCACTTTTCTTTATTGTCTAACTTTTTTCTAATCATCAAAACTACCTTTTTGCTTCACACAAAAGGTCTATAAATGGTTTTCTAGTTGAACATCAATGTAGATTTTTTTTTCAATGAAAGAGGTTAATTTAGCCAACTCTGCAAATTCCATCAAGCCTTTCTATTTTTGAGCATATAATAGTCTTGCTGCAGTCATCATATATAAAAATAATTCTCTGACTTTAAATATTTTAAATAAATATATCATATGATCAGGGGTGGGATTCTACCAGTTCACATCTATTCACTAGAACCAGTTGTTAACATTCTAAGCAGTTTGGAGAACCGGTTGTTAGAAGAAATTACTGGCCTAATCCTGTAAGGAAGGCAGGAAGGAAACATTCTGGTGTTGCTTATAGAAACTGCCTCTCCATTAAACCTTATTACAGTCTTGGCAGTACTAGACTTCCTATCTCAGGAACGTCTCTGGAATCCCCCCCCCCGCCCTTTGCTGGTACTTTCCTTGTGTGGAGTGACCATTCAAAGTTACAATGGCACTGGAAAAAGTGACTTATGGCCATTTTTCACACTTACGACTGTTGCAGCATCCCCACAGTCATGAGAGGCCAGGTGAGGAGATGCGTGCCTCAATATTGAGTTGGTCACACCCATCCAATAACATGACCACCAAGCCATGTCCACCCGGTCACATGACCACCAAGCCATGCCCACCACCTAAGCCCCGCCCACAGAATGGGTTGTTAAAGTATTTGAATCCCACCCCTGCATATGATACGTTTCATAATTTTTCTCTTTCATCTTGAGGAACAGCAAAGCCATTAAAAGCTGTTCTATATTCTATGAAAAGTGAAACATTAACTTCATCACTTTTGTTGATACTTTAGAGTGGGAAAAAAAATACTGGACATGACAAATTTGAACAGCAATACCATAGTAAATGTTAAGTGTGGAAACATTGCCACATGATATTTTATAGATATATGAAAGGCTGTTTTATATACTTCAGAGTTATAACACATTTCTCAAAGGATCTTAAGGTGTAATGGTGATAGTGAGTCTATGCTTTATTGATTTTATTTTATTTTCCCTGAAGCTAGATGGTTTCTTTTTCTTAAAAGAAATTTATTAAGTTCAACAGGGAATGAATGAACCCATTTTTGAGATTCTAAGGTTTGGTGGGTGGCAGGATTTGTATGGCACAAAAGCGAGTCCTAATTTTAGTTCTTAAAATGCTGAACTTAGGCTAGGGAAACTTAAGCAGGTTAAAATAATCTTCAGCCACCGAAATTCAAGAGAAGTCTTTGGGGAAACCATGCTTTCTTAGCTCAACCTTTCCTACAGAGCAGTGGTGGTATTCTATTGGTTCAGCATGGTTCTGGTGAGCCGGTAGCAGCAATAAGCAGCCGAGACCAAACCAGTTCTCTCCGCTGCTCTGCTCTTGGGCCCACCCGCCCGCCTGGGCTCCCATACTCACTGTTATCCGCTGAATTTGAAGCACAGCTGCTTTGCACGACACAGAATAGCGCCGCACGGCAGCTGCTGAAGCGATCGGGAGATCATGCAGGCTTGCAGGAGGTGAGGTAGAATGCCTTTGCAGCTGCACAAAGTGTGCATTTGGTGTGTGCATGTGTGCAAAGCACGCCCCAAACCACACCCACCGAACCGGTGGCAACAACATTTGAATCCCACCACTGCTACGGGGCTATTATGAGAAAAGTTGGAAGTAAGAGTATTATGGCCAATGCTCTGAGCTGCTTGAGAAAAATCAAAGGGAGGGAAGAAGGGAGGGAGGGAAGAAAGAAGGACATCTAAATTAGACCTGTGCATAACATGAAAAAATACATTTTTTTTCAAAACTGAAATATACACACTATGTTCTAGAAAGTCTACCGTGCAGGTGGGATACAGTTCAGCAAAACCAAATTCTAGTACATTTTGATTATTCAAAATGTTTTTTTTTCAAAATCTGGAGTCAGCAAGGCTGCTGTGCTTTTTACTTCTTCCCCATTCTTCTCTGTATGCTTTTCTGCCAGTTTGTTCTCCAATCTCCCTAGCACTTTCTTTTCCTGTCTCTTCTTACTCCTCGCCATTTTCAATGTCCTTGGATTTTTTTTTTTCTGTTCCTCTCTAAACAACTCAGTGGAACATGCAAGTTTTTCTCCATGCCTAAAATCAAACATATGTGTTTCAGTCCAAACATGGACCAAGCTGAAATAGCTGATCCACATGGAAAACAATTATGCACATTTGTAGGCCTGATCTGTATGGAATACATGGGACCTATTATAAAATGCAGCTGATGCTTTTCCACATGTGGCAAAATCTACTCCATAATATAGGCTGATAGCTTATCTCAGGAAAAAATATGCAGAAAGGGTAAAAGCATATTCAAAAACATGCTTTAAGCTCAGGAAACAAAGAAAACATTGGGAGGAAGCAGGAACGGTTTCCCTGGGATATAAGAGCGAAGGAAGAATGATCTTTTTATGTTATGTTTTATGTCTTCATGTTTTTTGTCTGTCGTTAAAATCAATAAAACTTTTACCAAAAAAAAAAAAAAAAAAGAGCGAAGGAAGGAAAGCATAGCCAGGCTTACAAGATTCCGTGTTTCATTAAACATAGTTCCAGCTTCCAAATATGTGGATTCAGTTTCTTTGAATTGCTGACATATAAAGAGAATCGCAGAAGCATACAAGTGATTGTGAAATAGGGAGCTGATAAGAAAAACTTGATTATCAGAACATTTAATACTTTTGTAATCTATAAATGGTACATAACAAGAAGTATTCTTACATTTTACCATTGTGGTTTTATTGTAAGTATATGCTTTACAACTTTTATCACGTGTGATGAGATATAGAGATATATAGAGCTATCTCTACACTCTTCAATATTTTCTTCTGAATATATGAGCAACTTGCTTGATACAGAATAACAGAATTGGAAAGGACCCTGGGGGTATTCTATTCTAGTCCAACTCCTTGCTCAGGTTTACAACTTGAGCAGGGGTGGGATTCAAATTTTTTAACAACTGGTTTTGTGGGTGTGGCTAAGTTGGTGGGCGTGGCTTGATGGTCATGTTATTGGCTGGGTGTGGCCAACTCAATATCACTCACATTGAGGCACGCATCTCCTCGCCTGGCCCCTCATGACTGTGAGGATGCTGCAACAGTCGTAAGTGTGAAAAATATTCATAAGTCACTTTTTTCAGTGCCATTGTAACTTTGAATGGTTACTTCACACAAGCGAAGTGCCAGCAAAGGAAGGGGAAAAAACTCCAGAGAAGTTCCTGAGACAGGAAGTCTAGTCCTGCCAAGAATGTAATAAGGGTTACCGGAGTGGCAGTTTCTATAAGCAACGCCAGAATGTTTCCTTCCTGCCCTCCTTACAGGACTAGGCCAGTAATTTCTTCTAACAACCGGTTCTCCAAACTGCTTAGAATGTTAACAACTGATTCTAGCGAATAGGTGTGAATTGGTAGAATCCCACCCCTGAACTTGAGGCTGCTTCTCCCCCCACCAACTGAGAATTGAATAAAACACTCCTACATAGCGACCACTTTATGTTAAATAAGCTTGTTCCTCTTCCCTGACACTGTATGCATACTTATACCTCAATAAATTATAACATTACTCTCATTAACTGTGTTTGCATGGAGATATACCCAACCTAAGAGCCCTTAATGAATGGTCTCCACACAAATTCCAGCAAGGCAGTCTTAAGACTAGCAACTTACAAAAAGCTAGTCACCATAGTTTTAGACAATAATGATGACACAATAAAAGTAATGAGGTTCTATCAGACTGTGACCTTCAGAGAACACCTAAAGCTATGTCACAGAAGCAGATGAATTACAGATTAAAGATTCTCTGGTGATTCTGTCACACACCTGTCCTCTAATTTGCTCCAAGTTCTTTCTTTTCTAACTCTTTAACTTGCTTTAAAGAGCAAGTCCTTGACATTTGACGTTCCCCAAACCTATAGTTCAGAACAGCTTGAGTTTCCTGAAGGCTGTTTCTAGGCTGTTTCACCGGACATGGTACACCTGATATTGTATGTATAATTAAATACTTTTTAAATATCTTTGCTTTTCAGAAATGTATCTAAAATTGGAAATCAGTGAATTATCTGTATAGCAAATCTCATAACTCTAAACAATGACTGGGGAAAAAAATCTTTCTTGAAATCTTTCTATTGTCTAATGATGTAGGTCTTGAAAAATCTCCATATTGCTTCATCTGGCTTGAAACTTGGTACTTGCATTATAATCTCTTTCTCCTTGAATATGTAGGTACAGTAAATATATGCAGTATAACACTGGAAGATGAAGACCTCTCAGGGTGAATTATATGCATTATACTGATAAATTGACATGCAATAATTTTACCATCAGGACTGAAATAAAGCCTGAATTTTAGCTTCTTTTATGTTAACATTGTTCCTGTTTTTATAATAAGCCATTTTGTCATATTCTCACAGTGAAGCCAATCAAATATTTGAATAATGAATATTCATTCAATACAGGTAGTCTTCAACTTATGACCATAACTGAGCCTAAAATTTATGTTGCTAAGTGAGAAATTTGTGAGTTTTGCCCCATTTTATGATTACTACATTTATTAAGTGAATCAAAACAGTTGTTAAATTAATAACACAGTTGTTGAGTGAATCTAGTTGTCCCATTGATTTTGCTTGTCAGAATATTGCAAAAGGTGATAATGTGACCCTGGGACACTGCAACCATCATAAATGTGAATCAGTTGTCAAGTACCCGAATGTAAATCATATGACCATGGGGATGCTACAACAGTCATAAGTATGAAAAATAGTCATAAGTCACTTTTTTCAGTGCCTGCTGTAACTTTGGATGGTTGTAAGTAACTTAGTGAACTGTTGTAAGTTGAGGACTACCTGCATTTATTCTCATAAGATCCTTATTTAGCCTAATGTGATATTAATGCTTTGAAATGTGTACAATTGTCTTCTTGCACAACATTAATTATACCTGCTGGAATCTGCGACTGCATAAGTCTAAACTACATAATAAGCCAGTAAATCAAACAAAATACATGACATACTGTGTGCCAGATCATTATCTGGGATGTGCTGTACATGATGGTCCTAGCAATAGTTACAAAAATTACACTTTTTTTCAAAATGATCTCTGCAATCATCAAGATGTCAGCACGTAATTGTTTATGAGGAGACACACACGATAGTACTAGCGTTGTTATTCTGATCTTGTGAGAATATCGTTCTGAAATTTGGGATGTCACAATTCAGCAGCACGGACATATCATTCCATAATATTTTCATATAATCTAAAATAAATATATTAATTATAGCACTCAGTCTGAAGACTTTCAATGTAGAGATACATTAGAAGGTCCTGTCACTTGCAGCAGAGATAATGAAATGATGGAGTGATTGCAAGAAAATAAATTGAATGGAAAGTTAAACAAGAATTGTATCCCAGTGGAGACAGACAGATGTTAAACCTGGGATCATATCCTGAAGATGAGGGTCCCTAGGATGTTTGTTACAAAGAAAGAATCTGGGAGGTCTTTGGATCAACTTGCTTCTTAGGGTTCTCTGAGTACTAGAAGATTTCAGGACTGAAAGAGCTGTGGTTTGGATTGGTCTAGTCATAGTTTACTTGAGGTGATTTTTGATAAGAAAGATGAAATGTGTTAATGAGATGCTGGTTAAGAAAACACATGTAAAGTCGCAGTGGGGACAGCAGATACATCATGGGTTATTGAAACTTAAACTTCATAATGTTCCGTGGCCGACATAAAACGTCACATTTTTTAAAAAAATAACTCACACGATGGGGGGAACATAGTATGAACAGTCAAGGTATAATTAAACCTTTATACTATTTGGGATAATATAATAAATAGTACAACAGTACAAATTCAGAGCTTTAAGAATATGTAATTGGGAACCTAATCCTAGATGAAGACAAAATGGATACTATGTGGGTAAAACTTGAACTACTAAAAATTACCTTATAAAATATTCCAAGCAATGCGTATGGCAGGAAACTACCAATTAATAAAAAAGTGATTCTAAAAATCCTGTCCGAACACAAAAGCACGCATGTAAGAAAAATATAACTATTTCACAAAAGTTATTACAAGAACGCTTTGGAGGAAAGACACAAAAAACTGTGTAAGGAAAGAAAAACAGTTATTGGTGACATTTTAGAGGAACCAACATCTTCCTGATCTTACATGCCCCCACACAAAATGTACCTAGATTACTTTATGATGGCTGTTGCCAGAACATAAGAAAGATGCACGGAAATGACCTGGGAAGCCCGCTAGCGATGATCTAATAGAGAAACTTCAGACAGAGTTATAAATTTATCAAGTAGTACATGCTGAGTTGCTCCTGCCTCTCCATCCTGACAGGGACACCATTGTTGGTGGATAGGGGATTGCTTTGATATTTCTCCTCTAGTCCCACTGAAGAGAGGGCACTTCCATTGCCAGGGGAAAGGCTCTTCTGTGAGGTATAAGGAAGGTTCTAAAACCTTCCTCATACACGTATCACAGAACTTCACTGACATTTGATTTAAAAGCTCTCTTATGTGCTGTTCCATTGACGGTGTAGCAGCTCTACCTAGATCAGTTTGGCATTCCACATCCATAAATGTTGTTTAATGACAGGAATTACCTTATCCATTTCACACTTTATATGGAGAAAGGCATCTGCCTGTAATTAGGGTATAAAGGAACTCAGTCAATAAAACTTAATTATCTAACAGTATCCGCCCTCAGGTTAAGAGGACAAGAAATGACAATTAAGAGCCAGAGTCTGGCCTCTGCCTTCTGATTGAAGATGTAAGATACATTCTGCATGTCCAGTGACTTTTGTTTTGAAAGAAGTGAAATCGTTTCAGCTAACATCTTTCTGTTAAACTTTGATTACATATATTAGCATTATCGATTAGCAACTTTGCTTGCATAGTTTCATGGGTAGGGGCTCAACTAGGCCAGTTTCATAAAATAATTCCTAAAAGGGAAAGTCTTTTGTTCCTTAGCACAATAGATTCTTATTCAATACTTTTTCAGCATTTCATCTGTTCTATTTCTTTCAGAATTAAAGAACTGTCATCTCTATAGAAAATGAAGAGTAAATATGGCTCAGAGAGTACTAGTAAAACTAGATGTGTTGAAGCGATATGAGAAGAAAAAATTGAGCAAATATGATATGGTGGAGGTAACTTTTGAGATAATATACAGCAGAAATGGTTGTGATTCAGCTTTTAGAATATACAGCATGTTTTTTCCTGTGAGCTTCAAGAAAACCACAGGAACGTGGATTCATTAGGATTCTAAGAACTGATTCGAACTTCCTGTGCATAAATAAAATGTGGAGTGAAATAGAAAAATACCTCTTAGTTTTACTGGGGACAATCAATGTTTCATAAGTGGGTTTCCACTGCTTCTATCAGCAGAACTGAAAGGAGTGAGTCGTCTCTTCCCTGGGATCCAGCAAGTGAAAACAAAGCCAAGATGGTAGCTATGCCTGTGCAGCTGAAATTCTGTTTTATGTGCATCACATAAAAAAAAAAATGAATAGAGTTTCAGTCAGACTGTCATGGCCACCATGTTGATTTTTTTTCTATCACTTCCTATGGACGCTCTTGTCTTTATCTCTTGTCGTTCTTCATACATCCCACAAAAGTCTGTTCTGCAGGGGTGGATTCTACCAGTTCGCACCTATTCGCTAGAACCCGTTGTTAACATTCTAAGCAGTTCAGAGAACCAGTTGTTAGAAGAAATTACTGGCCTAGTCCTGTAAGGAAGGCAGGAAGGAAATATCCTGGTGTTGCTTACATAAACTGCCTCTCCATTAACCCTTATTACATTCTTGGCAGGACTAGACTTCCTGTCTCAGGAACGTCTCTGGAATTTTTTCCCCTTTCTTTGCTGGTACAATGCTTGTGTGGAGTGACCATTCAAAGTTACAATGGCACTGAAAAAAGTGACTTATGATCATTTTTCACACTTACGACTGTTGCAGCATCCCCACAGTCATGAGAGGCTAGGCGAGGAGATGCATGCCTCGATATTGAGTTGGTCACACCCATCCAATAACATGACCACCAAGCCATGTCCACCCAGTCACATGACCACCAAGCCACGCTCACCAACCAAGCCACGCCCACAGAACCGGTTGTTAAAAAATTTGAATCCCACCCCTGCTGTTCTGGAATATTTGGGATTGCAGAGCAGAGGATGAATCTTTTGCCACATTCTGATTGGGATGCAATTTCAACATTGGATGATCTGAATTTGTTGTTTACCTGTGTGTTCTCTAAAATGTTACCTTCATTTGTATGTATTTATGCCTTTAAAAATGAACCTTTTGAACACCAGGCTGCCTCTTTCCTGTTAGGGCTGGTTTAAAAAGGACTTACATGATACTGTAGCTAGCTACTCACACAATCTGCATAAGTATTAATATTTTTAAAAAAATACCCTGGTACTTTATATAGTAGTGAATGCTGAGTTTACAAACTAGATACTAATGATTTCTATGTGTGTTTTTTTAAATCAGTGTCAGAAACTTGAGAAAGTACAATTAAAACCCTATCACAGAACTCCACTGACATTTGATTTTAAATTGTTTTATGAACCTAAAACTAAGAAATCAAATATTCCAGCAATTCCGTCTATACATAATTCATACATTACAGAAAAGGAGGAGAGTTCAGCTATGCTGTCTAAAAGGTAAGACTTCTCTGATTTGGTCTGACCAGGTATTTCAGTGTTGTCATATATTGCCCACTTCTGTCAAGACCACGAGTGTTGAGTGGCATGTTAAGAGCCACATTTTAAAAGTAGTGGAAAGTTTTATGGAAGATCTTCCAGAGTTTAAAGGGTGTTAAAGGGCAGTGGTGGGATTCTACCAGTTCGCACCTATTCGCTAGAACTGGCTGTTAACATTCTAAGCAGTTTGGAGAGCCGGTTGTTAAAAGAAATTACTGGCCTAATCCTAGAAGGAAGGCAGGAAGGAAACATTCTGGTGTTGCTTAGAGAAACTGCCTCTCCGTTAACCCTAATTACATTCTTGGCAGGACTAGACTTCCTGTCTCAGGAACTTCTCTGGAGTTTTCTTTCCCCTCCTTCGCTGGTATTTTGCTTGTGTGGAGTGACCATTCAAAGTTACAATGGCACTGAAAAAAGTGACTTATGACTGTTTTTCACACTTACGACTGTTGCAGCATCCCCACAGTCATGAGAGGCCAGGAGAGGAGATGCATGCCTCAATGTAAGTGATATTGAGTTGGTCACACCCAGCCAATAACATGACCACCAAGCCATGTCCACCCAGTCACATGACCACCAAGCCACACCCACCACTTATGCCACGCCCACAGAACCAGTTGTTAAAAATTTGAATCCCACCCCTGATAAAGGGGATGCCCTAAACATCTCCAAGCCACCTAATTTTCCAACCTACACACACATTTATACAGCTTGGGGTAATTCCATTAATCCACTCCATATTTTCAGCTTTACAAAGCTGAATAAAAGGAACCAACAATGACTACTTCATTTAACACTGCTGAAGAAGAAATAAAGATTCTTTTATTGCCGCTCCATGCAACAGTGATATAAACCAAATTGCTTGTGGACATACACCTCATACACACATTTGCTTTGTACTATGTGCACATTTTTGGCCACAACATGTAAATAAAATTTAACATCTGTGTGGCTTTTATGAAGGTAACTGCAACGCTGTTTCCCTTTGAGAGACCTGCTAAAGGACCTACAGCCTAGAACCTGAGATGATGACACAAGAATTCCACAATATTGTAAACAGCAATTTACTGTTCAGCATTTTCAGGATATCAACAGTATAGGTGGTCCTTGACTTATGACCATTTTTCACTACAGCAACCCTATGGTCATGTGCTCAAAGTTTGGGGGATAGGCACAGGGATGGGCTTCAAAATTTTTAGCAAAGAGTTCTCTGCCTGGTTGCTGGGTGGATGTGGCCAAGGTGGGCGTGGCCTAGTCAGCCTCCTGCATCACGGTGGGGGGAGTGTTTTTACCCTCCCCTGGCTCCATAGCCTTTCCTTGAGCCTCCGGGAGGGTGAATATGGCCTCCCCGGGCTCCAGAGGCTCTCTGGAACCTGGAAATGGGCCCGTTTCTGGTCTTCCTGAACTTCCAGGAGGCCCGTTTTTCACGCGCCCTGCACTTACGTGCATCCAAATTGGGCCGTGTGGGGACTCCTGGGAGTGGCGGGGTGGGGTGGGTGGTGTTATGTTCTGTGCGTGGCGCAAGAAGTGGAGACGAGTCGATGAACAGTGAACTTCAACTCTTTATTTAACATGGTGCAACAGGTCTGAAAACAGCCACAACAGCCTCCTTTATATAGGCAAGCTCTTGGGTGTTTAGCCAATGAAAACACAGGAACGTTAGCTCTTTTAACCAATGAGAAAGGCTCGTTAATAGCCAATCAGATTCTCCTGAATGGACCAATCCGATATCGCTATTATCGGCCAATCAGAAGTGCAGGGCCAGAACCCTGCACTTTACTTTAAGGTTTCAACAATCATTATTCAAGCACTTTTATTAATTCACAACAGATGGGGCCAACCAGGAGTGGGATTTAGGGGTTCTCCGAACTGCACAGAATCTTAGCTAGGAGCTCTCCAGAACCCCTGCGAACTCCCAGCAGCACACCCCTGGATAGGCAGCTAGGATATGTTTAGGACATTTGCACTGTCCTGGAGTCATGTGACCATATGTAATTTTTCCAGCTAACTTCTGCCAAATGAAGTCAATATGGAAAGCCAGATTTACTTAACAGCTACATGATTTCGTTACCGACTGTGGCAAAAAAAAGTCATAACATGAGGCAAAACTCACATAGCCATTACCTTGTTTAGCAAAAGAAATTTTGGGCTCAGTTGTGGTTGTAAGTTGTGGGCTACTTGTACTGGAGAGCTGAGTGTATCTATTTCTGCAATATATTGCTCCTGCAGTACAGAAAAGTGGGGTGTAAATTTACTAAATATAAAAAAAAATGTAGTCATGGTGAAGCTAGGAGGGTTTTTTGGGTGGAGGAAAAAACATTTTATGACTGTTTCCTCATTGGATGGAACTCATGCTTTAATCCTCCTAATCGGGGAAACACTACCTTGATATCTTGGCAGCCCTCCTTTACTAATACAAACAAAAGAAGATGAAACCAACCAGAGTTATTGATCAATTGAGTGATTAAGCTTGATCCCTACCTACCCTTTCTTCAACAATCAACAGCTTTCCATGATTAAAAAATACATACATACATACATACAAAAATATATATATATATTTGTTTTCTGAGGTTCTCGCGGGTATTCATATGTGGATCTTTGGTTATTCGGGTTTTCTCCCGCGTAAGATTGGAAGTATCTAGGCAACATTTTGATGAAGTCTCATTCATCATCTTCAGGCTTGGTCTTCAGCTCTGTGCTTCTCAGAGTGATGTGAGCTTGCAGCTGCTTCTTCCTTTTAACTGCTAGTGGGGGTGTGACTTGATTGGCTGGGGGCTTGGCTGTGTTCTGATTGGGTGGGGGGGTGTTCTCATTGGTTGGGGGTTTGGCTGTGTTCTGATTGGTTGGGGGGTTGGCTGTGTTCTGATTGGCTGGAGGCGTGTTCTGTTCAGGTGGGGGCTTGGTTGTGCTCAGGTTAGTCTTAGTTGCTGGGGGATTTGAGCTGGTGAGCTGTGATCTTGCTGTTTGGCTTCGAGTTCGTGGTCGTGCTGCATCTTCATGGTGGGGGTCAGTTCGCTTCATGTATGGCTCAGAGGGGTTTGAAGTGGGTAGTGAGGCAGCTGCAGTGCGGCTTCTGGTCTGTGGTCGTGTCTCATCTTCTGTGTGGGTGTGAGTCTCCTTTCTACATGGAAGTGTGGTGGTGGCATTTTGTGTGGCTCTTAGGAGTGTGGGTCTGGTGTCATTCTTCATGTTAGGTACTCGTCTGTTCATGGGGGCAGGTTTCCAAATGGCTGGTAGGCGGGAGGTATCATCTCGTTTATTCATGCTGTGTGGGCGTTTTTCTATCTCTATGGCTTCTCTGATTATTCTGCTGCTGAAGTGTTTGGTTTTGCCGATAGTTCTGGTATTTTTAAAGTCAATCTCATGTCCTGAGGCTTTGAGGTGTTGGACCAGGGAAGAGGTCGGTTCTTCCTTTTTGATTGAGTTCTTATGTTCTTCAATGCGTGCACTTATTCTTCTGTTAGTTTGTCCAATGTATGTGGTGGGGCAGGCAGTGCAAGGGATTTCGTATACTCCTTGATTTTCTAACTCGATTTTGTCCTTAGGGTTTCTTAGGATGGTGGATATCTTTCTGTTTGTGCAGAATGCTGTCTTAATGTTGTGTTTTTGGAGGATCTTGCTGATTTTGTCTGTAGTGCCATTTATATATGGGAGGAGGGCTTTGCCATTCTCTTGTTCTCTGTCTTGGATTTTGGTTGGGGTTTCTTTTTGGATTAGGTGGGTGATCTTCTTTCTTTGGAATCCATTAGCTGTCAGCACGCCGGTGAGAGTGTGTAGTTCGGTCTCTAGGTGTTGTTTGTCGGCTAAGCATTTTGTTCTGGAGATGCGTGTCTCAGCTACGGAATTGATCTGTGCTGGATGGTGGTGTGAGAGTGCGTGTAGATAGCAGTTTGTATGTGTTTTCTTCTGGTAGATGGTGTGTCCTAGGGAACCATTGGATTTTTTGTATACCAAGACATTTAGGAAGGGAAGTTGGTTGTTAGCTTCTGTTTCCATGGTGAATTGTATTTTGGGGTGTAGGCTGTTGAGGTGTGTGAGGAAGTTGTTCAGTTTTTCTTTCCCGTGTGGCCAGATTATGAAGGTGTCATCTACGTATCTGAGCCAGAGTTTGGGTTTGTGATCATATTTTTCTAGAGTTTGTGTTTCAAAGTGTTCCATGTAGAGGTTAACGATGACAGGTGAGAGGGATGATCCCATGGGTGCTCTTTCTATTTGTTTGTATTTTTGTCCGTTGTAGGTGAAGTATGTATTGGATGGGCAGTGGTTGGTCAGATCTAGGATGTACTTGGGAGGGTTGTATTTGTTTTGGATGGCTGTCAAGGCTTCTTTTATTGGCACTTGGGTGAAGAGGGATATGACATCGAAGCTCACTAGTAGGTCACTGGGTTGTAAGTTTTGTTTCTTTATGATCTCGATGAACTGGAATGAGTTTCTTACATGTGAGTTGATGGATTCTGCATAGGGCTGTAGTTGTTTGGCAAGAAATTTGGCTAGGTTTTGTAGAGGTGAGCCTATGGAGCTGACTATTGGTCTAAGTGGGGTTCCTTCTTTGTGTATCTTGGGGAGACCATAAAGTTTAGGGCATCTGGATGATTTCTCTCTGGGTATGATTCTTTGCTGGATTTCTTCACTGATGGGGGAGGCTTTTATTTTGGATCTGGTGCTTTTTTCTAAGTAGGTGGTGGGGTCTGTCTTTAGGGGTTTGTATGTGGGGTCTTGTAGTAGGTTGGTTAACTTGGATTGGTAGTCAGATGTGTTCATAACCACTGTCACGTTGCCCTTGTCTGCTGGTAGGATTATTATGCTGGTGTCTTCTTTCAGGTTAAGTAGTGCAGTTTGTTCTTCTTTGGATAAGTTGCTTTTGGGTGGTTTGCTAGTGCAGAGGATGTTGGTGATTTCGAGTCTGATTCTATTAGCATCATCAGGGTTGATTTTGGTCAGGCTGGTTTCAACTCCACATATGATGGTTTCTGTGGGGATGTGTTTGGGAGCGACAGCAAAGTTGAATCCTTTGGAAAGGACCTTGGTTTCAGCTTCGGTGAGGATCTTGTCTGAGATGTTGTACACTGTTTGTTTCACGTGTGGCTGTGAGGGGCATTGTTGTAGTTTTCTGAGTTTGTTGGTGTGTGTGTCTGTCTTGAGGGTGGTCTGTGTTCCGGCTCTCCAGACAGCGAGCTGTTTGGATTTGTCCCAAAGTAAGGGGTGAATCTTGTTGCTGAGTCTGAGGTGAAGTGTGAGGAGATCTTTGTTGATTTGGTCTAGGAGAAATCTTTTTGTGTGAAGTTCATTTCTAATTTGGGCCAATTCTGTTCTTTTTAGGATGCGTTTGGTGGCTGCTGTGTTGGTGTGGAATTTCAATTGGAAGCTTGTGGGAATTAAATTTTGATCTCGGCAGTTGCATAGGAATGCGAGGTCACATAAAATGGAAACTCTTTGGACTTCAAGTTTTTCATAAGTCCTGGTCAGATCGTGGGTTTCCTCCCCATAGAGGTTCAATATTTGTTTTTTGAGGTTCTCGCGGGTATTTGTATGTGGATCTTTGGTTATTCGGGTTTTCTCCCGCGTAAGATTGGAAGTATCTAGGCAACGTTTCGATGAAGTCTCATTCATCATCTTCAAGCTTGGTCTTCAGCTCTGTGCTTCTCAGAGTGATGTGAGCTTGCAGCTGCTTCTTCCTTTTAACTGCTAGTGGGGGTGTGACTTGATTGGCTTGGCTGTGTTCTGATTGGGTGGGGGGGGTGTTCTCATTGGTTGGGGGTTTGGCTGTGTTCTGATTGGTTGGGGGGTTGGCTGTGTTCTGATTGGCTGGAGGCGTGTTCTGTTCAGGTGGGGGCTTGGTTGTGCTCAGGTTAGTCTTAGTTGCTGGGGGATTTGAGCTGGTGAGCTGTGATCTTGCTGTTTGGCTTCGAGTTCGTGGTTGTGCTGCATCTTCATGGTGGGGGTCAATTCACTTCATGTATGGCTCAGAGGGGTTTGAAGTGGGTAGTGAGGCAGCTGCAGTGCGGCTTCTGGTCCGTGGTCGTGTCTCATCTTCTGTGTGGGTGTGAGTCTGCTTTCTACATGGAAGTGTGGTGGTGGCATCTTGTGTGGCTCTCAGGGGTGTGGGTCTGGTGTCATTCTTCATGTTAGGTACTCGTCTGTTCATGGGGGCAGGTTTCCAAATGGCTGGTAGGCGGAAGGTATCATCTCGTTTATTCATGCTGTGTGGGCGTTTTTCTATCTCTATGGCTTCTCTGATTATTCTGCTGCTGAAGTGTTTGGTTTTGCCGATAGTTCTGGTATTTTTAAAGTCAATCTCATGTCCTGTGGCTTTGAGGTGTTGGACCAGGGAAGAGGAACCGCTATCTACACGCACTCTCACACCACCATCCAGCACAGATCAATCCGTAGCTGAGACACTCATCTCCAGAACAAAATGCTTAGCCGACAAACAACACCTAGAGACCGAACTACACACTCTCACCGGCGTGCTGACAGCTAATGGATTCCAAAGAAAGAAGATCACCCACCTAATCCAAAAAGAAACCCCAACCAAAATCCAAGACAGAGAACAAGAGAATGGCAAAGCCCTCCTCTCATATATAAATGGCACTACAGACAAAATCAGCAAGATCCTCCAAAAACACAACATTAAGACAGCATTCTGCACAAACAGAAAGATATCCACCATCCTAAGAAACCCTAAGGACAAAATCGAGTTAGAAAATCAAGGAGTATACGAAATCCCTTGCACTGCCTGCCCCACCACATACATTGGACAAACTAACAGAAGAATAAGTGCACGCATTGAAGAACATAAGAACTCAATCAAAAAGGAAGAACCGAACTCTTCCCTGGTGAGAGGAGTTTCAGTTTCGCAGCAGCAAGCAGCCTTAGTACAGAACAATTGAGCTAAGCCACACCCAGGCTCCTTGCTGTCTCCTTCTTGCTCACACAGCAAATACTGTTTCAGTTTCCAAACAACCCTCAACTCTCTCACACATTGACAGAATGCTAGCCAGATGAATGCTGATGGATGCTGGTCGGCAGAGACTGAATTTTTTCCCCTTATTTTCCTCCACAAAAACTAAGCCCGACCACATAGTTTCGTAACGAAGCATGGGTATCAGGCTAGTTATAAGCTAAAATGACATTTATTTTAATTAAATATTACAATTAAAGTGAATATTATTCCATTTAAATCTGATAGAAGTATATTAGCAATTAAGAGTTTGGAGCAAATGTTTTTCACCATCTTCCTAAGTTTTGGGAAGAGATCCTAGGCATATCTACGCAGGGAGTATCTCCCACAGTTAGAGAGCTTAAGCAATAAAATGAACCATCCCATCTCCCAGGCAAAAAAAGCCTTCTCTACTGAGCTAATTAGTTAGGCAGATTTACAATAAGAAGGTGGTTGATCAAGTCTCAAGAATTATTAATACTCTGAATGTGTCCTGCAAATAAATCAGTGCAGATCTTTCAGAACTTGGGTTGGCTAGAATTGGCAGGCCAGGAAAGCTGACAGACGTGATGTAAAGACGGGAGATGTTTCATCAAGGAACCAGTACAATATAATGCAATGCAATACAATAATGGACAATGCAACCATTGCAAAAGTAGGAAAAAGAACCTTGAGAAATTCATCCACGTGAGAAAACCCTTATCCAAGAAAGCTTACTGGATGACTTTCAGTCATTCATACTTTTTCTATCAAACCTTCCTCACAGGATTGTAGTTGACTTTACACCTTCAGTTCCTAATATAATGAATAAAAATACAAATATTTGTTTACAGAGACCTATGAGCACTTTAGAAAGTAATTTCATGCATGCATGCGTGTGTAAATCTACCCTAAAAGTTCACACATTGTTGAAGTTCTTTTCTTAAACTGTTGCAGGACATTTACGTTAAGCCAACCTTGTATTTTACAGTCGTGATATTTCTAGTGTTTCAAGCTCGGCGTTATCAACATACTTCTCTCAGAATAATTATTCTGGCAAGTCTGCTATGAGGCCATCTAGTGCTCCAACTTACCTGAAAGGTAAGCTAAATGATCTGAAAGACTTATTCATTATATTTATTTAGTAAGTTTTCCCCTGGGAATCTATGCCTGGCTTTTCAATCATTGTCAGACACAGTTTAGTTAACCAACATTTATGCAATAAATCACAGTTGCCTGGAATCACATAATCCAATCAGTCAAGGATTCTTAACCTTTCTGAGCCATGGACCCCTTTAAAAATCTGGTAAAACCATGGACCCCTTTTGAGAAAAAGCATGTTTAAATGCTTACAATGAATTAGTGAAAATCAAGTTGCAATTTTTCCCCTATCTAAGTTCGTGGATTCCCTGAAATCTGCTTATAAATCCCAAGAGAATTCATGAACCCCTGATTAAGAACCTCAGCACTAAATCGTTAAATAATATTTTTTTTCAAATCTTGATAGCTGGATTCCCATAATACATTAAGCCAGAGATTCTGAAGCTTTGCAGTCCCTAAAATAATAAATGAATTTTTATGAGCCTCCATACTTCAAAGGAAGTTAATTGTTTTGTTGAGATTAGGCTTGGGCAAGAAATAAAGAAATATGCCATATAGTTTAATTTTTAAAAAGCACCTAGAGGAGTTTGTGCAAAGCAAGAAGCAAAGCCCAGTGAAGTTCTGACTGCACTTCTACTCTTTATGTACAAAACTGATTTGATTAAAAAAGAAGGAAAAACGAAGTGACCTCACTAATAAAATCACTGTTGAAGCACTAAGTCACAAAACAATGGTTTACCATGAATCCAGGCTTGCAATGTATTAAGATCATTATTTTATAATTAATGAAGGATTCTAAATTTTAAATCTCCCTCTCCCCTCCCCCCCCCTGTGTTCTACCTACTTACCTACCTATTTTCCCCAATTTTTAACTTATTTCTTCCACTCCTGCTGTTTCATGTGGCTTTTGTCTTTCCCTTTTTAAAGCTTACGCCAATGTTGGTGTTGATATCTGGGAAAAGGGAAGCTTCCCGTATGAGAAATATATTCAAATTCTATATAATTTGGAGGTTGTGGTTGAAATAAAGTGCCCCCTCATTTACATTTCCTGTTATAGTATAAAAAATCCACTCTTTAATTCTATGTACTTTGTACAATCCATCTGACATCAGCAATTCTTTTGATGTGGGATAGTACTTTACACATTGCTGATAAAAACTTTGCAATGTGTTACATAATCCTTTGGGGTACATACAATGGAACACCAAATTTTCTTGAATATGTAACTAGTATTAACATTTATAATGTTCCCTACATTCAGTAATGTGTTTTCTAATTGTAGAGCAACTTTTTCCAATTTGTGATCTTCAAATATTAGATTTCATTTTTGATAATTTCCATCTAGAGTAAAGATCTGATTTCTCAAAAGCCAATATTGTTTGGACAATCCATCTAAGCATTCCAGAGTGATGCCAAGGTGACATAGAGTTGCCCTCTTTAAGGCAAGCCCAGCCTTGTTTTTTTCCTACACTTATCCTGTGTGATATTTATCCCTATTTTATTCTGGCTTTTGTTTTCATAATGTATTTCTGAAAGCTAACTTGAAGACTGCAGATGGAAGCTTCTTAATCCTGAAAAAAAAGTTAAAGCAAAAAACTGCTTATTCCACCCCAGAAGTCCAGAGAATACCAGAAACATTATCAAATGTAAGTTGTACTATTGAGAATGTCATACCTTTTTTCTTGAAAACCATGGAATTTATCACATGGTGCCAGTGTGTATGCCCCTTGCTCTTGTATCTTGAGATTTAATTTTTGTTGTATTTTTTTAGAAAATCTTAAAAAATTCAAATCAACCTACAAAAACTCTAAATTCTGTCAAGTACCATGGAGTTCTAATCTTTAATGATCTAAGTGCTAGAGTCCACTGTAACTACATAGTCAAGGAGGCATTAAGAGTTGTTAACCTAATCCTACATAGCTTTTCCTCAGGTAATATAACACAACTAATGAGAGCATACAAAACATTTGCTAGACCAATACTTGAATACAGCTCATCAGTCTGGAACCCACATTACATATCTGATATTAATACAGTTGAGAAAGTCCAGAAATATTTCACAAGAAGAGTTCTCCACTCTACTTGTTGTACAATACCGTATGCCACCAGACTTGAAATTCTAGACCTAGAAAACCTAGAACTACGCCGCCTTCGGTCTGATCTAAGTATGGTATATAAAATTATACATTGCAATGTCCTACCTGTCAGTGAATACTCCAGCTTCAACCATAACAATACAAGAGCACACAATAGATACAAGTTCAAGGTAAACCGCACCAAACTTGATTGCAAAAAATATGGCTTCAGCAACAGACTGGTAAATGTCTGGAATACGCTACCTGACTCTGTGGTTTCTTCCCCAAACCCAAAAACTTTAACCTTAGGCTGTCTACTATTGACCTCACCCCTTTCCTAAGAGGTCTTAGGGGGCATGCATAAGTGCACCAATGTCCCTACTGTCCCTGTCCTATTGCTTCTTTTTTTATTTCTCTTATATGTATCTATTTCATGTATCCATAACTATGTTTATACTTATACCTGTTATCTTATAATTGCTTGACAAAATAAATAAATAAATAAATAAATAAATAAATAAATAAATAAATAAATAAATAAATAAATAAAGCACAATCTCAAAAATGATAAAAGAATAAATGAAATCTGATGCCAGTACAATTCAGGAGAATGTTCAGCAAAATGCCTTTTTAAACATAGTTTTTTCTTTTCTTTTTTACCACTGGTCATTTCAAGAAGCATGTGATGATCTCAGTTTTGTTTCATCTTTTCTTTCATTTCAATTAAATTCTACCATTTCTGCTTCTTCTATCCAAATCATAATCATCCATATGCCACTGTTGGCCCAAATAGATATAAAGATAGATATAAATAGATATAAATACACCACAGTTTCATTCTATCAAAGCTTCCGCATAAAGATCCATAATAAGATAAAGAAGATATAGCTTAGATTATCCATACTATGAGTTGTGGTGTCACAGTGGTTAGAGTGCAGTACTGCAGGCTACTTCTGCTGACTGCCAGCTGACTGCAATTTGGCAGTTCGAATCCCACCAGGCTCAAGGTTGACTCAGTGTTCTATCTTTCTGAGGTCAGTAAAATGAGGATCCAAATTGTTGGGGGCAATATGCGGACTCTGTAAACCGCTTAGAGAGGGCTGTAAAGCACTATGAAGTGGTATATAAGTCTACGTGCTATTACTATTACTACCAATCAGAGGTGATATTCAGCAGGTTCTGACAGTTCTGGAGAACTGGTAGCGGAAATTTTGAGTAGTTCAGAGAATCGGCAAATGCCAGCTCTGACTGGAGATTTTACATTATCCTTCCCCTGCCACGCCCAGCAAGTCACGCCCACAGTACCGGTAGTAAAAAAAAATTGAATCCCACCATCCTACTGATAATGCTGATGTCAGTGCCACTTGGTTTGGGCCAGGTTTTCTCAAATTCATCCAAAATTTTAGTTTTACCCCAAGCATTATCATACTATTACTGTATACATAAATTAGCATGTCTAAACTAGAAATTACTTGCAAGGCAACATAATCTTATTCACATGTCAATGACCAAAAAGGTGAATGCAATATATTGAATCCCAAAATTGTGGCACCAAGCAACTGAAAAGTGGTGCAAAGGGAATATTGCACTTGCAGGGATAATAGTTGAAGAAGCATTAAATGCAAATCAGAAGAAGATTCCCCCTACCCACACACACAAAATTAAATTCTTAGGCAGAGAGGGAGAAAGAAAACTTTAAACTCAGAACAGATTCACATTGTTTATACTTGAATAATCAAAGCAATCGAATGTAAACTATTATTTGATTTGGGTGTCTAGGTTGATTTGATTCAAATCTCTGAATCAGATTGTTGATTTAGACCGGGGTAGTCAACCTTTTTATACCTACTGCCCACTTTTGTATCTGTGTTAGTAGTAAAATTTTCTCTAACCGCCCACCGGTTCCACAGTAATGAGTTATTATTAAAATAGGGGACAAAACCCCTACCGCCCACCATGAAAACTGGAATGCCCACTAGTGGGTGGTAGGGACCAGGTTGACTACCACTGATTTAGACAATCCATTTTAGAGAGAGAGAAAAGCCTTTCAACCCATGTGTGAAGGCTACCACTCTTCAAATCAATCCAGGGAAAACAAGTTTAATTCAATATTTTGATCTGGATCAATGACCCAATTCAAAAAATTAATTTGATTCGAAGAGTTTAATCAAACTACCTTTGAACTGGAACTCTTCATACAGTTGCAGCATTCAAGCTTTTATTATTGACAGAGATATGTTTCTAATCAATGCACTATAGTATTAGTTACAAAACATTCATACACAAAGGTAATATGGAATATTCCTTTACTCTCCTTTGAATGCTTTGTTTTACAGTCAGATTTTTGCTAAAATGTTATAATTTTGCTTCTGATTATTCCATATTGTTTTGTATGTGTGTGACATTGGTCTTGATTTCTGACCAATTTTCTTGGCAACATTTTCAGAAGTGGCATGCCATTGCCTGCTTTGTAGGGCTGAGAGAGAATAGCTGGCCAAAGTCACCTAGCTGGCTTTGTGCCTAAGATGGGACTAGAACTTAACATCTCCTGGCTTCTAGCCTTTAACTACACAAAATTGGCTCTTCTGTAATACACCATGAGGTAAAAAGAACATATTTTGGATCTCTTTCCCAAAAGAAAAGATAATGGTAGAAAGTATTTATGGTCAAAAGGGAAATGAGATTTTTTTCCTTATGACAAGTTAGCAATAACTGTAAGATTTCTTCCTTTTCATCATTTTTGCTAGTAAATTCTCAGAGACACTACTCAGCATCTGCCTATCCCTTTCAAGAAAAAAAGCATAATATCAAATGAAAATCTTGATTCAAATATATTTTAGGCATAGAAAATTGAATAATGCAGTTTCTGGAAAGTATGATTAAAACAAAGTCAAGATGGTGCCTGTAATGGTATGATCAAAGCTCTCAGTCATAGCTGCCATCTTAACTTTTTTGAGCATGCCCAATGGACACCCCTGCATAAATAACTCATGCAAGCAAATGTATCTGTTAATGTAATTAATACATAGACTGCATATCATATGATAATAACTAAAATGAAATTACCCATTTAAACCTGCAGTATTTAGCATTTTAAAAAGACAATCTGATTTAAATTCCAGAAGTTAAGCTTTCATTAATCTTGCTATGGTCAGATTGGTTGGAGATAGCAAGGAGAGAGAGAGATAAAAATCTGATGCCTAGCTAGAAAAAGTGAATAACAGATAACGAACTGTTTCAGCAACTTCCTGTAGGCAAACAGAAAATCACAGTGCACATAACCTCTGTTCTAATACTGCCATTTCAATGCAGGTTTATGCAATTATGTACTTGTCCATTCAAGTATGTGTCTGGAAAAATGACATTTTAAACTGCTTCTGCAAATAAGAATCTGCTATATCAGATCCGTAGAGTGGCCATGGGTTGGACACGACTGAATGGCTGATGACGGTGATATCAGAACTATTTAGAAAAGATTTTCTGGGAATTTTCCTATATTAAGAAAAGTGAAATATCAAAAAATGATGCCTTGTTTTGCACAGGTTGATAACAGTTGTAATGAAAATCTATGCCTCTAGACTTCAGTGAAATCCACTATCAAACATGGAAGGAAGTTGAAGGAAGGAAATTACAGATAACCCAACAGTGGGTCACATGAATTGGATCACATAAGTGGTTCATCACAATGGATCACACAGATATCACAGATATGGCTTCCTTCCCAAGCAAGATGATCATAAATGAACAACAATGGTCATTCATGATGGGTGAAAGCACCTTTGTCTGATAACTTTACATGAGGCACCATCTGTACCTCTAGTGATATTTTGAACTTATGTTTCACATCTTTTCCAGCTAAATTTGTTGCCTGCAAGAACCTGTATTAATTGGGATGGAAAGACACCTATCAGAAAGAGAAAAGGTTAGAGAAAATAAATATATCCATTATGAACCACAGGAAATGCATTTAAATAACACATAGGTTTCAGGAATGGTAGAGCTGGTTCAGATATTCAATATAGTTGAAAGAATTGTTTTAGCATTATGTATTTTAAGACTGAATTTCAAAGGCTGGAAAAAAAAAAGCTTGGATTCCTGAACAAATAACATTTGGATTAAGGTTGATTTATTTAAATGTACTTTATTTTTTATACTGAGGCATTTAAAATAAATGTAAAGACATAATATTTTGTAACAATCATCTAAGAACTTTGGTGGCACAGTGGTTAGAATGCAGTACTGCAGGCTACTTCTGCTGATTACTGGCTGCCAGCAGAGTGCAGTTTAAATCTCACCTGGCTCAAAGTTGACTCAGCCTTCCATTCTTCCAAGATCGGTAAAATGTGGACCCAGATTGTTGGGGCAATGGGCTGACTCTGTAAACCGCTTAGAGAGGGCTGTAAAGCACTGTGAAGCAGTATATAAGTCTAAGTGCTGTTGCTATTTCAATATGCATGATTGATTCAAACAAGTCTGTTGCTTGTAACTTTGTTACAAGAATAAGCAACAATAGGCTGCAAAGTTTGGAAGTGAAGGAGCCAGTCAAAGAAGTGGACCAGAGAATGAATGAATGAACAAATAACGATAAATTAAGCTTAATGCTAGAGATTTTCTTCGGCTCAAATGTTACTGATAATGTTGATTATTTCCTAATAACTAATACAAACATTAGAGCTATGCTGGCTGCAGAATTCTGGGAGTTGAAGTCCACAAGTCTTAAAGTTGCAAGTTTGGAGACCTCTGCATTAGAGTAAAGAAGCATATTTCCCCAAAGTGACAGATTTAGTTCTGGATGATAACATTCACAGATGTGAATTAGCCTAATCTTAAAATGCAAACAAATGCATCAAAAGCCTGAAACTGTCTTTGTGATTCACCAGCTCCACAGGGTAAGCAGCTTGTAATTTGGACTGTAGCATGTGAATCAATCTCTTCATCATAGTTATCCTTCCTTTAGTTATATCTTCTCCACGTTTTTTCCAAGTCCATCCAACTGTAATTCAATTTCCCCAAATTTGGTTTCCATCTGAGTAGACTAGAATTCAGGTCCTTTAATTCTCAACCAAAAGTTATGCTGGCTGCAAATCATTTGTTGTCCAAAATATCTAAAAGGCATCAGGATGACAATATCCAATTGAAATGATTACACTAGGCATTTTTGTGAGAGAGAGAAACAAATGGCTATTATTTGCTGATAGCACTGCATTTTTTTTAAATAAAACCCACTGCTATTTTCAGATGACACAACAAATCAAGCTTCTATTTATGCTGAGGCCAGAAGGGAACCTACTCAAGATCTGGGAATGGAAAATAAATTCATAGTTGGTACAAGTGATCATTTGCGATCAATTGACCAGGATGAAAGGTAATTAACCATAATTAGAAAAATATTTTCTTTCTTTAAAATGAGAGCTGTAGATCACTTTTCATTTTTATGCTTACTGGTAGAAATATTTGAGTATTGTTCGTTATCCCACATTAGAGGGATGGAACTGGCAAGGATACGATATAAAGTCAGTGAGATACAGACCCACTTTAAAAGGAAATGGGAATTCCTTTAATTTCCCCTCCCCCCAAAAAAACCTTGCAAGCCCCCAATTTACCTCAAAAACAGGCATTCTTTATACTATTTCTAGTACAAAGGTCTTTAGGTTCAATATTGAAAATCATATTCTTTATGTTGGAGCTCCCTCTTGCACCTAAAAAAAGAAAGACATAGAAGTTGTCAGTAGACAGTAGGGCTGATGTTTGTAGGAAAGTACATCCAAATAAGGCAAGGAGAATCATAAGCAAAATATAGAGAGGTAAAATTTTCTTTTTTTAAAATCAATCCATGTCTCTCTTCTCACAGAAAGGAAAATTAGTAAAACAAAATAAAAGAATACTACCTTCTCCTCATAAAATCGTTGTTATGTATGTTGATCAATAATTCACAGCAGCCCTTTTCCCCTTCATAATGAAATGAACTTCTAAAGCTGTTACAAAAATCTGTTTAATAATTGAACAGTCAGATGGGAAAAAAATAAACCCAGAGAGTCAGCTTGAAAAGTTAATTACAGTTTTGAGATCACAGAAACATACACTCATAAATCTCAAAACCAAAGATTTCAAAAGAGATATAATGAAAGAAAAAAAGACACTTTAATTAAAACCTGAAAGGCACCTTAGTTGATTGTCATTATTCACCATCTACCCCAAAACTGTAGAGGGCTTTCAGAGAATACTTGAAAATTGTATAATGTTCTAGATCTCCACAGAAGGAAAACTGCTGTTTTGCCAGATTCTTGAAAATTAATGGTGATTAAAAGTATTTTTTTCTGTAATCTGGAAAGAAGAAAACTGAAACAGTATCTTCACTGAATCAACTCCATTGTCTCTTTAATGAGCTGTCATCTTGAAACCCCAAGACCTTATTTAACTGTAGGTTTTTCTTGTGATTTGTACAAACATGACAAAGCATTCCTGTTTCCAATATTATTTGTACATGAAAACTGTCTATTAAAAATGCACACAAAAGTTCCTTCTGATTAAAAAAGAAAACAATTTAGAGATGTTATGCTCTCTATGTATGCCATAATGAATTAAACATGGCAAAGAACAGCTGAGAAGAAAATGGATGTACCTTGCTAAACATTCAGCATCTTGACCTACTCCTTACTGACAAAACATACAGATACAGAAAGATCTAGTCCAGAGACTGTCCTATGGTCAAGGAAGTTGAACAAGATCCTCTCTTAGTAACTGGGTGAAGCCAGCAGATTAGGATCTTGCAAGAAGTTGCCTAACATGTTCAGATATTTTGCCACACTAGGGATTTAAATATTTCTTTTTTGTATTGGGCTCAAAAGCCAACAGATAAAATAGGTTCTTATTCTAACTTGATGAGTTAACAGAGTCTTCCACTGTATTTTCTTCTAGCTGTAGAGTTTCATTTGTCTCCAACCAACCCATGTGTAATATATTCCAGTAACCCAACTGAGTGGTATCTATAGCACATAAGCCCAAGAAGGGTTGCAACTGAAACCTTAGCTGGAGACGAACAAAGGGTCTCCTGGATGTGGTTTTCACCTGTTTTCTAAGGAGGAACAAGAATTAATTACAGTATTATTAATTTAAATGTTGATTGTCTAGTGATCTTCTTGTTTTAAAGGAAAGCCAATCTTCCCAAAGATTATTTAATTAATGATGGACAAAACATCCAGACTGGCTTTATCCATGACAACAAAAGTGGTTTAAAAAAGAAGGAAATACCTTTCCTGCCTCTGAGCATTATGGATGAACTAAATGATCCAAATGCCAAAGTAATCAGTGCTGATCGTATAAAAGTAGAATCACAAAATCAAATGGTATGTGTTGTTTTCTTATCCTGTGCTCTTTAACCATTATTGTTGTTAAGATTTTGTAAGCTAATAACATTTTGTCAAAAAATCCAAATTTCCTTGAGTTTATGACGGATCTCTTTTTGGAGGGGAGGGGAGAGAAACAATAACTTTTATGAATCTAATACAGAAGATGTGTCTCAAACTTAAAGCACAATCATTTGTGTTCTACTACTACTGAAAGATGCATGTTACTTAGAGTATATCAGTACAAGAAATCAAGTTGGAGGTTGGCGTTGTGAAAATTATACAGTTGGAAATATTTGGTCAAATTAGAACATGAAATTGATTAGAAAATGAATTATTATGATCACTTTAAATCCTGCCCAGAAATCAATTGGACTTCAGATTTAGAATAAATATGTATGAGAACTTCTACCAATTTATGATTGGTAAACCCAACCTAGGGAGCACATTTACCTGAGTGTAGTAGAAGGTATTTATAGTTGAAAAAGGAGATAAATAGGCTTGTGGTGGCTTGGCTTTGCATTCTTGAAACTTCACACTGTTTCTAAGCATCAATGTCAATTTCCATAGCTGGAAAAGACTTTGTACCAAAGTGGTTTTACCTAAGAGGCGAAGTGAAACATTAGCACTTCGTTCTCATACACAGGAAGAGATTGCAGGCTTTTATAAAACAACTTCAAGTCAGGAGGATCTTCTTCTTGCCATGCTCCATTGAAAATTTGCACATCTTGGTAATGGATATTGGTCTTTAAATCCAATTTTGTTCCTCCCTCCCCACTCTCCAGATACCGTAATTAAGATTATAAATTAGAAGATTTTGGCTACAGTATTGTGTTTTTTTTAACCACAAATGACTTACTTTGCTTTTGAAAAAGAAAATACTCAAAACATCCAACTACTATAGTACTAGGACTATTCTGGATTTATATCTGAAAAATCCAAGAGTAAGCCATTGCTGTCTTTGAACTTCAATTTATGGTTTAGGATTAAACTTTTAAAGCTTATATTTCTTTGCAGGGTTTATGTGAGTCTGGATATAAATTTGAATTTCTTGAAAGTTACATGAATGTGGTTTTGAGAATTCAAGAAATAGCAACAAATAGTTTCAAATAATTTCAAGAGAGAGGTGTCTAAAGGTGTCAGTATGAGTTCTCCTTAAGTATGTGTAACAGTTGTGTCCTACCAGTTAGTATAAAAGTTTCACTATCTCTTTCTTTTGTAGCAAATGAGTGAATCATTTCCCATCCTTTGTCATGAAAGAAGCAGATGGAATTTTGCTTGGAATCAGTGGCTTTTGTTATATGGAAAGAAGACACTTGATTATTTGAATCAGGACAATGAAGCATGTATGGACCTAAACCCAGTTCTCCAAAATAATTACGATGATTCATTTTCAATAATCAAAAGTAAAACACATCCTCATTCTAATCTAAGAGCAAAGAGGAAGAAAAAATCCACTTTAACTCGGAAACCAAAGAGCATCACCATTCAGATTTTATCTTTGGAAAGGCAGGTAAGTAATCTTTCAGTAAATTCTCAGAAAGGGACCTCTTTGGTTCAGAAAACCCATGGGCACTTCACCAAAACAATTACCAGGCATGTTGTAAGCGAGAAAAATATTCTTCAAAATATGTCCCAGCGTAACAAAGACATTCTTCTGGCAGGTGGAAAAAGCCCTATAGGCAACATGGAACCCACTCTCTCAACTATCTCAAGAATAAAATCCTCACTTGCAGAGTTTTTGAAAAAACCACTAAAAGTAACTAAAACTAAAGAAAGATTCAAAAAAAGTAATGCAATTGTCGATAACATACCCTGCCCAAAATCAATTCCAGTTTGTGAGGTTCCAGGTGAGTTGGCTGGCTGTAAAATGCCCCCTTTAATGGATTGTTCCTTGAGAAACCCCAGTGACAAACTATCAGCTGATAGAAGCAGCTCTGACCAGGATCCCTTCTTAAATGAAACTACAACAACTGACATGGACCTCAGAGCCCAGGATCTAGACTCTTCAATGGGGAAAAGTGGAAAGACATGGAAGGAGATGACAAGTTCATCCTTCCTGTTAGACTTAATGAACGAAAGCCTAGAGTCTGAGAAATCAGAAAATGTAGCCGTATATTCAAATGATGAGAGCAGCAGAGAATCTTCTACTGTGATAAGTATTCCAACAGCATCACCTGATACTTCAGAATCTCCATGCCTTTCAAGGCCTGAAACAAGGAACAGCTGCAGTGACAAAACAACATAGCTCTGACCCCTGAAAGTGACTTCTTGTTGCATGAAAAGTTTTCGAGACTGACAATATGTACACATCGCACAATTCATTAAATTTTTTGCCATGTTATATATCAGGGCATTTGCTGCAATAATTGAAAAAGAGGTGGGGCATTGGAATGTAGCACTTTTCAGAGAGAAAAATCAAGATATATTGAGAATAACAAACAAGGAAAAAATGTAAATGTAAAGGGTATTTTCCCCCCCTGGTGTTACTTTCCAGTTTGCAGAAGAATGTGGCTCCAAAGGATTAAAATATTTTGCCTTGCCTTGCCTTCTTTTTTACTTTTCTGGCAATGGGATGATGGGACAGAGAAAATTTCCATTCAGTGATTCTTTCAAAGGTGATTTTTTTTCTTCTTCAAAAGACATCTGGACCGTTTTTTCCTTGAAGAACAAAAAAACGTTTAGCTTCTCATCTAAGAAGCTTCTTGGATGAGAAGTTAAATGTTTTCTTCTTCCTCAAGAAAAAAACAGTTGACTTTTGAAGAAAAAAAAAGCACCTCTGAGACAACTGTGACCTGAATGACTGGAAATCTCCAGACATTCAATATAGAGGTGGTGTTTAGTGGTTTCTGACCAGCAGAAATTTTGAGTAGTTCGAAGAACCGGCAAATACCTCTGACTGGCCCCGCCCCCATCTATTCGCTACCCAAGTCCCAGCTGATTGGCTGGGACTTCTTTTGTTGCCCTGCACAGGAGAACGGAGGTGGAAGGCAGGTCAGTGGGTGGGGAGGGAATGGGATTTTGCAGTATCCTTCCACTGCCACACCCACCAAACCACGCCCAAGAAGCCACACCCACAGAACCTTAGTAACATTTTTTGAATCCTACCATTGATTCAGTGGATTGTTTGCTGAGAGGTGAAAATGTTTCTCTTTCGCCAACACAAAACATTCTACTCCAGGCCTTATAGATACTTGACTATGTTTTTTCTCCACATTTTTCAAATGGCTCATTCAATTAAAAATACATCCCGGCTTTTAATGCATAGTGCTTTGCATACACCATTGTTCTCACCTCTCTTGTACAATGGGAATTGGATCTGCGGTGAGCTGAATCAGTGAACTTTCAATTCAAAGAAAGTTACAGATGAAACTCGAAAAATTAGAATATCGTGCAAAAGTTCATTTATTTCAGTAATGCAACTTAAAAGGTGAAACTAATATATGAGATAGACTCATTACATGCAAAGCAAGATAGTTCAAGCCGTGATTTGTCATAACTGAGATGATTATGACTTACAGCTCATGAAAACCCCAAATCCACAATCTCAGAAAATTAGAGTATTGTGAAAAAGTTCAATATTCTAGACTCAAAGTGTAACATTCTAATCAACTAATTAAGCCATAACACCTGCAAAGGGTTCCTGAGCCTTTAAATGTCTCTCAGTCTGGTTAAGTAGGAATCACAATCATGGGAAAGACTGCTGACCTGACAGTTGTGCAGAAAACCATCATTGTCACCCTCCATAAGGAGGGAAAGCCTCAAAAGGTAATTGCAAAAGAAGTTGGGTGTTCCCAAAGTGCTGTATCAAAGAAAGTTATGTGGAAGGGAAAAGTGTGGAAGAAAAAGGTGCACAAGCAGCTGGGATGACCACAGCCTGGAGAGGATTGTCAGGAAAAGGCCATTCAAAAGTGTTGGGGACTTTCACAAGGAGTGGACCATGGCTGGAGTCAGTGCATCAAGAACCACCACACACAGATGGATCCTGGACATGAGCTACAAATGTCATATTCCTCTTGTCAAGTCGCTCCTGAACAACAAACATCAGAAGTGTCTTATCTGGGCTAAAGAAAAACAGAACTGGTCTGTTGCTGAGTGGTCCAAAGTCCTCTTTTCTGATGAGAGCAACTTTTGCATCTCATTTGGAAACCAAGGACCCAGAGTCTGGAGGAAGAATGGAGAGGCACACACTGCAAGATGCTTGATGTCCAGTATTAAGTTTCCACAGTCTGTGTTGATTTGGGGAGCCATGTCATCTGTGCTTCATTAAGTCAGGGTCAACACAGCCGTCTACCAGGAGATTTTGGAGCACTTCATGCTTCCTTCCACAGACGAGCTTTATGGGGATGCTAACTTCATTTTCCAGCAGGACTTGGCACCTGCCCACTCTGCCAAAAGCATCAAAACCTGGTTCAATGACCATGGGATTACTGTGCTTGATTGGCCAGCAAACTCACCTGACCTGAATCCCATACAGAATCTGTGGGGCATTGCCAAGAGAAAGATGAGAGACATGAGACCAAACAATGCAGAAGAGATGAAGGCCACTATTGAAGCATCCTGGTCTTCCATAACACCTCAGCAGTGCCACAGGCTGATAGCTTCCATGCCACACCACATTGAGGTAGTCATTGTGCAAAAGGGGCCCAAACCAAGTACTGAGTACGTATGCATGCTTATACTTTTCAGAGGCCCGATATTGCTCTACGTACAATCCTTGTTTAATTGATTGCATGTAATATTCTAATTTTCTGAGATTGTGGATTTGGGGTTTTCATGAGCTGTGAGCCATAATCATCACAATTATGACAAATCACAGCTTGAACTATCTTGCTTTGCATGGATTGAGTCTATCTCATATATTAGTTTCACCTTTTAAGTTGCATTACTGAAATAAATGAACTTTTGCACGATATTCTAATTTTTCGAGTTTTACCTATAAATGTGCAGATTGTTTTCCTTTGCACTTCTGATCTTCTAGCCACCTGCCTGAATTCACTTTTCCTTGTAAAGTGATTTTTGTTCTTCAATTGACTGGATTAAAACAAAAAATCTGGATCGAAGGGTTGTTTTTATACATCATCTTCCAAACCAACCTTTTCTGCTGTGAATCAAAATCTTGCTTACATGAACTCTAGTTATCAATTTAGTTAAAAGATTGGGTCACTATTACATGTTGCTTAAATAAACTTAGGAACCTCAAGAAGATTGTAGGAAAAAGGTTTTGGCAGGCATCCATGTAGGACAATTGAGCCCAGAATTTATGTTGCTAAGGGAGACATTTAAGTCAGTTTTAGCAATAGCAATAGCACTATATTTATATACCGCTTTATAGCCCTCTCTAAGTGGTTTACAAAGTCAGCATATTGCCCTCAACAATCTGGGTCCTCATTTTACCGACCTCAGAAAGATGGAAGGATGGGTGGGATTTAAACCAGCGAACTGCAAAAGTAGCAGGCAATACTGCACTCTAACCACTGTGGCACAGAGGCTCCTCAGTTTTGCTTCATTTTATGACCTTTCTTGCCACAGTTAGGTAAACCACCGCAGTTGATTAAGTTAAGAACATAGTTGTTAAGTGAATCTGGCTTCCCCATTGATTTTGCTTGTCAGGTCTCAATAGGTGATCACATGGCCCAGGGACACTGCAAAACGGTCGTTAAGTCTGAACCAGTTTTGAATTTTGAAATCACATGATTTTGAGGGAATGCAACAAAGGTCCTCAGTGTGAAAAACGGTTCACAAGCCGATTTTTTTCAGTGCCCTTGTAACTTTGAACAGTCAATAAATGAAGCGTTGCCAGCCGACAGCCACTTGTACATTGATTTGGCTCGCCCGTTAGCTTTTAAGTACGTCCTACTCTACAAATGAAGATGACGTGACTCATAGTCCGGCCTTTCTGGAAGATACTACACAGAGGAAAGCCGTCCTACAAGTAACGACGGTTACAAGCCCGTCATTCGTTCCTCCACCGCCCTCCCCTGCCCCCCAAAAAACTCAGGCCAGGCCATCTCCTTTTCCCGCTCCAGCTCGCGCCCTCCCGTGGGTTTTTTTTTTTCTCCTCCGTGGCTCCGCCCCCTCCGGCAACCATGTCGGCGGGCGTGCGCAGACGCCAAACAGCTGGCGTAAAAGCAGAAGCTCTTTCGGTCGCCGTAGTAGCCGCTCCAGCTCGCGGAGATGAGGAGCTGGGCATGGCGGCGGCCTCGAGGCTCTCCGCCTGCTTCAAGCTGCTGGCGGCTGCCTTCTACGGCTTCAGCTCTTTCCTCATCGTGATGGTGAACAAGAGCGTCCTCACCAGCTACGGGTGGGTTAAGGAGGCGAGCCCGGGGCGAAGTTCATCGGCGCTGGCCCCGGTGGAAGTTTTAGGGGGCGGCGGGTGTGGATGGGTGTGTTTGCAAAAACCGACCCGTCCAGCAGCCGGGAGGAAGGGAGGCCGGCGGCTCCTTCTTGCATGAACTGCTGAGATGGGGAGGGGGGGAAGCTGCTTTCATCCGCCTCGGAGGCTTCTTGCAAAGCCCCCACCACAGACGTTACCTTAGGAGAAAAAGCCGCCTCCATGTTAACGGAGAAAGGGGAGCGACGCTTGCTTATCTCTCCAGTGTAGATGCCCGGCGGGAGGTTGTGCTGTCCCGCTTTAGCATCTCCTCCGATGAAACCCCTTGTATTGTAAGCTCTCTGTGCTGAGAAGTTGACCGTTGCCTTTTCTTCTGCAGGACTAACTGGAAATGACAGGATTCCCCTGTCCTACAGCTAGTCCTCGATTTACAACAGTTCAGTTAGTGACCGTTCAAAGTTACAGCGGCACTGAAAAAAGTGACTTATGGCTGGTTTTCACAGTTGCCATCTTTGCAGCATTCCCGTGATTCAGATGCTTGGCAACTGGTTCCCACTTATGACTGTTGCTGTGCCCCAAGATTGCGTGATCACCTTTTGCAGCCCAAATTTTATGTTGTTAAGTGAGTGATTTGTTAAGTGAGTTTTGCCCCATTTTAGGACTTTTCTTGCCACGTTTGTTCAATGAACTGCTGCAGTTTAGTAACACAGATGTTTATGTGAGTCTGGTTTACCCATTGACTTTGCTTGTCAGAAGACTGTAGAAGGAGATCACATGAGCACAGGACACTGCAACGGTCATAAATGTGAATCAGTTCTAAAGCTTCCAAATGTAAATCATGTGATCATGGGGATGCTCTAATGGTCATAAGTGTGAGAAATGGACATAAGTAACAGAAATGGTCATAAGTAACTTTTTTCAGTGCTGTCGTAACTTCAAATGGTCACTGAGTGAACTGTTGTAAGTTGAGGGCTACCTGTAGTTGTATATGGACCTCTGGGGCTGGAATGAGCTCCGCTGGCAGTTGAATTTGGAGGGGCTGCTAGCAGTGTGGAGTGCCCTAAATTTCCAGAGAACTGACTGACTGACTGACTAGGCTAGTTTGGGATTACACTTGCCCTGCCATTCTCCTCCTCGTTTTAAAAATCCCTTGGAAATCTTCCTTCCTTCGACGTTACATGTTTGTAACTCATCTCCCATAGGTGCCCTGTAAGTTTGCCTTGTTGATTGTCTGTGTCCTGGCACCTTGACGTGCTTCTGGAATAGGTATACTGTAAGTGCATCTGTGCTGAACATGTTAGGACTATGTTTGCAAGGGCGTTGGTTGCAAGGGCAAAGAATATGAAGTGCATCCCTTATTTTAGAATAGTTTTAAACAAGGTAGAGGCAGGGCATTTTTCCTGCCACCAGCTAACACTCTCTGTTGTGTATGATTTGTTTCTCGGCTATCTAGTACGGTTTAACACGTTTGTGGTCTGTTACAGATTTCCTTCCTCGCTCTGTGTGGGACTAGGCCAGGTTTGTTGAAGTCTGCATTTCAGAAATTCTTTAAATGGGGGGGCAGGGAGAATTGGAGGCACCTTAGTGATTTCTCTTCCTTCTCTTACAGATGCTGGCTACCGTAGTTGTCCTTTGGGTGGGAAAGGCACTCAGGGTGGTCAAGTTTCCGGATTTTGATAGACATATACCTCGAAAGGTATGTGTTTCTTGTCTTTCTCTTTCCTAAAACTAAAAATTATTGAGATAGAAGTAGTGAATAATCCTTTCATTAAGATAAATATTGTTTCGTGTATTTGGCAGAACACACTTTAAAATGCATAAAAAGTGCTATTAAATATGAAGAATTTTGTTATAGGGTTATTCTCCTAAGAGAAGGATAAATACTAAATGTATATTTAGTATGCATTGGCAATCTTCCTAAGAGTCAGCCTCAGTGACCAATTTTTTATATTTCTAAAAAAGCCTATGAAGCTTGTAGAGGAGTAGAAATACTCTTTGAAAAGAAAAGCTTTGCAATAGAATATGTCCCTATTTATGTTTTTAAAGTCTTTTCCCTTTTAAAAGAGAGTGAGGGAAGTTTCCATACAGGCTTCTATTGCCTCTTCTTGAAGTGATGTAAACTTTTCTCTTTAGAAATACGACTTAAATGCAAAAGGACTTACTTCCAATTAATATTCCATGAAAATACAATCTTCTGTATGCTGGAATAAATAAATAAATTATCCTATTTCTGAGTAAACTTTGATAAGATTTTGTCTCACATTACTGAAATGTTTATTTGTGTCAGAATCCCCCAGTTATGAGTCTTGAGGCTATTTATATAACTTGCGTATTCAAAGAACTTGTTTATCAGACCAACGGTACCGTATTAAGAGTGGCTGTTTTTTGTATTTATACCGATGTCATGCCATAGATTCTTAGTGTGCTACAAATGTACATATATGAACAAGTAAGTGACTTGATTTAAACATGACCTCAGTTTATGAATACTTTGCCTTTACATGCCCAACATAACTTGAAATAATAGGTATTCTGTTAATGGCTTTATAAATGAACAATGACTTGAAGAAAAGAAGGATGTATGTGCTTGTGTTGTAAATTGGATTTCAAAATCATATTTATTTGACATGCTGAAGCCGTTAAACCACACTTAAACAGCATTGGGCCTGTGGTGTGCCTGATGAAAGCTGTTCCTTATAAAACTGTCATTGTTTACAATGCTTGGTGTCAAGCTGATGTTATCTGTTCATTGAGTGCTGTTTTATCCCTTTTTATAATTTTCTAGACTTTTCCACTACCTCTTCTCTATTTTGGGAACCAAATCACAGGACTGTTCAGCACAAAGAAATTGAAGTATGGATAACTTTTATACATTTGTGAGGTTATAATTTTATTATGCTTTTATTAAAACTATACATCTCTATAGCAAGACCTCTAAAGATATTACTTCTGATTACTTCAAAATACTAGTTGATCTGGGAATACTAAGGTGGAGATTTTTCTTAATCTCTTAAATGGAAGAGTGGATAAACCTGATAATAATAAAAGGGGTGATATCAGCTAGATTTCTATACATTATTATCTTGCATCTCGGTCGTTTAGTTATTGAACTCAGAATAAATCCTGTTAATGTTTTCTAGGATTTTCAAGTAAGAATGTCTTTGTCTGGCAAGACACATATGTTATTCTGCAATCTTGCATGCGTAATCAGGAACATAAAGGTGGAAAAATTACAATAGAAAATGCATACTCTTAATTAATAAAATACTTTCTCAAATTAGTGTTCTGTGACTGCATCCGTGCCATTACCTTAGCAATTTTACTGAACGCGGTTTGCTAGTGCTTCTTCCAAGTTATATATTTTTTACTTCTATGCCTAGCTGCTCATCCTGGAATATCCTGATTTAATCCAGCCCTCGATTAACCATTAAGAAAATAAATACATGCTTAGGCCACCAAGGGAAAGGGGGCAACACAGAGTTTTCACCTTAGTGTGCCTTTAATTTTTTCACTGCCACACTTGATTTTAGTTCTCAATCCTTACTGAGTCTTCATAACTTATCAGTTAGGCAATGGAATGCATGTAGAGCACCACTGTTAAGTTGTGTTTAGGGCCTTGATTGGCTTTAATTTGCCTCTGAAATCCCCTACCTAAATCTTGAGATAGGAGACTAAGTCATCCTGCTTAGGCACTGCTACCTGCTGAGGCATTATTACAGATAAAAGGTAACCCTGTGTGATTTGAGCCCTACCTCCTGTTTGCTTGTTCTGTCTCTTTTTCAGTTCATACAAACTGCTTTGGTCAGTGCCTGGAACTGGGACACTAACAATGCTTTTCTGAAGTAAAGAGGAATGCCTGCCTTAAGGGAGGTATGACATGCCCTTTCTTGACGAGGCCTGCCATAAATTTGACTACTTTTGGCAAAGTTGTTCAGTTATGGATGTTCAGTTATGGAGGATCCTAGAAGAATACTTTATCTGGATAAAGATCAGTCAGGTTTCACACCCAGACATAGACAATTATGGAGGTTGATGATCAACTGTGAATTTGATAAGGGGAAGACTCTTTTGGTACTTTTAAATTTTTTGGTAGGAATTGATTCCACTGACCATGGCATTTTGTCAAACCACTTATAAGGGTTTCAAATTGGGATTACTGTTTTATGGTGAGTTTAATTTTATACAGCGGGTGATCCAAGTCAATAATAATAGAAGAGCAGCACTCAAGACTGCAGCCATTCCCTTGTGAAGTGTTAAAAGCCTCAGTGCTCTCCTTTGTGTTGTTCAACATCTCTATAAAGCCATTGGCAAGGTTCTGTCACTTCAGGATTGAATGTCATTTACGGTATGCTGGTAGCACTCATTTTTACATTACTACCCTGAGTTGAACTATAAAGTGCTATAAAGTGCCTGAATTTATATCTGAAGCCCATTATACCAATGACTGCATCTCAAAGATCCCTCTGTTAAAGTACTGAAGTTTGCAGATACAACAGTGATTGGTCTCATTTGAGACAATGATGAATCTGCATACAGATGGGAGGTTGAACAACTCTAGCCTTGTGGTGCAACCAGAACAGTCTTGAACTAAATACTCAAAACAGTAGAAATGGTGGTAGATTTAAGGAGAAGCCTACTATACTATTACCTCTTACATTAGACAACACAGTATCAACAAGTAGGGGCCTTCCAAGTTTCTAGATTCTATCATATTTCAAGACTTAAAAAGGACACCTAATATCAAAAACATCATCAAAAAAGCACAACAAAGAAGGTTCTTTCTGCGCCAACTCAGAAAGCTCAAACTGCCCAAGGAGCTGCTGATATAGTTCTACAGAGGAATTATTGAGTTTGTCACGTGCACCTCCATAACTGTCTGGTTGGCTCTGCAACCAAACAAGACAGACACAGACTAATTAGAACTTCAGAAAAAAACAATTGCTACCAATCTGCCTTCCATTGAGGACCTGTATATTGCATGAGTCAGAAAGAGGGCTGTGAAAATATCCCCAGACCCCTCACATCCTGGACATAAATTGTTTCAATTTCTACCCTTAAAATGACACTATAGGGCTCTGCACACCAGAACAACTAGACACAAGGGCAGTTTTTTCCTGAATGCTATCACTCTGCTAAACAAATAATTCCCACAACACTCAAATTATTTACTAAGACTATATTACTATTATTCTCATCCTTCCTAGTACCTATCTCTTCCCACTTATGATTATAACCATATTGCTTGTATCTTTATAATTTATATTGTTTTATTGTTTCCTAGTATGATTTGATTGCTTTTTAGTACCCAATGACTATCATTAAGTGTTGTACCTTATGATTCTTGATGAATGTATTTTATTTTTTCTTTTCTTTATGTACACTGAGAGCATATGCACCAAAGACAAATTCCTTGTGTGTCCAATCACACTTGGCCAATAAAAAATTCTATTCTATTATAATCTGAATGAAGCAGAACAAACTAAAATTCAATTATATAAGTTCCAAAGTTGCATTTGTAAAAATCAAGTTGATCCATTAACAATGGACCTGGTAATCACCCTGAATAGAGCTTTGCTCCACCTGAAGAAGTTGGTCTGTAAATTGGGTCTCCCTGGATTTATAGTTTCAAATTAAACAGCTGGTGGAAACTGTGGCCAAAGGAACTTTTGTCAACTTTACCTTATATGCTGGTTATGACTACCTTGAGTAGGATGTCCTATCAATGGTAACTCATGGCTTAAAACAACATGTGTTTGAACAAAGTGAAGATATTCCCCTAATCTCCACTGAAGATGTTATCTAGACTGGTAACAAAATGTTCAGAAACTAACCCACAAGCTCGAAGAACGAACCTTCACCCTCAAGATTCAGTTCTGAGAAGTTACTTTTTACCCAGTTGACAAAGTGCTGTTCTACTATCTTATCTAAAAAATGCAATACATTGCTACATATAGCAAGATACTGGAACATGTGACCTTTATCAAGTGGTTATGGAATATTGTTAAATATGACCTTAAACTCAGAATTTTGTGAGTTTATCTCCTTTCAAGGAAATAAGATTTCAAGCAAATACATGTATTCCTTAGCAATCTGTCTACTAAAGTTTAGTAGAAATATGGCATTTGACTATGTTTTTGAGCTTCATGTTTAGTTATAAAATCATTTTTCACCTTTGGGGTTATTGATATTAGTCCAGGCTTGGCAGATCCTTGGTCTATTTTTTTGTTACTCTTTCTGGCAGTGTTGGAGGCAATCTTTCCTGCTTCTACTTTTCTTTGGTGCTGTTTATAATGGTTTATCTAGATTAGCTTGGTATAAAAGTACTGACTTTAATCTCAAAATGATTAGCTTATTCAAAAACATTCTTTTTTCTTTTCTTTCTTAGTCTGCCAATGTTTACAGTCCTGAGACGTTTTTCCATTTTGTTTACAATGTTTGCAGAAGGAATCTTACTCAAGTAAGTTAAAAAATTTGATATATTTCATGTGTCTGTGTTGGTGGACACAGTTCTGCCAAATTTATTATGCTTTTTGGTCATTCTATAGCAATCATGAGAACTGTAAAGCATTATGGAATCATCAGTTTCTGAATTTTCTTTTCAAAGAGCAGCATGGGTGTGTAGTGTATTTTTATATCGGAAACTCCAGCAATTTTTTTAATTCTATTGAATTTTAGTGCATAATTCTATTTGTTCTTTGTAGATAACCATGGTTATTTTGTGTGGAGGTTCAGGGGTTAAAGACTTGAATGTGCAGTTTGTAAACATGGTCAGGTGCTTGCAAAGTCTGCATCATCCTTGTGCTAAATGCAAAGAACCCAGGGAAACAGACACGAATCTTCCCTGTCATTGCTATAGTAACATGTCAGGATCTAGTAGAAAGCTCATCAGATTACCTTGATTTCTTGAAAATTCTGTTTTCAATTGGAAAAGTATTGAGAATTGCTGAAAATTTGCTGCAGTAATGACTAAGCTTTCTTTTTAGGAAAACATTTTCTTGGGGAATTCGGATGACAGTATTTGCAATGATAATTGGTGCATTTGTAGCTGCAAGGTATGGTTTGATTTTTTTTGCTAATGTTTTTGTCACAGTTTCATACCCCAAAATTAACTAGATTGCTATCATTTAGATTCTGTCCAATGATGAGAAAAGAGTACAAATGTAGGTTATTTCCTGTTGTTGTAGAACGGATATAATACACCATTAAAGCAGCTATATTGCTGAATTACAACAAAAATGGAAAGTTTTATTTGTCTAATATCTATTCCCATGCAAAGGATTAAGCAATAGAATTAGAAAGTGTTGAACAAGTGTTTTGTCTGCACTATGTTTTTAAATTCTGTGCAGCCTAGTGGTAGGTTTTCTTGTATAGTATTTTGTTGAATATCACATTTAATCAGCAAGATAGACTAGACTAGACTAGAACAGAACAGAACAGAATAACAGAGTTGGAAGGGATCTTAGGGGTCTTCTAGTCCAACCCTTTGCCTAGGCAGGAAACCCTATACCACTTCAGACAAATGGTTAACCAATATCTTAAAAACTTCCAGTGTTGGAGCATTCACAGCTTATGGAGGCAAGTTGTTCCACTGATTAATTGTTCTCCAGCACGTTGATTGGAGAGTCCACACATGGTTTTATATGCCCAGAGACTGAGTCTTTCATTTTTTTTACCATGCCTCTCTCAACTGTCACTTTCCCATTTCACGACTCAGTCTGGCCCTAAAGGGACGTGGCAAAAATTGGCTCTCATCTTTAAGCAGAAACACTTAGATTCTCCAGTCAACGAGCTTCTATCAGGTTGGAAATTGTAGTCCGCTCAGCGCTACCATGGTCCTAATGTGCTTGGCTTTGCTGATACTGAGACTGCCTTTTTTCTATTTTCTGTTAAAAAAAACAACTGCGCTGGAGCACTATCTAAGCCCTACAGAGGCTCTCGATGCTCGGCTTTGTTGACCCAGAAGCTTGACTCCCTCTTCTTTGTGGCAGCCCCTGAGATATTGGAACACTGCTATCATGTCTTGTTAGGAATGATAGTCACCTAACAGTTGGGTTGGCAATATATAAACCAGGATAGTCATTTAATACTGTTATATCTTTAAGAGAATGTTGTAATTGTGATTGGCTGAGGTTCCTCCAATGGCCATAAGATGGAGCCAGAAACCTAGTTTGTTCTTTTTTGCATTTCCTTTGGTTTCCTTTTGCCTTTCACCTGATCATCATTCTGCTTGAATTGCTGTGAGTCTTGCAACTATTCGCAAACTCCGTTTACTGACCTTTGTTTATGATACCGGTAAAGAAAAGGACTTCGTTTTTAGATTATCCCTGGACTGATTATTTTGAATACTAACTGCTTTAACCACATATGATTTGGACTGTTTGTTGGACTTTGTTTACCCATTTACAGGAAGTAAAACTTACATTTTACTATTCAGTGTATCTGTGTGCTGGTTGTGTGTTATTCATCACCACTCTCACTATGTTTCCCTGAGTGCACTCATTCTCCTAATGGGGAAAATACCTCAACATGTCTCCCCTAGTCCTTCTTTTCATTAGACTAGACATACACAGTTCTTGCAACCATTCTTCATATGTTTTAGTCTCCAGTCCCCTAATCATTGTTGCTCTTCTCTGCACTCTTTCTAGAATCTCAGTGTCTTTTTTTACATTGTGAATAAGTTAGCAAGACAAGCAGAAAGTTGTCGTTCATTAACATCTCAAAGGTTAATAGCCACTTATGTAAGCTAAAGAAATTGGCCTTTTCTTCTCCTTTCAGCTACCAGTATACTTTTCCTGGTTCATAACAAATCTGTGATTGCCTCATTCTATTTATTTTAACTGGCAGGCAGAATTAATAGGAATCTTTAAATCCATTTTGGATTATTTTAAACTTAGAGCAGTGCTCAGTTAGACATATTTACATTTTGTTGGGTGGGGTGACTCACTTATTAAGAAAGAACAGACTGTACACAGAAAAAAGTATGGCTATACTCTTCCTTCCCCCAATTTCTTACAGACCAGTTATATATTAAAGTGCAGCATTGATCATATTTATATTCATAGAGCATTACATATCGGGGTTCATCAGATGCCTAGCATCTTCTAGAATACTGTTTACAAAATGTGTCCTGCTTGCAGGATTGTTGTAAATTATGTCTGTTCTATATTTGTAAATGTTACAAATTTTCTGTAATTTAAATGTTATCTCTTCTCTCTAGTTCTGATTTGGCATTTGATCTAGAAGGATATATTTTTATCTTGATCAATGATGTCTTGACAGCTGCAAATGGTGCCTATGTAAAACAGAAGCTAGATTCAAAGGTAAGATCACCTGTTGCATGTTGCGTGTTGCTGTGCTGATCAGTGAAAGATAAATGTATTTTTTTTTTTGCTGTGGGATAAGATATTCCACAGGTTGATGTGTGATACATATAGTGATGTGAAAAATGTTTCATTTTGAAATACTTGCAAGCACAAAATTTCATGACCCTGCCCCAACACTGAAATGGTGTGTTCCAATATTTTGGAAGCATCTCAACCTTCAAACATTTTTTATCAACCTTCAGACAGATTTTTTTTTTTGCACTTCAGGCTTGAGATGGAGCATTTTGTGAAATTTGATGCTTGAAACATTTTAAAAGCTTCTATTTATAATTTGTCAAGATATTATTTAGATTCCTTGTTGAGGGAGATGTAATTTAGCTATATCTAGAGAGTAATATTTTCCTCACTGCTGCTCTAAATCAGCACTCTGTTTCTACCAAAGGACAACCACAATTCTGTTGGTGTCATTGGATTAAATAACTTAGTCATAACACCAGAAGCATTAACACATTCTGCAGCACAATAATACCCAACTATTTTTACTGTGAAGTTATTTCATGCCAAGATTAAAGTGGCAACTTCATTTTTAGCACCAGAAAATCTTGAAAACCTGCAGATGTGGTTTTTAAGGTTAACTGAAATGATATTGGGTGACATTAACTTACAGGATAAGCAACTAAGCTGAATTTCCCAAAATGCAGTGGTATACTATTGTTACGTAGCTATTATACTGATTACTTGGTTACACACACATACTATTTAAGTAATTATTATATAATTATAAGATGGTTTGGTGACTGTCACCCATTGTAAGTAATCAGCGTAACTGGTTCCTTTCTAAGCATAATGAATCAAGAGCTAGCTTGCTAGCTATGAAAGTAGATGAAGGTCGATTAGATCATGTGGTTTCAAATTGTGGATTAAGTGAGTTAATTTGCTGTAGTTATTTGGGATAGATTTCTTACAGAGTTACTTCAGGCAAACATAGTTTAAGGACAGATTTAGGTTTATTCTCCATATTTAGCAGACATGTACTAGGCAAAAACCTATCCAGTTTAGAAGCTGAATTTCTGTAAGTAAAAAGTACAGTTTCCTTTGAATATTTATCCTTGTTAGAAATTGACAGAATGAAGAATACAATTTGTGATCCTTATTTCTCTTACATATCTATTTAATGTATTTTTAAAGTAGGCACCAGTCTGCAGAAGATATGAATTATGTAGCTGCAAAAAAATTTTTTTGTTATACTCTTGATTGGTGCTAGAGTATGAACCTGGTTTGTGTCTAAGGGTATCGTAAAAAAATATTTGGATGAAATATTTGCTTTCTATGTAACATTGTATTTTTAATTTAAGATATGTTTGTTTTTTTCCTCCATTCCCAGGAGCTGGGAAAATATGGTCTCCTTTATTACAATGCACTATTCATGATTCTTCCTACTTTGGGCATTGCCTACTTTACAGGAGATGCACAAAAGGTAACTATTTAAAAATAAATCCAGAATGCAAGTTTTACACTAAAGCTATATAAGTAACTTCATTTTATGAAAAACACTTCTACATATCATTTTGAAATTTAGGGCATAGAATATTGCTTTTCAATATTGTTTGCTAGTATGTCTATATGTGGCATACTTTGATTCTCTTCCTTTTGAGTCCTAGTTTTTTTTTTTTTACTTATATGCCTCTTGCCAAAGCAGCTTACATTTAAAAAATGAATATGTCAAAATAGATGGAAAGAAAGCATTTACCAACTATTTAACATGGTTGCAGTTAAAGAAGCACAATATATATGGCACATATGAAAGAAATTATATAAAAATCTGAACTTTGGAAATACATTAGAACCTTGGGTTGTGAACGCTTCTGACCACAACCAGATTGGATACTGACCAAAAAATCTGCTAAATGTTTCACTCTGGTCGTGAACACATCCTCGGGTGGCTATCAAACACAGCTGCAGTGATTTCCCCTGCTGCACCATTTTTTTTTGTCCGTGCATGCGCAGTCAGTCTTGCTTCTGGTCATGACCAAATAGGGTTGCGACCGAAGTCCTGGAACGGATTATGGTCGTGACCGGAAGTTCCACTGTAGCTGAATATTAATTATATTAGGAATAAATAATAATAAATACGAATAACATAAAAAAAATAATGGAGTAACTGCAATTGATTCATTAGGTATAAGTTGCAGCTAAGATACAGATGAGAGAAGTAAAATAAGTGCTGTTTTGTGACACTGTACTTGCACCCCAAAAGAACAATGCTTGTATCTATCTACTGGGTCTTGCAGTTCAGCTTCTCCAGCTTAGTGGTTGGAGAATTATGAGACCATGCTTGTTGAGAATTATGGGATTGATAGTTCCACAGCTTTGGTGGATACCAGATTAAGGAAATTAACATAGAGTATATTGGTGCAATGATACTTCAACAGTGGCTTTGCCTATGCCAGTATGATAAATTGTTCTTATGGTAAGCCACTATTTATTTTTGGTATCTCCCACTTCCTACAAAGTTACAAAACATGAATTTTTGCATAACAAGTAAATTATTTTTAGATTATTATGAAGTAGTCTCTCTAATTTTGTTGATACATATCATACAGTAAATACTTTTATTAACTGCCTGCATTTCTTAGGATTTTGTAGGATTATCTGTACCATTTCTTATGATTGCAGGAATATATTTCTTGGTTGTTAGTATTTCAGTTCGTCTCTCCAGTTCCCTGCATTTATATTCCTCCCTAAATGCTTCTTTGTCTTCTTCATTTTAGGAGAAAAAGCAAGAGTATGACTTCATGTATGTTACTACTCCAACTGCAGGGCTTACTTTGTCTCTCTATACAGCTATATTAACAAACAAGATGTGCTCCTAGAATATAATTCAAATAAATTATTCTTCATTTTAGTAGCTTTGAGTATTGTTTATTTTTTTAAAAATAAAACATTACATGAAATATAAAATCTGGCATGTTTATCCGACTGGATTTTCCCTCACTTTGTTGAACAACAAAATAAAGAGTGTAGTGTTGTGTAGTTTAACCCAACAGCCTTTTGTACATGGATATGTATAATTTGGCTTTCCTCATCCTTGTTAAAGAATCTTTCCTGCTCCAAGAGAAGCAACAAGTCACTTAGAGCTAGCAAGGCCTAGCAAGTTCCGAATGGCTGCCAGCCAGATTACAGACAATGCCTATAGTTGTTTTTCACTGAAGAAATCTAAGGGAAGTGTTGCAGACAGTGTATTTACCCAAAATGAAGATAATCCTGAATTTAGACTCACAAAAGAGTAGCAGATAGAAAAAAAAATACACATATGATTCTCACAGAGAATCAGCTTCCCAATCTTAGTAATCCTTCTCAGTTCTAGCAGAATCCAGTTCTTGAGATTCCTCCTCCCCAAATAAATGGATGTGTGTGTCTCGTGTGTACATTTTCTTGGCATTTGTGTATGTAAAAGTTCAGCCAGAAGTTGTAGAGAGTAAAGATGGTTTTGATTGAGATATGCAGAAGTCGTTTCTGAGGGGGAAAGAGTTGAAGTGCTTTTAGTCTAGATAACATTTGGAAATGGCTCAGACAAATTCATTGAAAGATGTGGAGATACAATATAGTCAGACTTGCAAGATTTTGCTGTTGGAACTAGTCTCTTTAAAAATAGTTGACTCTGTAGGGTCAACTGTAGGGTTGATTTCATGGTCTGGTCTACCTGTGGGGCTGACAGAAGTCACCCTTCAAAAGAGGATTATGATAAATAAATATTCAACAACTAGAGGTAAAACATATGTTGAACTTGACTTCTGGGGCTTCCTTCCTGCAGTTTTCTTGTCAGCGTTTTGGAAATTGTTTCCTATGGCATTTGTTGGTTTTTTTTCCCAACATCCCAGTTTCCAATCCTAGAATTTTCCTGAGGCTGCTAGGAAAAAAATCTGATGGACAACTATCAAGAAAGAATCCCAGGCTCATAGCTTTTCCTACATAGGAGTGGGATTTCAAAGGCTAAGTATTAAATTTAAGGATATCTTTCACCCAAAATGAGGGATAATTCTGTGTTCCACATAAACACGCCACTGCTACTGTCATTGGCTTTGGCTAGTGTTAGGGTAGTGGAAAAGCCATAGATGAGGAAGGGGATGCAGAACAGACATACAAGTCCTTTAACAGCTCCATGACTAGACCTTTTAGGATTTAAAGGAGTATTGATTGTTAGTAATTTGTTTGAAAATGGAAATTAAGATGTTGTTTACTATCTGGTAAAAAGGATATTATAAAACATTAGAATGTATGTTTTTTCAGTAAAAGTTTTTTTAATGTGAAAATTCATACAGTACAAGATAATTTGTTTTCAGTGGTTTAAATGTTCTACATAGGACCCACTTTTTGACATTCTTGCTGTTTGTGTTGGGAGATTTGTAATGTGAGTATTGTGCTGTATTCTAGAATTCGTTTTCAGCAAGTGCATATTCAGAGGCCTGGGAAATCACGGAGTTGTTCATAAGAAACCTATATTTAGGACTGAGCCTCTCTCCCTGTATGTGTTAATTTATTATGCACTGATATGTAAGTGCAAATTATGACCTGTGAAAAGAGTGAATTGTTGTATTTTTTGTTGGTGAAGTTTTAACAGGAGGAAAATATTTGCCATTGAAATTAACAGGCTAGGTGTCAGCCATGAACAATTGTGGCATATATTAGTTATCTCTGTAGTTCCAATGGACTGAATACATTTTGTGCCATAAAACCTAATTATTGCTGTGATTATAAAATTGATGATAAGTATGTTCCTGCTTTGTTTTTTTCAAATCCTATTTCCCAGCTCATCTGACCTTAAGGATCAAGAAAAGTTTTTCTATTGCTTTTTCTTTCAATACTAAGTAACTATGATGAAGAGAGAAGGCACACAATGTACTCTTGTGGGAACACCATTCTTTTAGGCTGGTGAAATTTTGGGATCATCATTCTCCCCATGGTTGCTAGAAGATTTTGTTCATTCACAAATACGGTTAGCATGGGCTATAACAGATCTGGGCATTTTACGGCCCTCAGGCCACATCCAGCCTTTTGGCTGTTCCAATTGTGAGGTCAGTTGGAAATTAGAAATCAAATGTAAATAAGTGTAAGTCATACACACAATACAACTGCATTGTTTTTATTTTGAAGGCAGCTATTTTTTCCCCAATTACATATATGCATGTGTGCCTTTACAATGCTATTAGTTCATCCCTTCACAACACTCCCAGTTTCTCATGTGATCCTTTGAGAAAATTAATTGCCTATTCCTGAGCTATAACTACTGTAGGTACAAACTTTTTGAGATATTACCTGATACTCTCTCCCACATGGGGTTTCCTATTAACTCCGTTTACCTGCATTTTTATAGGCATATTTAGCACTGGACACTAGTCACCTTTATTTTCATTTTCTAAGAAAGCTTCTGAGGTCTACAGTTTTTGGGATGTACTGGCATCCCAAATTGGAAATTCATTATTGGAAATAAAGGTAGTGCCACGGCTTGTCTTTGCAACATACCAGGTTACAATTTCTGAAATGTTCAAAAGTTTTTTTAAAAAATAGAAACTCTGGTGGGCCAAGGAATCTTATCAAAAGCTTTTATGATTTTCTGAAAACACGCTTTTTAATTAATAAATAGGTCTGGTGCTTGGTGCCAGGCTTTCGTTGACAGGGCTCCTGATGGTCAGCCAAAATATGCCCCTGCCTAAAATATACAGAAAAATGCCTTTTAATTTCCCAAGATTTTAGCTGAATGGCTGAATGGTATGCATTAAGTGAACCTTTTTGCCGATGCTGCAATTAGTACTCTTGATTTTTTAAAATTAGCTTTCACACTTTAAAAAAATGCTAATAAAACAGATTTTATAAATAAAATAAAATCTCTTCCATAACTATGCATCGCTGGATATTTCCATGCATGTTGAAAATTAACTATAGTTTATTGTATTTACTTTTCTCTCCAGGTTCCGTGTTTTTCTGTGTCAATGTTTAGATTGTAAAAGCATTGTAGCATTTATCCCATCCCCCCAACCAATTTAAGTGTTTCTTTTGATTTTAAAGAAGCTCACTGGAAACTTATACGTAATAAAGTTTTTCTTAACAGCTTAAGATTTGGTTTTTTAAAATAAATAAATAAATGTAGTGCTTAATGCCCAAGTAAATGTATTTTATTGATGTTTTAGTACCTTATTTCTCTTTAATACTACTTTATTCTCTTTATACTACTTTAGGAATTACACTTCAACTCTTTACATACTTCACATATCTATTTTATCTTTTCCTGTTGGTCCTAATTTTCTTGATAACTTATAATTTTGGATTTGTGTAAAATATTGGATCAATGAGTGCAATAAACTTGAACGTGGAATAAATTTTGCGTTATAAAGCAAGCACTCTTTAAATCTTTTTTCTGTCTGCCTCTGTATGATGGTAGACGTGGCAAAGCAAAATGCTAATTAAACTCAGCCTTTTCAGACTGTAAGTTCACCTTTTGTGCAATAATATCTGCAAGAGGAAACCTACACCGCAAGCAAACGTTTGGGTTAGAATTGCTCCCATAATGAGCTTTTCATGTTAGTTCATGAAGTTTCCTAAATATGGATTAGGGTGGGATCCGCTTCTCCATTCTGCTGTTTGAATGAATGCTGCACATAGAAAGCTAGTGGAGAAAACGTTCCTCTCCCCGAAATATAAAGGTAGCAAAGGCAGGAATTTGTACTCCATTTTTGAACTGTTTTATTTGTAAGTAAAACTATCGGCAGATCAAAGCTGTCATGTGCAAAGCATTTAGGTTATGTATTTAAATTTAGTCTAGATTTGGAAGCCGCTTGTGAGAAGCAGTTTATATTGTGACTTGAAAAGTGTCTTTTGGAGTGGGATTTTAAGGAGGAAATCCAAACTGCTGTCATTTTATTTCTATCCCGCCTTTTATTACTGTTTTACAAATAACTCAAGCTGGCAAACATATCCAACATACCTTCTTCCTCCTATTTTCCTCACAACAATCTTGTCAGGTGGGTTGGGCTGAAAGAGAATCATTGGCCCAAGATATGTGCAGTATTGCCTTGCCTTACAGTGAGATGGGCAGCAAACAAATTTAATACGTAAATAAATTTAAATAAATCAATACTGTATTATACTACGTTGTTGACATAAATAAATCTCTACCCAGCTAGACTCTGTTCCATCATCTTTTAATAGGAAGGTATTAGACTATTGCAGTGGAATGTGACGGAAGATTTTTAAAGATGTAATAGAAAGATTAATTGTTCACTTGAAATAAGACCCTTGTTAGAAGAAGCAGTAAAGTTTCTTCCCTATTGTGGAGATACACATCAATAAAAAGGTGTGTTTACTTACTCAGAACTTGCACTCATGAGTTGGAGGAGATAATCTTGTTTTGTGAGTAAAATTTGCCAAGATGTATTGAGTAGAACTGTGGAGCTTTATTGACATGCATTCCTTGGACGTAATCTGTTTTCTGCATTAAAGCTTCCTTTGTGTATCCTAAAGTATGCATTTCCTTTGCACTTTTATGCAAAATCCCAGGTGCTCTGAACTGGTTCCTGCTGTAGATTGTATCAGTCCATCATCAGTTTTCAGTCATTGCTGCTTGTAGTTCTGTGACTTTTATAAAAAGGACTATTCTGTTAGGGATAACATTGTTTACCCTAACTGGTTTAGGTAAAATAATAAATATGTTATCATGGTTTATTAGTTAAAGTGTCTGCAAATTTAACTGTAGGAATGTAATTAAGGGAGTGGTTGTGAAAGCACCATAAAAGAAGCAAGGCACTGCAGCTTGCTCTCTCTGGCTTTATGATCCCTAATTACTGGATGAAGACTGCGTTTTTTCCTTACTCGAACGGGAGAGAGAAAGGACTGTTGATTTATTGTAAGTGAACTGACACTTGATATTCTACACGGACTTTGCTAACTGAATATCCTTGAATGGACTGACTAAAACGATACATGACTAATGGACTGTTATTTTGACTATGCTCTAAACTCTACATGGAATAAACTATATTTTTGATAGCACAAGCGTATCTGTTATTTCTACTGTATGTTAGCAAACATACAAACTTTTCTCACTCATTTATCTGTGTGCCTATCTGACTAACGCTGCACATTCTGTTTAGCTTGTCTCCTTAACCCTGGTTGGGGAACATAGGCTTAACATATTCAACATCCAGCTACTTCTCAAAAGCTTATCCAGAAATTACTTCTAACATCTAAGGAAATCTTTTGCAATCAAGACATAAGAGATTTTAATTTATGGGTAGGACCTCCTGTCATAGTTTCATATTTAGACCATTGAAATTCACAGATTTTTGGATAATCTGTTCTGATCTTTGCTGTGATTTGGTATGTTCACTATAGAACTCTAATACAGAGAAAAATAGTAAGCTTGAATATTGTGCAATAGAGATGGCTAGATAAACTATTATAAAGGACTATGTTAAAACATATTTTGTTTTTTTCCCCTTTTAACCACCCATAATAACCTTATAAGGAGATGGGTAACATAAAAATTTAATAAACGTTATGAAGTATTTATATTTTTCTTTAAGCTTAACAATGGTACAATATTAAAAATATACTGGATTGATAGGCTATACTATATCTTAGGCAAAATGTTTGTCAGACCTAATGCACATTATGATATACATTGTTAAATAAATTTGCTATAATTTATAATTGCTATTATCACTTTTATCAGGTACAGAGTAAAACAGGATGGGATTTAATTTTCAAACATTGGTTTCTGTTGAGATGAGCAATTTTTCACTACATAAGATTCCATACAAGAGGCATTTACATGTAGATTTTAATCTATGAATTTTGACACTATATATTTTTTTCAGCTTATGGATGAGCTAGTATGAAAAATATTCCTGATTATTTGTCTTTCTATTAATATACATATAATTTGTTTTCAGGCAATGGAATATAAAGGTTGGGCAGATACCCTTTTCCTTGCACAATTTACACTCTCCTGTGTGATGGGGTAAGAATACTTTATTTTTGGCTTCCCCAATTTTTCCCCAATGCATTAAAGACTTTCTAGAGTGAGATTTTAAAGATGAAATTCTTTCTATCTCCTCAATGAATTTGTGTCACATCCTACCAATAATCGATAGGTATCCTGCTTATCTTCAGTGGCTGCTTAAGGATGAATAGACTGTGATTATAGTGCAGGTAGCTAGATTCTGCACAGCAGCACTGGGGATTTGTCAGAAACACTTGATTAACCCACCATAGCTATTTTACACAACTGGTGTAGCAAGCCCTTTTGCATTACTGCTCTTTTGCATTTTAGTATTTAGTGACTATGGGCCTTATGATTATCGACTCTTGACAAATGTATCTTTTTTTTTATGTACACTGAGAGTATTTACACCAAGACAAATTCCTTGTGTGTCCAATCACACTTGGCCAATAAAGTATTCTATCTATCTAACTATGGGCCTCAGTTTAAAGATTAATATTATAATATAGTTAGGCCATGTGTAACTGACAGATTGGATGCCAACTTGTTATTTTAATATAGATTTTATCTGCTATTTATTATTTTATTCTAGAATTTTTAATGGATATTCTTGAGTGTTTTTATTTGTTCTGGCCTCTGACTAATAAATTTGAATTTTTTTAAAAAAATTGTTACATGAACTAAGTATGCTAGTTATTTTACAAATCTAAATACCTTGCTTCCTCCAATTCAAAAGTCAATAACTCCCCACCCCCCCTCTTTTCAAATAGTGCCTTCAGGAACAAAACTGTTCCTTCAGGGACATCACTGAGGCAGAAATTGTATGTTGGAGGACAGTGGCAATGATTAAAAGTTTAGGAATAGACTCAAAAGCAAAATGGATGTGTTAGGACTCAAAGATTCTGTTTGGATCTTATTTCATAATAAAAGTATGGATAATCACAATTGGGAATTTTGCTGCTGCATCAAATCACATCTAATTATTGTGGAAGTCTCTTGGGCACCTCAAGAGACTAATCCAATATTGTTAAACATTCTTGCCAAAAATTTAGGAATTATTCATCTGTCTTTGGTCCATGTCTGAATTATATTAAATCAATTGTAAAAATCTTGTCTATCTTTTATACGTAGGTTTATTCTGATGTATTCAACAGTACTTTGTACTCAGTATAACTCTGCCCTTACAACTACAATAGTTGGCTGTATTAAGGTAATTAATACTCTTTAAATTTATAGAACCAATAATTGTCTCATCTTGCAACTTTTCTTGGAAAAATAGACACAATTCAGCCATACCTTTTTTTGGTACATATTCTACTTCTTGATTGGAAAGAAAATCATAGAGAATATTGTATTAGCTTGATATAGAAAAGCTTGTGACCTGAATTGGCCTTTACATATGTGAAAGAAAAATGGTAATTTTTGTTTAACAAATGCAGTATGTGTGGGAAAAGCTAAGCCTGACAGATGGAGGTGATGTGGTAGAGCTGTGGGATTTCATACAATTTCTTACAGAAATTCTAACTACTTAAATCTAAATTTTAAGGTAATCAGATTGCATTTGTTTCTTTCAGTGCTGGGAAAGCATCTATTATCTTTTTCTTCATCGTTTTATGAATATTTTAAAGTATTAAGGCAATTTATGACCATAATAATCTTCTATCTGACAAGTCTACTCTGTTTAAAAGCTTAAATTCTGTTTATTTCTTTACTTCCAGAATATATTAATAACTTACATAGGAATGTTCTTTGGAGGAGATTATATTTTCACATGGACAAATTTTGTAGGATTAAATATTAGGTAAGTAAAGAATCTATTGTTTGGAAAAATAAATGGACTAATTATGCAAGTTCATTATGGATTTTACGAAAAGGTGTTTATAGTAGATTTGCTGTAGCAACTAGCCTGGAAATAAATCCTACAGAAGTGGGAAATATATCTTTATTTATTTAATTTATTTATTTAATTTATATTGCCACCTATATGCCCATGGCAACTCGAGGTGGCTTACAGAATGTAAAACCATATGTAAAACAAAATAAATAAATAAATAAAACTAACAAAAAGAATCAAATAAATCAATAAAGTACAATAGAAAAAAATCTTGGGAAAATAAAAAATCACCCTCCAACTCCTCCCCCCGCCCCGACGATAGCAGATCACATGAGCCATTTGATGGGCTCCATCCCACTCCGGGTTCCCCAGGCCCACTGGCAGAACCAGGTCTTCAGTGCCTTCCAAAATATTACATTTAAGGAATTGTTAAGATTAATATTGTGATATAATTTTCATATATTGGTACACATTTTGGGAGCAGCAAATGAGAAGGTAGGAAAAATTTAAAAAACATTATTTACATAAAAAAAAAATTTGAAATGTATTCTAATATACTGCTGTGCTGCTATTTTTACCTATCAAGTATCTGGCAGAAGATCCTTGAATAAACATGACGCTCACATATACTCACAATTTGCCCTCATATTCAAAACCTTCTATCCTTCACCACATACACAATATAGGAGGAATTAAAATGATTCCCCTTTTGTTTCTATGGCTGAAATAAAATGTGGTAAATATATCCAGTTTCTGTGTAGGAAGAAATGCAAATTGGGCTGTGGGTGGTGCGTTGGTGAGGAGGCATGGTATCTGGGAGACACAAAGAATTTAGTGAGGGCTTTGTGGGTGTCCATGGTTGCTATAATACTGACCATCAATTTAATATTTCATGAAGACATTTTTGTTTATTAATTCTAAATGCTGATGTTTTGCAGTATTGCTGGAAGTCTCGTCTATTCCTACATCACTTTTACAGAAGAACAAATAAGTAAACAGTCTGAAGCTAGCATCAAGATGGACATTAAAGGGAAAAGCTCTGTATGACAAAAGGCATGCTTACCACAGTTAACTTTCACTTTTTAGCAAGATGTATTGACAAATCACTGTAGTATGCAGTCTCTGAATGGAATTGATTGGCTACTTCGTATTTGCACAATCTGAAGATTGCCACATTTGGAATCAATTATTTATACTGGACTGCACATATGATGAATAGATTGCAAGGAACTATGTATGTGGTGAAACGGGGTTAATAATCTCAAATGCAGCAAAAGTGTTGCTGGTCAAGAAAATGTATCATTGAAATCAAGCAAGCCTATTGTTCAGGCTGTCATGGTTTGGGCTTGTTGAACCTTCCAACTTTAACTGCATTTTCCTTGAAGTCATGCAATCTGTATGAGTGAAATGTAGTTCCTACATCTTGTTGCATGAAGGTGTGTATAAAGAAGTTACTCTGAGCTGCAGTTTGTGGGGAAGGTAGTAGATCTACATTCACAATCAACCGAACTGTTATTCAAGCAAAAGTGTGACTTGACAATGACACATCTACTTTTTTTTCCTGAACCTAGTGAAGCACTTTCATTGTTTGGGTATCTTGGTCAGAATTGTTTTTAAACCTTTATAGACTTATCAGTACCTGTTAACAGATAAAGAACAGGTAAATGTTCTAAAGAGTAAGATTTTAAATGCAGTTTTCTCCTGAAGAAATGAGAAAAGCAAACTACAGTGCTAAAATGTGGATGTCTTTCTCCAGTAAAAGGTTTTCTTTTATTTACTTAGTTTTTTTCTATGCAATCAGTCCTTTTTTTAAATTGTCACTGGTTTTTTTTTTAAGGCTATAGCTTTTTAAAAGACTGTTATAAATGAGAGTTTGCCCTTTGGTGATTGAAGTGTTTTGAAATGCACATTTCTGGAAAAATACAGTTTTGCAAAAGTTTATTGAAGCTTTTTGGACATAGAAAAGTTGATAGATTGGAAGTTAAACCCCCAGTCTATCAACTCTAGCTTCCTTTTTGAAGTTGGTTCATATATCATGCTAAATCATTAAACAGGCCCCTTCCATTTTGAAGAAAGTGAAGTCCTGGATGTTCACATTGATGTGGTAGAAGCTGTTTTCAAAGGAGCCTCACCAGCCTTGCAAATGTATGTTTGAGGTTTTCATATTGTTGCAATCCAGAAAATTCTGAATTTTAAGGAGCTATCTATCTGTCAAATTCAGACCATGTTTGAAAAATGGCTCAAAGCAAAATATTCTGCTGAATGAAATCCAGTTTGCTTTGCACTAAGGAAAACCTAGCTTCAGTTTATTTGACTCACTGAATACAAATTTTGGTCTTGTATACAATAAGATTGCAGAATATAATAAATAATTCCTTTTAAACATTAAAGACATTGAGAACTCTGTGAGATTGGCAGCCAAAAATCTACTAGAACTTTTTTTTTTTACTAACAATTTTTAAAAGGCACAAGCTTTCATGAATTGTAACTCATATTTGTAATTTTAAAACAAAACTGCACCAGAATCAATTTACATAAATTATATTCAGGCTGTCCAAGATTTAACAAACACAAATTATTTTTAATACATTGCTATTACTAAATCATGAGGTACTTATAATTTATCCCATATGTAATCTGCATATGCATAACTACCCTTTTCTCTACTTGCTGCATTTTCTTTTTTCAAATCCTACTTCTGTTTATCCACTTCATGCATCTTATTAAGTGAGCTACAACTCATAAAAGCCATTTAACAAAATTGTTAAGCACCTTTTAATTATTAAAAACATTCTAAACCATTATAGTTTTTCTAAATTTCAAAAAGAAATAAGGTTAAATACTAAAATTATGAGTACTTAAAATATTTCTCATCCAAGAAGTTTGTAAGTGAATTTCTTTCTAAAGGAAAAATTTCTATTCTATTGTTCTATTGTCAGGACAAATCCTGGCTCATGATTGTCAAGCCTGAGGATGTGGTGCCAAAATGACCACATTAACAAAAATGAAGTAATTTTATCCTGTCCCCCTCAGTAGGCCTCACGATTATCTTGTCTGTTTTTCCTTATCCCTATGCTTTTGTATGTAAGGTACAGTTATGTTCTTAATGGCTTTGTGGGTTAAATTTAACTCTAAACAGGTAAATCTTACGTATTCTATGTTAAATATAAACATGCAGTAATTCCTGATATGGCACCAAAAACTGAATTATGTGTACTGGAGACATTATTTAACATGTAATTATTGCATATTTATGACTTTGTTAGAGGAGGGGGGCAAAGAACTACGCTGAACATTGCAACAACACTAACAAGAAATCCTATTCCAGCAGTAAGTTGCTGTCTTGAGATCACAGATTGTTTGGCACATTTTAAAATACATTATCTTAGCCTTAAACTGTTGAAAATAAACACAGAGCTTCAGAGTGCATACTTGCAATATGCAGAGTGGGTAACTTTAACAGTTGTTCTGGAATAGTCTATCCTAATGTAACGCAGAGAGGAAAGTCCTGGAGTTTGCACAGCCACATAACGGTCTCGAGCCTTTTTTGAAGCCTCGTAAATACTGTCATTCATAATGTTGCAAATTTATTGCTGTTTTGAGGTATGAAGTACATGTGCAAGCCTTTCAATAGATTTATGAATTAGAATAGAAAAACAAGCCCTGTTCTCCCCATAATGAGACATCCCCTTCCCAACCATTAGCAATAGGCGCATTGTAATCTTTGGTCACTAGAACATTGTCCATTCAAGCAAGATGCAGCAACTTTTAAAATGTTATGAACTCCATGGATTATTTTGGATAAATGCTGTCTTATCCAGCAACAATTTTGGTGGAGAGGATAGTGAAATGAGTGTGCAGAATTTTTTTTCTTTGTCTAGTATGTATTAAGTCATCCTGGGAGGGTGGGGGGTGGGGTTGAGTTCTGTTTTTAATTCTATACCATGGAAGATTATTCCTTCATTTATTCCTGCTTTGCCGCTGAATTTAAACACTATGATTGTAGGTGGTTCTGGAGATCACAAAAGAGTCGGTTCTACAAAAAGAGATGTGTAGTTTCTCCAACTGCTATAAATCAATTATGAGAACCAATATTTTAATCAAAATGATTTAACTCTAGATTTTGCACCTGCCAGCTATTTAGAAGAATGAACTATCTTAACTTTGAAAGTAGATTAAAGGGATCTATTATACTAGAATTTTATTTTCTTGTCTACTTATGCTGGCTTGTTAAGTAGATAATGGTAGCATTTAGGTCATGCAGGCTAACAAATGGATTATTGCCTTAGTCTACCGTTACCTTAATTATACTGTGCACCAAAATACTCATAAAATACTTTGTGGACCATTTATGCAAATTCAGTCAAATTATTGTATTTTTGTTAACCTGCTTTACTGAGGCAGTTGCTCTCAGGTACTTGTTAGACAAAATGTTAATCTACTGGATAGATTTACTGCCATATTAAATAGTTCTCAGTTCATTTGCTTTTTTGTAATATACACATTTTTAGTGCCAAATTTTAGAAAATATATATACTTCTTAGATAAACAAGTCTTATAATTTTATTTTCTACACTGTTAAATTAATGTTACTATTTTTCCTATATAGAGCAATCCAGTATTAGGAATAAACATTTTTAATGTATAACTTTTATGTGCTATGTATTTTTGTAATGGCTTAAATAAATCAAGATTGTCTCCATTTACATTTTTTTGTTCTGGCTTTTATAAGACTTCCAATATTTTAGTGACAACAATAGATTTAGGAATACTGTACTTTAGGTATTATACTGTTAATTATCTTAGGCTTTGGCACCACTTTTTAGTGAACTTGAATGATGTAACAAATTCAATAGTAGTTGCCTCATTTATAAAACCAGTCATCTGTTTAGTTTTCTTTTTACAAATAACTCAAGGTGGCAAACATATTCAACACACCTTCCTCCTATTTTCTACACAACAACCCTGTGAGGTAAGTTGGATTCTCTGAAGTATGATGAACAATATGTGAGAAAGTTTGGAGTTGTCTTCCATATACATATACATCCCCCACTGGCATATGCCACTTCAAGGATTTTGTTACCTACTTCCAAAAGAGTAGGCATGGTTTTTAATTTTGAGAAAATATTTCTAGGATATGTGAATAAAAGCATCTCTTCATCACACATGGTGAAGTGGTTGAGCTGGCCCAGAGAAACCTGTGTTCAGGCTGACCTTTATTAAACCATCATTCAATTCAACCTACCTCACAAGATTGCTGTTTCAATAAAACATCACTTGTTAGGAATGTAAGTCACCTAACAGTTGGATTGGAAATATATAAACCAGGATAGACATTTTAATACTGTCTCTTTAAGGGAATGCTAAAATTGTAATTGGGTGTAGTTCCTCAAATGGCCATAGGATGGAGCCAGAAACCTGGTTTCTGAGAGTGTTGCGTTCCTGCATTTCCCTATTGACTGTTACTGATCATCGTTATTCTTGGATTTGATATGAGTCTTTTACTGAACTGTTTTTGATGCTGGACTTTATTGGATTATCCCTGGACTGAAAACTGACTGCTATAACCGTGTATGACTTGGACTGTTTGTTGGACTTTGCTTAACTGTTTATTGGAAGTAAAACCTACATTTTACTATACAGTATAGCTGTGTGCTGTGTGTGTGTTATTCAACATTACTCTCACTGCGTCTCCCTGTATGCACTCATTCTCCTAATGGGGAATTACCTCAACATCACTCAGGAGAAAAATAGCTATACATATAACCAATGAGTAAAATGTATTGAAAAAGGCCAAATTGTTTCTGTATTGTTGCCAAGGAAACTATAGAGGTGTCCATGAACTCAAGATTGATTTAAAGTTGTTATACTTATTTTAAAAATAAATGCCCCTAATTTCAGTATGTATGTGTAAATTTTAACACTTTAGATAATTAAACTTTTCCAGGTCTATTAAGTTCCTATACACATCAGCAAAAATATTTAGCTAATTCATATTTTATCTCAAGACAAGCTTGAACAATGGAGGACTCTTGATTGTATCATTTGATTATAATCAGAAATGAAAAAAGGAATAAAGATAATTCCTACCACCTGTTATATCTGAGTATTATTTCTTCTCTTAACCAAGATGAAGTTTCTTTGGTTAAAATTACTGTACTAGTCTGATGTCTGCTACTAATATTTTTAACTATTACCCATCATAGGGTACGTGAATTTATATGACTGTGTAAAAGATATATCTGTATCTTAATCACAATAATCATATTCTATAATTCTATATGTATTGAATGATTAGATTTCTAGGTAACCTTGAGAATAAAGAGTATTTTTGAGGGTGAAAAGTACTAGATTCTACCTAAAATGATTTTTTTGCCAACTTACCCAACCTTGCATGAAACCCTGTTGTACTGTACTATATATAACTGCACCGCAGCCAGCCAATTTGGTGGTGTAATTCAAAATAGGTGGAGGACATCAAGCTAGGAAGATTACAGACCATTCTTTAGAATTGTTTTATTTCCTGTTTCTCTCTCTCTCTCCCTCTCTCTCTCTCTCTTTCTATATATGTATAAATATATATATATATATATGAAATAGAAACATGACATAGTTTAGCATTTTGCTGATTTTTCCATGCAAATGGTCATAAAGTAGAAATTGTTTGATTTTCTTTTATAATTTCCTAACATTAACTCCAGGCACTGTAATTTTTAAATTTGTACTTATGTGAATATAGCCTTATAAGATCTTGGCTTTACCCAAACTCTTCCTTGTTTATTAAATCATAGTTACAAGTTTTCTTTTTTCTTTGCTGAAGATTTGAATGAATCTTAAAAAAAATCTATAAGAAACAAATTCTATCTGGGCTAGTAATTTCTTAATACTTCTTAACAGCTATCTCCATTTTTATTACAATGATTAATTGAGCTCTATACTCTGTTGTATGTCAGGAAAAGATTATATTTTATTGGTAAATACCCTCAACAAAAATATTCAGACTTAGATATTACAGGTCTAATTTCACAGCAAGAATGTATTACATCTCAGTTTATTCCTAATTGTTTTTTTAAACCCTATTGTCATTAAATATCTGAAGTTTAGTTTGAAATTATTGTGAAGCACAGAATTTTATTTCCAAGTGCAAAGGTTTGCTAAAACTATTGAACAATTCAAGTATTCTCTCTTATATTATTAAGCAGCATTTTCACATTCTCTTAAAAGAAACAAATTCCACTCTTAAGTACTCAATATTTGTATTTATATAAGCAATATGTTTAAAAAAATACTTTAATAAGCTTTTCCAGAATTGCAGACAAGGAGCTAGGTAAGAGACACAGGTATTACCAACAGTGCAAAATTACTATGTGAAAAATTTATAAAAACTACTTTGCAATTTTTTGATTTCTTTCAAAATATCACTTTAAACCCTTTATAAAGACAACAGTCAGGCCTGTTGAGTTGAAGGTTTGATTCAGACTGCACACAATGCACTTTATGGATCAGGACACAATAGTGCTTAAAATATACATTACAATCACTATACAAAGCTGTACTGACTTTTCAAACCAATTTGGAAGCAATGGGTTTCATCTTTTCCAAACTGCACTAAAAGCTGTTTGAACTGGTTGCTATATTACAAGATTTTTAAATAGTACTAATAGTGCAATGTCTTTATCAAGTTATAGTGGCTGCATTTTAAAGAACATGAATAAAATATTGTATAAACACCTGCATAAATGAGATGCACATTACAATTAAATACTTAAAAACATCTGAACATTACATATTGAGTATGGAATGTCAGGAATTTTCTTAGGCATACCATCAAAGGTAAGATTAAAGACCAAAGTAAAGTTTCTGAAAAATGTACACAGTGCTATATTTTACTTACAAGCCTGAGAACAATATATTTATAAACTTTCCTATGAACAGTCTTGCAAGCATTTCCAACCTGCAAAAATACAGACAAGGAACAGAAAATAGGCCTTCAAAGTTGCAATAAGATTTCTAAAAGCATTGCACTGCCTCACTTTGATATACTTTTTAAAACATAATCTTTGATACGAGGCTACAAAAACTTTGGATTTTCATATTAACAAAACTGGGTTTGGTCAGCCATGGCACTTTCTCTAAAGCAGTAAAATTTAAAAGATTAAATATTTTATCTATACATGTATACTGTTTGAAAGCAACAGACAATAAATACTAGTCCTATAATGTTAAAGCATGAAATTCATCAAAAATGTTTCATGAGAATGCAGAAGGCTAAAAAAAGATCTCTCCAGAAACTACAACAAAGTTGTGTTGGGACAATCTAAAAGTCTAGTGGACTTCATAATTAAAATCAAACTATTTTGCCAAATCATTAAATGAGCAGATCAACTTGAAGCTATAGTTGTAACATTTCAAGTAAGCCCCAGCACAAAATAAAAATTTATTTTATATAGCCAATGTGGCAAAGAAAAAAACAAAAAGACTTTATATATCATTGAATGATTGATTCTGTAAACCTTCATTATGGCCAAAATCCAAATCCTTATTTTTATGGAAACTGTCACTACTGAAACTATCCCCAGACAAGGATTCTTTCAAATGTAAAAAAGGTTAACAACCCTTAGAGTACCTCAAATCCATGCATATTAGTACACATACACACCATAATATCTACTACCCACACACTTCTACTTCCTCAGCAGTTAATCCATGGATTTGTTGGATGCAGCATAAGGTTCCACGGCACACAGACTAAGAATTTGTTCCTCATCAAGGTAGCCAGATGTAATTGATTCAATTCCTAATTCTACTGTGCTCACCCAAAATGTACATATAAGCTGATAAAATAAGGTAATGGACAACCTGGACTAACAAGAGTTAAACATTAAAGCCTTTAGCTGATTTTTGTTTAGACTATCTCATAAAAAGAAATCTGAAAAACAATTATAAAAGCAAGAACACTTGTGCAATCATAGCATCACGCTAATCTAGAAACTTTTAAGTCACCATTTGTCCCAAGATAAAAGTTTGAAAATTCTGATATTCGTAATTTGGGTAAGCAATTTAAATATTTAAAATTTCTACTGCTTTCTGAAACATGACTTTATTAATAAAAAGCTTTAGCAAAATAAAGTGAAGCTGACAAATCCTTAGATGATCAACTCTCAGAAGATCAAAGTTTACCATACTGTACAAGTTATGAAAATTACATACTTCTTTTCAGTATTGTAAAAATCTTTCAAAGGCTACAAAATCTGGAAAAATACAGAAAGTATTTCTTATTTCCAGATAAGAATATGGAAAGACATCACTGATGTCAATAATTTTACATACAAACCTCTTGGTTTATTTTTAAAATACAATTCATTCGTGTGTGTGTGTGTGTAAAATACGCAGTTAAACACACACACACATATATACGCATATGTCCACACATAGACATACATATACACACACCAATGAATTCTCATGCAACTTTCAGGATTTACAGGCATTTCTTAAACTGTTCAATATTGCTTCTTTCTTCACATCCATTTTATCAATTCTGCTTGGGAATTTTAAGTTATTTTTCAAAGTATAATTTATATAACAGGCTCTCCGATAGAAAATTCTCCCTTATGCTGTTTCAGCATTTCAGGATTTTAAAAGGTAACCTTAGCTAGGATTAGGAAGCAATTAAAATATATTTCAAAATCACCATAAATTATTTTATGGGATTTGAATCTGTAAAGCGAACCTATTAACCCTGAAAATGCAGACATCCCATAATATTATTTGAATGAAACTTATTCAGTCACCCACAGTATCCTGGTCTTCAAAATTTCCATGGGCTACTGTTTCTTGGAAAATTTCAGAGGAAGCTGTGCACTCTTTGTCACTGCTGTTGATTCTTCTCCTTTTCATCGGCCTTTCATTTGTATCTTCAAGATCATGCCTTGTATTTGAATGAGGAAGTTTAGAATGATTGGAAAGGTTTTCAGGCTCATAACCATTTGTATCAAAATCTACAAGATGTGTTTTTTTGCCAGTTGTTGGTCCATTTATGTGTAGTCCCTCAATTTTCACGTCATCTTTATTTGATAACTCACTTGGCCCATTAGTAGATACACCTACAAAGAAAAGAGAATATAAAACAGAAAAGAAAGAACTACCTTCTTTAAAAAACAAGTCATAAAAACAAACCATAAAGCATGGATATGTTGTTATCAAATATAAAGACTACATACTTAGCCAATTTGTAAGTATTTAACTTTTAAACAGTTTGAGTGACAGTACAAAAGTGGTTGATCTCCCAAACTAAATTTTATTTCAGGTTTTTGTGTGTGCTTTTTTTTTCATTTAAATAATGTTTACCATCTGGTATTTTCCCCTGCTTTTATTTACTCAATATTATTATTTCAGATGTCTCTAGAACTGCATTGAGATGTTACACTATTGCTGGGAAAGCACAGTTTTAAATTTATCCTTAGTGATGGAAGTTTCAAGGGTAGGTATGGGCAGTGGTGGGCTGCAACCGGTTTAACAACCAGTTCTGAGAGTGCATGCTTTGCTTGTGTGCTCAGCATTAAAAACCACCTATTTGAACCTTTATAGGGCAGCCCCAGTAAGTAGAACAGCTATAGCGCATGAAATCCTCTGTGCTGTGCGAATCAGCTAAGCTGAAAAAGACGGAAATTAGGACAGGATAGGGCGGGGGTGGGTGATCGTGAGAACTAACAGTTCACTACCGTGTTTCTCCAACAATACGCCCCCCGAATAGGAAGACCCAGCATGTTTTCTAGGCATAAAATGAAATTAAGCCCCTCCCCCCAAATTTAGTCCTAGTTTAAAACACGCAAAATTGGGCAGGGGGAAGGCAGGGGGAACTTGCCATTAGGAGTGCCCCGCAGGCAGCTATGCCTCTCCATCAGCTGCTCCTAACAGCCAATCATGGTGGAGTATGGAGGGCTCCCTTACCCAGGTCAGCAGGCAGGTGTCATCGCCATGGATGTCCGGCAGCGTTTCAGCCGTTTCTCAGGTCTCCTAGCTTCCATGGTTCCCACCGGTGCTGGCATCTCTCTTGCCAATGCCATCTCCAACAACAGCGTCTGAGTCGCTTCCGCTTTCCCCCCGTCTCCGTAACAACAGGAAAAAAAAAACATTTTCAGGTACCTGGGAGTGCCATGTGCTGCATTTTGCTTTAATCCTGAGCACCTGGGTGGGTGTGAGAAGAGCCAAGCGTCTCTGCTGCTGCTACCCTTGGTGCTCCAGCCTCGGGCTCTGCAAGTTTGCAAAAGTCCTGCATTCCAAGTGCCCAGGCCAAGCTGCAGCTGTCCCTCTCTCGCCAGCGCCTCTCCAACAACAGCGGCAGCAGTGGCGGGAACCATGGCAGCGTTTCAGCCGCTTTTTGGGTGGGAGAGCCACCTCTGTAACTTCCACAGTTCCCGCCGCTGCTGCCACTGTTATTGGAGACGGCACTGGCAAGAGAGGGACAGCTGCAGCTCGGCCTGGGTACTTGGAATGCAGGACTTTTGCAAACTTGCAGAGTCCGAGGCTGGAGCACCAAGGGTAGCAGCAGCAGAGACGCTCGTTCGGCTCTTATGCCCACCCAGCCACTCGGGATTAAACCAAAACACAGCGTGCAGCGCTCCCAGGTACCTCAAAATATTTTTTTTTCCTGTTGTTATGGGGACGGGGGAAAAGCGGGAGCAATTCAGACGCTGTTGTTGGAGATGGTGCTGGTGCGCGCATGGGGGGGAAGAAATTAATTCACCCCGAAAAGATATCCTACCTGTTTTTTGGGGGCTCAAAAAAAAGAAAAAAAAAGGGCCTGGCCTTATTTTATGAGAAACACAGTAGAACTGGTCCAAACCACCAGCAGCTCACCATTGGGCATGGCCAATCTTTCTCTCTCAGTCCAAGCTACTCCACAGAAGGGGAGTTCAGTGAAAACAAGAGCTGGAAGGAGCACCACATTGAGTTCTTTGAGAAAGATACAATATGAATCTGACAGACAAATAAATAAAATATTTAAAATAGCCCTGTGATTAAGAGTCTGCAGACTGTACATGAGCCAAATTCATTTTTGCAGAATTGAATATTGTAGCTTCCATCTTTTAAAAAAATGACAAAAGTAGGAAAATGTACAGAAGAATAATTTAAAATTAGATGAACATTACTTTCAAAAATGTACTTTGCAGGCTGAAATAATGCATCATTAGGGAATTTAGATGGAAGAAGATATTTTACCTACCATTTTGATTACTATTGCTGGTTGTGCTATCCTCTCTTTCTGAATGGCTGGTGCTACTATTGGAAGTTGTAGGAGGAGGGCTGGGAGCTCTGCTGGATGCTGCACTTTCACTTTCATCTAAAAGACGATCCATGTAGTCCCTTTAAAAAAACGATCAAGAAATTTGCTCTTCAGATATGTTTCAGTTTAATGTTCCCATGTGATACAGTCCTACACTGAACAATCTGCATTCACCTAATGCTCAGCCAAGATTTTAAAACCAGTTATTATCGAAGAAGACAAATTTGCCTGCTTTGCACATACATTAAGTCATATTATGCTAAAGTAAAACCAGAAAAATGACATGGTGTTATATATGATCTAGGCAAGTTTTATTATCATAGTTAAGATAAAAATCTCAAATTCAATAAATATATAATAAAATAAACAATAGAGTTAAACTGTAGAAATTTAACAATTAATTTGTTTACAGCTTGGCATATGATTTGATATTTTTTGATTGCTATTCCTTGCTGAAAGTACTAGAGAATAGTCTTCACTTAATGACTAACCTATTTAGCCATTGTTCAAAATTATGGGGATGCTAAAAATAACTATAATCCGTCTTCATATTTCTACTGTTGCAGTGTCTTGCAGTCACATGATCTTCATATGCATGCCTCACTGTTGATTCCTGACCAATAAAGTCAATGGAGAAGCAAGCAGTAAACTTGCAAGTTGTGGTCATGTGATATGAATATGAGTGATTCACTTAATAACCGTAGATGAAGTGACATCGTAAGCCTATTGTGATCATATATCTTGCTTAACAACCATGTCACTTAGTGATGGGGTTGCCAGTCCCAAGTCCCAAATTTGGTTGTTAAATAACCAGTAATCCTAAGACACCTTAATAGAAAATGTCAATTTAAGTCATTCAGAGAATAATCCATTTTAAATTTTGAATGGAGATTTATTATTAGTATACAGTACAACAGAGGCTTGTCTAAAATAACTTTTCTATGCCAAGCTGGTAGAGTTTTTAAATTAATTTTATGACCTTTTTATTTGTTGTCTGTTGTTTATCATTTTTTTTTCTGTTTTATTCTTAGGTGATTTGGGGCTATATATTGTTGAAATGTGCATAGAAATTCTTGAGGTAACTGGCATACTTAGCAAGCTCCTCACTTTGTATAATGCTTTTATAAAAGAGAGAGGGTGAGTGTAATCCTAGATTCAGATTAGAGGAATCTCGGTTAAAATTCCCATTCAACTGTTTTTCCAATACTTTTCTAAACTGATATTATTATCAGTTATACTATTGGTCATATTTATGGGGAAGTGAAACATATAATCTGGACCTTGGGAATAAAGGGTAAAGTTGTAGTTTCAACAACAGGATCTGTACTTTTGAAAAGACAACATAATATTCTAATGTAATATAAAAGTGGTATCCAGACTGATGACTATAAACATTTTCATTAATTAAAAAGTCATCTTTTTTTAAATACTTCAGTCCAGTGCAAGATAAGGAAACTGACAAGTAATCAACAAGACTTACGTTACACCAGGATGGAGATTGTACTTCTTTTTACCAAATCTTGTCTGCTGAGCAAAAAAATCGTATCGTTCTGATTTTTTCCACATGTAGTAAAATGCTACACATTCTCCAACTGATCTTGTTCGTACCTGTATTTATTACACATCAAGAATATAATCTACCATAATACAAACAATAATCAGAAAGAGATGTCTGTAAGTCATGCCTCAGGCAAATCGGTTTTTTAAAAAATGAACAAAAAAACTACCATTTCTGTTAAAGAATAAAATCCTGTTGAGTTTGCTGGAGAAGAATTCCACTGTCGTGGAGTAGATGTGATGAAGAATTATTTAAAATAACACATTACAGAAAATCATGATTTTTTTTTAGCAACTGAACTCTTGCTAAGAAAGGGATGGGAAAAAGAAGAACTCAACATTTTAGCAAATTGACGACAACAATGGATTGTAAGCAGGAAGCTAATCAAAAGCCATAACAGCCTTAGAAATCACTGATGTCTTTCTGAAATGCAAATGCTTTTAAAGAAGCTAACAGAATTCTGTATAATCAAAGGAACACTATCCTACTGTATAACCCAATAGAATTAGAGCCATAATTGCATAGGCCACTAGAATTGCAATCAAACAGTGTAACATATTTTGCAGAATATAAATAAAAGAGTTTTAAGAGATGGAATCAATATTAAATGTCCTGATACATTGACCATATTAGAGCCAGTGATTTGATAGCAGTACTTCAAATATAAGGAGCCATTATAATTTCTCCATAATGCCATTGTCTGTTTTAAGTAATACTTTTCAAAGAACTGCTACACATTACATGACTGCTTGAAGATCCAACTGGAATACATAGAGAAGATCCAACTGGATTACATCAGCAGTGTAGTATCCTATAGGTGAAATAGGATTTAACAGCTTCTCTAAGGTTGTCACATGGTAATACCAGGGCTCTAACTTAGCCCTAAACTTAAGCATGGTTAAAGTTAACAAGATTCTCTGTTTAAGATGGATAGAAAGTGATTATGTAGCAACCTGGTCAGCCTCAAACTTAATGACAGTTAAGTGATAGCCACTGGTGTTCAATGATAATCACTAATATGCACAAGGAAAATTCAATCTGTGAAAGGATCATAACATTCTATAACTGAGCATAACTGCATTTGTCATATTGAGGTCTCGTGAAGTCAAAGCTGAAAGGATTCTACTACATTAGAGTAAAACTAAACAATAACACAAGTAGTCCTCGATTTACAACCACAATTGAGCCCAAAATTTCCACTGCTAAGCAAGATGTTAAGTGAATTTTGCCCTATTTTACCATTTTTCTTGCCACATTTGTTATGTGAATTACTGCAGTTGTTAAATTAGTAATACAGTTGTTAAATGAATCTGGCTTCCCCATTGACTTTGCTTGTTAGAAGGTCACAAAAGGTGATCACATGACCCTGGGACACCACAACTATCATAAAAATGAACCACTTGCCAACTATCCAAATTCTGATCATATTCTGATCACAGGAAGGCTACAATGTGAAAAACAGTCAGAAGTCATTTTTTTCAGTGCTGTTATAACTTTGAACTTACTAAATGAATGGTTGTAAGTCAAGGTGTACCTGTATTGCCTTCATTACAATAAAAATGTGACTTCATTCAAATTAACTTTCCACACTGGGACAGCTGGAAGGGCAATTTTAGGCTGACAGGTCAGAGATAAAATAAGTATTGTATATTCAAGCTGCCCAGTAACATGGATCATCTCTGTTGTTATCATGGTGGCCATGAACTACTGAGCTTCTTCTAACTCTATGTTGAGAGAAAGCAAATAGAAATCTCCCACCTTACAGTTTTGCACTTAATGCTTTCATCATTATACACGTTTATACAACTAATTATACAACTAACCTTGTTTGCTTGGATTAAGTGAAAATCCTTTCCGTAAGCCTTCAAACCTTGTTCAAAATTTCTACATTCTTCTTCAGTCCAAACAGACAGCTCCTCTGAATTAAAATAATACAATACACAAATTAATAAGAAACTACAAGTCAAAAAAGGAAGTCTATTTATGAATTCTTAAATATTAAAAATGATAACATGTCTCATGTTTGATACAGGACCTTTTATGTAGATAAAGGTATCTGGAAACAGGGAAGCTCTTTATAATGTATTTTAAAAAGTACATGGGGAAAGTGAGCAAATGCTTCGTATTGTAAACATCTTCTTCCTGCCTACTTTATTTCCTAGGATAGGGTTGGGGGTTAATTTGGGAGGTTAATCTAGCACGGGACCAATTCCTTTCTTTCTGTCCTTTTTCATTTTCAGAGAAGACAAAATCTTTTCTGCATAGAAGTTCTTCACATTCATACACTTTTACAGAAATCGTTCCACTGTGAAAATACAATGCCATGAGTTGCCATCATTATCTTTTTAATGCTGTACTAGTTTTCAAGATAACCAAGGTAATATGGAAATACCTCCACAGCAAAAGATGTGCTATGAATTAGGTCCTCCCTGTCCTCTTCCCGTCCCACCTCCTCCACCACCCCATCTTCAGATGAACTCTCTTTCTCCATATCTACCAGAAGGAAAATATGGTTACTGTAGTATGTGTATACCAGAGCTGAAGTTTAAGAGAATAAAATATTCAACTGAAGTAAGTATGAAAATCACTGTGGCTGTGCATGTGCGTGTGCATGTAAGTGTAAGAAACCAATTTGAAAAATAATGTAGAAATTCACAATAGTGAAACACATTTAAAAATAAATAATTTATACATACCCCGAGCTGCTTTTACATTAAATCTCAATCTTCTCAATGCTTCATCTGTATCAAAATTACATTTCACTAATTCATACAAAGCCTGCAAAAAAAAGAAGTCCAAATTGTCACCTGAGGTTTCAATTTTAAATTTTTATGCTAAAAATGACAGAACTCAAGCAATATGAACTATGATCTCGAGGTTTTTCTATAGCTAATATAAAAATTCTGAATCAGCTCTTCAAGATATTCAAAAATGTTATGGATTGGATATAGGATATTATTCCTTTGATAGGAACATACTGAAGGAGTGGCCTGCTTAAAATGCCATTTTTCCCTGAATTTCTGACTCTTTTCATCATCCACACAATCTTCTTCCACTGTTCTTGACAGCTGATAACCCCTCCAGAGAAATTTTTTAACAAAAATGTAGGTAATAAAATGGGGAGGATTGCTGCTAAAAACCAACTCCTTTTTAGCCAATGGAAAAGCTCGGTTGGCAAATGAAGATTTCCATATATTTTACCTGTTCATTATCTTTAATATGGGATCCTTCAGGAATTGCATCAATTCCTCTTTCATCGCCTGTACGTCTTGAGGCTTCATTAAGGAATTCAATCACTTTATCTTCAGTCAAGTAATCTGGATTCCATAGCAATTGATCATCATTTTCATACACTAAAATTAGAGACAGATAATTAAATATTTCCTAACAAATACTTATAGATCATATAATTCTTTGCATACGACTCATAAATTTCTCATTTTTTAAAATATTAATGAAAAATAGGAGACCCAAATTAAAGAAGGGAAAAGCAAACAGCTTCTGGAAAGTGCCTCATTTGTTTACTTTATTGTTTACCTTTTTACTTATTTCATCCAGTTCAAGTAAGTGCAAACGAGATTTCTCACATTACATTTGCAGAATGGTTTAATCAAATTTTATAATTTTACACAGAAAATATCATTTTAGAGCAAATATTCAGTAATTATTATCTAATATTTATATATAAGGAAAAACTAGTACTTATATTCCTTTTGGGGAATATAATAGCACAAATACCCTGATCCTTGCTTCCTAATATTTCTTGCAGAAACTGTTCTAAAATTATATTATAACCTGCCAACTATAGAAGATGTTACCAAATCTGATCTATATAAATGCTGTCAGCCTCATAATAAACCACAACGATGAAAACTGAAGTGTCTTTTGATTGTAAAACTTTTCCCTTTAAAGTACGAAAGAGAAAAAAACACACAAAGCAAAATAGAAACAAATTACATATTTTCTGTATTTATTTATATTCCGCCTTTATCATTTTTACAAATAAAGTGGCAAATACACACAATACTCCCCCCTCTTCTTATTTTCCACACACCAATAACACCGTGAGGTGGATTGGGCTAGGAGAGAGAGAGATTGGCCCCAAATCACCCAGATAGCTTTTTAGCTAAGTTGGGACTTGAACTCATGGTTTCCTGTTTTTTTGCTGGTGCCTTAATCATTAGATCAACTGGCTCTCAACTATAGGAAATATTTCAGACTAGTTTCTGAGCACATCATCTTATTCTGACAAGTAGTCCATATTTCAAATTCCTCCATAAATATAGGCAATAATGGAATCAAGGTATTAGTTACCTAGCTAATTAATCATTAATCAATGAACCAGGCAGAACCAATGTTTCAAATGAATTAAAATTATATTTATCTCATTGTAATATATACAGTGTCAAATTTCCAGGAAGTGTTGGAGTTGATCAATCAATAAGTTGTTCTTAAGAGTTTCTGCAATCTCGAAAGCACCACAGCTACAATTTCTGAAAAATGCTTTCCCTATTATAACTCCTGTAATTCAGGCAGCTTGAAATATTTTTATTGATCAGTAATTTGTGGGATGTTAGGAATTTTGAAGTTACATACATGGGAGATGCAATAGAAATGCCTGCACCTGGTAATAGGAAATCCAGTTTTGTAAGTGGGAAGGAAACTGTGCACAGGGATTTGTATGATGCCTTGCTCTTGTGTGTGTATGTGTGTCTATATATTAAAGCCAGTTTGTTTAACCATATTTTTAAATAAATCAAAGTTATTTCAGTTCACATATAACATTCATTTAAAAGCATTAGAGAAATACACCAAAGCAAACAAAACAATTTGTTTAAAATGGTGCTCTAAGCCAGCTTCTATTTATTTTGCATTATTTCCTCAGTATGGATAAATGTAAAGCTTCCTTACATATTCTTTGTATCTTATGCCTTATTTTTCATTGCAACCTTAATTAAAATGAATTGCCAATTACTTTACCTTTCTCATTCTCTTTATACTTAGATATACCAACTGGAATTTCAGCTTGATACATGGAGCCCACCATAATTTCCTATTTGGAAAAAAGTATAAATCATCTGTAATCACAGATCAAACACCATACTGTTCAATAACTAGAAAGACAGTTGAATACCAATTGCAATACAAACATTTTAAGAGTATTAAATAAGTATATTTTTTCATATGTTGATTTCTTTTTGTAATCTAAACTATTACATGGGCTTAATTGTAGCCAAATTTGCCAATACAATGTCAGATTTCACTGCATTTTTTTTTTCAAAAACTGCCAAGTAGCTCCTAACTTGAGTTGCCAAACAACTCAGGAACTCAGAAACAAAGAACAAATTAACTTTTGATCCAAATTCTGGACTTGCTGCTGCCAAATGCAAAGAGTTTGCAGCAACTATAAACCATGTCTCCAGATTGAGTCTAATTAGGAAATTGGCAAAGCAGACGACTTGCATATAAAATTAAGGTTTCCTTTGCTGTTATTGTTCATGAATAAGAAAAGATTCTGGAATTCTGACTTTTCATATGAGAATGATACAAGTAGACTTAAGTAAAAAATGATCCAGTTTATCTGCAAAACCAAACTGTGACCCTTGAATGACAGATTAAAAACAAAAATCTGCACTGAGTCAGAACAAGATTTTCAAGTTGACCACTAATTATCAGGCAGACACAACAGTGAAATGTCTTTTTTTCCAGGGACAATTATTTGGATAAAGAAGGGAGAGGGGAGGAAATTCCAATGAAACATAATAAAATTGCAGATGTAACTAACAAAAACATTTTTTCCAACCCTCCCTCCCAAAACCTTGGGGTTTTAACCAAGTTCTCTGAAATGCTCAATACATTTTAATTAACAAGATTTCAACAATGATTTTATTTAAGTCAGATTTAGAACTTTTAAAATAAACTATAGCTGCATGCTTCAGATCTTCTGGCAATGTATTCAAATAGCTTAACTGTAAAGGCTCCTTGAGTCCCATCTAGCTGGGACTAGCTTCATAAGAAGGAGCTTTAAATACTCATAACGTTAGGAATGATTTCCCCCACAAATTAATTTTTACAATAGTCATATTATGTTGACAGAGTTTATCATAAAGCTCATATTTACTTTTTTCCAGTCTTCTGAAGGAATGTAGTCTTCGTCTTCTTCAGATTCTTCTTCTATTTCACTATCTATATTTTAAAAAAAATTAACAATTTCACTTACATAGGGTTAGCTATCCTGAATTTACATTTTTTCAAACAAACTATTTTCTACAGACAAATTTTTCAAGTCACATATCTGGTTGGTTAATTAAATATTGAACTGTGATGTCACAACCAACTCTGTGTGACTAATTGTGGTTGGTGTGTCCTGACTCATAATACTCTGAACTACAATAAGCTTGGAGGTTTCCAATTTTGAAAAATATTGAAAAATGTACATGCTAATATATTTATTTTAGGTAAATAGCACTGCTAAAGATCTGATACATTCAACAAGATGTTGCTTAGGAATATTTACATCTTGAAAGTCCCCAAAAAACAGTATTAAAAGTTTTTATCAGAGACAAGTCTTAGCATGCAATACTTTAAAAAAATAGAAATGTTCTTCATGTAAAGAATCTGGAGAAAGGTTCACACAGCTATATTCTTTCAGGGATATACATTAGAAGGATGTATACAAAAGTTTCAGAAGATATTAGCTAAGCAATTCATTGAAAAATAATTTCATCATTTCATCATCCCACATGTTCCATACACAAATGGTAAGTACAAATGACATTTTAAAGCAGAGATTCATGGATTAAAAATTATCATGTCATATATTAGTTTTGAAAGCATACACAATTATTTTGTTGCAGTTTTTGGACTAACTTTATTTTAAAGAGCATTTCTGCTCATATACATGTATATGTAAGTAGAAATAAACTAAGCAAAAAAGAGACAGCAATGAAGAAAAGCTAGTTAAAATTTTTAGCATTCATACAGACAAATATAAACATTAGAGCAATGATTGGGTCAGAGTTAACATCAGTTTAGCCTCTATTTCTCTAGCCAGTTTTCAAATATTAGCTGTTAAAACCAGAAATGTAAAATCTCTGGTTTAACAAATCAGCCAGCCACTTTTCCCTCTCTTCAAGACCCCCTTCCTCTTTTCCCACCCTTCAATATTCAGCGTGACAGTGCTCAGAGCTTATTATCTCACTAGCAAATAAGAAAAAGATATCTAGCAGTTAGAAATGCTCTCTTCCAAAGCAGAGAATTTTTCTCACTTGAATGCAATCATAGCAGCACAGGTGCTATATATACCTGGATTTTATTTTTACGCATAACTGTTCAGGTTATACTCTTCTCAGAAATGTATTAGAAAGTAGGGCAGTAAATATTGAGATTCAAATACAGAATTCAGAGGTTTTAACACCAACCGCCATTATCTTTACAAAGAAAATACCTTCTAACATGCTCCTCAATAGATCCAATGAGACAAGACTTTAGAGATCATTCTCCCACTCCCCTCACAATTTATCCTTGATAAGTACCTTCACTGTAAAGACAAACAGCAACTACTATCTGTCTTTCTCTGTGAGAAAGGAAAAGGCAATTTTTTATTTGTACAGAAAGTTCTTGCTGTCTCCAACCAGTAGCTGATAAGAGCTCTGAAGCTCATAAACATACTCTTTCCACAAGAAAACATTTTCTCCTTGCAGATACTTTTAAAATATTAGACAACTGAGAAAAGAGACACTTTCCATACCTCCAGAAGATTTCAACTGTAGAGATAAAAAATCACTGCCTTTGACTTATTAAATTTGTGCAAATTTCTATACATAAAAGTAAGCACTGCAATCGTCAACCTGATTCAAAATTCCAGATTTCATCATTGCAAATGGTTGTTTTCCTGCATATGAGAACGCTCAAATATTTGTACAATACCCATGCATTTTTAAAATGGTTGAAAACTGATTTAAAAAATACATACTTGTATCAAAGTATTTACAACGACGTGGGCGAATTATTTCTGGTACTACGGATGAAACTGGATCACCATTTGAGGACTGTGTCTCATCCTCTTGACCTGATGAATCCTTTATAGTCTCCTCCTTAGAAACAATGTAACAAAAATAAAAGCAATTATTTTTATTAACTCTACTTGACTTCTAACATAATGCAGCAAAATAAATACAACATAGATCTTAAAGCAAGATCCAATTAAATGAGTACAGCAAATAAAGCAGACCAAAGCTACATATTAAAACACAAAGATCAGTATATCTTAAAAAGCATCTTAAAACTAAAAACAGAAGCAGCCTAGTAAATATTCACAGGAAATATTTCAGTTTCAATGCTATCATTGGAAATTTTTTGTTTCACCTACTCATCCTTTTACATCAAGGATGAGACCAAGAAAATGGTAACTGATTTTATGTTAATATTTAATTGGATAGCTTTATTATTATTATTTATGAAGGTGAACAGTTCTTGAGGTTACCTGCTCCCAAGATATTAAAAAAAACTTTAACCAATAATTAAAGGAGAGAAATAATTTCCCTAAAAAAATATGATTCCCCCAAATGAAAACACTGAATGTACATGCACAGATTTATATGCACATTCATGCTCACACGTGTGTTTGTATATAGACATATACACTGTTGAAAGCTTCTTCCCTTGTTAATTTAGATTTGCTAAGTTTAGCTGAAAAATACCCTGTATATATGTAACGTATTTGCCAAAATGTGGGAGTTTTGCACAGGCATTATATACCTGCAACAAGTTACACTCCAGAAAAGGAGATGAAGACAAAAACAAAGCAAAACGAAAGCATAAACTACTACTGGGTAAAATTTTCAGGGAAAGTAATTGATTCCTATCTGCATAATCTCATATACAATCCTGTCTCATGTGAGAAAAGTTTGGGGATGAAAGACTTCTTTGCAACTTTCAGAGGAAATAGGAATAGCATTAAGTATAAATGTTTATTTGTGACCATAGATCAACATTCTATGTATATAGTATATCCTACACATCATAAATTAAAATAAGAGAAAATCATAGATTTTTTGACATGGAACAATCTATAGGGAAAGTAATTCTACATGATCACCACAGTGATCATGAGGGAAGAGTGCTTTTTTACCTTTTGAAAGATTTCTAAGGATTTGTCAGCTAACAGAAAAAAATGTTTCTTCCATGGCACAGTTGAAGCAATTAATAAAGAGGATTGACATTTATTTATTTATTTATATTTATTTATTTGATTTGATTTGTCAATAATACAAACTGCCATTTCTAACTCCCATCTACAACCTTTATGGAAAGGCCAAAAGCTGGCAAGAGTATGTGTTCTTCTGTGAGGGACAGATAAATATTTATTTATAAATATTTTTATTTATATAAATATTTAAAAGAATAGATAAATCCTGTTCCAAAGGCCAATGTTATAGGAAATTCTGCTTCTACTGTAAACCCTAGATACAGAACACATAGCATGATTTCTTATAAGGGCCTCCCAGACTCCAGTGAACTGAGAATTGCTCTTAAGAACTTGTACTGAATTACCTTCATTTTTTTTTTCATCTTTATAGGCACAAGTTTGTATGCCAAAGTGCATTGAACTCAGCTCTTTGGCCTTGAAAACTGTGATTCCAAAAGGAATGTGATTCTTTTCATAGTGCTTGACAAATTTAATGATTAGGTCTTTGTGCACAACATGAAATAGTTTTCTCTTGCTCTTTCTAGCAGAGGATTGAAACAAAAATTATTTTACACTTTTCAATACTTAGGAATTGTCATTCAGTTCTCGTAAATATCTGTTGAAACTGATTGCATTTGATTTTCTATTTATGACATATTTGTATATATTGTTTTGTGAATATGACTACTTTTGTTTTACTATAATTATTTTCTATTTTTTCTTCCTTAGAGTATAGGTAGTCCTCAACATACAACAACAATTGAGCCCAAAATTTCCATTATTAAGGGAGACAGTTATTAAGCAAGTTTTACCCCATTTTACGACTTTTCTTCCCATAACTGTTATGTGAATCAATGCAGTTGTTCAATTAGTAAAATGGTTGTTAAACAAATCTGCTTCTCCACTTTGCTTATCAATAGTTGCAAAAAGTGATCACTTGACCCCATAAATATGAGCCAGTTGCAGGCACCTGGCTTTGATCACATGACCATGGGGATGTTACAACAGTCATAAGTATGAAAAACACTCTTAAGTCACTTTTTCCAGTGTCAATGTAACTCTGAGTGTCACTAACCAATGGTTGTATGTTGAGGACTAGCTATAAACATTAATTTTGAAGTCAGCATGTATCAGGAAGAGGATGATTACATTATCGGTGTTCTGTCCCTAATTTGCATACTCGAAATCCCCGCGCTTTGATTGGCTAAAGCGCGGGGATTTCTAATTGGCCAGGCGAGCCGCGCCAATTGGCCCGTTGAAAGTCTCCCGTGATTGGCTCGCTCCAAGAGCGGGAGACTTGAAACGCTACCATTGGCCGCGGCCGCGGCGGCGAAAAGAATAAAAGCCGCGGGCTTTTTCCTTTTCGCCGGTTCGGTTCTCAACTTCAAAATAAAGAGCTTTAAACGAAGTCACCGACTCCTGGCGTCTTTTGCGGACACGACACTGGCGACGAGGGTGGGATCCAGACCCTGAACCGAACCCCGTGTCCGACAAGAGCCAGACTTAGCACCGAAATGGCGAAAATCGCACCGCCCGCCCCCTTCAACCCCGCCACCGAGGACTGGGAATCGTTCTCAGACCGTTTCCGCATGTACCTCGAGTGCACCGGAATGAAGGACGCCCCGGGCCCGCTAAAACGCGCCGTTTTCCTCACCCATTGCGGAACCGAAGTGTTCCAGATGGCCAAAGCATTGGCCAAGCCGGCCGACGCAACCGCAATGGATTGGGACGTCCTCGAACCTATCCTTCGGCGACATTACGCCCCCGAGGTCCCCATCCTGATCCGGCGCAACGAATTCTACAGGCGGGACCAGAAACCAGGCGAGAAACTGAGCGACTTCGTCGCCGAGCTGCAGCGCCTAGGAGGGCTCTGCAAATTTGACGGCCTAAACAGCCTCCTAAGAGACCGATTCGTACTCGGCCTATGGGACCCTTCGCTCCAGAGCCGGCTTATGGCTAAGGGCGACATCAGCCTAGCAGATGCCCTCACCGCAGCCGCAGCCGCAGAAGCGACCCGCACTTCCGCTGACAGCATGCGAAAACCAGACGCGAAGGGCGGAAACAACAACCCGGCAAGGTCGGCCGACCCAAAAACGAAACAACCGCACACTACGGCGATTTCCATTCTGCATCCAGCACATCCGAAGACGAAGAAGATATACATCGAGTCCAGACGGGGCGCGGCGACCAACGGAACCGAAGAGGTCGTAGGTCGAGGACCAACTGTGCCGGTTGCGGCGGCGACCACCCCAGATCAGAATGCCGATTTTTTGACTCTATCTGTCGGCATTGTGAAAAAAGGGGACACATCGTCGGGTTTGCCGCCAAAAGAAGACTCGCAGTCCACCCAGATGGGACCAACACGATCGTAAAAAGGAAAGCCCACCGGCCAGGACCAGAGATCGTCAATCGGACAGCCGGTGGGACCGGATCCAGCGACCCTCGAGAGGCGGCGACAACCGGCGCAAGGAAGAAACCCACCAGACGGTAACCATCGGCCACGCCATCTCCGACGGCGCCAGAAAGGTACACGTAGAGGTCCATATTGAAGGCCGACCATGCAAAATGGAGGTGGACTCCGGGTCCTACCTCTCCATGATTGCATGGCACGAGATAAAACAGTTAGTGCCCACCCTCCATAGGAGGAACATAAACGCCCAAAGACTTATTATAAAAGACTACCAGGGAAACCGCGTCCCGGTAGTGGGCACCAAGAACTTTAATGTGACATATAAGGGCCGCACCGAACAACTCCCACTCACAATCGTCGATCGCGACCGCCCAAGCCTGCTGGGCCTACAATGGTTCGCCCCGCTCGACATCGCTCTCACGGGAGTCAACCACGTCACCGACGACGGCTGGGAACAGCGGCTAGCCCAGGAGTTCCGGGAGGTCTTCGACGGAAGCCTGGGCAAGTACCAGGGGCCCCTTATCTCATTTGATCTAGACCCTAGCGTCCCCCCCAAGCAACTAAAACCTAGACGGGTACCATTCGCCCTAAAACCTAAGATTGACGAGCAGATTGACAAGCTCGTCAAACAGGGGGTGTTGCAGCCAATAGACCATGCCCGATGGGAGACCCCAATAGTGACCCCGGTCAAGCCAGACAGGTCAGTGAGAATTTGTGGGGACTATAAGGCCACCCTAAATGGCGCGCTGCAACAAAGCGCCTACCCCGTCCCAATCGTGCAACACCTACTGCACTCACTGGGAGGGGGCAGGGTCTTTGCCAAGCTCGATCTCGCCCAGGCATACCAGCAGTTGCCGGTCGATGAAAAGACAGCGGAAGCCCAGACCATCGTTACCCATCGGGGGGCCTTCAAGTGCAACCGACTCCAATTCGGAGTCAGCGTGGCACCAGGCATCTTTCAGAGCCTGATGGAACGTTTGCTGCAGGGCATCAAGGGGGTGGTGCCCTATTTCGATGACGTGTTAGTGGCGGCGCCAAACGAAGCCGAATTAGAAAACCGACTCAGAGAGGTCTTCACCAAATTTAAAGTAACAGGACTTAAAGTAAAAAGGGAGAAATGCCAACTGTGCACGGAGCGAGTGGAATTCTTGGGCTACCTTCTAGACCGGCACGGCATTCACCCCACAAGTAAAAAAGTGAAAGCTATCAAAGAGGCCCCCACCCCTAGGTCTAAGACTGAATTACAGGCTTTCTTGGGGTTGCTGAACTTTTATAATGTTTTCCTACCCCAAAAGGCAACGGCGGCGGAGCCTTTGCATAGGCTCCTGGATAAGGCGGCAACCTGGACTTGGGGGAAACGGGAGCAAGCCGCCTTCCAAAAAACCAAAGACCTCCTCACCTCCGACGCCGTCCTGATCCAATTCAGCGAAACCTTGCCCCTGGCCGTCACTTGCGACGCATCACCTTTCGGCGTCGGCGCTGTCCTCAGCCATACCCTTCCTGACGGAAAAGAAGCACCCATCGCGTTCTTTTCCAGGACTCTAACCAAGCCAGAGCGGAACTATAGCCAACTGGACAAAGAAGCCTTGGCTATAGTTGCCGCCGTTAAGCGGTTCCACGAATACCTTTACGGCCGCCCTTTTACCATTGTGACAGACCATAAGCCGTTGCTGGGCATCCTTGCAGGAAATCGAGCCACCCCGAACATTCTGTCTCCCCGGATGACAAGGTGGTCCGAGTTCCTGGCAGCCTACAGCTACGAACTGATACACAAGCCGGGTAAGAAGATTTCGCACGCGGACGCTTTAAGCCGCTCGCCATTACCAGACTCCGACCCTGACCCAGCACCAACGACAAACACCCTTAACATCGAAAACCTGCCCAACCTACCCATAACCGCGTCAGACATTGCCCGGGAGACTATTAAAGACAGGCGTCTGGCGCGGATTTTGCATTGGGTGGAAAAAGGTTGGCCAGAAAGGGACAATGACGAATCTGTTAAGACATTTAAAAACCGCCAAACCGAACTCTCGCTGCTTAAGGGGTGTATCTTATGGGGTGACAGGGTGGTCATCCCGGACAGGCTGCAAGGGAAGGTTTTAGAAATGTTGCATGAGGGGCATCCTGGCATCGTCAGAACTAAAGCCCTGGCCAGAAGTTACGCTTGGTGGCCAGGGATGGACAAGCAGATAGAGGCCTGGGTAGCTAGGTGCCAGCGATGTCAGGAGACTAGACCCAGCCCACCCGCAGCACCCATCCTAGAGTGGGAAACACCGAGGGGGCCCTGGTCCAGAATCCATTTGGACTTTTCCGGTCCCACGAATGGGCATACCTTTCTAATAACAGTTGACGCTTACTCCAACTGGTTGGAGGTAAGCGACATGAAATCTACCACCACGGAGGCCGTAATCAAAGAACTGTGCAAACTCTTTGCAACACACGGCCTCCCAGACGTCGTCGTCTCCGACAACGGGCCCCAGTTTACTTCCCTCGACTTCGAGAGATTCCTGGCGGAGAGGGGCATCCGCCACGCATTAACAGCACCGGCGCATCCGGCGGCGAACGGTAGGGCGGAACGGATGGTACAATTTACCAAAAAAACCATCCGGAAAATGGACCACGGGGAGATCCAAGACAAAATTAACAGACTCCTCTTTATACAACACATCACCCCGAACACCACTACCAACAAAAGCCCAGCCGAATTACTAATGGGTAGGAAGCTGAGGTCCCCACTCGACAGGTTACACCCAACATATAACCCAGAGCGGCCCCCAGACTCAAGTACAAAATACCGAACATTCACACCCGGAGACCTCGTGTATGCGAAAAACCTGATGGGGGACCCCCTATGGATCCCAGCCGTCATCACCCAAATTACAGGCCCACGCTCATACCGGCTCCAAACCACAGATGGGCGAGCCTGGAAACGACACATTGACCAACTCAGGTCACGATCAGCAACAGAATCCACCCCCCAAAACACAAACCAAGGGGGGAGGGAATACCCGAATAAACAAACGCAAGAAAAAATAAACCAGCAGTACTTACCGGAACGCAGCCATCGCGATCCCCCACCAGAGAAGAAACACCAAGCCGGCTCAACCGACTCGGAAAGACCAAGCGGGAGCGGCGAGACCCGTAGCTCAACCAACCCGGAAGGCCCAGGTGGGAGCCACGGAGAAGGAACCGGCCCGATCATCCAACCGGTTCGCACAGAAGAGGGAGCAGCCAAAAACTCGACTGCTCCGGTCGAAATCCAGCTTGCAACTGAGTTGCGCAGGTCAAGTAGGACTAGACGGAGCCCCGCCTACCTACGTGACTACGCAACGTAAGGACTGTACCAAGAGGGGAGGGGTGTTCTGTCCCTAATTTGCATACTCGAAATCCCCGCGCTTTGATTGGCTAAAGCACGGGGATTTCTAATTGGCCAGGCGAGCCGCGCCGATTGGCCCGTTGAAAGTCTCCCGTGATTGGCTCGCTCCAAGGGCGGGAGACTTGAAATGTTGCCATTGGCCGCGGCCGCCGCGGCGAAAAGAATAAAAGCCGCGGGCTTTTTCCTTTTCGCCGGTTCGGTTCTCAACTTCAAAATAAAGAGCTTTAAACGAAGTCACCGACTCCTGGCGTCTTTTGCGGACACGACAATCGGCATAAAGAAAAACAGCCCTGGGGAATGAAATGAACATTTTGTCAGAAGTTAGATACTTGTTAGGGACTTGATATGCATATTAAATTAAAAAGAGGCTTGTTTAAATCTTCTTACAATGGGAATTTGGGCAGAAATGCTTCTATTCGCTGTACATTTGATTTGTTTATATATTCTTTTACAGAATGTAATAATTAATCTAGTAAGACTGCAATCCACAGACGTGTTTGATGATTTCTATTATAATTTTTAGAGATCTAAAATTTCTGTTACATGGTTTAGGATAATTGATTAGTCTACAATTGATTGTTGGGAATTGTTCTGTCCTGAATCTTTACCAGCCAAGACCTGCTTTTCTTCTAGCCAAACAATGTGGTCCCTACATATGTTTGTTATATTATTTATTAACAACACTTAAGAGACTGTTTCGACAGAAATTAATAGGGTTTTTTTATTTACTTTTCTTAAAGATTGGCACTGTAATACAATGATAGCAGTATCTGAGCAACTGGACAGAGCAATCAATGTATACGAAAAAAAAAAGGCCAGCATAAGAGCCCACTATTCTGCATTAGCTTTGATAAGTAATGTCAGAAGAAAAGTAGATAAAATAATCATAGGATGGGGTCAGCAGTAGCAGCTCTGGGAAGTAAAGCGAAAGAGGAAAACAAAACTAGATGCAAATGTAGGTGGAGAAAGAGATTAAAGAAAAGGAAAAGAAATAAAAGATAGCTTTCGTCAGGTATATTACAATTTCAGCATGAAAATGGCTCATCTTCAAAGGCACCAATGTTTTTCAGCAGTGAACCCTGCAATTGCTTGTATTTCCTGCCCACTTTTAATTTCAGCATCATTTTCTACTCTTTTAAGAATTACAGGGAATGTAAGATCCCCATCCACAAATAATTATTTAATGTGGGGGGGAGGGCAAAAGAAAATTTCATATTCTAATAGATTAACTGTAAGCAGTTTCTTGTAGGATACATAAAAGAAGCTGAAAATACATAAATATTAACAATATATTACAACCTAGAATGACTATGTGGATAACTGAGGTTGATATGCCTTCTTCATTAAAAGACTGCAGATGATGAAACAGCTGACACTTGTCAGAAGCATCTTAGCCACAGCCATCACCAGGACATCTAAAAATGGCATGAAACGAAGAAAAGCAATAAACACTCCTTACAGGAGGTTCTTATCTGTATCAGTTTTTGTTAATGCTCCTAGTTTACATATAGGATAAAATTTCATTCATTCGTGCCTTCCTTCTATACTATTTTTAAAAATATTTAGATATAAATATGAATTCATCTGCTTCCTTGGGATCTGATTTTAGAAACAAAAGTTTTCAAACCTTTTTATATTTTGGATATTACCTTTAAAGGTAAATATAAAATATAAATATAAAATAAACAAACTTCACTGAATAAATAAATATATTGAAGGAAGGAAGGAATGGAAGGAAAGAAAAAAAGAAAAGAAAGGAAAAGAAAAGAAAAGATCATGTAGCCTGAATTTGCTTTGTCCAGATTTGATAAGGGTGATTTTCAATGTTACCTAGGTACAGGTTTCATTTTTTCAAGACATTCTCATTATCACAAAATGTATTCTTAACTCTGCAGTTAAAAGAAAAACTGACTTAAGTATTCTAACAAGATTCTATGACAGAACATGAAACATGCAAATTAGTTTGTATGATGTTTATAGCATAAAACAAGAACCTTAAATAGCTAACCCTTTCTAACTTTGATTCTAGCTTAACGGATATACCTCAAATCTTCCACAATCTGTGGGGGAAAAGAAAGGCCAGTGTCTACCTATTTTAATGTTCTTATTTCAGAACAAACTTATGAATTAGGGATAAACAAATATTGGCTGTAAACTCTCTTACAAACAGGCATTTTAAGTATTCAATGTTTCTCCCATCTCACCTGAGATTCTGAAACAGATCTAATAAAATATGTTATTATTATGCTATAAAACAAAAGGCCAGCCTTTATCATCAAATAAAAAGAAACTGGCAATATACAGATGCATGTAATAAATTATAATAAATATATTTCATTGCAGAAATGCCTTTGGTCTTCATAAAAAGGTTGATAGAGAGCACTGTGAGAGCCTAGTTTGCCTTCTGAAAACTTATGGAATACCAATTATGACAGCTACTTTGCAAATGCACCTACTACATTCAAAATATGCCCCTAGCTTATAAAGTCCTCTATTCCCATAATCTTGTGTTACGAGTTAAATGTTTTTTTTAAAAAAAATACAGAGAAATATAAAATTTTCAATGCCTCACAAACATTATTTCACATTAATTACAGTAAGACTTTGTCACACTTCATAAGAATCTTTAGTTTGCATGCAGTTTGTTAAGGCGATTGGTTGATTAAATAAATGAATGAATAAATAAATAGAGTTAATTATAAAAATGCTGGGTGATATCTACACAGTGGAGCCAATAAGTGGGCTATTTCCTAACTATCTATAAAAAATAACTGAGGAGGTTTTATCTGAAGTCTCTCAAAAGAGGAAAAAATAAAGTTCTTAGCAGCACAGCCAGAAACAAAGATGTTTTTAATTCACCTTTCCACTGGAAGTACTGATATATCAATTTGCCAAAAAATTCTGCAACTCTTAGTAAGTACAAAAGAAAATTGGCAGGAAAAGCATTTTAATTTGGAGACCTTGGACAAAAAAAAATGGCATATGCAACAAAGGCATAAAAATAAATTTTCTAGAAATTTCAGTTCATACTGGATATAAAGAAATAATTATTTATAGTTTTGTTTGTGTGTGTGTATGTGTGTATGTGCATTTGTACATACACACACACATATGCATATTGTTCAAAATATAATGATGCCTAAGTAGCCACTGCATATGCAAACACTTTAATATACAAAGTGTTCATATATATTAGAAAGTTGCCTTTCAATTATTCATTTCTAAAACATCGTCCAACTACCAATCAAAACCTGATGAACAAAATTTAGTACCATTGGCACAGGAGACTAACAAACATCAATTTTCTCTCAAGAGAACATATTCCACATCTCCAGACAATTCCATTGAATTCAGTATTGAAACTCCATCTTTTATTCAGGGTGTGTTCCAAAAAGTTTTCCTGGCAAATATCTAACTATGGCAGAATAATGCAAGGAAATGTACTTCTTCAGGTAATTCCAATCTAGGAATTTAGGTATTTATGAGTGATCAAGTGATCAAACCGAATTGTGTCTAGTGGTTAGAAGGCAGCATTATAAGCTAATTCTGCCAACTGTCAACAGTTCGATTCTCACTGGCTGAAGGTTGACTCAGCCTTCCATCCTTCCAAGGTCAGTAAAATGAGGACTCAGATTATTGGGGGCAATAAGCTGACTCTGTAAAACTGCTTAGAGAGGGCTGTAAAGCACTGCGAAGCAATATACAAGTCTAAGTAATATTGCCATTATTATGTAATGTAAGCCCAAATATTGGCAGCTGCTAACTAACCCAATTTCAAAATAATCCAGATCTGTTTAGATAGAGACTACCAAAAAAGGACAGGAAATAATAGACAGCGTAGTAGAAACAAAAACAACTCAGAAAAAGGAAGTGGAAAAAGCACTTTCATAGTTTTGAAAGGTAGCCATAATATGCCCAGAAAATTATCAAAAGAGCTCACTGAAAGATTTTATCTATGTCAGTATTTCTGAATCTTCATAACTTTAATCATGCTGTCTGAGGAATTCTGGAAGTTAAAGTCCATACATCTTAACCGTTGCTAAGATTGGGAAATATTGATCTATGTCACCAAATCCTGACTACATTTTGTACAAGTAACTATCTCTGAACCATTTTCGAGAAGAAACCAAGCTGGAGCACATGATAAGTCTATTCAAGAAGTCTTCAGAGTATGATTCTGTGGGCAAGCTACCTTTCCTTTGTGTGTGTGTGTGTGTAAACATTCCACACATTGTCATTAGACTCTGGTCATGCACCTATATTGGTCTGTTTCACTATATTCCATTGTAAATTGAAAGCAAAAAAAGTTTCTCCATGTCTGTGTGTATGTGTGTGTACATGAACACACATACATGCAGGCATGCACGTGCTTTCAGGCCCCAGTTTTGTCAAGTAACTTTAAGGTCCAAAGAAACCAATAAAAAGTATCAAACTTGCACATCTCCTATGACTCTCTTAAGTAATTAATCAGGGCAAACAAAGCAATTTAAGAAAAAACTGAAATTAAATATCCTAAATAAATATTACAGAGGCAATTTTTAAACAATTGGCTTCACATTTTAATATTTTAGGTTGAAATCTGAAGAAAAGACGTGGCTTTAAAGAGAAAAATTCAACTCCATTTCCTTTTTTGTATTTCCTGATCAGCTTCCATAGCTTGTTATTTACAAAAAGGACAAAGTCCCAAGTAGGAAAAAAGGAACTTTAAGGAGGAAAATGAAGGATGTGAAGGACCCCAAATTTCTGCAATGCTTTCAAACTAGTTGCAATTCTAAAACTGATTTCTAAATGTTTTATGGTAATTCTTTACATTGTTTGCTTGGGGGAAATTTTGTTTCATTTTAAAAAAGAAAGCAAGAGCAAAAGAAAAAGCCTGGAACAATAGCAGATGTTGTATAATCTTAGCATGATGCTATATATTTACCAGATGCTCTATTATAGCACTTTCAGAAACCAAATAGGATTTTTGTTCTAATAACATACAGCAAAATAGGATTTTAATTATGGAAAATGGAGCAATGTAAACAAGGAAATATTTTTAGTAGATTAAATGCATTGACCAAAGATTAATAAGATTCTTAGGAACAAATACCACAGCACTTCATTCAATGTGAATTTTCTATTATTTATTGGTGCATCTTAGATTTCTTAGGTTGTTTTTTATGGTCTGCACTGTTCCATATTATTCTCTTGATTAATATTGCAACATGGCAACATTTCTGGTACTACTTTAAAATTAATTAACATTTCCTTTATTATAATACACTACAATACTTATAAAACGTGCCATATATTTTCAGGTCAAAAGTGAGCAATAAATACTCCTAGATAAGGGGATGCAAAGATGAACATTTCTAATATGATAACCCAATACCTCTACTCCAAGATTAAAACTATGATTAGCAATGTCAATAGCACTATTCCAATTTTCTATGAAGTTACTTATTTCTTGGATCTCAAACTGTATTTGAAATTAAAGCAGGCAAGGACCCTGAATCTGGATGCTTGCTCATTTATTTTATTCACAAGTAATGATAATGGCAGAGACTGAGCTGGGAAAGTCACTAATAGTCACTAGTAATTACAACCATGAACAATCCCCTTTAATTAAACAAATGTAAGTTCTTTTCTATTCAACTGTTAACTAAGTGAATGGAACAACAAGCTCCACCTTTCTTCACAGCCCAAATTCAGTCTCATAAAGCCCTCAAGATTCACCTTGCCTCAACTTTCAGGAATTACTTAAACAAAAAACAGAGAAGACACTAACATGTACATAGCTATTGTAACACTGTGCTTCTTCAAAATAATCCTATAGAAGCAGTCAACCCCAGCTTGCCTTCCAATCTTTAAGACCCTGCACATATATACACAAGATTAAATCTGAAAATCAAAACTACGTACCAGGTTTACATTCTTTTATCTACAAGAGCTTCTCTATATATTGCAGATTTCAAATAATTAAATTCTTTCTTACCAAAGGCACATGTACATAAAAAAACACAAACCAAGTTTTTAAATTAATAAATCTAACTCACTTTATTTTCTCCACTGCACCCACTGTTGTTATCATTATCTTCACCCTCACCCTCCTCCTCCTCCTCCTCCTCCTCTTCTTCCTCTTCTGGTAGTGGTACAGAACCATCATAACCATAAAGGCTAAGAAGCTCATGAATTGGCATATCACCTTCCTAAAAAGAATTAAAACAGGACATGAGAATTTAACCAATTATAAACCATTATGGGATGACTAATCAACAGTAGCAACAATTGCTCCCTGGTGAGCATATGTTGAACTTTATATGTCTATAGTGACAGACTTCAAGTGTACATGTGCTTGTTAATAGCAGAAGCAAGGTAGGATGCAGTCTGACAGGAGAGCCACACAACAATCAGGGATAGGAAAAGCAGGATGGAGCAATTTCTACTCTGTGTGAACAGGAAACAGTAACACACACACAGACACACACACGACTCAATTTGATAATAGTAACAAGGAAGAAAAAGCTACAAGCGATCGGTTTGTAAAATATTGATTTTGAACAAGTTGATGCTAGGCAGGACAACAAATGTCAAATTATCACAAATGAAAATGTCTTTTGAATGGAGTAACAAATGTGTACATATAAATCTACAGTTATAAGTGTTTTGCAGAAAACTAGGTTTATCTTTTTTTTAAACAAGCTGATGAGTGCCATATAATTAGTACCAATATTGTTCTATAGTGCCAAAAATACACCATAATAATGTATTTATTCTAATAGGTAATTTTTCATCTTGAAAAATATTTCTGTAGGCCAGCAATTGTTAACATGTTGTACACATAACACACATGCACATACATATACTATGTATATAGATTATATACAAATACTTGCATGGGTATTATACACAACACACATATGCACACACACGACTGTAGAGATTAAAAAAAATAAAATCTTAAAGAAAGAGCAATTGGAACAAAGAAAATGAATAAAACAAAAAGAAAAGTCAGTTTGCTGTAGTAATTAAGGCATCAGGCAAGAAACCAGGAGATTGTGAGTTCTAGTCCTGCCTTAGGCATGAAAACCGGCTAGGTGACTTTGGGCCAGTCATTGTCTCTCAACCAAACCCAACCCACTTCACAGGATTGCTGTTGTGGAGAAAACAAAGGAGGAAGGGATAATATGTATGTTCACAGTCTTGAGTTAACTATAAAGTAATAAAAATCTAATAAATGAAATAAAGAAAGACAATTCAAAACGTAACTGCATTTTCCAAGTCTTGTGAATTCCAAGACTTGGAAATTCTCTGAAATTCTAACAGATATGGCTCAAGGGTTTTTAAAAACATCTTTTAGGTGTTTCACCAACTAGTAATTTTTTATCTGTATTCAATAAAATAATACACAAGCTAAATATGTCATCCATTCATACAAAAATCTGATGTAACTGGACATAATATATCCCTCTGAGCCATTTTTCAGTACTAATCAAACTATTCATAGAACGGAATATATGCAATATGTTTAACATGTACTAGCACTTTATCTGTTCTAGGCTTTCACTGAAAGTCAATACTTCTGACCTTCGCTGCCTGTTTTATAAGCAACTGACATCTGACTGGAGTGCAGACTCCTTGTTCTATGAAGAAGCTGCACCAGTTGATGGGACACACTTTTTCATGGTGATGTTTGCTACATAAATGATTAGGACACTAACATGGAATTTGCAGTGTTCTCATAATCTCACAATCACTCTTATTTTCCAGGTATGTTCACTTCAGTATTTCTTTGATTTCAAGAAGACAAAGTAATTATCTCAGAAACTTCCTGCATAAGCAGGGGGTTGGATTAGAAGACATCCAAGGTCCCTTCCAAATCTGTTATTCTATTCTATTCTATTCTATTCTATTCTATTCTATTCTATTCTATTCCATTCCATTCCTATTTCTAATCATTGACCTGAAAACAATCTAAATATTTTTCACTTCAGTCTAATATAACTAAAATATTGTATATTTCTCAAAATGTGCATATACCAAGAATTCATAACCATCAATTTAATTCTAATCCCATATTTGCTGATACAATTAGTCAATAATCAAACTATTTTCATCCTTACATATAGAACAAGTCTAAAATAAGCTGTACTGTTTTCAGAGGGAAATTTTTCCATGTAGGTTGACTTAAAAAAAAAGTTAGCCAGCAGAAAGTATCTTCAGCGTTAATGTAAGCACTATCAATTTCTTTTTGATGTCATATTCCACTTACTAAAAAACATTTGTGATTTCTTAAACAGACAAATTTTTAAATGCAGCTGGATTTTTATAATTCACAATGGAAAATAATTGTTTACTTGTTTTTTATCCTAACAGTTCCAGGAACTGCTTAGGATATAATTTAATCATAAGCATGCCAGTGTTTACTGTTTTATGATCATCAGGTTTTTTTCTTTTTTACTTTCAGACTTACTTCATGAAGTAATCTGAAGATTTTGCATTTTGGTCTAAAAAATTATCTTCCTAAAATATTTGTGTCCAACTGGGCTCCTAGAAAATAAATACACCTAAAACACTTTTATCAATAGCTTAAATGGAAACACTTTATACTAAATAAAGCCTGAATAAACTTTACACAGTATTAGAAAGAAATGACTGAAGTTTCCATATTTAATATCTATGAAAAACTGTAAGAGTTAGGAGTATAGAGAACATGACTATATAATATTTTATATGTCCTACTGAGATAAAATTTTTATTTGTTTCCATTATTTTTCAAACAGCATTTTAAGTGCGCCATTTAAAATAACTGCAGGGACATGTCAGATATATAAGTACTTACATAATTCTATGTTTACTTGGATAATATTCATTTCAGGAACATTAACATAATAATGCACAAGACAGTCATGATAAACCTATTGCTAAATATCAACAGATTATACCATAAATGGGGCAATGTGCAAAAAAATGTAATATAGGGTAAGAATTCTAAAGTCATTATTTCATTGAAATTTTGAAAAATATCTATGTACCTTCAGACATTTGTGAGAAGAATATGTGTAATATTTGCAGTTTTTTAAAAAAAATATTTACCCTTGTAAGATCTTCTATTTCAGAACTGAAGTTTGTTTCACCTTCCATCATTTCTTCTTCTTCTAGTGTTCGTTCATCATCAAAATCATGTACCAGCATGTCTGCTGTTGGGTCAAATTCATGGTCATCTGATGTTGCAGACCCTCCTAGAAGTAGATTAATAATCACAAAATTGATTATCTCACATATTTAAGTATAGTATTACTACATGACTGCAAAAATCAATAATACTTTAACAATTAAGGCAAGATAAAACAGTACTTGAAGAAATCATAGAACAACGATATTATAGTATTTTACTTCTGCTGGTGATAATACTGGTAAAGTACCTGGTTGATTGCCTCCTCAGCCCTAGTCCGATTTTAATTTTTTAAAGTTTCAATTTAATTCAATGTAGTGTGATGATTTTAATTAGCTAAGAAGAGATTCTTGTACCCATTGCCTTATCTTTTTAAAATACCCCCTTTTTAGTCTAAAACATTGATCCGCCCCTCCAAAATATGGCTAGCTTGTTTATTGGGGAAAAAATATCTTTGACTGCTTGGGTGAATGATTAATAACCCGACTCATTTCTCTCAGCAACCACAAAATGGCATCAGTCAGACTTCATGTGTCTATTTCCTGAAATTCAGTGGTTCCAACATATGGTTAAATCTCAAAATCCTGCTGTTCAGTCTGGAATTTCTAAGTTTATTCTGAATTTTGAATTAATAGAATCTTTCTAAACTGGGAAAATCTATGGAGATTCTCAATCATCCAGGTCATGATTTCCCCAAAAGTGCTTTTTTTCAAAAGGGCTACTGAACTTTCTTAGATTTTTTTTCCCTTTGAAAATCTTTCGCTTCTCATCGACGAAGCTTCTTCAGTACTTCAGGAACTGAAAAACAAAACAAACAACCCCCCCTCCCAAAAAAAGTCAAGTTGGAGGGGAAAAAAAGCACCTTTGGGACTAAACTGGTAAAGAATTATTTAAAAAACAACAAACTTCATTTAAACATTAACTAACTTGCAATGGAGTAATAGAATTAACAGAGTAAGAGTTGAGGTACCTTGGAGGTCTTCTAGTCAAACCCCTTGCAAAATCAGGAGACCCTATACCATTCTGGATAGTCCAATCTCTTCTTTAAAACCTCCAGTGATGGAGCACCCACAACTTCTGAAGGCAAGTTGTTCCACTGATTACTTATTCTCAAAAAAATTCTCCATAGTTCTAGGTTGGTTCTCTCCTTCATTAGTTTACATCCATTATTTCTTGTTCTGCCTTCTGGTGCTTTGGAAAATAGGTTGACACTCTCTTCTTTGTAGCACCCCTCAGATATTGGAAGACTGCTATCATGTCACCCGTAGTCCTTCTTTTCGCTAGATAAGTTATACCAACCATTCTTCATATGTTTCAACTTCCAGCCTCCTAATAATCTTTGTTGTTCTTCTCTGCATTCTTCCCAGAGTCTCAACATCTTTTTTATATTGTAGTTGACCAAAACTAGATGCAACATTCCAAGTGTGGTCTTAAATAATTGACAAAGTAGAACATACTTCACTCTGCATTCACTCTGTATATATGATTAAATCAACTTAAAATGTTACTGTTCTACTAATTAGTCATCTCCACATCATTTCATTTCTGACCATTTTTACTGTAGTAACTTTTAGTTTTTCCCCCAGTTCTAATTTCCATACTGTCAAGTGGGCAAAAATATGTTTTTCTAGACAAGCGATTGTTTCTTCTTTCACTACTCATTCCTCTTAACACTGTACTACATTTTGTTTTCATCAGCATTTGCACATACTAACATTTCTCAACCTATTTTCCTATTGTAAGTAAGCATTCTATTTATATAAATTCAACTACAATAGTGAGAAAATATTGTGAGTTCTCTAAAGTTATTTATAATCCTGTAGTTCTGTGACCTAAATTGTGATCAGAACTTCATCTAAGTCCTCATAATAAAATGATTTTGATAGAATAATGTCCCAAAATAAAGTACTGTGTCATGTTTTTGAATAATGTCCCAAAATAAAGTACTGTGACCATGTTTCTTCATGGTCTTTATTGGAAAAAGTATGTGAATTTTATCATTTAGTAACTTTGGGTAGAAATATAACTGATTTCTCTTTAGAACATATACTCTTTTTTGGTTTTTAAATGTAATAGCTGGTAGTACCTCATTAGCAATGACATCAACTAAACATTTCCTGCATATGTTGATTCTTCCTGTTTTATCAGCTTAAATTATTATAGACCAGCAGTCGCCAACTGGTGGACCGTGAGAAAATTTTGGTGGGCCACAGAGAAATCTCACCCCCACAGCACCCCCCACAAAGCAATTAATCCAGGCTGTGCAGAAACACAAGGCTGTGCCGCCTACATGGCCTGCGGGAACCCTCCCCGCCCACTTACTTCTTACCCAGCAAACTTGCCTGCTAAATTGCTATTTTTCCTTTTTCTGACCATCAGCTGTTCTGCTGTGTTGGGAAATTTAGATTAGCTAGGAAGCAGGAAACAATTTGATTTCTTACTTTCTAGCTAGCCTCTAGATCTTCGGCTCTGCTTTTAAGCAGAGCCAAACCTCTCTTAGGACTGAAGGTTCTATTATTCAGTAGAGACTGACGGCAAGCAAATTTAAGAGACTGAGCTAGCCCATGGCAGATAGATAGATCACTGAATTATTCTGTGAGCAACTCAATCTGCCTGCCTGCTTTTGGGTAAAAGTTGCTCTTTGTTTTATAAAAAAAATCAATATTTTGTGTTTTGTGAGTTAATTTTGTGAGTTTGCTTGCAAGCAAATTTTATGTGACAGACTGAGCTAGCTGATGGCAGATAGATAACTGAATGATTCTGTGAGCAACTCAACCTACCTGCCAGCTTTGCCTGATTTTGGGTAAAAGTTGCTCTTTAATAAAAAATTCAATATTTATGTAAATATGTATAATATTTACATCCAAGCCATGCCCAGCCAGTCACATGACCACCAAACCACACCAACAAATTAGGCCATGCCCACAGAACCGGTTAGTGGTCCCTGGGATTTAAAATTATGAGCCTGGTGGTCCCTGAGGTCCAAAAGGTTGGCAACCCCAGTTATAGACCATTCCTGCTTTAACTGTGATATTTGTGGGTTGTCTTGCATGAGCTGCTCATTTCATGACATATTGCAACATTTCAATTGAGTTAAGATCAGAGTTTTGAATTAGCAATTCCAAATTGCAAACTTTCTTCTGCTTCAGCCATTTTGTTGTAGCTTTACTTGTGTGTTTAGTTATTGTTGTGCTATATGACCCATATTTGTTTAAGCTTCAGTTCATGGATGGATATATCCTGACAATCTGCAGTAGAATTTTCTACAACAACCCAGCATTCCATGTTCTTTCAGTAATTGCAACTGTATGAATTTGTAAGACTGCAAACCAACTCTGAAGTATGTGCCATGTTTCAAAATCATGACTCAGTTCTTCTGTTGAAATGAAACATTTCTTTTCTCACTAATAGAGCAATTATTCAAAGTTCTTTATTTTGTTATATACACAGAACATTGTTCCAGTAGTGATCCCTCCTTGCATTATTGGCATTATCTTTCTTGAGGCCAGAGAGCTTTTTTGATCAAGGTGTAATTCATTTCTGCAGATCTGTTACACGTTAAGTGAACTCCAGTGGTGGTAACCAATATGCTTTTTTCACATGAAAATTCCCCTCAAACTCACACATAACTAACCTTTCAAGACTTGAACATCTGACATCTGATTTTCCTAGGTTTAAACTTAACAATGTATGGTTGCAGACCCAGGGAGTCACATAGTTTGTTTTTTTTAAAGGTAGTGATTATTGACTCAATGTGTTTGATAAAGACATGACACAATGTACTGTTTTATGCTTTGTTTGCTTAACCAGAGTATATTAAACAGAATTTAGACGATGCTCTGAGCACACTGTACTCCAGTACTGCAGGATTACAAAGAGTTCTGAATAGTTCACAAACTGTATTTGCTCTAGTTTTTGTCATTTATTTATAATTTTCAAACATGCACACCATTTTACTCTTTAGACACCATTATTTTGGTCTCATACAATTTTCAAATCTGCATTAAACAGTCTATTTAACATTCACTAAGTCATTCCTATTCCCAGCCAAAACATGGCATCATCCATATACAAGAAGCACTTAACATTTACCGCTAAAGCCAAAACACCTCTATAATCATAAGTGTTTCTTATATTTATTTAATTTATTTTTGTCAATTTCTTACAAGATAATAGGTATAAGTAAAAACATAGTTATAAATACATGGATATATATAAGAAAAATAAAAAAAAGAAACAATAGGACAGGGATGGTAGGCATGTTGGTGTGCTTATGCACGCCCCCTACAGACCTCTTAGGAAAGGGGTGAGGTCAATAGTAAACAGTAAGGTTAAAATTTTTGGGGTTTGAGGAAGAAACCACAGAGTCAGGTAGAGTATTCCAGACATTCACCACTCTGTTGCTGAAGTCGTATTTCCTACAATCAAGTTTGGTGTGATTAACCTTGAGTTTGTATCTATTGTTTGCTCTTGTGTTGTAATGGTTGAAGCTGAAGTATTCATTGACAGATAGGACATTGCAATGTATGATTTTATATACTATACTTAGATCGGACCGAAGGCGGCGTAGTTGTAGGTTTTCTAGGTCTAGAATTTCGAATCTGATGACATAAGGTATTCTGCAACAAGCAGAGGAGTGGAGAACTCTTCTTGTGAAATATTTCTGGACTTTCTCAACTGTGTTAATATCACATACGTAATGTGGGTTCCAGACTGATGAGCTGTATTCAAGTATTGGTCTAGCAAATGTTTTGTATGCTCTAGTTAGTAGTGTGATATTACCAGAGAAAAAGCTATGTAAGATTAGGTTAACAACTCTTAATACCTTTTTGGCTATGTAGTTACAGTGGGCTCTAGCACTTAGATCATTAGAGTTGAGTACTCCAAGATCCTTGACAGAGTTTGGATCATCAATAAGGACTTGACTATTCAACCTGTATTTTATTTTCTGGGTTTTTTTTTGCCAGTATGTAGGACAGAGCATTTATTTGTTGAGATTTGAAGTTGCCATTTATTTGACCATTCTGATACATAGTTGAAATCTTTTTGAAGGATAGCAGTATTGTCTGTGATGTTGAATAGCTTTACATCATCAGCGAAGAGAACGCAGTTGCTCTTGATATGATCACAGAGGTCATTTATGTAGAGTATGAAAAGAGTTGGTCCTAGAACACCGCCTTGGGGGACACCACTGTTGACAGGTACAGAATTTGATAGGACGCTCCCAATTTTGACCATTTGTTGCCTGTTTTTTGTGCCAATATGTAGAGCAGAGCATTTATTTGTTGAGATTTGAAGTTGCCATTTGTTTGACCATAGTCGAGGTCTTTTTGAAGGGTAGCAGTATTGTCTGTGGTGTTGAATAGCTTTACATCATCAGCAAAGAGAACGCAGTTGCTCTTGATATGATCACAGAGGTCATTTATGTAGAGTATGAAAAGAGTTGGTCCTAGAACAGTGCCTTGGGGGACACCACTGTTGATAGGCACAGAATTTGATATCTCTACCAATACATTAAATAACCAATAGGATTTCACACATTCTAATCTTACCTTAAAATTCTAATGATACATTTACATTCTAATCTTATCTGTGAAAAAAATTATCCAGTGGAACTGTAAGTGCTCAATCACTGAAGGCTTTTAAGAAGAGAATGGACAACTCCTCCCGTCTCAAATTGTATAGTGTCTCCTGCTGGAGTAGGGGGTTGGATTAGAACAGGGGTTGCCAACCTTTTGGACCTCAGGGACCACCAAACTCATAATTTTAAATCCCAGGGACCACGAACTGATTCTGTGGGCATGGCCTAATTTGTAGGTGTGGCTTGGTGGTCATGTGACTGGCTAGGCATGGCTTCTATGTAAATATACATATCTACATAAATATTGAACTTTTTTTTTTTTTTTTTAAAAGGGCAACTTTTACTCAAAATCAGGCAAAGCAAGCAGGCAGATTGAGTTGTTCACAGAATCATTCAGTGATCTATCTATCTGCCATGGGCTAGCTCAGTCTCTCAAATTTGCTTGCTGTGAGTCTGCATGGAATAATAGAACCTTCAGTCCTAAGAGAGGTTTGGCTCTGCTTAAAAGCAGAGCCGAAGATCTAGAGGCTAGCTAGAAAGTAAGAAATCAAATTGTTTCCTGCTTCCTAGCTAATCTAAATCTCCCAACACAGTAGAACAGCTGATGGTCAGAAAAAGGAAAAATAGCAATTTAGCAGGCAAGTTTGCTGGGTAAGGAGTGAGTAGGCAGGGAGAGTTCCCGCGGGCCATGTGGGCGGCGCAGCCTTGTGTTTCTGCACAGCCTGGATTAATTGCTTGGGGGGGGTGCTCTGGGGGTGAGATTTCTCTGTGGCCCACCAAAATTTTCTCATGGACCACTAGTGGGCCGCTGGATTAGAAGACCTACAAGTTTCCTTCCAACACTGTTACTTTGTTACCCTCTGCTCAATGCTGAACTATTCCTGAAGCATTCTCTTTATTCTTGTGCCTGTTTTGCTTCCATTCTACAATACATATTCAGAAAACTACCTTTAATTCTTCATTTCCTCAAAACATTTTGAAATTTAAAGCCTACCCACTTTATTCTACCTTTTCTCTGCATCGTCATATAAAAACCTGCTCATTTACATATTTCTGTATTATCTGAAGTACAAAAATCTGGACTGTAGAACTCGTACCAGGCATAAAACTGAAATTGCATTTCCAAAATGTTGCTGTCACCTCTCATACCCTTTTACCCAGAGTTCTGCAAGCCCCTTTCCAGACACATATAACAAACTAATGTTTGTGATGAATAGGGGAAGAGTAAAAATAATATTTCAATTATTAAGAATAAAATTCTTTGTACCCAGTAATCATAAAAATACCATATCTTTTTTAATATTTCTGCAACTATATTGTATTATGCTCTCTTTTCTTTTATCAAAACTACAGTATGTCTTAATATTCTCATTTTGATTAACTAAAAAAGCTCAGTAGAAAGTCAAAAATCTCCAATACATTTATGGAGAATAAATAGGCGTTGGTTCTTACCTGACACGCCATTTCTCTGGAGCCGTGAGGATCATCCAGAGAGTGGGAGGTGCTTCAGTCTGTGTTGTTGAAGGCTGAGCTTAATTACTGAGGAATACTCCGCCCTCCATCACGTGGCTCCCTTGCGTTCCCCAGTTTACGCGAAGTCGAGAGTGAAGAGAAGATCGTGCTCTCATCTTACTATGCTAAGAGGTTCATTGGCTGAAACAAGACCCCACCAGAAGGTGAAATAATAAGGGTGGGGCTGGATGATCCTCACGGCTCCAGAGAAATGGCGTGTCAGGTAAGAACCAACGCCCATTCTCCTGAGAGCCGTTCGGATCATCCAGAGAGCGGGACATACCAAAGCTTGGCTGTCCTACGGGAGGGACTACGTCTGGTTCTGCAGTCCCTGCGGTTCCTTGAGGACTCGCTGGAGAACTCGTCTAGCAAATGTAGCCTCCGCCGAGGCAAATATGTCGATCTTATAGTGCCTAATGAAGGGAGATGGGGAGGCCCAGGTGGCCGCCCGACAAATATCAGCAATTGGAGCCTGGGTGGCCCAAGATGCCGAGGTGGCTGCACTTCTGGTGGAGTGCGCTGTTATTCCGCTGGGCACCGGCAGAGCCTGGGACAAGTAAGCTTTGGAAATAGTAGCTCTAATCCAGTGGCTGATGGTTGAGGGAGACACTTTGTGGCCTAAGGATTTAGGTTGAAAGGAAAGGAATAGGGATTCAGACTTCCTGAAGGGCCGGGTACGTCTAATGTAAATGCGGAGGGCCTGTCTTTCATCCAGGGTGTGCCAAAGCTTCTCCCTTTCCTGCGAGGGATTGGGGCAGAAGTTCAGAAGTGTGAGTTCCTGTACCCTGTGGAAGGTTGAATTGACCTTAGGCAAGAAAGTAGGGTCCGGCCGCAGAACCATCCGGTCAGCATGGAAGATGCAAAGGTCCTTCCTCACCAATAAGGCAGCTATCTCCGATATTCAGCGAGCTGAAGTAATGGCCACCAGGAACACGACTTTGAAAGTTAGGAACAGGAGTGAGGATTCCCTGAGAGGCTCAAAGGGATGTTTAGTAAGGGACACCAGGACATTGTTGAGGTCCCAGGTAGGGTATCTGTGTACGGTTGGGGGACATAATTTAGTTGCTCCCCTAAGGAATGCCCTAATGCGAGGGTGGAGGGAGAGGGTACCCAGATTGTCACAAACAATCACGGTTGAGAGAGCTGCGACCTGACGCCTCAGGGTGTTTGAGGAAAGACCTTTCCTCAGACCCTCTTGGAGGAATTCCAAAACTTGAGGGATGGAGGGTGAGAGTGGGTTGACCTGGAGACTATGACACCACTTGCAGAACCCCTGCTAAGTGGCATTGTATATTCTGGTTGTTGAGGGCCGCCTGGCGGCTAAAATGGTATCAATAACCTGGTCAGAGAACTGCTCCTTCCTTAGACGTTCCCGTTCAACCTCCAAACGGCTAACTGGAGCCACTGAGGATCCGGGTGTTGGAGGGGCCCCTGGGAAAGGGATATCCTGTGCAGGGGAATTTTCCAAGGGGGGCCACCGATAGGTTGCGGAGGTCTGCAAACCATGGGCGCCTGGGCCAGTAGGGTGCCACTAGAATCAGCTCTGCTTTCTCGGAGATGAGCTTCTGGATGACTCTGGGGACCAGGGCCAACAGAGGGAATGCATATAGAATCCCTGTGGTCCAGGGGCAACAGAGGACGTTGTGATTCTCGGCCCCGTGGGAGGGGTACCTTGAGAAAAACCTGGGGAGTTGGGTGTTGAGCGGGGATGCGAAGAGGTCTACTGACAGGAGACCGAACATCATGGTCGCTTCCCTGAACAGTGACGGGTGGATGCGCCACTCGGACTGGTCCACTGTGGTCCTGCTCAGCCAATCTGCTTGGGTGTTTAAGACCCCTGAGATGTGCTCGGCTTTGAGGGAGAGGAAATTGCACTCCACCCAACGGCAGAGGCGCTTGGCCTCTCTCATCAAACTTATGGACTGGGTGCCCCCTTGTCGGTTGACGTGAACCTTGGTGGTGACGTCCTTATCAGGACATGCCGCCCACGTACGTGGGGGAGGAAGTTGTGCAGGGCCAGGTGGATGGCGTAAAGTTCCAACCAGTTTATACTGTGTGTCTGTTCTACCTGTGACCATTTGCCCTGTGTCGAGAGCGAGTGGATGTGAGCACACCATCCGGACAGGCTGGCGTCTGTGGTGAGGGTGAAGCGTTGGGGTTCCTTGAAGCAATGTCCCTTGTTGATGGCGGGACTGGTCCACCAGAGTAGAGACGTGAGGACCCTTGAAGGCACCTTGACCGTGGCCTTTGAATTGCTTCTGCCGGTCCTTTGGAACGGGAGCAGGAACCACTGTAGGGATCTAGTATGTAAACGGGCCCAGGGAACAATGGAGATACATGAGACCATTTTACCGAGTAGTTTAGACAATTCTAAAAGTGTTACCTTTCTTGATTGTCTGATATGTTTGACAGTTTCCTGGATGCTATGGAATCTCTCGGAGGAAAGGAAAACCTTTCTCTGAACCGAGTCAATGACGGACCTCAAGTGGGTGATCCATGTAGATGGTAACAGATGGTTCTTCTGCCAGTTTACTAGGAACCCATGGTCTTGGAGGGCAGAGAGAGTAGCTCTGATATCCCTTTCTGCTTGGGGTCTGGAGTGAGACAGGATGAGGATGTCATCCAGGTAACAGTGGAGACGAACCGGGAGCTCCCTGAGGTGGGCCGCTAGGGCCGCGAGGACCTTAGTGAAGGTTCTCGGTGCAGAGGCCAATCCAAAGGGAAGGGCCACATATTGGAAGTGGCGATGGCTGTAGCAGAACCTGAGGAATTTGGAATGGGAGGGCAGGATTGGAATGTGAAGATACGCCTCTGAAAGGTCTATAGAGGATAGCCAGTCTCCCTGCCTGATGCCCAGTAGAATGGATTGTAGGGTGTGCATCTTAAACCTGTGGTAGGTCAGGTAACGGTTAAGGCGTTTCAGGTCTAGAATAGCCCTCCATCCCCCTGAGGATTTGGGGACCACGAAGAGGTGGGAGTAAAACCCCTACCTCCTCTGGGATGGTGATACAGGTTGTATGGCCTGTATGGTGAGGAGATGGTGGATAGCTGAATCCATTAGGTTGCGTTTGGTGGGATCCTTGGAGGGGGGGATGTCATAAAAAAATCACGGGGGACGCGCTGGAATTCAAGCGCGAGGCCCAGTCTGATGGTGTCTCGGACCCAGGCATCAGAGGTGGAGGAGTCCCACCGGTCGGCGAAATGCTTGAGGCATCCGCCGATTGGAAGGGAGGGCCGGGGTCTATCTCGTGCGCCGGAAGGGCTTCCCTCCTGAACCCCTGAAGGGTCACCTGTAGCTGCCGCCCCTCCTGTTCCTGTCACCCAGATCGGCTCAATCCTGGGGCTGGAACGGCCGGAAGGAGGGGGGTCTTGGGTACCTGGCCAGGAAAGGTGACTGGTAGAAAGATCGTGAGGAACCTCTCCGAAATGACTGAGGGGCTCTTGACTCTGATCTCCGGAAAAGGGGGGGAAGAAATTTTTTCTTGCTTCAGGTTTCGGATAGCAATGGCTGCAGGGTTGTGCCAAACAGTTTGTCCCCTTTTATGGGGGCGGTGGCCAGCTTAACCTTGTTTTTTACGTCCGCCTGCCAGTGCTTGAGCCAGAGCAGGTGGCAAGCTGTAACATGAGAGGATATTGCTCGGGCGGAGAACTTAACCGCGTGAATTCTGCCGAGAATTCTGCCGCAGCCGTCAATTTTGCGATGTCCTGATGAGCCCTTGTGTTAGAGTGGGGGACATGCTGCTTTAGTTGACGGAGCCACCGGATCGAAGACCTGGTGAAGAAGGAAGCGGCCGTGGCTGATCTAATGGCCCAGGTGTCCGCTTGATGAGCAAGCTCGGACCTCTTGTCCTCAGGTTTCAGGGCCTCCAGGGGATCACTGGGGGAGGACAAGGATGCCAAACCAACGATGGGCTCATCTACCTCGGGAGTGTTAAGCAGGTTGCAGAAGCTCGACTTAAAGAACCTCTTGTCCTGGCTGGACAAGAGGTTAAAGAACCTCTTGTCCTGGCTGGATGGGGCAGGGGGGGCCCTTGTAGAGTCTAACTGGTTTGAGACTAGGTCATGAAATATGGGCGGGGCCGGGATTACCTCCGCCTCCACCATGGGCTGCCTAAAAATGGCATCCTCTTGTCCCTCTGCCGGGGAAGGGAGAGCCGAGGAGGACTGCACAGACAGGCCAGAAATGTTCCTGGCCTTAAATAGAAGCGATTTAAATATGTGTTGCTTGAACAGACCCAGAAAGGTGGGTTGATCCAGGGTGAGGCCCTCGTCCTCGGACATGTCCCCCTCCATAGGGTCTATCTCCGATAGGGGCCCCCCTTGGTGCGTAGACCCCCATTCCAATTCCTCCTCTTCCTCCCCGAACCGATCTAGGTCCTCCATGGCCTCCTCCAGATCCCTTTCTGGTAGAGGACTGCCCCCCTGTAAAGGTACCTGACCATGAGTGGGGTCCGATCTAGGCGAGGACCTGACTGATGGCGAGTCGTGTTCGGGCGCCATCGATGGAGGATCAGACCTGGACATCTGCTGCAGGCCCTCCGCTATCCCCTGGCGAATAGCCCATTCCATTCATGTCTGCATATGCACAGGGATCTCGACTGTGGCGGCCTCCTCATGGCGCAGACCAGCGGCCGTGGGCATAAATGTTGCTTCCGGCATCTGCCTGGTCGTTGGTCCGGGGACCTGGTTTCCCTGGGATGGACTGCGCCTGAAGAGGGAAGAGCAATCTGGAGGAGGGGGGGTGCCTGGAGGTAGAAGGAGCGAAGGGTGGGGGGGCTGGAAATACCGGTTGTGTCTCTCTAGATCGCCTGTCAAATTCTTTCTCCAGTGCCCTATGACATCTTAGGGCGTCTCTGAGAAGCTTTGGAAGTTTCCTTAGACGATTCCTTAGCCTGTCTGCACAGGTGGTACGATTTAGATTTGGCCTTCAAAGAAGGGCCTTTGCTGGAATTGTCATCTGCCATTGAAGAGGAAAGGACTGTGATACAAATGTAAAGGTGGTTGGCTTGCCAAGGGTTCGACCTACAATAAAGGCCGAGTGTCCTTTCAGCTGGTCCGTACCCCCTTTTGGAATTTTAGATGTATATAAACTATAATATAATTATTAATAACTCTATACGTAAGCGTACAATCAAGATATATAATCCAACCAGTGTTGGCAATGTGAAATTGACAAATATTGATAAGATGTAAAAATATATATATGCATATATATATGTGTGTGTGAGTGTGTGTGTGTGTGTGTGTATGTATATGTGTGTGTGTGTGTGTGATATATATATATATACATATATTCATTCTTAAGTTTTCGTGGGTACTTACATGTATGGCATTCAGCTTTGTTCGGGTATTTACCACACTACCATGACGTGGGAAAATACCCGAACAAAGCTGAATGCCATATATATATATATATATATATATTTGTATGTATGTATGTATGTATGTATATGTTTTCTTAAGTTTTCATGGGTACTTACATGTATGGCATTCAGCTTTGTTTCTATATTTATCTATCTATTGATGATGATGATGATGATTATTATTTACAAATATTTAATCCAAGGTCTGGTTGGAGCTCCCAGGAAGGAGTGACCCCAGAAATTACTGTTAATATTACCAATTTGCCAAATGAAACGCCTGAAGCTGGAATGAGGCCTCTGGCAGCTGGAGCTCCTAGGCAACAACCGGGAGGGATAGGCTGCTATTTCCTGCCTTGAGCGTGCTGCGGAAAGCCAACAAGTTTGCCAATACCACTGAATACCTAATAGCTCTTACAGGCTGGAAGGCCTATAACTAGAGCTAGTCCCTTCGCAGCTCAATGAGGCCTCTAAGAGTGGCGCCCGACATACGGCGGCGCCCAAAATGGCGGCCGCCCACGATCCCTTAATCACGGGCTGCTCAGAGCAATATATCAGCCTCTCTGGCACATCTAGGGGCCAAGAGAGGCTGCCAGGTAATTTTCGCCCCTTCCTGGGGCGATCGGCGTTTATGGTGGGGGGGAACACCAGCTGCGCTATCTAAGGACAATCGAATAAAGCCGCTACGAGTGCGGTGTAGAAAAGCGGCAGGAAAGAGGATCGAATTGGGGGGGATTGGCGCCGAAGCACGAAAGCCGCCCGCTCTACAGCCCCCCCGGGGGTGAAAAAAACGCGCTCCCCTGCTTTATCACTATCCCAATGCGCTAAGAGGCAAAGGAGAACCGGAGACAATGATCATCAAACCTGAGGAATAAAGAGTTCTTGAATCGGCCAAGGAGTGGTGAAATACACAGCCTAATCTCACGAAGGCTGAGCATAAACTGGGGAACGCAAGGGAGCCACGTGATGGAGGGCGGAGCGTTCCTCAGTAATTAAGCTCAGCCTTCAACAATGCAGACTGAAGCACCTCCCACTCTCTGGATGATCCAAACGGCTCTCAGGAGAATGTAGTATTTATTTTGGCTAGCATAGCAGCTTCCTAAGCTCTTATGTTGCATTACATAAAGTAGACAATAATGACAATTACATGAAAAATTTGCCACAATTACTTATTCTAATTAACCTCATATTCCATATCATAGTCTATGATATTAATGTAAGAACTGACTTTATATAACAGCTTTATTTCCAGGTTTCTCAGATTATGTAAAAAATGTGAGAGGTATTGAATATGAGTTGAAAGGAGCATTTATATTCTGTACTAAATGTCAAATTATAGTGGCCCAGTAATGATTGTTAAATCCTCTTCAAACAAAATCAGCAAAGGTGATCCCAACATTCTTTGGATAATTAGAATTTTTCTAAGAGTGAATTAGAATTTGTCTTATTTTATTTTGAATCCATTATTTTTTGTTCTGAATCTGGGAATAATACAGAATGTATTTTGGTTGTCTGTGTCACTTCTTTTTACATATTTGAAGAATGTTACCCCATTCATTCCTATCATCCCCCAGTTTTATTAAGGCTAAACAATCCAAGTGTCTTAAAATAATTCGTTATAGTACTTTAAATTATTTCAAGTTAGTAGCTTTGCTTTCAGTATCAAGTCAGCTATCTCCAAATATAAGAAGGAAAAAAACCTAATCAAGGTGTTATAATAAAGTTACATTACAACAAAATATTGTATTATGATTTTACCAAATTGTCAATTTCTTTATGATTCCTTAACATGTAATATTTCAAATGCATTAGTGCTATGGACAGAATTTAAATATATTCTTTATTATTATTTTATTTATTATTATTTATTAGATTTATATTGCTGCCTATTCGCCATAGCAACTCAAGGTAGCTTATAGAGTCCTTGGTGCTCTCTAAGTTCAGTTGTTTGCTTGAAAACATTTCATTTCATTGTAGACATCATGAAGGACCCCAGAGTTCAACCCTGAGCTACAATACAGTATATTCTCTTCTATTGGATTCTTATTTATAAATGTTACATTTCTGATTATAACACAGAATCTTGTGGTTTATGTTTATTGAATACAAAAAGTTATGAGATTTTCTAGTAGTCTCCCATCCAAATATTAACCAGATGTGAACCGGTTTAGCTTTTTGATATCAGTGGTAGGCTAATTGCTGCCTTTGTTTAAGACTCCTAAATTATATACAAAAATACAAAATACAAGTGAGATCTCTTTTGCTAATTAAGCAGATTTTGAAAGGATTAACCTACCAAAAATATGTGTATTACCCAAAAAGAATCAATAAATCTGCAGTACAATTCTATTATAAGTAGATAACAATATTCATTTGGCCTTAGTTATGGCATAATAAACCTTCATTTTTTAAAAAATTGCATTCTTGCATTAATCTGAACCTTGTTAGATAATGCCATAGTTACATGCATCATATTTTCCAAATTCTAGTGATAGTTGAAAGACACATTTTTAGAAATATATAAGAGCAATGTGACACAGGCACATCTGTTAGAGCTACGTAAAACATTCAAATGAAACATCTCTCCTAAAATTATTAAAGCAATTATCTTCTGCAAGTGTAATATAGCTGTTCATAGCCTGCATCCACAGCTAGCTGCTTTGCTGAGGAGAAACCACATTGTGAAGCACTTCATTCAAAAGCTTTATAAAGCCCTAATATTTGTCGAGCATGTAACAATCATTAGAAGTGATCCCTTGAGATCAAACTGCCTTTTAGTATGGAACACAAACTCTTTTAAATGAAGTTCAGTGTCGTTAATTGTAGCAACAACTGTGCATTCTATAATATATATAATCAAATGAACTTGAATAAAGAACTTATATCTTCTCCAGTTTAGTAAATATTAAAATAAAACATTACCTGGGCTTGCTGATTCAACTGATGGCTGTCCAAAAGAAAAAAAGAAAATATTATTAGTAATAACACTAATTATGTTAACCTTTGTATTTAAATCAAGCATATAATTGCCTAGAAAATGTCTGATGTATGATTTGTTACAAAAAAGAAAAATAAACACATCATGGAAATATTTTCAATCATTATTTTTAGCCATAGGCAATACAGATAGTTCTTGTCTTACAACCCCCGCCAAAGATACATATTACCCTGTTACGAAATTCCAATGGCCAAGTCCCCATCCATGGTCACATAGCTGCATTCTGGGCACTCAGTAACTGGCCTACATTTATAGCCATTATGTGACAACAATTTATGATGGTTTTGCTGAAAACCGGTGTTACTTTCAGTTTTGGCAAAATGCCTCACAATGAATAATACATTTGCTTAATGCCCAAAAATTCACAATGACCATGGTGATTTGCTTAATAATTGCTACGAAAGGTTATAAAAAAGATTTGTAAAAAAAATAGCAACTATAGCAAAAGGATGTTTAGTGTTGACTTTAGAAAGTTTTTAACAAACATACAAACAAAATACAAATGGACTTATTTAAGACTTTGAAGTTATTGAAAGGATTTTTCCCTTGGGAAAATGTCTATATAGTTGGATTTAAACTGATAATTTTGAAGGTTGGACACTACTGGACATTTTAAGAGAGATCTACAATGAATGGATTTCAGGAAGTTATTTACTATTACTGAAGAATTAGAAGATGGTACTGAAGAGGAACAAGCCCACTGAATAAAACTGAAATTGATTTGAAGATGGATGACAACAAACTTATAAGAAAGAGATGGAAATAGAGGATTTACAAGTAAAACTAAATTGTGATTTAATAAGTGAAAAAGACATACACAGGGGTGCGATCAGGGGTGGGATTGGGCGTTGGTTCTTACCTGACACGCCATTTCTCTTTGAGCTGCGAGGATCATCCAGAGAGTGGGAGGTGCTTCAGTCTGCGTCGTTGTAGGCTGAGCTTAATTACTGAGGAACACTCCGCCCTCCATCACGTGGCTCCCTTGCGTTCCCCAGTTTATGTGAAGTCGAGAAGGAAGAGAAAGTCATACTCTCATCTTACTAGACTTAAGGGTTCATTGGCCGAAACAAGAACCCACCAGACGGTGAAAAAATAAGGGTGGGGCTGAATGATCCTCGCAGCTCGAAGAGAAATGGCGTGTCAGGTAAGAACCAAAGCCCATTCTCCTTAGAGCTGCTCGGATCATCCAGAGAGTGGGACATACCAAAGCTTGGCTGTCCTACGGGAGGGACTCCATCTGGTGCAGAGGCCTCTGCGGGTCCTTGAGGACTCGCTGAAGGACTCGTCTGCCAAACGAAGCCTCCTCCAAGGCAAAAATGTTGATCTTATAATGCCTAATGAAGGGCGACGGGGTGGCCCGGCAAATATCAAGGATTGGAGCTTGAGTGGCCCAAGCTGCCGAGGTAGCTGCACTTCTGATAGAATGTGCTGTTATTCCGCTGGGTAGTGGCAGAGCCCGAGACAAATAAGCCTTGGAAATAGTAGCTCTGATCCAGCGGCCGATGGTTGAAGGGGACACTTGTGGCCCAACGTCTTGGGTTGAAAGGAAGGAATAGGGATTCGGCTGGGTACGCTTAATGTAAATGTGAAGGGCACGTCTCACATCCAGGGTGTGCCAAAGCTTCTCCCTCTCCCGCGAGGGATTGGGGCAGAAGTTTGGGAGCGTGAGTTCCTGTGGCCTGTGGAAGGCTGAGTTGATCTTGGGCAAGAAGGTAGGGTCAGGCTGGAGGACCACCCAGTCGGCATGGAAGATGCAAAGGTCCTTTCTCACCGACAAGGCTGCGATCTCCGAGATTCGGCAAGCCGAAGTAATGGCCACCAGGAACACGACTTTGAATGTTAAAAACTGGAGGGTGGATTCCCTGAGAGGCTCAAAGGGGTGTTTAGAAAGGGACACAAGGACCTTATTGAGGTCCCAGGTAGGATATCGGTGAACGGTTGGGGGGCACAAGTTAGTGGCTCCTCTGAGGAATGCCCTAATGCGAGGTGGTGGGAAAGGGAACCAAGGTGACAGTTGAGAGGGCTCGACCTGACGCCTCAAGGTGTTAGGGGAAAGCCCTTTCCTCAGACCTTCTTGGAGGTAGTCCAAAACTTGAGCAATGGAGGGCGAAAGCGGGATGACCTGGAAATTATGGCACCACTTGCAGAAACTATTCCAAGTGGCATTGTATATTCGGGTAGTTGAGGGCCGTCTGGCGGCTAAAATGGTATCAATAACCTGGTCAGAGAGCTTCTCGTTTCTTAGACATTCCCGCTCTACCTCCAAACGGCTAACTGGAGCCATTGGGGATCTGGATGTTGGAGGGGCCCCTGAGAAAGGGAGATCCTGTCCGGGGGGATTTTCCAGGGAGGGGCCACCGATAGGTTGCAGAGGTCCGCAAACCATGGGCGTCTGGGGCAGTAGGGGGCCACCAGAAGCAGTTCTGCCTTCTCGTGGATCAGTTTCTGGATGACTCTGGGGACTAGGGCTAATAGGGGGAATGCGTATAGAAGTCCTGGGGACCAGGGGCAGCGGAGGGCGTTGTAATTCTTGGCCCCCTGGGAAGGATAGCTCGAGAAAAACCTTGGAAGTTGTGTGTTGAGGGGGGATGTGAAGAGATCCACTGTCGGGAGGCCGAAGATCATGGTCGCCTCCTTGAACAAAAACGGGTGGATGCGCCACTCGGACTGGTCCACCGTGGCCCTGCTCAGCCAGTCTGCTTGGGTGTTTGACACCCCCGAGATGTGCTCTGCTTTGAGAGAGAGGAGATTGCGCTCCGCCCAACGGCAGAGGTGCTCGGCCTCTCTCATCAACAGAATGGACTGGGTACCCCCCTGCCTGTTGACGTGAGCCTTGGCGGTGATGTTGTCCATGAGTATAAGGACATGCCGCCCACGTACCTGAGGGAGGAAGTTGCGCAGGGCCAGGTGGGTGGTGTGAAGCTCTAAGCAGTTTATACTGCATGCCTGTTCTGCCTGCAACCATCTGCCCTGTGTCGCGAGCGAGTGGATGTGAGCGCCCCATCTGTGGTGGCATCTGTGGTGAGGGTGGCATCTGTGGTGAGGGTGAGGCGTTGGGGTTCCTTGAAGTAATGGCTCCTGTTGATGGCGGGGTTGGTCCACCAGATAAGAGACGTGAGGACCCTTGGAGGTACCTTGACCGTGGCCTTTGAATTGCTTCTGCCAGATCTTTGGAATGGGAGCAGGAACCACTGTAGGGACCTGGTGTGTAACCGGGCCCAGGGAACAATGGAAATGCATGAGACCATTTTACCTAATAATTTAGATAATTCTAAGAGAGTTACCTTTTTTGATCGTCGGATATGTTTGGCAGATTCCTGGATGCTAAGGAATCTTTCCAAGGAAAGGAAGACCTTCCCTTTCACTGTATCAATGATGGACCCCAAGTGGGTTATCTGGGTAGATGGTGACAATTGGCTCTTTTGCCAGTTTACTAGGAACCCATGGTCTTGGAGGGCAGAGAGAGTAGCTCTGGTGTCCCTCTCTGATTGGCGTCTGGAGTGGGACAGGATGAGGATGTCATCCAGGTAGCAGTGGAGATGCACAGGAAGGTTCCTGAGGTGAGCCGCTAGAGCCGCGAGGACCTTAGTGAAGGTTCTAGGGGCAGAAGCCAACCCAAAGGGGAGGGCCACATATTGGAAGTGGCGGTGATTGTAACAGAACCTGAAGAATTTAGAATGGGAGGGTCGGATTGGGATGTGTAGATACGCTTCTGAAAGATCTATAGAAGAGAGCCAGTCCCCCTGTCTGGTGCCCAGTAGAATGTATTGTAAGGTGTGCATCTTAAACCTGCGGTGGATCAGGTAACGATTAAGGCGTTTCAGGTCTAGAATCGCTCTCCATCCAACTGAGGATTTGGGGACCACGAAGAGGTGGGAGTAGAAACCCTTCCCTCGTTGGGAGGGTGGGACGGGTTGGATAGCCTGTATGTTGAGGAGATGATGAATAGCGGAATCCATCAAACTGCGTTTGGTGGGATCCCTCGAGGGGGGGATGCCATGAAAAAGTCCGGGGGGGCGCCCTGAAATTCCAGGGAGACACCGAACCTGATGGTGTCCCGGACCCAGGCATCGGAAATAGGAGTCCCATCCATCGGCGAAGTGCCTGAGACGTCCGCCGATGGGAAGAGGGACGGGATCTATCTGGGGCGCCGGAAGGGCTTCCCCCCTGAACCCATGAAGGGACGCTTGTAGCTGCCACCGCTTCTGTTCCTGTCGCCTGGATCGGCTCGATCCTGGGGTTGGAATGGCCGAAAGGAGGGGGGTCTCGGGTACCTGGGCGGGAAGGGAGCCTGGTAGAAAGGTCGGGAGGATCCTCTCCAAAATGGCTGAGGGGCTCTTGGTTCTGACTTCCAAAAAAGAGAAGGAAGGAATTTTTTCTTGCTTCGGGTCTCGGCTAGCAGGGGCTCCAGAGCCGTGCCGAATAGTTTGTCTTGATGGGGGCGATAGCCAACTTAAATTTTTTACATCCGCCTGCCAGTGTTTGAGCCAGAGCAGGCGGTGGGCTGTAACATGAGAGGTTATTGCTCGGGTGGAGAACTTAACCGCATGGTAGGTGGCATCGTCTGAGAATTTTGCCGCGGCCGTCAGTTTGGGTATGTCCTGATATGCCCTTGTATTAGAGGGGGGGAACATGCTGTTTTAGTTGGCAGAGCCACCGGATCAAAGACCTGGTGAAGGAGGCAGCGGCCGTGGCCAATCTAACGGCCCAAGCGTCGGCTTGGTGAGCCCAGCGTAAGGCTAGTTCGGACCTCTTGTCCTCGGGTTTCAGGGCCTCCAGAGAGTCACTAGGGGAGGATGATGATGCTTCGCCAACGATGGGCTCATCAACCTCAAGAGTATTGAGCAGGTTGCAGAAGCTTGAGTCAAGGTTGAAAAACCTCTTGTCCTGGCTGGATGGGGCAGGAGGGGCCCTTGTGGAAGCCAACTGATTTGAGACTAGGTCGTGAAAGATAGGTGGAGCCGGAATGACCTCCGCTTCCACAACGGGCTGCCTGAAAATGGCGTCCTCTGGGCCCTCCGCCGGGGAAGGGTGGGCAGAGGGAAACTATGTGGACAGGCCAGAGATGTTTTTGGCCTTAAAGAGGAGCAATTTAAACATGTGTGGCTTGAACAAACCCACAAAGGTGGGTTGATCAGGGGTGAGACCTTCATCCTCAGACATCTCCCCCTCCATAGGGTCTATCTCCGATAGGGGCTCACCATGGTGTATAGACCCCCATTCAAACTCTTCCTCCTCCCTGAACTGATCCAGGCCCTCTATCTCCTCCTCCTCCAATTCCCCTTCTGGGAGAGGGCTACCCCTCTGTAAAGGTACCTGACCGTGGGGAGGGTCCGATCTAGGCGAGGACCTGACTGATAGAGACTCATGTTCGGGAGCCATAAGGAGGAGGCCGGGCCTGGACATCTGTTGGAGACCTTCTGCAGTCCCCTGGAGGATAGCCATCTCCATCCATGCCCTCATTTATTCAGGTATCTCAACTGTGGCGGGCTCCTCTTGGCGCAAACCAGCGGCCGTGGGAGTAAATGTAGCCTCAGGTGTCCGTCTGGTCGTTGGTCCGGGGACCTGATGCCCCTGGGATGAGCTGCGCCTGGAGAGGGAAGAGCAATCTGGAGGAAGGGGGGGTAGAGAGGTAGAAGGAATGGAGGATGGGAGGGCTGTAGGCACCGGTTGTGACTCCCTGGATCACCTGTCGAATTTTTCTCCAATGCCTTATGGCGTCTTAAAGCGTCTCTTTGAGAGGCCTTAGAAGTTTCCTTAGAAGTTCCCTTAGCCTGTCTGCGCAAGTGGTAGGACTTAGATCTGGCCTTCAAAGAAGGGCCTTTAGTGGAATTGTCATCTGCCATTTTAAGAAGTAAGAATCGTATATAAGGATACAATAGGCGGTTGGCTCGCCAAGGGTTCGGCCTACAACAAAGGCCGGGTGTACTTTCCGCTGGCCCGCGCCCCCTTTTGAAATTAAAATGTATATAAACTATATTATTATTATTAATATTGTTATTATTATTAATATTGATATGTATCTATTAGTTTCTATTATTAATACATAGATGTATACATATATAAATGTATAAATTTATTATTATTATTACTATTATTATATATAGAAATATATATATATATATATAATTTCTATGTATAGAAATATACATAGAAATATATATATGTGTATGTATGTATGTATGTATATATGTATATATATATATATACATACATACATACACAGACACACACACACACACACATATATATATGGCATTCAGCTTTGTTCGGGTATTTTCCCACGTCATTGTAGTTGTTCTTTTAAAGTTGTAGCAACATTTCAGCAGAATCTCATCTGCCATCATACAGAAGCCTGATGATGGCAGATGAGATTCTGCTCAAACGTTGCTACAACTTTAAAAGAACAACTACAATGACGTGGGAAAATACCCGAACAAAGCTGAATGCTATATATATATATATATATATATATATATGTATATGTATATGTATATGTATATGTATATGTATATGTATATGTATATGCATATGCATATGTATTTGTATATATGTATATGTATATGTATATATGTATATATGTATGTATATGTATATGTATATGTGTGTGTGTGTGTGTGTGTATATATATATATATGTATATTTATTTGTATATATGAAAATATATAAATTGATTAACTACGTTCGAGTTAAGAGGTAGTAACCCAGGAGCTTCTTATCCAATTGGTCAAATGAACACCTGAGGCCGATGCACAGGTTTGGAGATAAGGGCTCTAGCAGCCTAACTCCCAGACAACAACCGGGAAGAGGTGACTGCTGTTACTTCACCCTGAGCACTGCTGCGGAAAGCCAACAGAAATAACACCACAGAAATAATAATAATAGCTCTACACGGACTGGGAGGCCTGTTTAAGCGAGCTGGGTACCTTCGCAGCCAAGAATGAGGTCTTTTAAAATGGCACCCGAGCACGAGGCGGCGCCCAAAATGGGGGCCACCTACGGATCTCCGTGTTGCGGCCGCTCAGGACGGAAACTAGGCCCCTCCCGCAAGCTTAGAAATGATGAGAGGGGCAGCGAAGAGAGATTCGCCCTTTCCTGAGGTGATCGGCGTTCGTAGTGGTGGGGAAACCAGCAGCGCCTGCAGCGCGATCGTTTAAGCCACCAACGAGGGCGGCGTGGAAAAGCGGCAGGAAAAAAGTCAAATGGGGGGGGGTTAGCGCAGGAGCGCTGTTAAACAGCCTGCTTTTTCCCCCCTTGGGGGCAAGGAACGCGCTCCCCTTACTCTAGAGACACACCCAAATGCGCAGAGGCTAAAGGAAAATTAATATTAAAGCAAACCTTAGGTAAAGTTGAAAGAGTCCTGAATCGGCCAAGGAGAGATATCAAACACAGCCTAACTCTGACTAGGCTGAGCATAAACTGGGGAACGCAAGGGAGCCACGTGATGGAGGGCAGAGCGTTCCTCGGTAATTAAGCTCAGCCTACAATGATGCAGACTGAAGCACCTCCCACTCTCTGGATGATCCTCGCAGCTCTAAGGAGAATCTACCAGTTCGTACCTATTCGCTAGAACCAGCTGTTAACATTCTAAGCAGTTTGGAGAACTAGTTGTTAGAATAAATTACTGGCCTAATCCTGTAAGGAAGGCAAGAAGGAAATATTCTGGTGTTGCTTACAGAAACTGCCTGTCCGTTAACCCTTATTACATTCTTGCCAGGACTAGTCTTCCTGTCTCTGGAATTTCTCTGGAGTTTTTTTTCCCCTCCTTTGCTGGTACTTTGTTTGTGTGGAGTGACCATTCAAAGTTACAATGGCACTGAAAAAAATGACTTATGACCATTTTTCACACTTACAACTGTTGCAGCATCCCCACAATCATGAGAGGCCAGGCGAGGAGATGCATGCCTTGATGAGTGATATTGAGTTGGCCATGCCCAGCCAATAACATGACCACCAACTAAGCCACGCCCACAGAACTGGCTGTTGAAAAATTTGAAGCCCATCCCTGGGTGGGATGCTACCGGTTCAGCCCGGTTCTATAGAACTGGTAGCTGCAAAGAGCAGTTGACACCAAACCGGTTCAGTGTTTGGCCCACCCGCCTGCCCGGGCTGTAGGCTGTCCTTTATTCCCTGTTTTTCCCTCCTCAGCTGCTTTGCGTGGCACAGCTGAGGTTGAAAAAGCAGGAAACAAGAGGATTTTCAAACACTGCACACCCGCGTGAAGCGCTTGTCAGCTGTCCAGGTGGCACAGCTGATGATTTCTTGCAAACACTGCACACACACGTATTAATGATTGTCCGTAGTTCAGAGAACCAGCAAATCACTCCACTGGCTGGCCCCGCCCCACCCACTCACTCTTTACCTGGCATGCGAGCCATCCAACTTGCCTGGTTTGGTAAGTTGCTATTTTTCCTCCCCCCCCCCCCCCCCAACCATTAGCTGTTCTGCTCCACTGGGAGATTTAGAACAGCTAAAAAGCAGGAAATTCTTGGATTTCTTGTTTTCTAGCTAACCTAAAAGCAGAGCCGAATCTTCCTTCGGACTGAAGCTTCTACTTTTCAGTGCAGACTCAGGTAGCCGATTGCAGATAGATAGATCTCTCAGTGAATCGTTGATTCTGTGGGAAACTCAATCTGACTGACTGCTTTGGGGTAAAAGTTGCTGTTTTTTAATAAAAAAATCAATATTTACATACATGGTGTATTGTGAATTAATTTGTGAGTTTGCTTGCAAGCAAATTTTATGTGAGAGACTCAGGTAGCTGACTGCAGAAAGATAGATCTCTCAGTGAATCTGTAATTCTGTGAGCAACTCAATCTGCCTGCCTGCTTTGCCTGCTTTGGGGTAAAAGTTGTTCTTTTTAATAAAAAAAATCAGTATTTACATAAATATTTATAATATTTACATACATGCCATGCCCACCCACAGTCACATGACCAAGCCACACCTACAAATTAGGTCACAGCCACAGAAGCAGTTGTTAAGAAATTTGAATCCCACCCCTGCATATCCATATTAAAACAGAAGAGTGCTGTGGATTATTTTCTACATTAGATTTACAAAAGGGATTTGTTGAAGTTGTCAAGGATTTTCTAAAAAGAGATAATAAGATATGAAGAGTGTTGAATAACTTCTTTCTACTAGAATTACAAAGGGACCTGAAAGGATACAAGGCCATTTGAGAAAAGAGACAAAGGAACAAAAGGGGATGCTAGAATTTTATTTGAGAGATCTAAAGATTTTTGAGAGAAAGAAGAAAGAATATAAAATTGGTTTATTTGATTGATGTTAAAATAAATGGATTGCTATATTTTGGTAATGTTTAAATGGTTTGTTGACAGACTGGATGATGATGTTCTAAAAGTTTTGTTTGTTTGGAGAGAGGAAATGGGGGAATAGAGATGGAAATTTAAATATAAAAGAATTCAAATTGAATTTAAGCAGATATAGTCTGTGATAGGGTTATTTTTGATAATGGATTTTTGCTGATTAATATGGAGAGATTTTAGAGATTATTTATATAGAATGGGATGAGGTATGGGATGAAGAGTTGCCTGGTGCTATTTTAAGAGACTGTGAAGATGATGATTAGATTTACAGGGGATGAAGAGGGAGGTTCCTTTTTCTCTTTTTCTTTTTTCTTGTCTGCATTAGATACACACACTACATATAAATTGTATTCATTTTATCTGTATAACATAATTTTCAATAACTTTATTATATAAAAAATAAGGGGCTAGGATGCAGAAACCTGGAAGCAAAATAAGCAAAATCTCACCCTCATTTATGAGAGAATCACTGAGGTGGAATTTGAGACACTTTCCCCAGATTGCAAAATTGAAGAACCACCCTTTCAGATAAACATGATATTGAAACATCTACATGCTTCTCATAAATGTTTTGAAATGGGAGATATACAAATAACTATCATTAGGACACTAACTATAGCTTATCACAAATTTATCAATAAACTATCCCACCAGTTTCGTGTAGATAGTCCCCACAATATTCTCAAAAGCCTTCCCCCAAAATTATTGATGGATCCTAGTTCACATTACAGGTATTTCCCCAGGTACTGCTTTAGATCCTGCCTTTGAAGAGGAAGATTCAGGCAAATCTTCGTGCCTCTTCTTTTCCAATAGACCTTAAACAATGTCATGGGACAATATCCCACCAATGTAATAGGAGAGAAGTCTTGAAGCTTTGTCTCCTATTGCCATGGAGGCTTGAATCTGAGCTCTTATTTGGCCAAGTCTACTTTTGTCTTCTTCTATGGCACTCTATTAGCTTCTGCTATTTAACTCCTATACCACCTCATAAAGCTAAGCAGCACATGGGATTAGCAGACAGGAGGAGGCTGAACAGGGACAATTCAACTGTCTGGCCACCTCCAAATGCCAACCAACATCAGTGGAACTATTTCTCGAGTTGCTAGGAAAATCCTTAAGTGCTTAGTGGAACTCCTCCAGATGCAAAAGGTGCCTTGGGCAGATAGTCAGTCATGCCACCCTGCAGAAATTATGCAGAGTGGTTAATCTCATCTGACCAGAAAGTTATTTGGGAATGGAAAAGGACTATATTAGTGTCCTCTAACCTCACACAATTTATCTGAAATAAAAGAGAGATATGGTATATGCTTGCATATGTATTTTGAGCCTGAAATTATATTAAGGCAAGTTATGGTAATATCAGCCAAGACAGATAAACCAAGGCAAGAAACCAACTCCACAAGGTGGCTAAAACTACTTTTATTGAAATTGGCTGTCGCAAAATCCGGCACATCTGATCATATGGTACCTCCTCCTTACTGTCCAATTAATTAGGAAGGTGTTTGTCTCAGCCACTTGCAAATGTTACCTGAATGTTGTGGACAATATAGTTTATCCCATATATTTTTAGCAACAAAGCTGCAGACTCTATCAAGTTCATTTGACTTACTCTACAGGTATTCATGAGTTACTGAGCCTTCCTAGACACTCCTCCAAGGCACAGAGACTGAAAGCTTGCAAGACAAATAGTTACTGAAACACCAGCATCAGAGCAATGGGGAAATCCAAGAGAGATGTACCTTGTTGGGGCAGCTATGTGGGATCCTTTCCTTGTCCTTATTGTTCAGTTGAATGCACAGACACTTACACCACACCATCTCAAAAGTAGGATGCCTGGTCATAGATAAATTATTTATTAAAAGCACAACCATCCTTCCTCTTGAACCCTAGCATTGAAGCTGCTATTAGACACAAAACTCAGGAGGAGAAATCTTCAAGAGGACCACAGCCCTACTCTGCCTAGTAATATATACCTTAGATCTATTTATTCATCTACCACCAACTTATGAATAAAGGCAGTATTATTACAGATGGATCTGGCATTCAACAGCAGTAGATACAGTAATTTAAATACTACATGGTACATGTAATATCAAAACAGACTTTAAATGTTTTGTTATTGGCAGTAGGATCTTCCTCAAAGACTAAAGTGCCTAGGAAGCTATACTAAAGACATTAAGATAATATCTTAATATCAGTACTTAGACACTGCTCATCAACTACGCATAAATGTTGATGTTCTACTCACTGAAGCTGCCTTGTACAATACTAGAGAGCTGCTTCAACATTCAGTCAGTCACTTCAAAAAAAAAGCCACCTCCTTTACCTTTCAGGAAGCACAAAATTTCATAACAAATGAAAAGCATGTTCTCAATAATTTTGCAAAATTAGGAAGCATATCCTTATAGCCTTAGTTTTTACTCCGGTTTTTACTCCCAGGTTTAGTTTTCATTCAAACAATAAATACCTGGTTCTTAATGAAGGAAAAAAAATCAAGCAAAATTGACAAAAAACTTGTGATATATACCAAGTATCTCTAAAACTACATGAATAGATATTCACCACTATTGTATATATAGATATTTTCCATTTCATCTCACTCATATTCCAAAAGTTCCAGATCGGATTCAGATCAGATAAGAATCAGTTCTGATTAGGATATGAAATACAATGAGAGCTGGATGCAAATTTATCAAAAACATATTTTTAAAAGCTAGGGATGCAGAGCAAGGCATTCAGAATTCATTCCAACCCTCTAATAATAGCTCCACTTTAAGTCATGTGACTGGCAAAGAGAAAGAAAGGAGTTCAAAGTTTTTAAAAAAGCTCATATTACATGACACTGTGAGCTCCAAAGGGGAATAGTGGTAAAATTTTCTTGGATTTTTTTTTGCTGCAACGCTGGCCCTATTCCGCCTATTTTCAAATTTAAGCTTTCTTTTGACAGCTTCTATCCTAACAGCAAGTTTTGTCTCATCCTGGTCAGTATTATATGCTGATGGACAGAGTACCAAGTTTCTTTTATCACAACAGAGTAAGAAATCGCTAAGTGTGATTCAGTTGTCAGTTCCACAACTCCAGTCCACCAAGCCAGAAGCCCAAGAAATTACAAATAAAAAGACCACCACTTGCACAGCTTTCAATAAACTATTTAAAGTCAATATTATGCTGTTCCTGTTATCCAGAAGAAACAACTACTGATTTTAAAAGCCTAATATACAAAAACAACTATAAGTTTTTGAAATGCCATGATTTCCTACTATCTCTCAAATATATGTCCAATAACCACAACAAAAAAGTATTGGAGATAGCTTTTGGCAATTACATTTTAAAAATAATGGTATAACACTGGAAATCAGACTATTATTTTAAGAAAGAATATTGAGTTCACAGTAAGTCATGAAAGGAAGTTATTGCCTAGGTGTCCAAAGATTCATAGTGGCACACATTTAGGATTATTATATTGATAGTCCACTTTTTTCTGGGGCTCAAGATCAGCCCCGGCCAGACATTTTAACTACAAGACTGTCACAGGCCAAGGATAAATAGCACCAACTGTATGGAAAAATCTAGGTAACAAGTTGATCCCCACCTGTAATTATTCAAACTATAAAGTTCATGCACTATAATTAGGAATTTCTACTGCTTTGTTTATAACGAAGTTTTTCCAAAGACAGCAGTATTTACTTATTTACTACCAGATGCATATTCTACCTTTATTTTGTACTATTAAGATAAGTTTATATAAGGGATGAGGTCTATTTTCTTCACAACAATCCCTCTGTGAAGTGGATTGAGCTGAGAGAGTGACCTCATCCCTTTAATACTCTTCATAATCCTAGTGCCCTCTGCATATTTTAAGATGGAAATCTAAGAATTTCCAACCAGCATGATGTCAGAGAACAAACTTAAAAAGTGAAGCCTAACCACTAAGATATGAGAGATATTTCATCATTTTCAGGGTAATCTAAATTTCGCAGAAATATAAAAAAATATAATTTCAAAAAAGAACACCCAGCTGGATTAGGGCAAAATATATATTATTCTGGCATTCTGTCTCACACTAGCCAATCAGCTAGCTCCAGGTATTGGCACGTAGAAGGTGGAGTTTCATCTCTTCATGTCAGTCACCCTGCAAATGGCAGTTTGAAGCATGTTGCCTCCAAAGGTAACCAATTTCCTACACCAACCAATTTCCTACACTACTGCTACAGAGTACCTGGTGTAGGAATGCTATGTTATAATTTTAAAACTAATAAGATAATGCTTTTCTTTTATGCACTGGCAACTGCTTGATCATCATTTAGAATCACTTTGACTGAAAGTTTATAAATAGATTGAGGAAATACTCTAAAATTTGAAGGCTGTTTGGCAATCAAACAGATTGCCTCAAGTAGTTATGTTTCTTCTTCTTTGGAGGTATTAAAGCAGAAGCTAGGCAGCCTCCTGTTAAGCATACTCTAAAACAGCACCCTTTCACTAAAAAAAATGTTAAAATGAACAGTGAATTGGGCCAGGTGATTTTCAAGAACTTTTAAACTTTATCATCTTAGGCAAACCTGATTTATATAACAAGCTATAGATCAGAAACTAGAGCTTGTGTAAAAGACAGCAGGGAGATTGGGCGTTGATTCTTACCTGATATGCCTCTTCTCGTTGAACTGCGTAGAGCATCCAGAGAGTGGGAGGTGCTCCAGTCTCGTGTCATACAGGCTGAGCTATAATTGGAGGAACGCCCTCCTCCTCCACGTGACTCCCGCAGGCGTTCCCCCAGTTTTACGAAGACGAGAGGACAGTAACAATCCTCCAACGGAACTGGAAGAAAATAACTCGCAACAACAATAAACAGTATCACTGGCCGAAACAGAATTCCCTACCAGACGGAATAAAAAGGGTGGGGCTGGATGCTCTACGCAGTTCAACGAGAAGAGGTGTATCAGGTAAGAACCAACGCCGATTCCCCGTTGAACTGCTGCGAGCATCCAGAGAGTGGGACATACCAAAGCATGTTGTCCTACGGGCAGGACTCCGTCTGGGCTGGAATTTCCTCTGACACTCTCGCCACCTGTTGAAGAACTCGCCTACCGAAGGAGGCCTCAGCGGAGGCATAAGTGTCAATTTTATAGTGTCGGATAAATGGAGATGGAGAGGCCCAAGTAGCCGCCCTACAAATGTCATGAATGGAGGCTTGAGTAGCCCAGGCTACTGAAGTAGCCGCACTCCTGGTAGAGTAGGAATCGGTAAGGCTTGAGCCAGATAGGCCTTAGAAATGGTAGCCCTAATCCAGCGACCTACAGTAGACGGGGAGACTTTGCATCCCATTGTCTTTGGCCGAAAGGAGAGGAAAAGAGACTCAGACTTTCTGATAGGCTGAGTTCGGTGGATGTATATCCGGAGCGCTCTGTGCACATCGAGAGTGTGCCATTGTCGTTCCTTCTCCCTCACGGGCTTTGGACAAAATTAGGCAGGACCAATTCCTATGCTCAGTGAAAGGCCAAATTGATTTTAGGCATAAAGACAGGATCAGGCCGTAAAATCACTCGATCAGGATGGAAAACGCACAGGTCCCTTCTGACGGATAGAGCTGCAATTTCAGATATCCTTACAGCTGAAGCTATTGCTACGAGGAAGACCACTTTAAGGGTGAGATACTGAAGGAACGTTTCCCTGAGAGGCTCAAAGGGAGATTTGGTCAGCGCCATAAGGACTTTATTAAGGTCCCAAGTCAGGTATCTGTGAACCATTGGGGGGCGCAAGGTAGAAGTCCCCTTAAGAAAGGTTCTGATACGAGGATGGTGGGATAGTGGCATAAACAAGTCGCCGGAAACCACCGTCAAAAGGGCCGAAACATGTCTTCTCAGAGTGTTAGGGGAAAGACCCCCGTCTAGGCCATCTTGCAGAAAGGCCAGAACCTGCGCAACGGAAGGAGAGACGGGTCGATAGAAGACTGACGACACCATTTGGAAAAGCAGTCCCAGGTTGCATTGTGAATGCGAGTGGTGGAAGGGCGCCTCGCTGCCATGATGGTAGTGATGACCTGGGTCGATAGACCCTCTGATCTTAGCTTTTCCTGCTCAACCTCCAGACGGCCAACTGAAGCCACTGCAGATCCGGATGGAGGAGAGGGCCCTGGGACAGGGAGATTTTGTCCCGTGGAATCCTCCATGGTGGGGACACTGACAGATTGCGAAGGTCTGCGAACCACTGTCTCCTGGGCCAATACGGAGCCACTAGGAGAATCTCTGCCCTCTCCAGAACTAATTTCCGAATCACCCTTGGGATCAAGGGAAGGGCATACAGAAGACCGGGAGGCCAAGGGCAGCGCAGGGCATCGTAATTCTTCGCTCCGTCGGTGGGGTAGCGAGAGAAAAATCTTGGCGTCTGGGCATTGTGCGGAGAAGCGAACAGGTCTATCAGAGGCAGGCCGAAGATGTTTGCTCCTTGCTTGAACAGAAAAGGATGAAGGCACCATTCCACTTGATCCAACGCGGCTCTGCTGAGCCAATCTGCTCGAACATTGGAGACTCCCGAAATGTGTTCCGCTCTGATGGATAGAAGGTGCGTTTCGGACCATCGACATAACCGCTCTGCCTCTCGCATGAGAAGAAGAGAATGAGTACCCCCTTGACGATTGATATGCGCCTTGGTTGTGGTGTTGTCGGTTAGAACCAGCATGTGATTCCTTTGTACCTGAGGGAGGAAAGCCTTCAGGGCCAAGTACACCGCGTGGAGCTCCAGCCAATTGATGCTGCAATGTTGCTCGGCAGCTGACCATACGCCCTGGGCTGAAAGGGAGTGCAGATGGGCTCCCCATCCAGAGAGACTTGCATCTGTAGTGAGCGTGACTCTTGGAGGTCCTTGAACAGATGGCCCCTGTTGATAGAAGGTCTTGTCCACCATAGAAGAGAGGTGAGGACTCTTGGAGGGACCTTTACCACAGCTCTCGAATTTCTCTTTCTGGAGCGGTGGTAAGGTAGCAGGAACCACTGTATGGATCTGGAATGGAGCGAAGCCCAGGAAAAAACAACGAATAAGTATGAGACCAAATTGACCAGTGATCTAGAGAAGACCAGTATTGGCATCTTTCTTGTTCACCTAATGTTCCTGACCAATTTCTGAGTGCTGAGAAATCCTTCAGGGGAAGGGAAAAAAACCGTCCCTTCAACTGAGTCAATCATGGCCACTGAGCTATTCAAGTGGGAGGGGTAGATGACTCTACTCCCATTGTACAAGAAGATCATGGGCCCGAAGAATCGTGAGGATGGATCTAGTGTCCCTTTCGGCGTGGCATTTGCTAAGAGAAAAGATGAGGATATCATCCATATAATAGAGACTGTGAATGGGGGAGTCTCTGAGGTGAACTGATGGGATCGCCAGAACCCTGGTAAGGATCTTCGAGGTCGAGGCTAGACCAAGAGAAAGGGCCATGTGTTGAAAAAGTTGACCAGGGTAGCCAGGACTCAGAATTTAAAGAATGAGGGATAAGTGGGAATGTGGAAGTACGTTTCTGAGAGGGCAAAGGAGGTGAGCTAGTCTACCTTCCTAGAGTCCTGCATAAGGGACTGAAGTGTAAGCATCTTGCACCATGATGGACCACCTTAAGCCTCTTCAATCTAGGGTGAGCCTCCAGTCTCTGGAGTGTTTAGGAAGTAGGAAAAAGTGGGAAGAGAACCCCATTCCTCAGAACGAGGAAGGTACGAGCTGCATGGCTTCGATCTTGGAGAGTGTTAATAGTGGCTCCCATGAAAACACGCTTGGCGTGGCCTCTGGGGAGAGGGGAAACCCTGCAATGCTCCAGAGAAAGGGACTGAAAAACTCAAGGGAGAGGCCAAGTCTAACATTGTCCCTAACTCAAATATCAGAAGTGGGTGATCCCCATTGATCAGCAAACTATGTGAGAGATAGGTGGCTGGAAGCCTTATCTAGGGCGCTGGGACGATCTACTTCCTGCACCCCAGAATGGTCTCCCATAGATGACTCCCCTCCTGCTTCTGATACCCGTGTCGCTGTGGTCCTGAAAGGCTGGTCGAAAGGGCGGGGTTCTCTGAAATCTGGGGAAGGAGGGAGCCTGATAGGGGAAAAGGCCAGGTCCCCTTAGAGAGGATTGGGACACTCTGGACTCCCGTCTGAGACAGGTCAAAGGGAGAGATTTCTTTTATTTAGGCTCTCCACGAACAAAGGTTCCGGAACCAGACTAATACTTTGCTTCCCGAGATGGGAGCAGAAGCCAATTCAGCTGTAGCCTAATGTCTGCCTGCCAGTGTTTAAGCCAAAGCGGCCGCCGGGCTGTAACGTGAGACGAAATAGCCCAGGAGGAAATTTTAGCAGAGTGGAAGGCAGCGTAGACTGCAAATTTCGCTGCAACCGTATCGTGGAAAAGTCCTGGTGTGCCCTGGTGTTAGAGGGGGGACATACAGCTTCAACTGATGAAGCCATCTAATAGAGGATTGAGAGAGAGGAATACAGCTGTGGCTGATAAACCGGCCCAAGCATCGGATTGATGCTCCCGACGAAATGTCGTCCGGGCCCACTTGTCCTCTGTCCTTAGGGCTTCCGGAGTGCCAGTTGGAGTAGGGGATGATACTAGACTTACTATGGAGTCATCCACCTCTGGGGTGTGCGGCAAGGAAGAGAGATCCTCATCGAGAATAAAGGATCTCTGATTGACTAGAGTGAGCGAAGCAGGGGGGGCCTGATGAGGCCAACTGTTTTGCTGCTAAGCCGGAGAAAATGAATGGAATAGGAATGACCTCGGTCTCCACAACCGGCTGAAAATAGGATGCTCTGGAACTCCAGAGGCTGCTGGGGAGGCATTAGAGGGTATCTGGGACATCAGGCCCGAAATATTGTTCGCCATAATTAGCACGGATTGGAGACAAATGGGGTTCAAATAAGCCCATGAATGCAGGCTGGTCAGAGGTTCAGAATAGTGTCAGGAACCCCTATCTGATCCTTCTGTTGCCCTGAAGGGCACGAGGCCCCTCTCCACTTCCTCCACCTCTTCTGGAAAGGGGATCTCCCCTTTGGGGAAGTTCCTGACTATGGTGAAGTTCCAGTTTGGGGAGGGATCTGCCAGAGACTGATTCAGCATCAGAACCGTCGCTTGAGGACCTGGTCTGGTCATCTGTTGGATACCCTCCGCGATCCCTCAGTGGATGGCCAGCTGCCTCCATTTTCTAATGCTGTCTGGAATAAGGACCGCGGATGGTTCCCCTGGTCACAAGCCAGCAGTGGTTGTGAATGTAGTCTCAGTGTCCGGGAGACTTGGAGGCTCCGAACAGGTGCACTGCACCTGAGAGTAGAAAGTTGTTCTGGCAGAGGGGTGGGTTATGCGGAAGCAGGGGGAAAATTAGGAACTGGGGTTACAGATTGAGAGCCCCTTGAACGTTTATAGAATTCCTTCCCCAAGCCTTAGTCGCCTAGGGCATTTTATTTATTAAATTTATTTAAATTTATTTAAATTTATTTATTTATTTATTTATTTATTTATTTATTTAATCAATCAATCAATCAATCTTATCTTTGAGAAGCCTTGTATGAGTCCTTGGCCCTTTTGCACAAATGGTGTGTCTCTGACTTAACCTTCAAGGAAGGACCTCTGGGATTGTCTTCTGCCATGATAAAATACCAGGTACAGAGCAATATTAAATAAAGAGGCGGTTGGCACGCCTAGGTGTACGGCCTATAATGAGAACCGGACATCCTATCGTTGGGCCGCATCCCCCTTTTGGTAAAAATATTTTTTGGTTGTATCGTAATATATATATTCAATTTAAATTTTTTTTTTTTATCTTTTTTTTTTTTGTATTATTATTAACATAAGAGGTGAGGTCAAAAAGGGCCTCACTAAACTGCAGAAAAAGCCAATAGAAGGAAAAATATATTACTATTTTATTTCACTTGAGAGTAAATAAAAAAGGCTTTTTATATCCAAAAGCCAATAGACCGAATGAATGCTGAGGCCAGAAAATCACTTGTTTTTTTATTTTTCTAACAAAAAAAGACAGAAAAATAGGTAAAAATAGGTAAAATTAGGCCTCCTGAGATAGCCTGCCAATCAACATGGGAAGTAGGTGCCTCTCCTTCGCCTCTGAGTGGGCTGCGGAAAAAAGCCAACAGAGCAATCAATGGGCAACAGGGCACAGAGTCACAATACCCCTTCAGAAAAGAAATCGCCAACAGGCCTGCCGGTCCTGACATAAGACTCCCAAATCATCGCAGCAAACTTTACAGCTAAACAAAATGGCGGCCGGCCACGAGTCGCGCCAAAATGGCCACCGGGGCCAGCGCAAGGCTCAGAGAAGAAAGAAAGCCCCTCAACAACAATAAAAACTGCCGAAATGCAGGCAGAACGAGGGGCCTGAAGAGAAGAGAGCTCGCCCTTTCTCTACTGCATTCATGGGGGGAAGGCACAATAAAACGCTATGAAGCGTACAATAGAAGCCGCTGCTGAGTCAGCATGGCTTAAAAAGCAGCAGGCGCCAGAGTGGGGTGGGGGTGGGGGGAGCGAAAGGCTCTAAAACCCCCGTATCTTCCCCGAGGGGCGAAAATTCGCTCCTTTCATCAATTTAAGACAACCCAAATGCGCAGGGACCAAGGAGGAAACACAAGGAAAGATCAAACCTGAGATTTAATGCAAAGAAATCTGGATCAGCCAAGGAGAAAACTGCTAGAGCTGCCTGTCTCTGCGAGGCTGAGCTAAAACTGGGGGAACGCCTGCAGGAGTCACGTAGAGGAAGAGGGCGTTCCTCCAATTATAGCTCAGCCTGTATGACACGAGACTGGAGCACCTCCCACTCTCTGGATGCTCGCAGGAGTTCAACGGAGAACTTTGCAAAACATATGCTCCAGACATCATCTTACTTTGCTCATCAAACATTTCACTGCTTTTTTATTATGCTTCCAAGTGCAATTCAATGTACTCATATTGATCTACAAAGTTCTAAAGAATCTAAACTATATGAGACCAGGAAATTTAAAGTACCATTTATTTCCAGTGTTAATGGCAAGAGTCTATCTGAATTGTGGTAGGATATTAATGCAATAAATAAATATTGGTAATTTATTATCACTGGAAACCAGATTCTGTAGCATAATTACAGAATTTATTACCAACAAAGTAATTTTTTTTGGCTTCTTTCTCATTCTGCTTTCAACAAATAAATACTCTACATTGTCAGAACATGTAGTGTATGTAGAGCTCTCTGGGCCTCAAAGCAAAATTATCACAAGGAGCTGTGCAATTTGAGAGTTAAGTTGTTGATTCTTTCCCAATTGAGATTGGTTCTCAAGAAAGAGAAGAAAGTCATTACAAAGCATCCCATTCCCGGCTGAGGACTAGAAAATGACTGTCAATAATAGCGCCACTACTGTTGTTGAAGTAACAGCTTACTTGGGAACAATAGTGGAAAACGATGAAGTAAGCAGCAGCTTACCCTCACATGCCATTCTTCTCTTGCTGGAGTATTGTGAGACCAGGCTTATTTCTTTGAAAGATCGGAAAATCTGGAGTATCCTGCATTTCTGAGCTCAAAATGTGTAGAATTAAACTATTAATTTTTAGTGGGAAAAAGCCTTGCATTTGCTATTTGTATGCCCCTGCTTTTATCTCTGTGATTCTATGTTGTTATTTAAATTAAACACCTCTCTCAAAATTGGTACTGTGTTGTTTGATTGCATAAGTATTGATATTTTTATTGCAACAAGTAATCCTCAACTTATGATCACAAATGGGATGGCAATTTTGGTCGTTAAGTGATGTGGTCACTAAGTGAGTCATCAGGTGACTTGAACTGGAGTGCATTACCATTTTTACTGTGGTTGTTAAGTGAATAACAACATTCATTAAATGAATCCATTGACTTTGCTGGTTGGAAGCCGGATGGGAATGTAACAAATCATTACTATGACTGCAAGATGCTGCAACCATCATAAATGTGAGCCACCTGCCAAGCACCCAAATTATGATCATGTGGCCTTAGGGTAGTGCAATAGTTGTAATTTCAAAAATCATTATGGTCATAAGTCACTTTTTCAGATGCTGCTATAACTTTGAACTAATGATAACCACTTGACATAATAATGATAAGCAAATAAAAGTAGAGTAAAAATTACTTCCCCAACTAATAAAGACGTATAAACAACCTATGTAAGCTTCCTTGTTATCAGGACAGAAGTCCACTTCCTTATCAACTTGTCTCAATGTTGTTGAGAATTTTAATTTACATATTGATTCTAAATTGAAAATAACTAATAGTTGAAATTCTAGTAAGCTCATCCCATCTATCTCAATTAATTTTGTTAAAGAGAATTCTGTGACATTCATACCTCTAAGAGGAACTTTCCACTTAAGCAATTGTCAATGAGTCTGATACTAATTTACCATAAACATTTTTTCTACAGCTTCAACTTCCTATATACTATTGATTAAACCATATAAAGAAATGCATATCAAAACTCTGCAGTTAATCTAAACTTATTACAAAATGTAAACAAACTTTTACTATGGTAGCTTTTAGAAATAAACTTTAGTTTATTGATTATTGATTAGTTGAGAAAATGAAAACTATAGAAACCAGAAAAGCCTTTTTTTCCCTACAACAGAAACACCTAGCTTTGCAAAGCCAATACAATGTATAACATTTGTGACAAGGTCCAAACAATGTCTGACTTTCCATATTCTACAATGCAATCAATACCTTTTCCCAGTTAAAAATCAATAGTTTAATTCTATATATAAAAACCACTACATGATCAGATAATTTGGTCTTTAAAATATTTTGGTAATTAAAGGGAATTTGAATTATTTTAAAACTACTGAAGGAAATTAATAGCTAGCAATATTATTAATATTCTCATTCATGCAAATTTGAGGGGTTTTTCCCCCCAGAAATGCTTTAGTGCCTCTTTATTTGGATCAGGTAATGATTTACAGAATTTTTGATGAGTTCAGTAAACAGTGTATCCCTAAAGTAAAAAAAAACCTTCTATATTTCATCTTGTTTTACAATTTATTTCTATTTTTAATATGCTATTATTTGAGGTTTTGATTATCAAGGATTTGTTTAAAAATATATTCCTTTGTATATTACTTTAGGAATCCCCCTTATAACAAAAGAGTAAACAGAGGAAAAGAAAAATCATTAGATAGCCTGATCATCTAAGCCAGTGGTGGCGAACCACCACAAGTGGCACACAGAGCCCTCTCTGTGGGCACGTGTGCCATCGCCCCAGCTCAGCACCGCTGTGCATGAGTGTGTACCTCCCACTGGCCAGCTGGTCTTTGTATCTCTGCCGTGCATGCACGGGACGTGTGGTGCATGCAGGGGGTGTGGCACATGCACAGGTTCATGTGCACATGTGAGGGCCATGCATATGCAGGGTGTGTGCATGCATGCATAGGGAGCACCAGTGCATTGTATTTTGGGGGTATGTGCACGCTTTGGGCACTTGGTGCCAAAAAGGCTTGCCATCCCTGATGTAAGCAGTGATCATTACTTCAAAACGCAGTCTTGTTTCAGAAACAATGTCGAATATGGTTCATGTGTATTCATATATTTCTTGCCCAATTTTTGATTGAATTTACTTTCACTATTCTGTTAGAATAAAATAGAAACTATTTAGTCAGTATAACACTGACTAAATAAGTATAATACTAATACAATTATACAAGTAGATACAAAATTCCAGAAAACAAGAGGACATATTCGTAGGAAGTCATCAGCCTACCACTAAAAATTGAATTATATAAATGATAAACTTTAAGGTATTCTACTTTATCTATTTAGAAAAGAAAAGCAGGCAAAAGCTGTTTCTAAAACAGAAGAAACTTTCAACATTGTAATAAAACAAAGAAAAGTTAAGTATATCCATTTTAACTCATTGTATCAAACAGATGTAAAAACCATCAGGTTTTCGAAAAGGAAACTGCGAAGAGGCAAGTTTGAACATGAGCCACATGTTCATGAAACTAAACAGTTTCATTTTCTGAATCTCAACTAAAATGATTAATATTCTCTGATCTTTTCCTTATTTTTATCATTTTGATGGATATCTGAAAACTGCTATCTCACCTGTCCTGAGATGAGCTTCCCTATTTTTTTCACATATTAATATAATTGCAAATTAGACCAATTTCTTTTACATCTTTTCATTTTTGGTATCATTTTAAACAAAAATGTCATTTGGATACAATCTTATTTAAGTGAGCAAAGGTGAGGGCAGTACAGACATCAAAGCACTGTACTTGTTGGGCTCCACATGGATTAATTATAGCACTTATAATTACTTATCTCAAAAATTGATAACATGTTTTAGCACATGTCTTTGAAAAGAAGCATCTTTCCCCCTGCTTAAAGAGTGGGGAAAGATGCTTCCTTTTAAAGACATGTGCTAAAACAAGTTATCAATTTTTGAGATAAGTAATTCATCCAAGCTGGGATAAAAGATTTTAAGAGGTTTTCCTTGTATCAAAAAAACCCTAAAAACATCAATGTTTTAAAGAATATTCAAATGTCAGTAAACTATACTACTATCAATTTTGAAACAATACCCCATTACTTGTGGAAATCAATCAAAGGCTAATAAGGCAGCATAAAAGGATTAAAGTAACCTCTCCTAGACCAGCTCAACTACATCCATTTGCTTTTCTCTTGGCAGCAAAACAGAAATGGTTTGCTATTGGTTTTTTTCTGGGTTTTTATTAAAAAAAACTTTCCTCTCTACCCTGTAGATTTGATATCCCTTGGTCTTCCATCCAACTCTTCACCAGGCCAGTCCCTGCCTAGTTTACATGCCTACAAAAAGCTGGACAGGTACTACGATCTCCACCACCAGGCACTTTGAGCAAGTCTTATAAGTTGCTCAACCTTACCCTGAGAGTTTAAAATACCATTTTGAACTTCTGAATTTCAAGGGGGTGGTATTAGTGAACGACAAATGTTGCAGTTTTGACAAATTACAACCCACATCCCATCCCGAGAATGGCCTTTTCCAATGTCCACAAGCCAAGAACTTAACCTGTTAGAAAGTAGTATCCTGCCAAATGCTGGAGCAGCACAGAGGTCTGCCTACTTCAAAGATTTTCAAAGACAATATAGTACTAAAACACCCAACCATCGGAAGGTGGGGGGGAAGAGGAGGAGGAGGCGCTTCAGCAAAATAAGCCTCTTGACTCCCCAACTCGTCCCACGAAGCTTTTGGGTCTCCCCAGATCTGCCATTCAACTGTTGGAGGAAGAGGGGAAGACAAATAAGGGGGCAACGGGTGAATCCAGACTGTCCCGAACAGGAAGAAAAGCAGCAGCCTTTTTCTCTTCTGCTGTTCACAGGAAGGCACCTCTCATATCCCAGAAGGAAACGAAAGGGTGGTGTCACCGTTTCTCATCCCCTTCGCCCAACGCATTCCCGCCACGACGGGGTCCCGCAGGGCCGGGGCGTCCTCCCCAACTCGGGCCCCCCGCGAGTTCTAGCCGCAGGACGCCACCCAGGCCCATCTCGGGACCTTCCTCCCATCTCCCTAACTAACTTGTGGGGGAAGCGAAAGGAAAAGGAGGGCAGCGGCCGTGCAACAAGTTCCCGGTTGGCCCCAGAGACTCGACTCCAATGTCTTTTCCCTCTCCGGCCGCCGCTTCTTCGCCCTCTTCCTCTTCCTCCTCTCCTCTTCCTCGTCTCCCTCCTTCCTTCGCCTCCTTTTCCTTCCATCCCCTCGCCGCCACCCGCGACTCTCCCTCACTTACCTCCGCCATGTTCGCCGCTCAGCTGAGGCGGACCGAGCCTGGAGAAGGGGAATCACATCGCCGCCGCGGCGGAGAGGAGGAAATAGGCACGGAAAGGCTGCGGGAGCGGCAGCGGCGGCGGCGATGGGTCACAGGCTCTGGGAAGCGGCAGCAGTGGATACAGGGAGGAGGGAGCGGGAAGCCACCAGGGGGAGGAAGAGGCCCAACGTCACCGCGCAAAGGAGGTGGGCGCGCCCGCGACGCCGCCTCTCCGCTCCCCCGGCCGCTTTCAGCTCGCTCGCTTCGCCTGCCCTTCTCTTTCTCTGCCAGCGCGAGCGCTTCAGTCACGAGACGGCGGCGTCCGCTTCCCGGCGTAGCGCTCGCGGAAGGCGCTTTTTTTTTTCCCCCGCCCCCTTCCCCCCCCCAACAGGGGAAGATAAACGGTCTCTTTCGGGGACGGCGGGGGAGGGGAGGGGTTTGAAGAAAAGAAGAAGAAAAAAAATCCGTGCTTTAAAACGGGCTACGCACGCGCAGTCTCCACCCAGAGGCGAGGTCCCGACTTCTCTCGGCGGACGACGATTCCCCACAACGTAACGCGGGGCCGCCAAAAAAATGAAATAAAAAATGAGCACCTTGTACAAAACCGCGGCTCAACCCACCCGCCCAGACGGGCTGGGGTGAGTCAAAAGCTTCCGCTTCGCCAAAGTTACCCCACCCACCCCGCCCCCCCTTTGAAAGCTTTCTCCACACGTTTCCTTTCGAGTATTTTCGCCGAGGGGAAAGAATGGAGCCCAAATTCTTTCCAGACTTGGGTCGAATAAGTAACCGTAGGCTCTTCCCGATAAAGGCGCAAGAAGTGGGGGACTCGTGACTGGGGAAAGTGTTAAATCTTCTTCCCTCTACTCCAGAGCAGGTTACCGCTGCCTTTTATCGTCTCCGAAAGGCCGGAGATCAGGGTTCGCCCCGTCTTTCCTCTGCGCCCCCCCCCCCCCCCCCCAGTGTGATAAAGGATCTCCTGCTTGAGCAGGGATGTGTGGACTAGAACAGAGGTCGCCAATCTTTTGGACCTCAGGGACCACCAAACTCATAATTTTAAATCCCATGGACCAGAGACCCTGGGAAAATCCCCCAAAAAGTCTACAAGAAAATTCCCCATCCTGTTTTCCTAAATTGATCATTCTTTATTTGGGATCGCAGGATACCATCTCCAGCTTTGTTCTCAAGTGGGGGTGGGGCAGAGAGAGAGAGAGAAACTTTTGGCTTCATGCAAGGAAAGCAGCAGAAGCAGCAGAAGTCTTTTTCTCTCTCCCAAACTCTGCCAGAAATGAGTCTTTGTGAGACTTGTAGCACCAGCACAGGCTCTTGGAGCAGGGTACTGTGCAGGGTCCCAAAGACTCATTTCTGGTGGAGTTTGGGGGAGAGAAAGAAAGACTTGCTGCTTTCCTTGGCAGCCAAAAGCAGCAGAAGAAAGAAACAGCCTGGTGATCAGGTGAGTGGGGCAAGTTCCCCCTCTCCACCCTTTCCCCACTCCCCTCATTACCTCGTGTTGTTCGCAAAGCAAACGACGTAAGCCTTGTGTTCCTGCGGGCCATGTGGGCAGCGCAACCTTGTGTTCCCTTGCAGCCTGGATTAATTGCTTATGGTGGTGCTTTGGGAGTGACATTTCTCTGTGGACCATCAAAATTTTCTAACGGACCACCAGTGGTCCCCGGCCCGCTGGTTGGTGACCACTGGACTAGAAGACCTCCAAGGCCCCTTCCAGCTCTATTCTGGTTCTGATTCATCTCTTCATGTACCTGTTTGCCCATGGTCTAAGAATGACAGCTTCCTCCTCCCGCAGACAAAGCAGGCACTGGGTGGAAAAAAAGATGCCGCTTCTTGCTTTGAAGCATTGGCGCAGCTGCCAAAATCGGCTCCTTTGCCGTTTGTTTCTGAAAAAGTTATCCTCAAGGGAAAGTTATGTCAACCAGGGTGGTAATGCGAACTTTGTGTTTCCAGTTGTGAAAGGATATGCTGGAGATGATTTTAGTTTTGTAGCATTTATTTATTACATTACAGATAGTCCTCGACTTACAATAGTTCATTTAGTGGCTGTTCAAAGTCACAAGGGCACTGAAAAAAGTGACTGACGACCGTTTTTCACAATTATGACCATTGAAGCATACCCAGGGTCATGTGAGTTACATTTGGATGCCTGATAACTGACTCACATTTATGATGGTTGTGGTGTCCCAGGGTCATGTGATTACCTTTTGTGACCTTCTAACAAAGTCAATGGGGAAACCAGATTCACTTAACAATTGTGTTACTAATTTAACAACAGCAGTAATTAACATAACAAATGTGGCAAGAAAAGTGGTAAAATGGGGCAAAACTCACTTAACAAATTTCTCACTGAACATAAATTTTGGACTCAGTTTGATTGTAAGTTGAGATTTACCTGTATACTTTCTCATATAAGTAGTCCTTGACTTACAACCATTTGTTTAATGGCAGAAGTTACAACAGCACTGAAAATAGTGACATGACCCTTTTTTTCACACTTGGAATGTTGCAGCATCTCCATGATCATGTGATCAAAACTTGGATGCTTGGCAACTGGTACATATTTATGAGGTTGCAGTGTCCCAGAATCATGTCATTGACCTTTGTGACCTTCTAACAAACAAAGTCAATTGGGAAACCAGATTCATTTCACCACCATGTTACTTAGCACCATGTTATTTAACAGCTGCTATGATTAACTTAATAACTGAGGCAAGTAAAGTTGTAAAATGGCAAAACTCAATAACTATCTTGCTTCATAACATAAATTTTAGGGTCAATTGTCATAAGTCAAAGACTACCTGTATATTTAAAGGATTACATAGTGAAAAGAGCCAAGAGTGCAAGTGTCATAGGAAACAAGGACTGAGGTGATTGATTTATGGTTTGCCATTCTGCTCATGTGTGGGGAGAAGGTTCAGGTTAGGCTTCTGCAATTTGCAGACCATCCTCGCCCCCAAAGCAAACTGAATTCCTGTATTGGGCCATCAAAGTTTGGTGACACAGTGCCAACAAAGTGGCCTGGGTCTTCTGACATTTGGTGTCTAAAAATTTCCAGAGCTATTTAATGTAGTTAAGTATGTAAAGAAAACCCTTTAACCCACGGGTGTCAAACTGGTGGCCAGTGGGCCAGATGTGTCATGCATAGGCCCCGCCCACCCCAGCTCCTTGAATGGGAAAAACTTCACGAAACATCATATGACAGCAACATGACATGAGTTTGACACCCTTGCTTTAACCCATTAGAAAAAAAAACTCTGTGCTGCCTGTTTTGTATCTACTGATTTCAGTGTGACGGTCTCTAGTTACATGCAACTATTGCACTCTCCAATAAATATGCATAAGATTGAATTCTGCTGAACGCAGAAGGATTTCCATTAGGGCATAAAATATTGTACTGTAAATGCAAAGATGAAAGCCGTGGAATTTTTAGTATAATCATAAAGGTGCATTGCAGTACAATCTGTTCTTTTAAGGTTGAGATCCAGGAGGTGTTTTTATTGTGTCTTAATGTGTCTTCTTGGAGAATTATCCCACAAATTACCAACTATGTAGAAGGGATATTTGAAGAATGTTATAGACAGTGCTGATATTGGGTAGGAAGTTTAAAAATGTGTATCTTTAGATCCTGTTGTATGCAAGTCATGATACATTGTGTTTCACAGACATGCCATAAACTGCTATCCCTAATTTGCAGTTGGGATGATGGTGTTCTATCAGTGTTGACTCCTGATGACTGCCTGAAAGTCCATGCAGTTTTCTTGGAAAGATTTTGGAAGTGGTTTGCCACCTGCTTTCTGAGGTGGCTGAGAGAAAGTGATGGGCCAAAGTTTGCCCAGCTGACTTAGTACCTTAAGGTGGGACTAGTTATTGTGGTCTCCCAGTTTCTAGCCTGATGGAACTGCTAAACTGGCTCTAATTTGCAATTTACTTACTTACTTAGTTATTATATGGCACGTTCACATCATATTTCAGTAAAAAGGAACACAGGGATAAAATATAAAACAGAAATAAAAAATAATTTGCAATTACTCCGAAATAAATATGCATATTCATTTGTATACCTCCAGAATCACAAAGTTTGAGTTGGATATAAGTGCTGAAATAAATACATCTTTAATATCAGAATTTAGTGTCTATATTTAGACGGAATTTAGTGTCTCAATATTAAACATTGCGTTGATTTGATCCCACTTTCAAATTTTGCACTGCATATTTATTTTAGTTTTGCTTGTTGGTTGGAATATAGACTTCCACAACTGATTTATTCTTTCAGCTCAGTTGAAGAATTATTTGACTCTGCTGGTTGGCTTGGTATAACTGAAATCTAATTTGTTCAGGGAGCACTTTTGATATTTGTGGAACCTATACAAGAAAATACTAGGTTGTAGGGTTTGTTTTGATTATATTAGTAAATTGTTTTCTACCAGAGGTCTATAGAATTATATTATGACCTCTGACTAGTAAAATCTTTTGAAACCATCTTTAAAGTTTTTGTAGAATTCAACTTAAAAGTTTAATATTTGGACTTTCTGGTCCTGATAACAGTGTTGCCTTTGAAATTCCATAGTTGTTAAATATATAATGTATTTAAAAGAATTAAGTAAAATTAGTTGCAAGAAGATGAAGGAAAGAGATGAAATTACGTCATTCATACAATGCTTGAAGTAAGTTTGAATGTCCTGTTTCTGAAACAAGTGGCAGGTTATTTTAAAAGAATCATGAAATATTTTATTTATTTAAGCTATACTATATTTCACCCATCTCACTATCAAGTGACTGTATACAGTGTAAATGTTTTTGTACATATTGGACACCTTTAGCAGAAATAAACAGTTTTGTGATCCCTGGAGCAGTGATACACGATTTCTGAAAACTGACTATATTTGGGCAGGGAAACAATGAAAATTAAAATTCAAGTGTTATCCCAAAAATAGACACTTAAAACTCCTTAAAATCACAACACCACAGCCTTGCCTACTTTGTAGCCCTTAATCCTTCCTGTATTTAGCATGTTCTTGAATTGCCATCACTCTTGTAAATAATATTCAGTAAGGGTTACATATTATCATCCTGCTTTTAGATTGAATTGAAAAAAATAATTGAAATGATTTGGACTTGTCTTACTACTGGTTAGACATTTTTAGGATTTTCAGCTTGTTTTGCTAGTAGTTGTTGCCTGACAAGAACATTTGACTATACTTCTTAGCTCTCTCAAGTAAATGGCAGTGAACGGACACTTAGTTCATCATTGTGGGTTATTGATATATTCTGTTTATTAGCATCTTTTTGTTTTATAACAGGCAAAAAAGTCATTTCCTGAAATATGGGGGTGCTATCATAATTTTCAGTCCTCTGTTGCATTTTATGTAGAGACTCTTAAACTATATATCACTAAAACACTCATTGTCATAACTTTTATCTGAGTGAAACAGTACCTTTTAAGGCAACATTTTTTGAACCAGATACATGAAATTGGCTAACATACAGAGTGTAACCAAAATCTGGGATCCATGACTCTTGAATGAATGGAATATGGGGAAGTTATGGCTGTTTCAGTGCTACTGGCTTCTGTTGGGTTGCTGCTGCAATTACATGATCTTCATTTTAAACGTTCTGTGCAGTTTCCCAGTGAATCTCACAATCTCTCCCTCATTCACTCTGTAATGATGAATTGATTCATCATGTGGCTCTTAAAGAAGCAATAACTTTAAGGTGCATGGATATTTTTTTATTGATTTATGTTCTTGTTCTTTGCTAACAAGGGGACATAGTGGCTCAGTGGCTAAGAAGCTGAGCTTGTTGATCAGAAAGGTTGGCAGGTCAGCAGGTCGAATCCCTTGCACCGCATAATGGAGTGAGCTCCCGTTACTTGTCCCAACTTTTGCCAACCTAGCAGTTCAAAAGCATGTAAAAAGGCAAGTAGAAAAATAGGGACCACTTTGGTGGGAAGGTAAAAGTGTTCTGTGCGCCTTCCGCATTTAGTCATGCTGGCCACATGACCATGGAGATGTCTTCAGACACTGCTGGCTCTTCGGCTTTGTAATGGAGATGAGCACCGCCCCCTAGAGCCGAAAATGACTAGCACATATGTACGAGGGGAACCTTTACCTTTACCTCTTTGCTGACAAACATGCATATGTATCTATCCCATATTTGTTCAAAAACTCAAGGCAATACATAGAGTTCTATATTACTATTTTTCTTCACAACCTTGTGAAGTAAGTTGGGCTAAAATTCATGAAGTGAGTAGCTGTGGCTACAGATAGAATAGAAACTAGTTCTCTCTGATGTCAATCAGATATACTCACCTCTATATTTTATCATTATCCACTTCCTTTCATTTTTCAATTGTTTCCTACTCTGACACTGTTGTAGATTGGCCTCTTCTTCAGCTACTAAAGAAAAGGTAGACCTGTCCTGCCTAGGAGGTCACATGTTACCATTTTTAAGCTATCTCTGACAGCTTCGTGTGACTCAATGGAAAACCTGACAGGGATTATAAACTTGTAGACCGAGTTGACAATAGCAATGTACAACATTGTGGTTAAAAACAAATTAACTAAGAATAAAGTAAAATATTGTCAGTGTCAGCATTTCAGCAAACTCCCATTCCAACCAGTAACTCCAAGACAGACATATCTCAAAAGCACCTGGCACATTTGTGGAATCCTGAATCTAAAGTTTTTCAGGCTTTCCACAATTTCCCAAACTACAAATCCATCCCCCCGCCCCCCGGTTGTCATCATATCGCCCAATCACAATCCATCCAAAAGTAAATTCTTATTTCATCCTGCGCCATACAAATGACCTTGAACTAACAAAGGAATTTTATTTTGTCTACTAGAGCTACTTAGTTGAAATCACCCCCTCCTACTTTCTCAGGCTATGTGGCAGCGTGGAATATGACTTCCAAAACTGACAGTCAGCATAATTATGCCATAAAGAAAGAGATGGTTGATGTCATAATCAAGAGATGACACCAAATGTTGGGAAGTGGCAAAAAGGAAGAGCGACAAAGAAATAGATGAAAGGGCTGCACATCTCCAGAATTATAAGGCAAGATACAGAATAAAAATACAAGAAAAGATGGAAGAGGAAAGGAAAGATCAACTTGAAAATATCTGCCAAATATTAATTACTGTGAGAGTTCTTCAACACAACAACACCACTTTCAACAAGACCTCAACAGAAAAGCAAGGCAAAATGCATAACTTGCACAATGTAATATTTCTGCTGATATTGGTGCTATGGCCAAATCTGTCCTCATTGTTGTATGTTTCTGTTCCCTTGGGGGAAAATGCTAATTTCAGCTATATGAAGGAGAAAGTCAAGATAGGCAATTTGCAACCTCAACTTAATGAACTCAAATTTGTGACAATAATATTGCAAATGAGTTCAGGAAGAACATCAAACAATATAAATGCCTCTTCCAAAATGGTATCCTTTTGTGCCAAAGAAGTCTTTCCAATAAGGAATGGATTGAATCCTGTGATTATTCAAGGGCAAATCCAACATTGCATCAATGCATTCAAAAATGACATTGTCCTGAGAATTGTGTTTGATTTATCAGAAAGTGAAGATGTTCCCAATACTGTAGTACTTTGCTGTCTTTAAACATAAAAGCACAAAATGAACCATGGTGAATGTGCTAATTTATCTGGACAAACTGGTATTCCAACATGGTTAGCAGCATGTGGCTTTAAGTCAAGGAGATAGATGTGAAAATGTTAAACTATTCTTAAAGTGTGGTAAATCAACCACAAATATTCTCATGAAAAGCATCCTTTGTTAAACAGAAAGCACCTATATTTATGTTGCTATGCATTTTCCTTAATAATTTTTTTTCTATAATTTTAAAACCCAAGTTTTAGCAGTCCGCCCATTGTCATTTTGTTTCTCTGCTTAAGTAAGAAAACGTTTCTGAAAAGGTAACTCAACTGATTACGGACTTTGTAGTTAATTGAAATTATGTAGTTTTTGTAACATTAAAATCCAAATTATACAGGGTATTTTTGTCTGCACCTTTCTTACTTTATTACTGTTATCCAACATAGGAAGGGCAGGGTTATGTAGTGGTTTTTAAAATGTTATAAGCTGCCAAGAGTCACCAATGTTTAAGTGGGGTGGTTATATAAATTTGTTTAATAAATAATAATTAATAAATAATCATCACATTGTTGGTCACTTGGCAATGAATGCTGCAGTCTCATAACCATAATTTGCAATGTTTTTTATTGGTTTCCAGCATTTACTTCCTGTTTCTGGCAAAAAACACTTGTATGGAAAATGGATTTGATTAACAACCATGGCATTCACTTCATGACTATGGCATTTGTTTAACAGTAATTATAAAAAATGGTTGTAAGTTTGGAACCAGTCATGTGCTGCCCTGTGATCATAAGTCCAGGCTGAATTATGTTGTAACTCAAGGATTACATGTGCATAAACTAAATTAAAATGTTAATAAAAGGTTTTGTTCATAAAACTCCGACTCCCCTTTGCCTTTTAATTTCCTCATAAACCTATCCATCTTGGCACAATCAAGTATTGCATTAATTACCATGGTTTCAGAAGGTGTGTCATCTACTTTCCAGATTTGGGCATAGGTGATTCTCACCGCTGTTATTACATGTTGAATGACGTGTTGGGTAGGTTTCTCCAGATTTCCTTTTATCATTCCCAGTAAGAAATTTTCTGGCTTAAAATCAATATTGTACTCTATAATTTCTCTCATCTATCTCTTCACTTTTTCCCAGTACTTTTTGGCTTTGGAGCATTGCCACCACATATGGTAGTATGTTCCATCTACAAGCTTACATTTCCAGCAATGTGGGTTCATATTTGGGTATATCCTGGCCAATTTTGCCGGTGTCAAATGCTATCTATAAAACATCTTGATAAGATTTTCTTTATATGCTGTTGATAACGTTAATTTGCAATTCTTGGTCCACATTTTCTCCCAATCTTCTAATTGTATGTTGTGACCTATGTTTTGTGCCCAGGCGATCATTGGACCCTTAACTACCCCTTTCTCCTTTTCTACTTGGAGTAAATAATTATATGCTCTAGTAATCAATTTTTCTCCTTTACCAGTTAAAATTTGGTCTAAGTTTTGGGGTTCCCTTTCTATTCCAAATTCCTCCATATCTTTTTTATACCTAGTTTTGATCTGCATGTATGGCCACCAATCTACAGTTATACCTTGTTCTTTTTATTTTTCAGTTGTTTTTAAATCTCCCTGGTTATCCAATAATTCCTTATATCTAATCCTTTTTTTGGTCTCTGTTGTATTTGGATAAATTACTGCTTACATCGGTGACATCCAGTCTGGTAATTTAATATAGTGCTTTTCCCTTAACTTTTCCCATATTTTTATTAATGAAACTGTTGTGAATGAATAAATGTTAAATAAAGTTATCTTAAGCTTGAAGTCAAGTGCAGGGTTCTGGCCCTGCACTTCTGATTGGCTGTTAAATGGCAAGATCAGATTGGTCCATTCAGGAGAATCTGATTGGCCATTAACAGGCCGTTCTCACTGGTTAACGGAGCTAGCGCTCCCAGGTTGCTATTGGTTGAATCGTTAATAAGTTGCCTATATAAGGAAGGCTATAGCAGCCATCCAGTTTGAGCTGTCACACCATGTAAATAAAGAGTTTGAAGTTCACTGTTTTCACCGGCTTGTCTCCATTATTCACACCTATGCTCCGCACTTAAGAAAAACCCTAATTTGAGAGTGGTAAAAGTACGAATGTGTCCTTTCCCATTTGTCCCATAGAAAGGCATGCCATCCTTTATGGAGATCATGCCCCTCTAATACTAGTATCCTCTTATTATCTAAATTTATCCAATCCTTAATCCAGAGCAATGCTGCCGCTTGATAGTATAATTCCCACTTTGAGAGTTCTAGGCCACTTCTATTGTCTTGTAACATTTTTATATTAATACGTGGTTTCTTTCCTAGCCAAATAAATTTAAGCATAGTTCTATTCAGCTCTTCAAAAAATTTCCAGTCTTGTTTTGCGGGAATTGTCTGGAACAAGTATAGGAATTTTGGTAGAATGTTCATTTTTATTGTAGCAATTCTGTCCATCAATGATATTTGTAACTTTTTCCAACTTTCTAAATCTTTTTTGCATTGTAACATCAATTTCTTATGATTATCTTCTTTTATTGTTGAGCATTGTCCTGTAAGAGGCCTTTCAAAGTGACAAGATTTTATCAGTATTCTGTTCATTTAAACTTAATAAACAAATTTTCCTTCTGTTGAACTAGCAGAGCAATATTACTATGAATAGTTGCTGATAGATTTTGTTTTGTGTTTTGGATTTTTATAGTAATTGAACTATCTTAAGTTTCACAATATTCAAAACCCATTTTATTTATTTTTATTTGTATTCATACAGTATACACACATATAAAATTTGACACCTGAGCATAGTGCTTGATATGTCTTATTTAGTGTTTTAAGCTTCTGTCACAATAAAGCCATATATTTTAACATACTGCAAGTCTGTGTGTCCACTGAATAACTACAATCCAGTACACATCTTTGAAATTTATTGTAGCTTTTTTGTAGGTAGTAGAATTGTAACCTGAAAAGGAATTCACAAGTAAATATACAGGTCATGGAATTGGGATGCATGATAAAAATGTATGATTTTTGATTACCATTTCATAATAATACCTTTTAAGGTTTTAAACAAATTAGAATTCAACATTTAAATGGAATGAAATAGTTTGAAATCATAAAATGACATATGGATTGTTAAGCCTGGGTTCCCCAACCAGGGTTAAGGAGATAAGTTAAACAGAATGTGCAGCGTTAGTCAGATAGGCACACAGATAAAATGAGTGAGATAAGTTTGTATGTTTATTAACATACAGTAAAAATAACAGATACGCTTGTGCTATCAAAAGATAGTTTATTCCATTTATAGCATTGTCAAAATAACAGTCCATTAGTCATGTATCATTTAGTCAGTCCATTCAAGGAAATTCAGTTAGCAAAGTCCGTGTAGAAATATCGTATGTCAGTTCACTTACAAATCAGTCCTTTGTTTATCTCTCCCGTTCGAGTAACGCAGTCTTGAGTCCATGTAGTAATTAGGGATCATCAACATGGATGATAGTAATTTTTTTCCTTCCTAGCATTTTCCACATATGCGGGGGTCTGCTTTTTGGGGGAAGGGTTATGTAAATCATATGATTAACAGTTGAAGTTTAGGTATGTCTAACCTATCAAAGAGAAGGTTTGGGGGGACATAATAACTCTCTTCCAGTATTTGAGGGCTATCACAGAGAAGAGGGTATTGACTTAGTCTCCAAAGACCAGTGGTGAGGACAAGATGTAATGAGTGGAAGCTTATTTAAAAAGAGATCCAACTTAGATGCAAGGAGAAATTTTCTGAGAGAACAATTAATCAATGAAATATCTTGCCTCCCAGACTTGTGGGTGCCTTATCATTGGAGGTTTTCAAAAATAGATGTGGCAACCATTTATCTGGGATGACGTAAGCTCCTGCCTTGAGCAGGGAGTTGGATTAGAAGATCTTCCAGTTGTATGATTCTATATTCTGAGTTGATCCCATTGGTTGCAACAGGAATTGATTGACTGGTTTGTCACTGACATGAGCTGAGAGACAGAGAGAGACTGGTCCAAGGTCACTTAGTTGGCTTTCGTGCCTAAGCAAGGACTAAAACTCACAGTCTCCTGGTTTCTAGGCCATCATCTTAACCACTGAACCAAACGGTTCACCTTCTATGGCTCAATCCAGTACTAATCTTAAATTTGTTCATTAAGTCCATATTTAGCAAATTTATTTCCACCCACTCCTAATTGGCTTTAGGCAGCCTAACGTATAATTGTATAATTACTAAAAACTATATATGAGTGGTATGGTAGTCTAGTGGTGAAGACTTTTGCTTTCCACTCAGAAAGTTGACAGTTCGATCCTAAGTCGTAGCAGTTGTTTGTGGAGTGCACACACAAAATATCTGCTGCAAACTCTACATAGGCACCAGGAAGGGCATCTGGCAAGTAAATGCTCAGTTCCATTTATAACACTATCTCAAGGAATTACAGGATCATAAAAAAATCCTAAAAACTAAAAACTGTGTGTAAACATTAAAAGGCCTGCAGCATAAAGTCCCTGAAGTCTTCTATTAAATTATAATGAGGAGGATAGTCTTAATTCCAGCACCAGTTTTCTGTCTAACGAAGATCTCATATCAGAAAATTTTTACTAATTGTAAAGTTTGTAAATTGAATTTTACAAATTCAGAAAGCATGCAGATGGGAAAAACGTTTACAAATTGCCCAGTTGAATAACTAAGAAAAGATAAATATTGTCCATTGTTGTAGAAAATCATCATCTGGATTCTGTTCTTTTCATCCTTTTTATTTTCTGCTAGTGTTGTTCTATGCCGTAAAAATGCAAAACAATTAACTGAGGCATAAAACTAGTTGATAATGTATTGGGTCAGGAATAGGAATAAAGGTGTGTCTATTCAGCTTTGTATTTGTTCAGTGTATTTGAATTACAATAGCCTGATCTGAACTGATAAGTTTTTCACAAAAGGGGAAAAGAGGAAGAAAGTGCTGGAACTCAGAATCTCAGGGAACATAGCCTTTGCTCCACTCTCTGCACCCTACTGAGCTTCCGTATTGGGAGGGTGTGGTAATTCTGCCCTGTCATCTTCAGAAGGCAGTTGTATCTGCTGTTTGCTGTTTTGCCCTGTCTCTTCTGTTTACTTGGATAGTAATCTGTCTGGTAATGCTGGAGCTGACTGCTCATTGTTGGCACTGCTGAAGCTGTCTCTGGGTCTGGCTCTTTGTTGTTGCTCGCCTCGTCTGACTCCAAATCTGAGCTCACTATGAGCAAATTGGCGCACAAATTAGCCTCTGCTGTATGCATTAATAGTTTTAATTTCACCTAGATCTTTTTAAATGACTACTGATACGTCTATCAGATTTTGCCTGAAAATATCATAAGACACCAATAGCATAAGAAGGGTGTTTTATATTTTCTGCTGATATTTAGTGTTTTTCTAGATTTAGTACAGGTCAGATCTGATAGACTTGACTAATGAGGTTTCATTTCAAAACTGGTTCACTGTAATTATAGATTCCATTGCTTCAATAATTGACATATGTCTTCACAACCAAATATGGAGCAAGAGGAGAGTATCTCAACCCAATCCAATTCATGTGTTCTTGGTAGTAAAATGTTCAGTAAGAATTTCATTGTTTTAACTATTTAACTATTAAATGCATGCTTTATAATAAGTTTCACTGAATTGAACATTCTCCACAAAATGTCATCAGAAACAGGTTGAATAGATCTAGCTCTATTTCACTTGAAAGACACATCTTGTAGAAACATACAGACTTGAGTTGCATAAAAAGTGAAGAACTGCATTTGCTTTGCTATTCTGAATTTTGATGTAGTTATATAATCAAAATCTACAGCTTAAGTGCCACTGAAATTACTTTAGGTATCATAGCCTTGGTTAAGCCTTGATAAACATAAAAGTCATGGGAATCTTATGAATATAACATCCAATATTAGTTTGGGAAGGCAGCAATGGTTGCATCTTCAGAAAAAGTCAATAAAAAGAAACAACACATTTTTCAGAAAATAGGCTCATCTGCTGATCAACTTGGTGTAGTGCTTAAGAAGTTGATCTAAAAAACAGGAATCTCTGAATTCTAGTTGTTATGTCTGGGCGGTGGATCCCAAGGAGAGACGAGACTCGCGGTAGTGACCACAGCTCTTTATTAGGCAACCAGATACTGAGACAAAAATCCTAGCCGCAGCAGCTCTTTTTATAGAGCTGGCTGCGGCTAGGCAGCCTATGACAGACGTTTGAGCTTGCCGTGCTTGGTTTTACCCAATCACGGCAACCCCTATGCGAACCAATCAGGATTGCTTTAATTTGTCCAATCACGGCCCGGTTCTTCCAGACCAATAGGAATGCAGCCCTACAAGCCTGCTAGTATGGAACACCTCTCCCCTCTTGGTTCCGTCCAGGGGCGGGGTAATGTAGTCTTGCAAGTAGGCAGGTCTTCGTACCTGCCTACTAGACTTCACAATGTCTCTGTTCGCCATCGGGTTCGGACGGGCTCCACGTCGCTCTCAAGCTACTCGATGGAACTGCCTGGAAGGGTGAGCCGGTCCTATAGTTGCGACTCCCACCTAGTGATTCTGGGTCGGTTGAGTCGTTTGCTCTGTTGCTCCCGCCTGGGTTCTCTGGGCTGGTAGAGCTTATCCGGCTGCTGCTTCCAGGCGAAGTACCCGTCTGCCACGAATCCCTTCTGGCTGGTAAGTATTGTTGGTTTTTATTTAATACATGTGGGAGGTGTTCTGCTTGCGCAGGTGTCAGTTCTTTTTCTGAACCTGAGGTTCCCCCCCCCTGATTTCTTGGTTAGAGTCTATGAGGGGGGAAGTGGCCAGCCTGGATCTTAGCTGGTCAATATGACGTTTCCTCGACCTCCCATCGGTGGTATCGAGCCAGTAGGAGCGGGGGCCTGTGATTTGGGTGATTTTTGCAGGGAGCCAAAGTGGATCCCCCGTAAAGTTTTTGGCAAAAACAGTGTCCCCTACCTTGAAGGCATGGTGCTTGCTGCTGGAGCCAAGGGGTTTTTCTGGGGTGTAAGCAGGGTGCAGGCGGTCCAGAGGTGATCTGAGTCTTCTGCCCATTAGCAGTTCTGCTGGGCTTTTGTTGGTAGTGGTGTTCGGTGTGATGTGCATCTTGGTGACTTTCTCGTGGATGTTGCCATGTTCCATTTTTTGAAGAGTTTTTTTTGTAAATTGAAACATGTGTTCAGCTCTGCCATTCGCCGCCGGGTGAGCTGGTGATATCAATGCGGGTCAGATACCGCGGTCTGCCAAGTATTGTTCAAAAGCCAAGGTGGTAAATTGTGGGCTATTGTCAGATACTATCACATCTGGCAGACCATGCATGGCGAAAAGTCTATTTAATTCCTTGAGGACAGCTTCCGTGGTGGTTGTCTTCATTTTGCTCACTTCAAGCCAATTCGAATAAGCGTCAACAGTGATTAAGAAAGTATACCCCTTGGTCGGCCCTGCAAAGTCAATATGGATGCGCGACCAAGGGCCTCTGGGTGTCTCCCATTCTAATGGTGGGGCTTTTGGAGGAGCCGAGTGAGTCTCTTGGCATCTGTTACAAGTGGCAACCCAGGTATCAATTTGCTTGTCCATGCCTGGCCACCAAGCATAGCTCCTGGCCAGGGCTTTCGTACATACAATACCAGGGTGCCCGTCATGGAGCAAGTCTAAAACTTTTTTCTGTACTTTCTCCAGTATTACTACCTGGTCTTCCCACAACACGCAACTCCTTTGTGAAAAGAGTTCAGTTTGCCAATTTTTAAACAGTTTAGTTCATTTGGCTCGTTTCTGGCCATCCCCTCTCCACCCAGCTGAGAACTCGCGCCAAGCGTTTGTCCTTTCCAGTTTTGTGGGCGATGTCTTGCGCGGTTACTGGTGGCATGTGTATTGTTTCAATTTGCAAAATTGGTAATGTGGGTGCTGGGTTATCTTGCAAGTCTGGCAAGGGGGAGCGGCTTAACGCATCGGCGTGCGAGATAGTCTTGCCCGGGTGATATATCAATTGGTAATTATAAGCGGCAAGAAATTCAGACCATCTTGTCATTCTAGGTGACAGAATGTGTGGAGTGGGTTTATTACCTGCCAATATGCCAAGTAGGGGCTTATGGTCTGTAATAATGGAAAACGTCCTACCATAAATGTATTCGTGGAATCTCTTTACTGTGGAAACGATGGCGAGGGCTTCTTTGTCCAGCTGACTGTAGTTCCTTTCTGGCTTGGACAAGGTTCTGGAAAAGAATGCAACTGGAGCTTCTGTTCCATTCGGCAAAATGTGGCTCAGGATGGCGCCAACCCCGAAGGGTGATGCGTCGCAAGTAACAGTCAGTAGTAGTGTTTCATTATATTGAATGAGGACTGCATCTGAAGTCAAAAGGTTTTTTATTTGTTGAAAGGCATGCTCTTCTCGCCGTCCCCATATCCAGGAAGCCTTTTTATCAAGGAGTCTATGCAGGGGTTCCGCGACAGTCGCTTTCTGGGGTAGTAAAATGTTATAGAAATTAATGAGTCTGAGGAAAGCTTGGAGGTCCATTTTGTTTTTAGGTCTGGAGGCGTCTTTGATGGCTTTTAACTTTTTGTCAGTAGGGTGAATTCCTTGTTTGTCAAGGAGGTATCCAAGAAATTCAACCCTTTCAGTACATAATTGGCACTTGTCCTTTTTTACCTTGAGGCCAGCGTCTTTGAATTTCTGTAGGACCGCCCTCAGTCGTTTTTCCAATTGTTTTTTAGTAGGGGCTGCTACTAAAACGTCATCAAAATAGGGCACGACTCCTTTAATTCCCTGCAGCAATCTTTCCATTAGGCTTTGGAAAACCCCCGGTGCGATGCTGACCCCAAATTGGAGTCGGTTACATTTGAATGCCCCTCTATGTGTCACAATTGTTTGGGCTTCGGCAGTTTTAGCATAGACTGGTAGTTGTTGATAGGCTTGTGCCAGGTTGAGCTTTGCAAAGATTCTGCCACCTCCCAGCGAGTGTAGGAGGTGCTGGACTACTGGCACAGGGTAGGCACTTTGCTGCAGAGCATGGTTGAGGGTAGCCTTGTAGTTTCCACAAATTCTCCTTAGAGCTGTTCAGATCGTCCAGAGAGTGGGTGGAGCTTCAGTCTCTGCTGTTGTAGGCTGAGCTTAATTTCTGAGGAACGCTCCACCTTCCATCATGTGGCTTGCCATCGCGTTCCCCAGTTTATGCTCAGCCCTCGTGCAGAGTAGGCAGTGTTTGAATGTGCTCTTGGCCGTTTCAGGAAAATTCCAATTTGAATCATTTTTTGCTTCCTTTCAGGTTGTATATAATCCCTTCGTTGTGTTTTCTCTTAGCCCTGCGCAATTGGTCCTCTTTATTTGGTAGAGTTCCCTGGGAGGTCCTCCCCTCAGGGGGTGCCAGGGGGAAAGCCAGCAAAATTACAAACTGCCCCTCCACCTTTCCCTATTGCTTTTCTGCCGGTTTAGGTCTGTTCATTTTAAAACGTTCCGTTTCGTTCTGTCCCCCCCCCGAACTCCGTTTTTTATATCGTTTGAACGTTTGCTAGTTCTCTTTCTGTTTGTCCTTCCCCTGGGGTCCTTGGATTGCCCCTGGGGATTCTCCTGGTCACTGCAGAAGGGCCCCTGCAAGCCCAAGTAGTGGCGGCCGCCATTTTGAGCAATGCCTTGTGGCCGGGCACCATTTTGTTTAGCCCTTATCATTCCGATCGCTGCAGTGTGCCTATTTAAAACAGCAGGACCGGCAGGCCTGCTGAGAAAATAAATTTGTACTGTTCCAGTTGGAGGCTTCTGTTCCCACCTCCGTTTGTTGGCTTACCCCGCAGCCAGCCGTAGCGGCCGCGGTTTATTCTCACCACTCCCGCCCGGTTCCGCCTGGGAAAGCAGTCTGGTACAGGCCCGGCTTTGCCCTTAAGGCCTCTGTTGTCCTCTGATCATCTTGATCAGCCCTTCCAAAAAATAAAAAAAGAGAGAGAGAGATCTTCAAAAGTTATTAAATCAGAGGAAAATTAAGAGACACGAGAAGGCTTAAGCTTGCAAAAAAAAAAAAAAAGGAGAAATCATATATATACAAAGTAAAAATACAGAGAAATAACAACAAATAAGACAAACAGATTAATTATAAACGAATAATAAACGGGTGTGTGTGTAAAAGATTTTCCCAGGGCTCCCGGCCTTCGTTGTAGGTCGACCCCTAGGCATGCCAGCCGCCTCATATTTGATCCTTTCCTTCCTCAACTATCTAAAATGGCAGAAAGCAATCCTTCAAGAGGCCCTTCCTTAAAGGCCAAAGCAAAAGCCCACCACCTGCACAGTCAGGCTAAGGAGCCCACCAAAGCCTCACAAAGGGACGCCTTAAGATGACACAAGGTGCTAGAAAAAGAAATAGACAAACGCACCAGACAGACAGGCTCAGTGCCTCCAGCACCAGCCACTCCTTTCACCTCTGCTCTTCCCCCCCCCTGCTGCTTTTTCTTTCCTATCCAGGCACAGCTCGCCCTCTCAAAGGCAACAGGCCCCGGGAACACCAGCCAGGTGAACTCCAGAGGCTACCTTCACGCCCATGGCCGCCGGCCTGCGCCAGGAGGAACCTCTCATTCAGGCGGTTCTGGAGCAGCTCAGAGCCTGGATGGAGATGGCTATCCGCCAGGGAATTGCGGAAGGAATGCAGCAGATGGCTAGACCAGGGTTGCCTCCACAGGACACCAAATCTGTAAGATCATTCCCTCTCATTCCACAACCGTCTCATGATCAGGTACCCCTCCAGGGTGAGGTTTCTCCTCCTTCGGCCCATGATAAAAGGTTCTTCAACCTTGACCCAGAGCTCTCCAACCTGTTGAGCATCCCGGAGGTTGATGAGCCCGTCGTAGGCCTGGCCTCTTCCTCCGCCCTTAGCGACCCTTTAGAGGCTCTGAGGCCATAGGAGAAGCGGTCGGAGCTGGCCTTGCGGCGAGCTCACCAGTCGGACGCATGGGCGATCAGGGCGGCCACAGCAGCTTCCTTCTTCATCAGGTCGTCCATTCGCTGGCTTTGCCAGCTTAAGCAACATGTCCCGACTTCCAATATCCGCGCCCATCAGCATATAGCCAAGATTACGGCTGCGGCAGAGTTCTCAGCAGACGCCACCTTTCACTCAGTAAAATTCTCCTCCCGCGCCATTTCCTCCCACGTCTCGGCCCACTGCCTGCTCTGGCTAAGACACTGGCAGGCGGATCTCAAGAATAAGGTGAAACTAACTTCCGCCCCCCTCGCGGGAAATAAGCTGTTTGGACCTTCCCTGGATCCTCTCCTAGTTGAGGGAAGGAATAAAAAGAAATTCCTCCCATCCCTCACCCGTAAGTCAGAACCCAGATCTCTGCAGCCCTTTCGGAGGGCTCCCTTTCGTCCCTCTCCCCAACCTCCCTTCCCTCCCAGGTACCAAAGCCCCCCCCTTTGGCTCGGAACAGCCCCAGGACAGGTCTGACCCCTTCGATAGACACAGGAGAGGCGGAAACTTCAAGAGGCCTTTTCGTGGCTCTGGCAGCAGGCCCTTCCGGCGCTCCAGATAGGCTACCTGATCTGATCCCCATTGGCGGGCGACTTAAAACCTTCGCCAACCAGTGGGACTCATCCATTTCGGACGCTTGGGTCAGGGATACCGTCAAGTTTGGCCTTGCCCTCGAGTTCCTCTCTACCCCCCCCCCCGATTTCTACATTACATGTCCCCTCTCCAAGAACCACACCAAACGCAACCTCATGGATTCGGCAATTCAGCACCTACTGGACATACAGGCCATCCAGCCCGTTCCTCCATCCCAAAGGGGACAGGGCTTCTACTCACACTTATTCGTGGTGCCCAAACACTCGGGGGGATGGAGGGCTATTTTGGACTTAAAGCGGTTAAACCGCCACCTGATATACCGCAGATTCAAAATGAACACGCTGCAATCCATCCTCTTGGGAGTTCGACAGGGAGACTGGTTGTCATCCATCGATCTCTCCGAGGCATATTTACACATCCCAATACGACCCTCCTACTCCAAGTTTCTGCGTTTCAGCTATAATAACCTACACTTCCAGTACGTGGCCCTCCCATTCGGGTTGGCCTCTGCCCCTAGGACCTTTACCAAGGTCCTGGCCGCTCTGGCTGCCCACCTCAGAACCATCCCGGTGTGACTCCACTGTTACCTGGATGATATTCTCATCCTCTCCCCTTCCAGGGAACAGGCCATCAGGGACACCCAAATTACCCTCACCGCCCTCCAGGAACACGGGTTCCTCATAAATTGGAAGAAAAGCCAACTGGCCCCTTCCACCAGGCTACCCCACCTGGGGACTATAATAGACACAGTCAAAGGGAGGGTGTTCATCTCTCCAGAAAGAATACTCAGCATCCAACAATCAATCAAACTCATCAGACGAATTAGCAGGGTCTCTCTCCTCGAATTAACCAAGTTGTTAGGTAAGATGATCTCTTGTATTTCCGTTATTCCCTGGGCCCGTTTCCACTCTAGATCCCTCCAGTGGTTCCTGCTCCCATACCAAACAGCTGGATCAGGCAACTCAAGGTGCAAGGTCAAGGTCTCGCCAAGGGTTCTCACCTCCCTCCTTTGGTGGAGCAAGGCGTCGATCAACAAGGGCTGCCCCCTCAAGGAGCCACCAAGACTCACCGTCACCACAGACGCCAGTCTGTCCGGATGGGGTGCCCACCTATGTTCCTTACAGCTCAGGGCAGATGGTCAGCAACAGAGAGGCTGTGCAATATAAACTGGTTAGAGCTTCGTGCCATCCACCTGGCCCTCCAAGCTTCTTCCCTCAGCTTCAGGGCTGCCACGTCCTCATTCTCACCGACAATATAACAGCAAAGGCACATGTCAACAGGCAGGGGGGCACTCAGTCATCAAGCCTAATGAGGGAGACCGAGCGCCTCTGTCGGTTGGCAGAGTCACACCTCCTCTCCCTCAGGACAGACCACATTTCAGGCATTGACAACACCCGAGCAGATTGGTTGAGCAGGGCCACCATAGACCAGGCGGAGTGGCGCCTCCAACCAGCCCTGTTCAGGGAGGCGACAGCAATATTCGGCCTGCCAGTAGTAGACCTGTTTGCCTCCCCCCTCAATACCCAACTTCCACGGTTCGTTTCCAGATTCCCGTCCCTAGGGGTGGAGAACCACAACGCCCTTCGATGCCCACGGCCCTCGGGCCTCCTTTATACCTTCCCCCCTCTGGCACTGGTGCCCAGAGTACTCCAAAAGGTACTCCACGAGAGGGCGGAATTGCTTCTGGTAGCTCCTTATTGGCCCCGTCACTCCTGGTTCACGGACCTCCGCAGCCTATCCATAGCCCGCCCGGAGGATCCCAGCAGACAGGATTTCCCTGTCTCAAGGCCCCCTTCATCACCCAGACCCCCAATGGCTACAACTAGCCATCTGGAGGTTGAGCGGGAACGTCTGAAGAGGGAGAATTTCTCCACTGAAGTCATCAATACCATCTTAGCAGCCAGACGTCCCTCCACCAGAAGGATTTACGACGCCACTTGGACCTATTTCCGCAAATGGTGTGCCAATCTCCTCATTGACCCAACGAACCCATCTGTGGCCCAAATCCTCGACTTTCTCCAGGAGGGTCTCAGCAAGGGACTGTCCCCCAACACACTAAAGCATCAGGTGGCAGCCCTATCCACCGTCATTTCCTGCGAGGGTGTCAGTTCCCTCTCTCACCATCCCCGCATCAGAGCATTTCTGAAAGGGGCCGCAAACTTACAACCACCGTCCCTTCACCGGTATCTGACCTGGGACCTCAACAGAGTTCTCACTTCTCTCACTAAGCCACCCTTTGAACCCCTAAGAGAGGTCTCTCTCCAGTTCCTATCCTACAAAGTAGTGTTCCTGGTGGCGATCACATCAGCCCGGAAGATTTCAGAGATCGCTGCTCTGTCGGTCAGGAAAGACCTGTGCGTCTTCCATTCTGAGCGGGTGGTCCTCCGACTTGATCCTTCATTTCTACCTAAAATTAACTTGGTTTTCCACAGGGCTCAAGAACTTATCCTCCCTAATTTTTGCCCCAGGCCAGCTCATGAAAGAGAGAGTCTATGGCACACCTTAGACGTCAGACAGGCCTTGCGGATCTATATAAAGCGTACTCAGACCTTCCATAGATCCGAGGCCCTGTTTATATCCTTTCAGCCAAAGTCACAGGGGCTCAAGGTACCCTCAACCACCATAGGCTGTTGGATAAGGGCGGCCATTTCAAGGGCATACCAGGCCTAGGCCCTCCAAGTGCCCATGGGTATCACGGCTCACTCCACCAGGTGTGCGGCAACATCAGCTGCCTGGGCTACCCAGGCCCCAATACTCGACATTTGCCGGGCAGCAACATGGGCCTCCCCGTCGCCCTTCATTAGGCACTACAAAGTCAATAGGTATGCCGCAGTGGAGGCTTCTTTCGGTCGAAGGTTCCTTCAGAGGGTGCTTAGGGATCCCGAGGAGTCAACAGACCAGACAGTGTCCCTCCCGTAGGACAGGTCCCAACTTTGGTATGTCCTACTCTCTGAACGATCCGAACAGCTCTAAGGAGAATGAGCATTGGTTCTTACCTGACACGCCATTTCTCTTGAGCTGAGAGGATCGTCCAGCCCCTCCCTTTTCCTTTCACCATCTGGCGGGGTCTTGTTTCGGCCAACGCACTTTAACTCTTGTAAGAGGAGAACACGAATGCCTGTTTTCCTCTCGTCTTCGCATAAACTGGGGAACGCGATGGCAAGCCACGTGATGGAAAGTGGAGCGTTCCTCAGAAATTAAGCTCAGCCTACAACAGCAGAGACTGAAGCTCCACCCATTCTCTGGACGATCCTCCCAGCTCAAGAGAAATGGCATGTCAGGTAAGAACCAATGCCCATTCTCAGGGAACCATCTGGCTTGATGGGGGTGACAATTGGTGTTTCCCATCGGGCATGGTCGATAGGTTCTAACACACCTTGTGCTATGAGCTTATTTAATTACTCATCTATCTTAGGCTTGAGTGCAAATGGCACTCGGCACGGTTTGAGGTGGATGGGAGCGATGTCAGGGCTAAGATTAAAGGAGATTGGGGACCCCTTGTACTTACCTAAGGTGTCATTGAAGACCTCTTGGAAGTCCCGAATGAGTGCAGCTTCCCAGTCTTCATCTTCTGTGTGGTTGATGCCTGCCATTTCGATTCCCAGTAGTGCGAACCATTGCAACCCGAGTAGGCTGGGTCAGTCTTTATCAATGATTGTGAGTGGTAGGATGGTAGTGTGGTTTTTGAAGGAAACTTTAAAATGTCCCATGCCAGTGACTGGAATGCGGTTACCTTGATAGTCTCTCAATATTAGTTTCTGGTTGCTTAGCTCTTGGCGGCGTATGCTGGGAATCAGTTGTTTTATGGTCTTCCAGGAGACTATAGAGAGGGAGGAGCCGGAGTCTACTTCAATGGTGCAAGGCTGATTCTCGATGGTGACCTCCACACATATCTTTCGTGCATCTATCGAAGAAGCATGGCCAATTATGACTGTTTGGTGCGTTTCTTCTCTTCTTGGTGCATCGATGAATTTCCTGGGTCGGCTGTCCCGGTTCCATCGGCTGTCATTTTGGCGGTCTTGGTTTATGGTGGGGGTACCATCTATTCTTCTTGGGCTGTTTCCCCAGCGCCGGGGGCTGGAATTTCGTTTGTTGCAGCATACTTTGGCAATATGCCCTCATTTTTCGCAAAAACGGCAAATAGCATCCAGGAACTTGCATTCAGAACGCAGGTGATTTCCTCCACAGCCAGCACATTGGTATCCCGACTTACGACCGCGTCGGTCTTGCCATTCGCATTCCATTTGAAGTCTATGGATTTTTTCCTCTTCACTGTCAGAAGGGGATTCGATGTCGTGGTGGTGGGTGGATGCTGCGTGTTTTTCTGATGTGGTTGTCATCTCACTGGTGGATTGGTGGTTGGTTCCCTTTGAACGCCGCATTCACGCCGCTGACTTACGGGTGGCTTTGGCTGCAGTGGCTTCGGCTTCGGCGTCGGCGAGGGAGATGTCCCCTTTAGCCATCAACCTGCTTTGGAGTGTTGGGTCTTTCAGGCCGAGGACGACTCGTTCTCACATGGCCTCGTCTAGATTGGCGAATCCACACAACTCTCCTAGGTCCCTCAGGTCGGCTATGAACTCTCCGATGCTCTCGCCCTCACGCTGATCCCTCTGGTAAAAGTCATGCTTACGAATGAGAGTCGGCACCGCCAGAGCATAGTGGTTCCAGAGGATGGGAGCTAGGGTATCCCAATCCATTGTCTTGACGTCTGCGGGCTTCGCGAGTGCCTTGGCCATTTTAAAAATGGTGGGTCTGCAGTGTGTCAGAAAGACCGCTTGCTTCTTGCTGTCGGTGGCATCTTTCAGGTTGTTTGATTCCAAGAACATTTAGAAACGATCAATGTAGAACTCCCAGTCCTCGCTGGCCAGATTGAATGGTGTGGGTGGCACAGCGCTGCTGGCCATTTTGCTGGTCGTTTATGCGCTATCTGCCACGTGCTAGTCAGCTCTGTTGTCTCAGTATCCCACCCGCGTCACCAGTGTTAAGTCTGGGCGGTGGGTCCCAAGGAGAGACAAGACTCGCGGTAGTGACCACAGCTCTTTATTAGGCAACCAGATACTGAGACAAAAATCCTAGCCGCAGCAGCTCTTTTTATAGAGCTGGCTGCAGCTAGGCAGCCTATGACAGACGTTTGAGCTTGCCGCGTTTGGTTTTACCCAATCGCGGCAACCCCTATGCGAACCAATCAGGATTGCTTTAATTTGTCCAGTCATGGCCCAGTTCTTCCGGACCAATAGGAATGCAGGCCTACAAGCCTGCTAGTATGGAACACTAGTCTTGCCTTAGGCATGAAAAACCAACTGGATAACTTTGAGCCAATTACTCTAAAGCCTCACAGGGTTGTGGGGAAAATAGGAAGAAAGATAGGGGTGTTAGGTATGTTTACAGCCTTGAGTTATGTATAGAGTAATAAAAATGAGATTTTAAAAAATCAAATAAAACCAGTAGTGCAAAATCTGTAGGAAGAAAGTATATATCATACAGATACAACAGAAGAAATCATCAGAGAGAAGAAGTTTATCTTTGGATATGATTTCCTGAAATGGCATGTTTGTGATATAAAACTTGTTCCTTTGGATTTTTTATTTTTGCATTTATAAACAATTTTCCCCAAATGCATTTAAGAAATATATCATGTTTATAAGTAAGTAGAAAGTAACCATTAGAATATAAATCAGATATTATATACAGTCCTCTGTAACCAATGCAATGTAATATAAAAAGGAGTCTTACTAATATAAATGAAAAAGTATTATTCCCGAAGTAATATTTTTAAATATAAAAGCTCTAAATTTAATTTTCTCTTTAATCATTTTGGATACTTTCTTAATGGCATAAACTTTACTATTTTTACCTTTTTATAAAAAGCCAAACACTGAGAAAAAAATAAAGAGCAGCTCTTTTTTATCATGGGTCAAAAAGTTCACAATAACATGAACTCAGATTAAGAGTGAAAATGTGTAAAGTATGTCCTACCCATCCCACATAGAACAAAGTCATAGTACAACTAGAATTAATTTACTAATAAATGTCCTCCCTTCTCAGTAGGGAGGAGTAGATGGTTAACAATTAAAATAACATAAGAACAATTAAAATGCAGTCAGTAATGAAAAACAAATAGCATACAGCAACCAAGAATTGTGAGAGTCAATATAAAAAGTGGGCTGGGCTTGACAACAAAGCCAAAGTTTTAATACCTTGTAACTTGAGCATGCTGCTTTTGACAGCTCTAATGGGAGAGGTAGACACCACTGGAGAGAGATGGTCCTATAAGAACCCTAGTCTCAAATCTTGAAGGACTTTGAATGTCCCCTTGAATTGCATCTGGAAGCATACTGGCAGCTAATGCAGCCATGAAGTAGAGGCGTCATATGTCCTGAGAAACCAGCACCCAGAACTGCCTGAGCTGTTGCATTTTGCACCAGCTGAAGCTTCTGCAATGTAATATAAAAATGAAGCTTCTGCATATTCTTTAAGGGTAGACCCAATTTTTGACCATTGTTCAACAATTGATACAAGTGAAACATACAGTATATACATTGTAGATTAAGCCAAATGTATAGACAGAATAACGACAAAAAAAATTACATGCAAAAAGACACCCATGCAATGTCTATGTCAAATTTATCTCTTCTTAATATAATATTACATAAGATTTCAGATTAAGCCCAAAGTTGCTGTGGGCTACAATTCTTAAAAAGTTCCTGAGGAAGATGATCTATTCTATGTGTTAGTAATATAGTACAAATTCACTTCAAAATGTAGCATTGGATGAGAGCAGATCAAATGTACAAAGAAGTTTAGTTGCATAGTTTCCCCTTTTATTTAGATGGAATGAAAGGCAGACGGAATGTGCAAATCTGAAACTACCGTAACAATAGTAATAACATTTCCAGAGTGAATTCTAACTCCCTGCAATAACTAAGAGGGAAAAAATGCAAATGAAGGCTATCCAATCTCCATTTTCATCCAGGCTTTCTCTTATTGTCAGCCAATCATATAGCCACTTGGGGAAAAGGTGGCTACCATGGTTACCACATAAACAGTTTCCAGTTTCAACAGTAGCTGTTGAGGGAGTCAGGCTTTGTACCTAATTTGGATTTTAAAGCAGCAATCTAATGGCCTAGACATTTGCTGAATCTTATTTCTTAGAGAGCTGGCATACAGGCAGTAAGAGTTGCTGCTTATTTGACAGCTTCAGGGTTCTTTCTGCCATTGTGTTGAGAGACAGATAGTATATTCAGGACTTGGAAACAACTTGATCATGTCAGAAATGACTAATAACCAAGGTGGCAAGAACAAGCACAGCATCACTATCAATACGTAAGTAGCATGATATGGTTGAAGCAAAGGGATGGTTCTGTAGCAGGCTCAATGGATAGGAGGCTATCTCCAGTCATTTTGTGACAAGCTAATGCAGGTTTTCCTAACATGCTGTTCTACTGTTTTAGATACAACTTTCATCAAATCAGTTTGGACAAGTAGTTATGGCTCATAAGCATTGAAATCTATAGCAGTCAATGAGGACCAGATTGTGGGAATATAGGATAAATGTATTGCTGAAATCTGAAGGTGCAGTATTCCTAAAACTAAAGATGCCTGTATTAAGGCAAGAGACTTCAGTAGTGGAGCATGAGGGTGGGGAGAAGGCATGATCTCTATAGAAACAGACTTCCTCAAGCATTTTGTAAGAATCCCTTCAATTAAAAATTGGAATGTAGGAGGTCATTCTGATTCTAATTTGTTTGTTTGAATTTATTCCATGTGGTTCTAAAAGTTTTCATTCTAAAGTAAAGAAAAATGGAGATGGATAAATGACAAATACAGTGGTATCTTGGTACTCATTGTTAATTGGTTCTGGGAGATGTGATGAGTACCAAAAATGATAACAGTGAGTCACCAGGCAGCTGACACTGACAAGATCTAGCTTGTGTTGAGTACCAAACAAACAATGAGTACCAGGACAAAATTTTCATGTCAAAATGCATTGAGTACCAAATTCAATGTGATTCAAAGCAGTTGAGTACTATGACTATGTATCAATTGAAATATTCTCAAATAATTTTAGTATCATTACTAAGAATAAATTTATTCTTAAATAATATATTTATTGTGTTTATGAATTTATGATTAATGTTTTTTTTATTTTATTTGAAGAAATTGCAAGTGGTTGACACAGGTTAATGTGTATAGACAATTTATCATGAACCCTTCCTTAATAGCAATGCTAGAAAAGGGAAAGAAACAAATGAAATTGGCTAGTCTCAAATTCACCTAATATTAAACCATAATGAATAAGTCCTCTGCCTCCATATTGTGCTTTTTATCAATTATTTATTATTTCAAAAACAATAAAAGTTCTTGCAAAAGAATGGTTCTTGGGTCTGCCATCTTATACTGAGCATCTATTCTGTCCTACCTTAATAGATTTTGGTGACTAAAAAAAGAAATATAAGAATACAAATTCTAAATGGAAGACATCGTGGCATTGATTTCATGTAAAATGTATGTGGGGATGTGTCTGTGGATGTACTCATACACACTAATTTAGAGATAAGAGGTAGAAATATCTAAATGAGTTATGATACTCTTTCCTACCTTAGTCTTCTATATGAACTCTCTAATTTATCCAGAGTTTACCCTGTGATATGCTCAAGTAAGAAAGGATATATTTGTACTTAATTTACTTACTGGGTATTAGTTGGGTATAATAGATTGATATTTACACATTTCATGATAAGTTATTACCAAATTATAGCAATTAGCCATCAATTGAATTCATGAGCATGTGTATCCACTAAAGCACAGAGGCACAATACTGAAAAGCTGTCTACTATAATTCTATTTTTTTCCTTTTTTTCTTATGATATACAATCATATAAAACCAGACTATAATAATAAGTGATGCTAGGTCAGGGGAGTCAAACTCAGCTTGTGGAGTGCTTAGGTCTGGCCTGTGAAATAGCAAAGGACTGGCCCGTGGTGCCTCTGCCAGTGAAAATGGAGCTCAGAAGGGAGGCCCTTCCGAGTTCCATTTTCACCAGCAGAGGGTTGCAGGAGGCTGTTGCAGCCAAAAACAGCATGCAAGGGCCCATGGTGGCCCTCCTGAGCTCCATTTTGCTGGCAGAGGGTTGCAGGAGGCCATCACAGCCAAAAATGGAGCTTGGGAGCCAGTTTTCACTGGCAGAGTGCTTGGACCACCACAGCCCCCCCAACATGAGTGATGTTGAGCTGGCCATGCCCACCCAAGTCCCCTGAGGACAAACATGAGCCTGATGCGGCCCTTAATGTAATCAGGTTTGACCCTCCTATGTTAGGTATAATAATCTAAATTTCCACTTGCCCATGTTTGTCTATATTATAAAATGATTAGGGCACTCATAGAAACGCCCTTAACCACCTCAGTCTTGAAACATTAAAAACATGGAATTCAGATAACATGATACTTTAGATAATGGAGGTTAAGATTTAAAAACTTGATAGTTTAAAATCGCTGTCACCATATAGAATCCAGTTTTCACAGGTGAGACAGGATGTCTTGAGGATGACAAACTAAAGAAAAATCAGAGTGTGTGAACCTTTCCACCATTTGGGTTCACACATAGTTCTAAGCCACATTTTGTTCAAATGTAGATTGTTCAACAAATCACAATTGTTACATTCATATATAATCTTACGCTATCTGGATTCATCCAGCTTGTCAACCAAAACTAAGCACCTTAATTTTAACCATAGAATACTGTTTACTATAAAGACCTGTAGCACATTTGACTAATCTGATGTCCTTAAAATGTACTGAACTATATTTTCATAATTGTCACCTAGTATTCACAGTTATAGTCCAATAACACCTGGCTTGGTTAAAAAATGCTAAATTATAATATTGTGATGACCCAGTGTGGGATACAAAAAACAGGCAAATCCCCTTTTATTCCTTCACTTTGCTTCCAAGCTCCAAATATTCTTGACTGAAGACAAAAAACTCCCACACAAGCAGTTACAAGAAGGAGGAAATGCCGTTTAAATTATAAAGAGTAAAAGACAACACAAACCAGGCAAGATAAGGGCTGGAAGACATCCACAGATATCAGGACACACACTGGGAAGGATGCCAAACTCAGAGGGGAACCATAAACTAGAGATATTTCCACGCTTTGTTTCCAACGTTCGCCTATACGCATGTCCGTCCTCTTATTCAGTTGTCACAGCTGCAGCCCATGAAGAGGATCAAGGCCCTCTCCTCCCAAGTACACCACGTCTCTCCTTTATCCTTTCCTCCCTGCATGCCCTAGGATGGAGAGGGGATGGGCTTGGGCCCTCCTCTGACTGCCCAGCTGGCCTCTGCCCTTCCCCAGCCTCCTCCACAACCTCGGGAGCTACACTTCCACCCCTTGTCAGCTGTTTCTCCTCTCCCTCAGAGTCAGTCTCCACCAGGGTCATGACAATTGTTTTGAAAAATAAATTACAGTAAATGTGTCAAATTTTAAGCAGCAAATTAATTTGAATCAACCTTGTAACTTCTAATTTGTATACTCATCTATTTATCACCAGGAGCCTCACAAAAGAACAAAATATGTATAAGAAGTTACCATCAACTTCAGCATCTGGAAGACGATTGAGCTTCGCTAGTGCCATGCAAGCCAGTAAAGTTGGTTCAATGGGTCGCAGGAGTATTGTGATCACTTCAGAACCAAAAATAGAAAAGGGTGCTTTACCAAGCAGCAAACCTCTTGTCCAGGTAATCAAGCACTATATGATTCATAAATGTAGATCTAATTAACAGTTAAATCTAAGATAAAGGGCTATTAAAGATGCAAAAATGTCAGCAATGTATTAGTTCATCACACAAACCAGCCAGATGTTCAAACTGGATTTGACATTTTTATCCACCTGTCAAATCCTTCCAAGAACCTGGGATAGGCAGATGTTGATATTTGATGGTGTTAGAAATATCATTGCAGGATATAAGCTGTTCTGAGCAAAGCTTCCTATTGCAGTTGGCTAATGGTGAATTTGTCAATGCCAATGGTGCTCAAGTGATACTCCAGTTGTTTTACGATTGCATCCAAGGTGCTAGTAATATTGATATTACCTTTGCTTTCTTTGCCAATATTGTTATTTCAGATAACATATAAATTAAAATCATTCTTCTTGAATAGTTCTATGTGCTTTTCTAATGAAAAACATGAATGTTATTTTTTCTCAGTATCATTCCATCAAATTAAATGATAATTTATTTTAAATAATAATGCTAACTCAGGATAGTAACATTTTGCCGCATGATGTAACAGTAAATGTGTCTGCATATTTGTGTCTCTTGAAATAAGCTATATTTTCTAACCATTAACCAGACATCATTTGAAAAAACAATAAGAATTCAAGCAATGGGTAATAATTTAAAAATGGAATTATGATTAAAAAAGAATATTTAAATATATTATAGAAATAAATGAAATGTATGAATTACATCTATTTCTAAAAAAAATAAAAGATTATTTCCTGCTCATTTTATACAACTGGATATGTAGTTTTAATATTAAGGCTGGAAACAACGGGACATCTTGCATAAAATGCTGGATCAAACCCAATACCTGAATTGCTTAGTTGTCTTCTAAGCTGCAGATATATGACATATTTTTAGTTTTAATCAAAAGTTAATTCTTGTATAGACATAAGTCTATATGGTTTTCCCAGTTGCAATGTATGGCTGTGAAAGTTGGACCATAAGAAAGGAGGAGCGCCAAAGAATTGAGGCCTTTGAACTGCTGCTGGAGAAGATTCCTGCGAATCCCAAACTGGTCAGTCCTACAGATCAGTCCTGACTGCTCTTTAGAAGGCCAGATACTGAAGATGAAACTGAAGATACTTTGGCCACCTAATGAGAAGGAAGGACTCACTGGAGAAAAGCCTAATACTGAGAAAGATTGAGGGCAATAGAAGAAGGGGACGACAGAGAATGAGGTGGCTGGATAGAGTGATTGAAGCAGTAGGCGGGAGCTTAAATGGACTCCAGAAGATGGTAGAGGGCAGGAAGGCCTGGAGGAACTTTGTCCATGGGGTAATGATGGATCAGACACAATTTTGCAACTAACATCAACAAGACATAAGTCTGCCATTTAATTATGAGAGTTTATATATGGTACAACATCCATTGTAGACCAATTGAGAACTTCTGTAAGGTGTTGTGGTTTTTTTCACCTGGTCTATATTTTGTTTGTCATCTAAAAAAACGTCATCTAGCTTTTAATTATCTGCTTACAATTACTTTACAATCTGTTTTAAAATCTTTCCAGTTAGAAACTGCTCAGCAATGCTCTGTATCCTCCTTCCATCCTATTTAAACATAAGATACATTTGTCCTCTTCTATATATGTAATAATTAGTACTATATTACATAAAACTAATTACATAAGTATATTACTTTGTAATATAGAGAATAGCTAGAAGTTCAGGCAGATTATCAGCAATTTTTAAAAATATTTTTAATGAGTTTGGCTCTGAAATTTTGAATATATTCAGAATGAATAGGTGTTCCCTGACCACACATCAAGCTCAAGTTGCAGGGCTTATTCTTTCAAATTATTCTTCATAACTGGCTAGAAGAACACAAGTCTCTTTTTGGAAAAGACTCTTTTTGCCCTCTTTACTGAGCAATTGATAAATAGTTTATTTTGAGTACATATGAAAGTTTATGTCATTCTTAGTACGTATCCTGTAATAACTTTTATTTATTTATGTATTCAATTTATATCGTCACCCATCACAAACCTAAGACTCTCCATTCTTTGTGATACAGGCTGTTTTTCAATTAGTGATTTACAGCATATTCCAGTGTCAATCAGTCTTAAACCAGTTCCCATTACATTAACAGAGATGGTTTCATGACTCCAGAAGAAATTACAAATTATTCATCTTCTCATTCCAGTTGATTCTGAGGGTTTTTTGTTTTGTTTGTTGATTGTTCTCGGGGCTTGTTCTGTTTCTCAAACACCTATATCATGCTTACTCCTTTCAAAATTATTAAGTCTTGTAAACAATCTAGATATTTGGAAGTAAAATAGTTAAATTTTTTTCTCTGTTCTTCTGAAGTCCATTTTCCTTCTCTTCCTCTATTATCCTCTAGCTATTCCATATTGTTAACATGTAAGTCCTCCTGATCTTGTATTTTATAAAGTTTCTTGCACATTGATAATGCTATTTAAACAAATATATAGTCCAGCATGAAGATGGTTAAATACAAAATATGTGGCTTGTAGCTATCAGGAGCTTAGCTGGAAGAATCAGTCAACTTGATGTGCTTCATATAAATGTTCACTTGTGAAATGGAATGTAGAAGCGGGCATTTAAATCAGTCCCCTTTTCACACATTGGCTGAACAATTTATTCATTTTATAAATCAAACAATTACCTAAAAGTCTTAAAACAGATTAAGAATGTTAATGTTCTTTGTGAATTTTTCAGCCATAATGCTATATAGTTTCCATGAATTGTCCATGCTCCTTTAATGCAATCTAACCCCTAATATTTTAATATACTCTTAAAAGTACCCAGAAAGATTTATTGAAGAAAAGCAGTATGTTTGAGCTAATAGGAGACATCACTCCTTAAAGAAAAGATCTGAATCTTTTTAATCAAATTAATGGGGAAAAGCATTATTTTAAATATTGTTAAAATAAAATTTTCAAGCATTTTCTTTCATTCACAGATATGTTCTCATACAACTAATGTATGTATTTGATTATTTCTTTGCTTATTTATGGCTTAGAAATTTGTTTTACAAAATGCTATTATAACAATTTGGATTACAAGGGGACAACTCTGGAATAAATAAGATTTCACATTAATAGATATCCAATCAATCAAAACCAATTTTTAAAAAGCTCCCCCCGCCCCAGTATCTGATTAAGTCTGGTGATTTCTTAACAATCAGAAAAAAGAAATTTTATGTTTATTCTCAATAAAGTGATCCTGTAAAATAATGCTGTAATTTGAAATCTGGAAGCATGTGCTATTACAATCAATATGTGCTTTGTTTTCCTTTCTTCTAAATTTATGCATAGAATATCAGCTCAGAACTGCAGTCTTGAAGTAAGCCATATCATATCATCTTAGTGGTAACAATTGCAAGTCTATTGGCTTCTAGACTGGGGCTGAGGGAAGAATAGAGCTTTTACTGTACTTTTGTTATTTATTACATCTACAGGTTTTTGATGATCAGGGAAAAGATGTGACTCCTCGTCCACTTTATCGTCCAGAATTGAATGTCGCACACAGACAAAGCAAAATTTTATCAGTACATGATTTTGCTGGGGTGATTCAACCTGATTTCTTATCCTCTTTATCAATGCAACAAACTTCTATAGCTAGTATTAGCTTAGCAGGTCCATTTTCCAGGTATGATATGACAACACATAAAATCACTTCGTCAAATCCCATACTGATTTCCTCTAATGTAACATCTACATAAAGTTCTTGAATACTGAATACTATCCCAATTGATCTTATAACCAGAATACTTTCCAATACTCTGTATTATCTGTATAAAATTAGGCAGAGAAGTAAAATATCAAATTTACAATTTAAATTTTCATAATGTGCCAAAGAAACAACAATGATATCTAAAGATTGCCTAACAATGTAGTTAAACTTTTAAGAATTAAGTCAAAAAGCAAGGGTAAAAGTGGGCAACTCTGCTGAATACCATACTGTAACAAAGGATTTGCTATTTGTTGTAAGTTTCTCAAATACCTGATTTTACTTGAATCAATAAAAATAATTGTATAATTTTATTAAAGTATTGGAAAGCTTGGGCCTACCAGTAAAGATAATGAGAAGCAGATGCAGAAAACTAAAGGTTTCCTCCTTGACAAGATACTGAAAGTTTCTCCATCTGCTGTAGATTAACTCCACAGTTAATTGCTTTTGAAACTCAAACAGTGGCTAACTCATAAATTATATTTCTTAAAGTAAGCCAGCTTTCTCTGCTATTATTAAAGTAATTGAACATTCTTTTTTAAAAAAATACAATTATTAAAATGAAAAATATTTTATAAGACCTGGTTTGTAACTGTTAAGGCATAGTTGATTGAAAACATAAAAACTGGTGGAATTTCTCATGTGTATTGTGGTAGAAAGAAGACATATGAATCAGAGTTTATTCTTATTGAACTCTAGCATATAGACTTCATCAAGTGAAAAATTAATTGCTGTGTCCTACAAAAATATAGAGAGAGAAATAAACTGCATTCTATTATAAGGCAGTTTAATTTATTGATTAATTGTTTTTTCACATATCATTATTTTTGTCCTTGTGGCAGGCATTTAGCTAATTTGGAAACATAACTTAATCAGAAACCATATTATGTGAACTAGACTAGAAATATTTCGTGAGCTATTTCATGAAGAATGGAGCATGCTAATTTCAAATCAATGTCTTCTCAGTTCTTATGTGTTTGCCTTTTCTATAACAAAGCCAGTAGTTCTGTGGATATTTTTTGTTGATATGTAATATTCCTTCTTTGTCATTTGCTATTTCATTTCCATTACTTATAAAATATTCTATTGAAACTACAGAACTTATGGGAGTAGCAGTGTTACAAAATCATCTGCTTCTACTGAATCAATGGCAGAAGAGATTGTAGAGCCTGGATTGAGACGCGACACCATATCTAGTTTTACAGGTAAAAATTTACATAAAAACAAATTTGAAAAATAATTTTTCCCTCTTCTTCCTCACCATTAATATGGGTTGCTGACCTGTACTAGATTCCCAGCAGCTTGTAGTATAACATGAGTTATACAATATATAAAAAAGGATGGGAGAAATATCTAATAATGATAATGATGATATACAGTATAATAAAATAACTATAGTACAAAAATGTTTTGATGTTTAATAAATTCAAAGGCATCAATATCAGTAAATAACAGATCTTGTAACTGTCTTGGTGATTAGCCTAAAATGGTCAATACTGCACATTCTCTGATCCTAGTTCTATGCTATAGGTCAGGGGTCTCCAACCTTGGCTCCTGGAAGCCTGGCGGACTTCAACTCCCAGAGTTCCACAGCCAGCAAAGCTGGCTGTGGAATTCTGGGAGTTGAAGTCCGCCAGGCTTCCAGGAGCCAAGGTTGGAGACCCCTGCTATAGGTGCTATCGAACTGCATCTCCTCTATATGGTTCTCTGGTAACATACACTGTTCAATAAAATAAAGGGAACACTTTAAACAACACAATGTAACTTCAAGTCAATCACACTTCTGTGAAATCAAACTGTCCACTTAGGTAGCAACACTGATTGACAATCCATTTCACATGCTGTTGTGCGAATGGAATAGACAACAGGTGGAAAGCAGAGGCAGTTAGCAAGACATCCCCAATAAAGGAGTGGTTCTGCAGGTGGTGACCACAGACCACTTCTCAGTTCCTATGCTTTCTGGCTGATGGTTTGGTCACTTTTGAATGCTGGTGGTGCTTTCACTCTAGTGGTAGCATGAGACGGAGTCTGCAACCCACACAAGTGGCTCAGGTAGTGCAGCTCATCCAGGATGGCACATCAATGTGAGCTGTGGCAAGAAGGTTTGCTTTGTCTGTCAGCGTAGTGTCCAGAGCATGGAGGCACTACCAGGAGACAGGCCAGTACATCAGGAGATGTGGAGGAGGCCGTAGGAGGGCAACAACCCAGCATCAGGACCACTACCTCCACCTTTGTGCAAGGAAGGACAGGAGGAGCACTGCCAGAGCCCTGCAAAATGACTTCCAGTGGGCCACAAATGTGCATGTGGCTGCTCAAATGGTCAGAAACAGATGCCATGAGGGTGGTATGAGGGCCCGACGTCCACAGATGGGAGTTGTGCTTACAGGCCAACACCATGCAGGACGTTTAGCATTTGCCAGAGAACACCAAGATTGGCAAATTCACCACTGGCGCCCTGTGCTCTTCACAGAAGAAAGCAGGTTCACACTGAGCACATGTGACAGACATGACAGGGTCTGGAGATGCCGTGGAGAACATTCTGCTGCCTGCAACATCCTTCAGCATGACCGGTTTGTCAGTGGGCAGTCATGGTGTTGGGTGGCATTTCTTTAAGGGGGCCGCACAGCCCTCCATGTGCTCACAGAGGTAGCCTGACTGCCATTAGGTACCGAGATGAGATCCTCAGACCCCTTGTGAGACCATATGCTGGTGTGGTTGGCCCTGGGTTCCTCCTAATACAAGACAATGCTAGACCTCATGTAGCTGGAGTGTGTCAGAAGTTCCTACAAGACAAAGGCATTGATGCTATGGAATGGCCCACCCATTCCCCAGACCTGAATCCAATTGAGCACATCTGGGACATCATGTCTCGCTCCATCCCCAATGCTACGTTGCACCACAGAATGTCCAGGAGTTGGGGGATGCTTTAGTCCAGGTGTGGGAGGAGATCCCTCAGGAGACCATCCGCCACCTCATCAGGAGCATGCTCAGGCATTGTAGGGAGGTCATACAGGCATGTGGAGGCCACACACACTACTGAGCCTCATTTTGACTTGTTTTAAGGACATTACATCAAAGTTGGATCAGCCTGTAGTGTTTTTTTCCACTTTAATTTTGAGTGTAACTCCAAATCCAGACCTCCATGGGTTGCTAAATTTGATTTCCATTGATAATTTTTGTGTGATTTTGTTGTCAGCACATTCAACTATGTAATGAATACAGTGTTTAATAAGAATATTTCATTCATTCAGATCTAGGATGTCTTATTTTTGTGTTCCCTTTATTTTTTTGAGCAGTGTACTATTTTAAAAGTACCTGATATCATGTATTGGCTTGTTTTAACTATTACTTGCTCTTAGCACAGTTTATTAATGAATAGAATTATATGTACTACATTGAAGGCTTCTTTTACCAAATGTTCCTAAAGCAACATCAAAAGCAGAGGAGCATACTGTATGTTGTTTTTAGGTATTGCCCCTCTCTAGCATGTGTTTACGCCAATGAAGTCTCTGCACCTTAGAAGAAAAGCCTATTCATATAAAAGAAAAAAATGTTTGTGTTCACTAGGTTCAATAACCTGTATATGACCATGCAAAGTATAAATTAATTTTCTTTCATGGCAGATGTCCAGGTTAGAAGAGAGGAGATGTTAGAACAACTGACAAAGCATGATTTAGAAAAGGCCGTGAATATATTACTGACTGAGACAGAAACAATTTGGCTATTTAACATGCCAACTGCTATGATATCCTCAGAATCTGAAGAAGCCGAAGATGTCAGGTAAGCACAGTACAATAGCTATTATATAACTTTGCCTCTCACAACTTTGCAATGAAATAACTTCAGAATTTGTTCCTAGGATGGTTTGCATTACAAATATAACAAAATATATTTTGTTTCCACGGTATCAAGGAAGATTAATCTATGTTCACTCTAAGGTTAGTGAACTGCATTTTCCAGCAGCTCTAGACAACACGACCAGTACTGAAGGATTGTGAGAATTGTGGAACAAGATGTGAGGTCCACATATTGCCTTCTACTGTGTTTTCTAGCAACAAAATATTTTACTGTTACACTGAGTTATAGTTTAGCATTATCTAAAGCACTTTTTGTTGTGCATTCCCATTTCCTGTTTCCTCTTGTACAGGTATTGGAAAAAGATAATCTCCTGTTTAACAGGTTACACTTTAGCTTTATATCTGAACCTGGTGAAATTAGAAATGTCAAATCAAATATCCCTTGAGTTTAACTCAACTCCTGCTGACTACATGGACATAGATTCATAGAACTAGATGGGTTCATGTAAAGTTCAAGTTTTGAAGAGTGTCTTATATGAAGCTGGGTTATTTTTAATAAGCCTCAGTTAATTTAGAGATCCAATCTGAGTAATTTAAACCATAAGTGAAAGTTTCCATCATGCCAGGGCTGCACAGGAAGAAAAGAACGTGCATAGAACCAAACTGTAGTTTCTATTATATCTATTCTAGATTAACTCATATTATGTTTTAGGACAGTATTTTTCAACTAATGCCCTTCGGATGTTTTGAATTATGATTCTCAACTCCTTCCTACAATCTCAAAAGCTACTTTAAAAGGAAACAAGTCATTAAATGTTAGGATACCCAATTATAATTTAATATGTTTTTATTAAATTACCAATCACTCATAATTGAATGAAGCATGTCTGAGATTTTAAAAAATGATCATGTTGCACAGCAGAATGAAGGGTCACATTTTCAAGGAGAGCATGTATGATTAAAGAGAACTTGAGGTATTTCCATACCATCATCACCATGTCTCTGGCCAGCTCCTAATTCTCAAAATCACATTTGTATTGCATCACCCAACAAGATCCTCTCAATCACTATCAGTCACTGTAGAAAATGGTAAGCTAGCAAGCCAATCATCTGTTTCTTGCTTGCTTGATTTCATAAACTTGCCACAACTGGGCATATCTAATGTTTTACAGTCCAGTTGGCTATGGGAAAACAACACAAATATTATTTGCCTCATTATATCTATCTGCAAGTGAACAGTTATTTCTTCTAGATCGAGGTGGGCAACTATGGCCCATTTATGTCCTATGGACTTCAACTCCCAGAGTTCCTGAGCCAGCCATATGTTGAAATCCATAAGTCAAAAAGGGACCGTGGTTGCTCATCCCTTCTCTATATTCTAAGAATCTAATGGGTAATTGCAGTAAAACAAAACAAAACTGAGTAGAAAGAAATACAAAAATGTGCAATGTCAAAAAACAAGCAATATTTTTCACCTACTGATTTGCAGCTGTTAATGGGGTTAGAAAAATGCAAACTTGAGAACTCCCTCAAAAGGATCCCAAAACATTTCACAGTGCAATTCTATCCATATCTGCTTAAAAGCAAATCCAACAGTGTACTTACTCCCAGCTAAGGGTTTGCAACTTCAGAATTCCACATCTGTTGTAGTAACATTTAAGAATTAGTTTCCATGTACAATAACTATGGACATATTATTTCTAAGAAGATATCTGCAAAGGAAAAGGATATCTAGTCAAAGTTGAAATATTTGTATACAGCACTTTGAATGCATATGTTTTGTTTTCCAAAGGAGAAGGAATATTGCTTATATGGAACTCTGTAAAAACAGAATTGGCAATGATCAATATGTCAGTAGAATGATGCAAACATTGAATGGAGCACCAAAGACAAAGGAAGTACAATGTGACAAAATTGTAATGGCTGACAAAGGTAAATCAGTGGGGATTTTTTGAAATAGATCATTGACATTGGATGGAAAGATCTATAGTTTCAACTTCGGAAGCAACACTAGAATATGTTTTTGAGTTTCCTGTGCAAATATATAAACAAAAAAATTGTTTGGGCCTTATACAATTTTTTCTTTTCTTTTAGCAGAAATAATGAGTATTGCTTCTAAAGATTATTTATAAAATTGTATCAACTAATATAAAATATTACACCTACATCTGTACATTTTTTAAAGTTGTGTTTGCACAGTTCAGCATTCTACAGCTATATATGAGAAAATTTCCCTCTGTATATTGATTTTCCAAAAAGATAATAAAGAGGATAGACTTGAATTATAGAACACTTGAATATTGAATTAAAGGTTGGTTGCTAAATAAGATTTAAGGGATATGGCGGTAAAAATAAATAATAAATACTTATACAATGATTTCACACTGAGTGGGGAGTAAGATTTAATACTTGTTTAGTTGTTTAATGTATCTATCTGTGAAATCATATGGTGGCATTAGAATCAAGTTGTCTAGGGGTGAAAATACAGGCTATCGATAATCAGCACCAGAATTTATGTTGTTAAACAATGTAAGTCATAAAATACAACATCATTACCTGACTGCATTACTTAGCAATAACAATCCCAGTAGTCCCAGTTGCTGTCATAACCCAAAGACCTCATAGTTAAGAGAGGACCTCACATAACTGGAATCCTAAACAAGCAGGTCAGTGAGTGAGAGGAAGGGGAGAATATATGAGTGCAAGCACTTATGAGACCAAACAGACCAGCAGGGGCTGTGGGTGAACTAATGGGGGCTGGGGCAGGTGCTACAAAATGCAGACATTTTGGCACTTATGGAGTACCAGATACTGGGATATGGTATTCCATGTGGGGATCTTTGGGAGAAAAAGGGATAGGAGTAACTCACAGGAGTGACTTGTGACCTTCTCTACCAACTTCTCTATTGACTTTTGGGAAACTGGCAAGAAAGGCCGCAAATGGTGATCACATGATTGTGGGGATGTGTGGCAGCTGGAGCTCTAAGGACAGATCATAAGTTCCCCTTGTTCAGTGCTATTGTATCTTTGAATGGTCCCTGAGTGACTAGTTGTAACCTGTGGACTACTTGTACGTGTATTTTTATATCCATCCAATGCTACGTAGATGGCTAAAAATGATTTGATGTGAATGTTAGATAGATTGTATAATAAATAAATAGTGTAGAAAAACAGTGAATATCATAGGTGCAAAAATTTGGGCACCCTTTATATCAAGACAAAATAACCTTTTCTCTGAAAAAATATAATTTCCTGTAACTAACAAAGAATTGTTTTGAGATTTCCCACCCCCTCACAGCTTTCCTTGCTGTTGTCCTCTTCTTTCCTCGCCAAGAAATAATTTTCAATAATATTCAGGTCTAGGGACTGTGTAGTTCATTCCCATTTTTTTTCTTGTTCTTTTCTGGAAGTATTTCATAATCTATTTGGAGTATGCTTCTAATTATTATCCTGTTGAAATACTGTAATCTTTTTAGTTTCAGTTTCTGCTTAGTGTGGGACATGACTGTTGATCTTGTTGTTTTTATTAAGTCTTATATCCTATTTTTTATTTTGATTAACTCACAATAGTCTTCTAAATTTCCCCACATAAGCACTTCTATGAAATGGATTGTGCTGGGAGAGAGTTTCTGACCCAAAGATACGCAGTGGGCTATTCATGTCTATGAGGGGACTGGAGCTCACAATTTTCCAGTTTCTAAGCATCATTTTCCTTTGTTTTTCTCTCTTTGTCTTTTCCTTTGTTTTCTCTCTTTGTCTTTCTCCATGGTTCAATTTCAAATCCAAGTGAGCCTAATTTCTAGTCAGTACAGCTAAGGAGATAAGTGATTTCCTTTTTTTGTTTTAAAACCTCAGTAGGTGGCAGCAGAACCAAATTGACCTTGGCTCAGAAGCACTGGTAAGCAGAACTGCCAAGGTTGTTGGATAACCATGGAAATTAAGGGAAAAAATCCCAGTGGAAGGCAATGGCAAACCAGATTTTAATGTTGCCAGTAAAATTTCATGGACCAAACCATCACTAGTCAAGGATGCTTTTACTTAAAAACAATACTTTAAACTTATGGGGTAGATTTGTGCAAGAATGCTGTCCCTGTGAGGTGAGTGGAAGCAATTATATACCTCCCTAAAAGATAATTAAAAATATTAAAATGGAGAAGTCTGTTTAGAAGACTCGTGAAATATTTTATCTAAACATATCCTTTATCATACCGTGAAAGAATGTGCAGTTATACAAAGAAAACCCAAGAATTCTGTGACATGCAGTTATAGTTATCTTAGCTTCTTAAAGAGAAAGTTAAAGAGATTCAAGAGGTTAAAGAGATTCAACCAGTTTGTTTTTCTGAAATATATCACCAGTATTTCCTTGTAACATAAATATGTGGTACTTACACATAGAACAAAAGCAGAACTAATTGTGTTTTCTTTTTTTCTATAGAGATAATGGCCACTACCTGGGATTTATTTGATTCGTTTAATGCTTTGGAAGAAGCTACAGCAGAAACAATTAGTGGAGCAGTAACTACGGTAGCTGGTAAATCAACTGCAGTCAAAGAGCGTGACAAAGCTATGTCCCTTGGTTCTATGGAAGCAGGTACTTTTACGTACTATATTTAGATTTCCATATCTTCTCCTCGCCAAATCAAGATTTACATATTACCTGTACATCATGATTATATGTAGAAAAGTATATCAGGGGTAGTTTTACCCTTTTAACTGTAGGAAAATTATATCTTTAAAAATGATGAGGTATTATTGCTATTAACTTGAGTTATCACGGTGTAATGTGATTTTTTTATTTTTTATTTTTCTTACAATTTTCTGATATGGGATCAAATAAATCCTAATGAGTAATTCTATAAACGTTAGTTTAGATAAAAATCCATTTTTTAAATGGAGTTTACTCTCCAGTGCACAGTGTTTCAGCATTTATGAAAAAACACACTAATACTGATTTATACATTAACAATATATAAACACTGAAGGAATAATTTATAGCCTAGAATTCTATCTATATTGAAATGGTTTCAAGATGTGAGTGCAAAGCAATCATAGGCACACAGAAACACACACACACACACACATATATATATCCAAATTATAGATTGAACTGGAGACTGAAATGTGACAGAGTAATCTCCTCTGGAAAAATAGAAGAATATAAAATAAAGTAGCATATTGTAACATTTAATACATTATTTATTAATAGATGTTTATTCTGACCTTAAAATTCCAAGTCAGTTCAGAAAATGAAAAACTGAACATTATTTTCTCTTTCTTCTAATACTTAAGATGTTTTCTTGTAACATTTGCTGTTTTTTTCCTTTCTCCTTTCAGAAAGCTTTACTTCAAGTTCCATTATTGATCTTGAAAGTGTAATTCTCTCCCGAATTCAGGAAGAAACAGAAGACCAATCAGAAATTATATTTAAATCTGATAAATTTAATCAAGATCTATTTTATATGGAAAGAGTCTTAATGGAGAATATTTTCCAGTCTAAACTTGCAGCTTATCGGCACCTTCCTATCCTCATAGGTACATAAGTGATCAGGTATTTACTCATCAGCCTGAGTTCAGGAACAATTTTTCTTATTGTAAAAAATATCAAAGTTAGTATACATTATTGTAATGTTATTCTTAGAAGAAAGAGTAGCTGAAGACTTTTTGGATGCAGCTGGCTTTTCTGTTGAAGCTTTTCGCACACTGGGAACATTAAGCAGGGCTGAACACTTCTCAAGTATTGGTGATTCATAGTGTACCTTCCTTAACAGATCATCATGATATGTGAGAATGTTTCTACATTTTAATTTGTAGTTTCAACTGAGATAGCTTCAGATCCCATTGCCATTTGGATAGAAAATAATCCTGACTGAACCTAGGCTCAATTTTGTTGTGTTTATCAAACAAGAACACCTCCTACACAGCTAATCTCCACAGTAGATGACTTCTCTGTTGTTGTTGTTTTCAAAGGAAGAGTGAAAAGTAGATCTCTTGGTGCCCTTCTACCTTTCATTGGGAATCATGGCAGTCATCAATATCTAGATACTGGTCAGGGCTATCACTGACCTGAGCAAGTATAAGCAATGCCTGTTGGGGAATGTAATGATATTGGCATTTTATTGTTTTTCTGCTTATATTCTTAGAGCCAGATGTCAAATCTGAATATAGTGAATCGGAATTTGATAATATATCAGTAAAGGAGGAGGAAAAGGAGGAAGAAGAAACTGAGGGAGAACAGGCATCAGTGAAATCATCGTTGCTGTTAGAGTTTTGTGAACGGCAAGAAGAACTACCACCGCCATCTATGGAAGCCTTGTGGTCCTATGGTTGCAGTTTGACGAAAGGCAATAATGTCAGCTGTATGGCTTGGAACAAGTTAAACCCTGTAAGAGACCACTAAATTTCTGATGATGTATATTACATTTAAGGATATATAACAGGGCTGGTAGAAGTGAACTTTCCCACTTCTTTCCACCTTTAAACCCCCAGCAAATGGTACAGAGGATCAGGGCAAAGGAGCTCCATTTGGGTAAGGTTTCTACATAGTTTCAGGAATCTCCTTTCCTATTATACCTACCTCAGCAGACATGCTTGACATTCTATGACATTTTCAAAGACATGAAAAGACTGTGCTGAGAAGAATACAGTACAGAAAAATATTCTATTTTTCTGGGTACATACATCTAAATATGGAGCCTGATTCTATTTTTCTAGTTGCATGTATCTAAATTTCGAACATTAAGTATATTAGAATAAAAAGTGCCTTAGGAACCTTGATTTCCATGCAAAGTAATGTTGGTTTACCCAATTTTTTTTAACTTTAGGAAAATACTTTATCACAGAGAGGAAAGGATTCTGCACATTACCTGTTCTACTATTCTAGAACTGGAGAATTGCAGCATGATGTGTTTTTTGAAAATATTTGATAATAGGTAGCAATTGTTTCTCTAAACTAGTTTAGAACCAGCCTAGAAATTATTTTGCCAAAGAAAGGGAATGAATACTTGCCAAGAGTCTTTCTCAACCTCAAAAACTTTAAATTATATAGACCTGAACTCCCAGAACTCCATAGCCAGTTAATATCCACATATCCCAAAGTTGTTGAGGTTGAAAAATTGACTTCATGGATTAACAAAAATTGGAAAATTGACCTCATGGATTAACAAGGGCTTTGTAGTGTTTTTGGGGGGAAATGCTTCATGGCACACAAGTACATATCGATAGCATTTTTTTTCCAATTCTTTAAATCAAAGACATCTTTTTCTGGAATTTTCTGGCCACAGCTGCAAAATCCCAGGGAAAGAAAAAGCTGCTTTAGTTGTTATAGAGAGATGTCCACATGCTCTGAAGCACTTTTTGCCTTTGGTTCTCAGCTGCTTAAACCTGCTTGACTCAGCTTATGGAACAACTGGTATTCAGGCTGGATTTTTGGCTCTGAATGAGATTTAAAATTTATTGCCATTTATTGCCTACTTTACATTACTGTCTGACATTGGACTCTTTATTTCTGCTCAGACTATTTCTGTCTCTCTACCACCTTTCCATAAAGCTTTGCCGTATTTGTCCTTTTGAATTCCAGAGTTTCTCCCTAGCCCTATTTATCAATATTTGTTTCAACTATCTAATAACTAACACCCTTCTCTTCTTTTTCTCATACCTTCGTTTCTTCTATGGCAGGGCTGCCAACCTTGAGTGATAGTTCGGAGTGAGACACCGCGAGGGAGCGGAGCGACCGAGGGGGGGATGGTGTGGAAGGGGGGTGTCCCCCCTTCCACGGTAGGGAGCTTTGACAATTTTACATTTTAAATGGTGCAATCTGATGCATACTTTAGTCATGATTTGGACATATACATACATACATACATGCAAGCAGCACCAATGTACTTGAACTGGATTTGTAAGATATTAATAATGCAGTTCACTGACCATCTTGGCCGGAAAGGGTCCACATTCTTGGGCCTCTGCCCATCTGCTCCGTCCCTTTGGGCTGCTCCGGCTCTCCTCCTCCTCCAGGGTCCCTGGCTGAGTGGGGCGTCCCAAGTGCCTGGGATCCGGCCCCTCCAGGCTGCCTCTTCAGGGCCACAGAAGCCTCCCTCACATGGCCCCGGGGGTGGAGGGGGCCTTGCCAGGGTTCCCGGCCTTGGAGCTGGGCAGAAACGGCCCTTCCCAGCCCTCTCCCACCCTCTGGGCCTCCCACCTGCGGAGGGGAGGGGGATCCAGGCTGAGTCTTGGACCCACCAGCCTCACAGTCCAGCTGAAGGGTCGGAAAGGGCCAGGCAGGCAGATGGACACACACACACACACACACACAGAATGGGGGGGGGAGGCTGGTGTCCTTCACTCCCCAAACGCCCCCCTCCCAGTCTGTGCATGGGACCCCCAGCAATGCTGCCATCAGCTGCTCCCCTGCAGGGAAGTCCTGGATTGTCTGGGGGAGGAGAGGAGAGGACAGTGGCCACTCCCCCCCCTTTGCTTGGCATTTGTGGGGAGACCCCTCAAGGCGAGATTCCTTCCCAGGGGCTCCCAAAGAGCATCCAAACGTTCCTGGCATCAAGTGGGGAAAGAAGCCTAAAAAGAGAGAAACTCCTGCACCGGCTGCGATTGGGGCTCGGAGGGGACAGCAACCCCCCCTCCTTGCGAGCCCCCCCGCCCCGCTCCAGCCTGCCCTCTGGCGGGACCCCCTTCCTGGAGAGGCTCCTCCCTGCCAGACCCTCTTGCAGCCTCTTGGACCTAGGGGAGGCTGGGGGGGGCGCATATCTAGGTGCAAAGGGCGGGGGGAGGGACACAATGTACCCGGGAAGGAGCCCTCCCCCCCTCTTCCCCCTCCCTCTCCAGGGACTTCCCATCAGGCTGGGGAGCGAGAGAAGCCGAGGCGCGCAAGAGGCCAGCCACGGCAGCTCCCCTTGCGAGAGGGAGGCCAGAGAGGGACGCGCCTTTGCGCCCCAATCCCAGCGGCCTTGAGACCAGACGGGTGCGGGGAGGAGATGATGGGAGCTCAGCTCTCGAGAAAGGCCCAGGGATGCCCTGTAGTCGTACTTCATGGGGGATAGAGAGTTCGTCTCTCTCATCTCCGCCTGCCAGAGCAGAGTGCAGCGCAAGGGTTAAGCCCAGAGAGTTGTGACATCCTAGAGCGGAAAGGAGCAACCGCTTCCTGCAGCGTGGAATTCTCTCCTCACCCCAGTACAGAAATCAATGAGGGCAACGTCCTCTCGCACATGCTCTGTTCGCCCTCTGAAGCCGCCCAGGATCGGAGGCTTCACTTCTCGAAACTTTGGGCTTGGGCATATCGATATTTGGAATATCAGAGAATGTAGAGATATATTTATTTTTGTTCATTCCATTTTGGGGGTTTAGCATGAGATTTCGTTTATCAGAGTGAGACAGTCAAAATTGGTTGAATTGCGTGAGTCTCACGCTGATTGCGTGAGAGTTGGCAGCCATGCTATGGTCTTCCAAAGTATAAGTTTCTTAGTCTTGTTGATTAGCCTACTTTCTTCTTTTTTTCCTCATATTTTCTAAATTTAATCCCCCTCTGCATTATTTTTTACTTAGCAAATTTCTCCTGAATTAAGGCTTGTCGGGGTGGTGGAGGCAGCAATGAACCTTTTGCTGTTAATTACAAACCAGCTTTCTGCTTTCAGATCTTAAGCATGAGAGTAGTTAGAATATATCTACCATTCACTGGCAGACATTTCTTTACCATCATCAACACTAACTGCAGCATATGTCACTAAAACAAAACAGAGACGGTAATAGCAATTTTCCACACCAGCAGTGTTGGAAATAGGGACCTTAATCTTGCCCTTCGTGCATCAGGAAGTCAGGCAGCTGTTAAGATAGTATTTTTATTCTTGTCTAGTTATATGCTTATATACTGTATGTTAGCAAGAAAAAGATGTGAGTTTTTTCAAAGTTGTTATTGAGTTGTTTGGTTGGGCTTACTTATAAGGGCTGGTAAAACAGGAAGCAGCAGTTCTTATGCTAAAGAAAGCCAGTATGTAACCATCTTTTAACCAACTAAATTATCTGGTGGTCACCCAGTAGAAAGGGCCAGGGAGAGATGCTTAATGTTTAAACCTTGAAGAATTACTTTTTGATCTCTTTGCCCCCTGCAAAGAGCAATTGTATTCATTCTTATCTGAGGTAAAGATGGTAAACATGCAGAGTTGGTTCTGGAAATCTGTCAAATTCGGACAACTGTTCAATAAGGAACAAAGGGTCTGAAGAATTGTGATTGTATTAGTATTAATTTGACACTATCAAGGCTGCTTTGTGCCAATAAGACTGGATATCTTAATGTTCAACTGGATATCTTTTAGGTAGAAGAATGCAGTGATCAATTTGGTGCCAAACTGACTGGAAATTTAGAAGTGGTAGTCTCTATGGATATGGAGGGCATCTCACTGTGGGAAAGCTCTATTTATTGGCTTGCTTTACTGAACTGCTCAAAATGAAAGTCATAGCAATTTCAATGCTATGTTGGCTGGAAGTAATCTACATTCTTGACTCTTAGGATCTTTTAGCAGTTGGTTATGGGAAGTTTCGTTTTCAAGAGCAAAAGACAGGCTTGGCATGCTGTTGGTCGCTGAAAAACCCTATGGTAATGTACACATTTAAAATATTTAAAGTAATTTTATTAGAATTGGTTGCATTTTTATTGTAACTGATAATGAGACAATATATTTTTCCTGTTTGCTTAATATCAAATCAAGTAATTTATTTATAATCTCAGACCAATGCATATCTGAAGCCATAACAAAACATTTGGTAAAATCCAGACGTTTCATTGACAGCCTGCCTGTCTTTTGTAAGATAGGCCACTTAATAAATTATCTAATTCAGTTCATATTATCTCAGAAGTCTTACCTTATCTTTATCATTTAGAAATCATTTCCTAATTTTATAAATTATTTTAAAGTATTGTGGTTTATTAACATCATTAAAATACATACTTTTAGGACATAAACTTTTAAGGTATAAAACAAATGTTATTTAAATTAATTACTAGGGCTTATATTGCTTTTATTAATGTGCATACCATTGTGCATTGATGTTATAGCTTTGTATCTAATAGCTATATAATAATCAGCCTTTAAAAAAAAACAGTTATTATTGTAGCCTGTCTTAAAGGGATGGGGTTTGTGCCTATCAATAATTTCACACACACATTTCAAATAGGGATATACTTAATTAGAAATGTGAAAGTAATTTTTTTAAAAATATGAATTTTGTGACTTTTCTTTTATTTAACTTTTTATTTTTATAATCTGTTCAGTGGCCAGAACGTATCTACCACTGTGTTCATGGGGTAACTGCATTGGATTTCTCTACAGCCAATCCAAACCTCCTAGCAGTTGGACTGTTTAATGGGACAATAGAAGTTTATAATGTCCAGTCCCGAAATCAAACTTCAGTTCTAGATAACAGGTATGATATCATAAATCTTCATCAAGCTTCTTATTGTTATAATTAATTGTTTTGGAAAAACATACAGGTTTATAAGCAGTGCTAAGGCCTCATAATATTTAATTTAATACTTACCGTAATTCCTTGTCTTATGGTTGTGGCGCCTTTGAAAATTTTGAGGGATGGTATTAATTTGTCCTTCCTGTTTCTCTGAATGGTAAGCAGCTTTAAGAATTCAGTGTTACTGTGCCAGTTTTCTTTGAAAGAAAAAACTTTCCAGAGAGATATGACCATTTCATCTGATGCTGTTCAGTAACAGAGACATCTCCTTCCACTTCCAAACAAATAGTTAGAGTGTATCTCTCAAAAAAGCAGGAGTCTTATTTTCTTTCAAATATCCATATGTATATTTTATTTAATTATAATGTATTGCTGATGGGTAGGAAACATGTTCCTCTTCAAGTGTTTTAAAGCTAAATCTTTAAGGAAATTTCCAAACTGTTTAAGCCTCTTAAATTTTCTATTTAAATAAGCGTTCTTCAATGTTAAGACATTTTTGAAGTTACAGAAGTTATTTGTTGGGATCTAGTCTAAACCCCGAAGACTTTCACCATCAGAGGTTATCTTCTTTTAATTTCTTTGTAGTAAGAGATATATTGCTGGCTTATACAGAATTCCAATTTTATGCTTAACGTCAAGTGACTGGCCCAAGTTGATATGCATAAGCTGCGTGTATGCCTGCTTATATAATATATAATATAACAACAAAGGGTATAATATAATTGTCCCTCTGCAGTTTTTTTTTTCTTTTGCACCTTTATGCTTTTAGTTGCTATATAATTTCAGATGTTTTTACGAAAATATGTTTCAGTGAATCCCACGATAAACATTTGGGCCCTGTGTGGCAGCTGAGATGGGTGGAGCAAGACAGGGGAACAAGTGGAGAAGATAAAGGGGAGATCCTCGTCTCCATTTCAGCAGATGGCAGAATAACAAAATGGTTTGTTCGGAAAGGACTGAGCTGCACAGGTAAATATATTCACATTATACAATTATATGAAATAATTCAAGGGTTGCATTTCAAGACTGGTTTGTGTTGATTTTTATTTGTGATTTATTATCTTAATGTTAATGGATTTTCAAAAAAAATAGTTTTATAATTACAGATTTCTTTGAACTTTTATGAACTTTTTTCTATATGACCTTTTTTCAAGTTCAATATATGCAAAAATATTCTTAGGAATATCTACTATCATTAGCAAAAATGAAATAAAGTACTGCATTATTCTTTCATTTTTCTTCTTCAGCTTTTTGCTATAGGCAGGCTGATGAAATAAAAACTGAAATTAAAAATAAATGTGTTTTTATTCACATAAAAGATTTGATCAAGCTGAGTACACATGCAGATTAGCTGACATTAATGTCATAGAATGTACATTATCACTTCTCTTCTTGATAACTGAGTGACAAGATCTGGTTTTCTAAAAAGAATTAATATTATCATTCTTGCTTCTTGCATTTTTTTTTATTCACAAAACTGCTAAATGCATCTATTCAGAAATCTGCTTCCACATATGCACTGATCAGTCTTCCCAATCTGTACCTTCCAGAAATGTTAAACTGAGACCCTTCAGGATTTGGGGAGTCATAATCCAACCCAGTCAGATGATATCAAGTTGGGAAAATTGTTGGATAATTTTATTGGTTGGGACTGGAGGGATGCTGTAGTATTTTAGAACTGTGTATCTTAAAATACGTAGAGCGCAGTTCCATTGCATGAGAGTCCTCGTCCCCCCAATGATTGTATAAGCATGAGATTGTGCTCATGATTGAGATTTTGTAGTGGGGTGACATCGTAAGTGGGGAGCTTAAACTCTCTTTCATGTTCATCTGATGCACAATCATTTTTTGAATGTGGTTTTAAAAAAAAAGATAAGGACATTCCCCCTTTATTCTGGACCAATAATCCTGCATCTTTTGTGTATGAGAAAAAGGATGAACAGCCCTCACTATCCAGACTGATATTTGCAATTGTTTAAATTATAGACCTAATGAAGCTAAAGCGAACTACAGCTGAAAAGAAAAAATCAGGAGCAGAAAGAAAAAGCGAAGCGCTTATCTCTCGGCAGGCTCCAGGACTATGCTTCGATTTTCATCCAAAGGTATTTAATTGATTATAATGTCTTAATTCATACTCACTGGCCTGGAATATTTTGTCAGTACTCATGTAAGTCATAGCAACAACATTGCCCCAAAGAGCAAAGCACCTGATAGAGATGGCTTGTTCCTATCAACTGTTTGGAACAAGCTGCATGGAACAAGCTTTTTAGATCTCCAAACTAAGCAAAGAAATGGGCATCTTTTCAAAGACAGCAGAGCTTTCATGCTCTATCCCAGGTGGTAAAACACTTTTGGCTCATTATTACCTGATATCTGATTGAAAGACCAGAAATCTTGGGTAGTCATGCTTTTGGGAAACTTGTCAGCAGCATCTCCTTTAATCACCACCACATTCTGCTCAACGTGTTCCAGGAGAAGAAAGAAAACAGGAATTTAACTCACACATTAGATATACTGACAAGGTATATTTTCATGTAGGATTCTACCCCCTCCCCCCCCCCCCATTTACATATGGTAACTTCCCAAGAAGTGAAAACTGGGAGACATACAAATCTCTTTATGCATCATGGAATATAAAACATATAGAATGTGAAAAAATTGCATATCATGAAAAAAGAGGATCTCTTTCTGGGGAGAAAAATAAAGTATGGCATGGCTGAGGCTAAAATGGAATGTTTCACTAGTATTCATTAGCAGTTTTAAAATGTGGTTCCCAAAGCCGGAGGAGGTTAAGTTGATGGCATTCAAGGTAGAAAGCTACTTGTTGTCACTTGTGTAATTTTGTTATGCTGCCCTGATGTCCAGAAGAATGATGGTAGGTCCCTCCCACCCTCTCCTATCTTCTGACATCCACTCTTTTTGCATTTGTAAATATGGCTGGTTATGCTGTATTGTTTCAGTAAAACATCTGATTGTGCTGTTGGTCAGCTCAGTTGTTTAAACATCTGAAAATCCCTCTATATTAGAATTTAAGAATTTCAAATGTTATCTGGAAAGAAGAAAAGCAACCTTCCTGAATTAAAGATTCTCATAAAGGCATCCAAGTTGAATAAAATAAAAGGGGCCACAATAATTTGGTTTTGTTTCAGGACACTAATATCTACATGGCAGGAACTGAAGAAGGTTATATTCATAAATGTTCTTGTTCTTACAATGAGCAATACTTGGAGACCTACAGAGGACACAAGGTAAGAAAAATTAAACAAACCTAATCAAATAAACTACACTGCTCTTCTTCTTTTTTTAACCTCATCTCTCTTTCTCTGTTAAAATATCTCAATTTGAGGGCTTGCCAGCAGTTCACAAGCAGATCGAGATTTCCAGACTCATGCTATGGGCTAGTTTGGGAAATGGCTCTACTTTTTTTCTGACTGCACCAGTTTGCCTGAAACCAGAGCAAAGCTGTTGTTTTCTCTTTTGCAGTGTTCTAGTTCTGAAAAGCTGAGGGATTGCTGCCCCACTTTCCCTCTCCACTGGTGGGAAGGAACTATTTCCTCCCTGCTTTGTGACTCAAGATAATCTTTCTTGGTACCTGTCAGTAGGCATGTTTAGAATAAATACTCCCTCTCGTTCTAACTACTTCAGAAATATGTAGTCCTGGTTTTGTCTGTTTGGGAATATACTTAGATTTGAAGAAAAAAGAGAGAGAAATGTGCTTAGATTTGCAAATGCTGCTGCTATTGTTTCATACTCCACAAGAGGTTTTTAATAGCAATAGCACTTAGATTTATATACCATTTCACAGTGCTTCACAGCCCTTTCTAAGCAGTTTACAAGGTTTGTGTATTACCCCTAACAATCTGGGTCCCCATTTTACCGAACTCGGAAGAATGGAAGGATGGGTCAATCTTGAGCCCGTGAGATTCGAACTGCTGGCAGTCAGCAGAATTAGCTTGCAATGCTGTATTCCAACCACTGCGCCACCACAGCTCTTTAAGACAGGAGGAATGGTATCTTCATAGTCAGCTTTGCATTCAGGAAACCTTCCCTCATTTTTTCTTTCCTTTTTCTTTGTAAATGACCAAACTTAACAATATATTGAAAACATATAATGTGTTTTATTTCCCTTTTGTGTACACCTGCAATGGTTTTTTTATATGCAGCAACCAGAAGGATCTTAAGAATGACATTCTTTCAATACTGTTGTTAACTTAGGAGAAGCTTCTGGTGTCTCTTGCCTAGTACCCAAGGGCATTTCTATCCACCCACTGCCCACCACTTATAATTTTGCATGGCTTCACAGATCTTAAACGGGGGTGGGAGATAAGGAAGTAGAGAATAGAACAACCATCTGGCCAGCCAGTACAGGAGCACACATCTAAGCTAATACCTTGCTTTCAGTTGTCATCACTACACTACACTACAAAACTCTCTGCAGCAACTGGACCAAAAATTAATCTGCTTCCTTTGCCAATCCTTCTGGAAGTTGCATAATATCATGAGGACTCAGAATATAAAATAATCCAAATATTCTTTAATCAACTTTTCCTCTAGATTGTAATCAGTATAGTTAACCTGGTTAAAAGAGAGTCGTTCAGCATATTATTGTTCGGAATTCAATTATCTTCTAAAATCTTTTTGAGCTTCCAGAAGAGCAGTATGCTTTTTGCAAAAATATTGCTATACCATTCTTGATCTTTGCTACCCTATTTGGGAATATATCCAGATATGATTATTTCAAAAATCTTTCCAACTTTGCATTTAAATTGCTACATTTCTCTTGCTTCTTATTAAGGGCCCTGTGTATAAGATCACATGGAATCCTTTCAGCACGGAAGTGTTTCTAAGTTGTTCTGCAGACTGGACTATTATGCTGTGGCGCCAGGATTCAGTTCGCCCAGTTTTAATCTTTACTTCCACTACCAATGTTATTTATGATATCATGTGGTCTCCGGGTTCCGCCTATGTGTTTGCAGCAGTGAATGAAACCAGGGTAGAAATCTGGGATCTAAGTGTGAGCACGTAAGTAACAGCGTTTCCTAAAAATGATTTCCAACCAACACTAAACAGAATAAAGATCATACACTACATTTCTATTGTCTCATGGCTACAATTGGACTACACCAACTGTGTTGCCAGCATATTAATAAATTTATCCAGCAGATTATTCATATTTCTGATCTTGAAGAACTTATATTTTTCTACATCCCCCCCCTTTCCTTGTATGTCTTTCTTAAGTAATAAGCTAAGTAGTAGTAAGCTCTTTTGCAAGACAGTTGTCTGAAAAGTAGATAAAATGTAACATAATTAAATTAATACATAGAAAATATTTTTTGGAAACAATAAATAAATAATATTAAACAATAATTGGGTAAACAATGCCTTGCTGTGGAACATGCCAAACGATTCTCCAGTTCCAGCTGCACATCTTTTGCTATTTATAGGTTGGATCCCCTGATTGTGAATCCTGCTACTGGCAATTTGAAATTCACAACTGTACTTTTTGCTAAAAGTGCAGATTGCCTTCTGATTGGGGACAGTGATGGACTAGTCACTGTTTATGCACTGAAAAATATGACCGTCTCAGACAGAAAGAAGGTATGTTTCGCTGCATAAAAAGTCAGCATTGCTCTGTACCTGATGCAAGCAACTAAACCTCCTGTTCCTTGGTAGTAATTTATGATTTTGAATCTGCTGAGGTTATGGTTGTAGTATTGACCTATAACTGCATCATCATTAAGAAAGGACTGTATTTGCTGTGGATCCTAAGGCAATGGAATGAAACTGCAGAACAGGTGTTTTTTAAAGGCATTATTAAAGCACCAGCACTAGGATCACCTAATGTTAAGTGCTTTTGCTTGAGCTCAGTGATATTATCTCAGGAGAAAATAAATCAGTCAATCAATTGGCAAAAAGTGATGTACAAGTCTGGGATTGATAGTTGTGATGCATTGTAAGTAGAAGATCCACGTTCATCATTTTGAATTTGTTTACAAAATGGGGAACATGAAAAAAGGTGTAAGAACTATGTATAAAATTATAGGCTAAAAGTATTAATGAATGTTGGTATAATTGGAACACCTGTGTAACATTTAAAATGGCCTGTGAGAATATGGTTTATGATAAATTTCAACTATTTTTTTGTGTGCTAAGACAGTAATATTTAGGTTAGGGCTTATTGTTGGCAATCAACAGGTCGTTTTGGATAGGACAGAAATAGAGAAAGACTAATCTATACCATAAATATTGGATATTCTTATTTATAGTATTAAAAACTAATTTTCTTTAAGATTTTTCAGAATTGAGTACACAGTGCATAGACTCTTCTTAATGTATTCAAAATGCCTTTCAATATTTTTGTTTTATATCGATAAATATATTTATTTCTTTTTCAGGTGGATATGTTGCATGATATGATCGGCTCTAAACTAGCCAGTCCAGAGTAGTTTTTTTAACTGAAATATTTAATAAAAGTGAAGATGATGTAAAACATGGCATTTAATAGCTCACTACAAAAAACATAATTATTAAATATGTATCTGGTTCTGTATATATGTCTGTGACTGTTTTCCATATACTATAATACATCTACAAAGACAATATGTGCTGACTGTTTTTAAAAAGCCCCTAAATGTTTTATGGAAAGTACCAGAGGTGGTATTCAGCAGGTTCTGACCAGTTCTGGAGAACAGGTAGCGGAAATTTTGAGTAGTTTAGAGAACTGGCAAATGCCACCTCTGACTGGAGATTTTACAGTATCTTTCCCCTGCCACACACACCAAGCCATGCCCACAGAACCCATAGTAGAAAAAATTGAATCCCACCACTGGAAAATACTAATAATTGATTTCAAATAGTCCTCAGTTAGCTACTACAATTGGGACCAGAAATTCTGTTACTAAGTGACAGGGCGTAAAACATGATATTATGTGTCCACACCAACTTATGATGACAGTTCTAATAGTTCTGGTTACGGTAGCTCGGTGGGATGTCATATCACCACCACGTGCCACCTCCTGCCAGCTTCTGCATTGACTTAGCTTGTCAGAAGGTGGCAGTTGAAGGCCATAAATGGGAATTGTGACTGCAAACCACTGCAACCATTGTAATTGCAAGTCTGTTGCCAATCACCCAAATCAAGATTACATAATGTTGCGATGGCCACAATTTCAAGGACTGTAAATAAGTCTCCGCATTCAGCACTATTGTAACTTTTTGCAGCCTCTGAATGAACAGTTGCTATCTAAGGGTACCTGCAGAAATAAACAAGCATTCAAACACATATAATGAAAGATAACTCTCTTTTTTGCTATGAATGACCTCAAGGAAAAGGCAGGTCAGTGTTTAAATTGTGCTTGGATTCAGAATTGTTTTTGTTGACGCTATTCTAATATTTTTTTAAAATTATTGGTGGGGGGGGGGGAAATAGATAAAGAAAGAAAAATCCAAATTTTATTCCATAGGTAACTAAGATCCATACTGGTATTGATTGGTTAGCATCAAAGTAAGGGAGGCCAATTTATAATTGGTCATAAAAATATAGGAAGTCTCCAGATTATGAACCTCCAAGTTAGAAACAATTCCTAGTTATGAATAGGCTGCCCGCAGTATTCAAAATGGTGGGTGGCCATCCGGCAAAGAGATCCATCTCAAAAAAAGATGGAGGAGAGTCATCCAAGGAGAGTCCCTGTGCTGCAGACGAAGTAGTCCTAGTGATGTTTCTCTCTTGTGCATGGCTGTGCAACACTGTCCCACTGCTACCGAGTTTCTCCAACAATACGGCCTCCACCAATAGGAAGCCCCACCATGTTTTATTGGCATAAAATCAAATTAAGCCCCTCCCCCCAAATTAAGCCCCATATTAAACATGCGAAATGGGGGGGAAAGCGGGCGGGGGGGTTGCCGTTAGGAAGTACTTTTGTTGCCTGTCCGGATATGGTGCTGCCTGCGTTGGTGGGGCACTTCATATTGGGAGACCTTCCACCGTTGCTTTCCCTTCTCCCTTGCTGCCCTTCTTGCTTGCTGCCCTTCTCCCTTGCTGCCGTGGTGTTTGGCGCAGCCACGTGGAGCCAGTCAGTGCTCCTCCTTGCAACCGGAGCCCTGAGGAGACACTTGGCTTTAGGCGCTGCCATCTCCCCTTTGCTTTCAAAGGTAAAGCGAATTATTTTACAAAGCCTCCCCTACCCGAGAGGGCAGCCCAACCCCACGTGGGGAGGCTAATTTTCTGGGGCCTCTTTCGTTCCTCTCTGACCTCCCTACACTGCGTGCCTCTGACACGCCTGTCTCTTCAGCCCAGTGAGCCTTTCCACCTCAAAGAAAGGCCAGGCGGGCAGCTGCAAAGCAGCTGCAGCGGGTCCGAGCCGCTCGCAGCAGAAACAGCCACCATCCTTAGCCCGACACGGGGAAAACGCCTGAAGCCAAGTGTCTCCTCAGGGCTCCGGTTGCAAGGAGGAGCCCTGACTGGCCCCACATGGCTGCGCCAAACACCGCGGCAGCAAGGGAGAAGAGCAGCAAGGGAGAAGGGAAAGCAACGGTGGCCCGAACCCGAAGGTCTCCCGAATATCCAAGCTGTCGCCGCCCGCCCATCCACCCGAGGATGCAAGTGGGGGGGAATTAAGTCACCCCCGAAAAGACGTCCTAGACATTTTTGGGGGGGTCAAAAAAAAATAAGGCCCGGCCTTATTATGTGAGAAACATGGTATATTTCTAACCCCTCTTCTTCAGCTCACACTTTGCATGTGTTCCTACTTGCATGTCTCTCTGTGTGTGTGTGCTCTGACAAGCCAAGTGAGCACTGGAGATTGGAAGGTTAAGAGGTTTGGATATCAGTTCTGGGGAATTTTTTTATTTTGTGGGTTGTGGGGTTTTTTAGGTATTTTTAAGGGCATGCTGGGTTATACAAATTTGGGGCATCTGACACACTAAATGAGTTTTCAGCAGTTCATAGTTTGACAAACTAAATGTTCCATTCTTACATGTAAATTCAACTTAAGGGCAAATTTAGGAATGGAACTTGTTTTAACCTGGCGGCATGCTACTTATCAGGATTTTGTTGACCTCCAGTCCGGACAACGTGTGACAGATTTGCTCTGAAATATTGCTGATTCTTCAGTGTTTTATGAGAAGCAGCACTGGACACTGGAAAGGGAAAGGGCTGTTGCTGAACAAGTTCTCCTTCTTCTTCTCCAGCACAAAACCACAACTGGTCTTGTCTGCAATAATCTGCAGATAAAAGGAAACCTCCAGCCCAATCTAGACCAGTCCCTCCATATATAGGACATATGGCTTTTCCATTCTTAACTGATTTAAAGATTCTACATTATTGAATCATTCTAAATCTTGTAAGCTAGGAAGCTGTCACAAACAAATATTATAATTTTCAGTTGTATCATCAAATTGGCTTCCCAAGCATGGCAACAAGAACAGAATGTTTAAACAGATCAAATTATAAACTGGTTAGAAAGCATTAACACCGATCCCTAAGTGCAGTTTACACATCTTTATGAAGAAATTATGTGACAATTGTCTCCTGTCATGTTTCTAAAGAGGGCATGCATTAGAGTGAACAGTGTGTTAATCATTATCCTTCTAAAAGTGACAAAAGGATGCATCCTTTCTTTTAAGAGCAGATAGAGATCATTTTTATTTGTTGGTTCTACTAAAGAACTGAATATTTTAATGCTTTTGTAAGGTGAAAAGTATCATCAAGGTTAATGATATTCTATGTCAAAGTTAACAGTCATCAACACATGTCTTGAAATTGGAGAAAGTATGTGATGTAAGTATCAATAGGTTTCTTTATATTATAGCTACTATGTATTTTAAAGCAAAAATAGATGAACAACTAGTCTCAGCTACTTTTTCCAGTAAAAAAATTAGAAAGAGATCTATTTATAAAGCTGGCCAATATTCAAGGGATTCTGAGGAAGTTACTTCCTTTCTAGTCCAAAGTTTTAGTAGTATTTACTAACTTTTAGTAGATATTCCAAAGGATCTGGGATGACAGAAGCCCATAAAATGAGTACTGTGCACCAACCTCTGACCTTCAAAAACACCCTTTAAAAAAGCACCATATAATAAATTCTAAAAAAATCTCTATACCTAAACTACCAAGTGTGTAATGAAGTACAATTACAATTGATCAAACAATCCAGACCAGAATTTGTCAAAGGAAAAATGAAAACGATATACATTTGCATACTGGCAGGCTTCTTTTCTTAATAATACAAGGTTCTCTGAGCTAGCTTGCTTCCTTACAAAAAAATATATGGGTGGTTGTTTTTTCCCCCCCAGAGAGGCAAAAGTAACTTGCATTGCACTCCAAACTGCAATTTTGTGAGTTTTTGTATATATCATTTAAAGATATATACAGAATAACATAACTGAAGATTACCTGTGTGTGTTTCCTCATATTACACTTACCAAGAATTTCTGTCATTGTACTTCGGAATTGTTTTGCTGTTCCTGCTCCAATATTGCATCTTGCATAATTCACTGCACACGGACTAGAAATGGGCTGTAAATAGCTCTCCTAGGATAGTATCCTACTGTTCTAACAGGCTACTAGCCTGACAACAGCCTTGTGTCCATTTCTTCTGTTTATTCATATCTTACCTTTATTATTTTTATACGTACCTTAAAGCAGTAAATATATCTAATAGTCCTTCCATCTCCTATTTCCCCCACAACAACAACTCTGTGAGGTGGATTGGGCTGAGAGTGACCAACCCAAAATCACCCATTTCATGCTTAAGATGGGACTAGAACTCACTGTTTCCTTATTTCTAACCTGGTGCCTTAACTGCTAGGCCAATCTGGCTGTCTTTCTTGTTTCTAGGGATGGAAATAGAATCCTTGGAAAAGACAAAAGCTAGCAAGCTCAACTCACTTTTCAAGGATCAGGCAATCAAAAATAATTGTTTCAGTACTAATATAGGCATGTGGAGTCAGGTGGCAAAATGTTGATCATGAAGACCTAATGCAAGGTCTAACATAATTTATGTGGATATCAGGATGCAATTATATTTGGTGAGTTTGAGTTACAATGCCATCCATGCATGTTAATTTTTTTTTTAAAACAAATTTTATTAATTTTACAGAAAACACAATACACAAACATACAAAACACAAAACATAAACAAAACTAAAAGATCTTTTCTGAAGGTTGTCTGATCCCGGGTTAAAACTCTTCACACAGACACAAATTCAAACATCATATTCACTTTGTATATCCTTCCATATCTTATTATCATTTTCTTTTTATATATATATATATAAACCATTTTTATCAATTTTATAAAAACAATGCACAAAGAATCAAAGCATAACAGCTTATAAATTCTTTTCTAGGAAAAAATAATAAAAAAAAACCAATAGAACATAACAATTCCAAATTATAGTATCAATACTTTATCTATTTAACTTCATATCTTATCCCTACTTCTCCTTTTCATCCAAATTATTTCTTGTTAATTAAAATGTTATTGCCTTTTATCAATATACAAAATCCAAAAAAAAAACCATAACAAAACCTTTATATATCCTTTCATATCTTATTACCATTTTCAATAACATTCTTTGTCTGTTCTATTTCCAACTATCCATCTTTTTTCTTTTACTATACTTCTCCTATATACCAATTGGAGTAACGTCTATAACTCATTACCCTAACTTAAAAGTACTTCGTATAACAATTTTTCTTGGGATTCTGTTTAAAAGATTCTAAAATTACATAATAAATTTTATACTCTAAATACACATATAAAAACACAATCTTATGTACCCTCCAGAATCCCTCTTTTATCCTAAGTTAAATTCACCCATTGTCTCTAAATAAACTTTTTTTCTTTAGATCTTGCTTCCCCCCATTGAGGCTTCTCCTTCCCCCCCTTTCTCTCTTGCTTATTCTTCTCCTTGCCCTTTTTACCCCTTTGTTTTTCCTCCTCCCTTTTCTTACTCCTTTTCCTTTGCTTTCTAACCTTGCCTCCACCTTTTTGCTCATTTTTCTCTTCTTTGGTTGTTTTTATAATTCTTAAAATCCCCTTTTTCTTATCCTTTTTCTCCTCCTCTCCGGAAAGGACCCATTGTTCATCAAAGATGGCTTCTTCTTCCTCTTCTTCCTTGTCCCAGTCCTTCTGCTGCGTAATCAACTTTTCATAAGTACATAACGCCATTTCTAAGAATTGAAACAAAGCGCCCAAAGTATCTTCCTTTTTATATTTTTGATATTCAGTCTTTAGTTCATCCACAAGCGATGCCATTATGAAAAGAGAAACTTTTCCCAAAACAACCACAAGTATTTTTAATCAAAAACAATTCAAAAAAAGTTCCAAAAGTTAATACTTTTCTTCCTTCTTCTCTTTCTCTTTCTGGGGTTAATGTTTAATCAAAGAGGTCCAATTACCATATATCTTTCTTTGGGATTCTAGGCAATCTCCTCCTTTTTCAGCTTCCGCTCCAATTTTTTTTCCTCTCCCTTCCCACTTGCAATATCAATTTTAAATAATCAGAAATCCATACCTCCAACAAGGGTTTTCCAATTTCTTAAATTTTTCAATGTCCAAGAATCCTTTTGTCCCTTAGCTTCAACTCTCAAAACAATTCACTTTCAATGTCCAATATATCCAAACATTTCTGCTGTTTCCATGGGGTGGGAGAGTGAAGAAGAAAAAAAGTTCCCTTTAACAGCTTCTCCGCCGCTTTCGCTCTTCTTAGGGATACAATGTATCCTCCAGCAATTCAAACAGCTCAGTTCCAGGCAATTTAAAGGATGTTACTTGACCCGGCTCAGACAACACTTTCACTCTTCTCATTTCCTCCAGCGCAATCTTACCCGGTTGCTGGCTTCTTCGTGGCGGCCATTACTGACCGCCGCTCCACCGCCTTGGGAAAAAGGGGTTTTTCCGGAGAAGGGGGGGGTCTGCGACACCCCCACCCCCCTATCCGACTCCCCTCTCTCTTCAGCTGTCCCTACAGGGCAGCCATATCCCCCTGACCCATCTGGATCGGGGGTACCTCGACGGCTAGCACAGCAGGAATCGCGAGCTGTCGCGAATTCCTGCTGCCCCGAAGCCATGTGAAACTGGAAAACCCCATGCATGTTATTTTTAATATCACTATGGCTAGCTGTGAACATCTACGAGTGCTATCAAAAGTTAATTCTGTTACCAATGATTGTTTTCAGCAATTGTGAATAACTATGCTCATAGTTATTTTAGTTTTATCTATATAGGCAGAAGCCAAAGCAAGACACTTTTATGATCTAAAGGCTTTTTCTCTTGAGTTTCAACTCTCTGCAACTTCCTATGTCATTCTTGCTAGGTGAAATCCATAATTTCAGAAACCGATACTATCTTAAAATAGATTATGTCAGAGTGCAGCAGAAACATAGAAAAACAAATCAAAACACAAAATTATTGTCTGTCAGTCCAAAATTATTCATTGATGGTTTTCAAAATCTGTGCAAAATTTAAATACAAAAGGTCAATTGCTGGACCAACACATACATGATTAAAGAGTTGGAAAAACTCAGGGATTCCAATAATTCTGCTAAATGTTCCAAAGCAACTTGGAATGTTATTAGCTAAGTTATCAACTGCTTAAAAATTTAGCAGCCACAATAATTTGAACTTCATTAAATATCACAAGCAAAACTTTGGGATGTGGGCATGAAATGCACATTTGTAATATTGATCTAAGACAGAATAATTCTATAAATGTTCTGGAACACTGACTGCAGCTGTTCTTGGCCAATATAGTGATATACTGAAACATGCGTAACTATTTGAGAACAACCCAGGCACATAACCTACAGCACTTAAAGCCATCAGAAAAACATTTTACTAGTTCTGTCCACGTCATTCAACCAACAGCCCAGATACATATAAATTGATGCCGGATTTCAGCATGAACCTCTGTTGGCTCTTTACTTCTTTCTTGCTCAGATTGCTACCAGGTGTTTTATCTACAAAATGAAGGTGGTACTAGTAGGGCTGCTTTTTCTCTGTGTCATGGCCATACCTTCTGAAGCAACAACTATTAAACTCTGCGGGAGAGAATTGATCCGAGCTGTTGCCTTTGCTTGTGGAGGATCACGGTGGAGAAGACAACTTGGTGATCCTTTCTCAGAAGGGCTCAGAGGTGAGCATACAAATTGCCCAAATGTTTGTAATTTTGGCATGCAATCAGTCATTGCAATAAATTTACCATTACCTTGATATGCTATGGTTTAACGGAAACATTTTAAAGATGAGTTATAATATAAAATTAATAACATAATAATGTATAAAATAGGCTACCGTGGATAAATCTCATTCTGCCCTATTTTGATGGTAGGAGCACCAGAGGAGGTTCTTAAATGGACTAGAGCTGGCAGTTACCTTTTCAAGTCCCTATGCCTCAACCTGTGCAAGCTTTGAAATATGCTACATAATATTGTGAACAATATTGCATAGGATAATACACATTAATCAGTTTTTAGATTTCTACAAGTTATTTTTTAATGATAGCTGTTGGGATTATTTTGTTTTAAATAGATGCAGATATTTAGAGACTTAAGTATAGAATATAGCAATTTCGAACTTTAAAGGAGTCTGTTCAGATATATATTTTGGTGAATGAAGAAACATCTCTTAAGACTCAGTGAAATCAGGTGCATACCAAGATTATAAAACTCACAAATCAGATTGCTTTTGATCTTTTGAAGTTAGTATATAATTCCTATTCTAATTGGAGAAGCCTTTGGAAAAAAAATATAATTTTCTTCATTCTTTTGAAAAGAAATTAGCTTCAATTGGGGGTATACTTTCTGGGAAAGCAGTGCTTGTTCCAGTATAAATTCTTAAGATTGAAACTTCCAGGTTGATCTTCTAAATATTAACAACAGATTATGCACACACAGAAAAATTTAAAAAACATAACCTTTTATTTGGTAATAGTTTCAGATTTTAGGTTTGTTGAGATAAAAATATATATTCATACTGTAATTTAATCTCATTCAACAGATGCCAATGGAAATTACATGGAGAAGTCAAAATCCCAAAGCAACGAATTAATCCAGTACTACATGGAGTCTGAGAAAGATTTGCAAGGCAAGCAACAGAAATCTGTACAAAAAAGAAATGAGGATTTCGTACAGCTTGCAATCACTTGTTGTACTATTGGATGCAGTGCAAGTACTATAAATTCGCTGTGCTAAAAATATTAAAATCCAGCCATGGAAACTTATCTAAATAAGACATATCTTGTCGAGAATATAGTGTTTCAAATCTTTTCTGTTACTCTTTGTATTTATGTTTCTTTGTATTGCAGATGCTCCTAGCTGCTATTCTGTTTAGGATGTTACAGAGATTAGAAACATTTTTCCCATATTTGTGTATCAGCATCTGAAGTTAGCTGCTTTGTTTCCTAATTTTTGAAATAAATGTGTAATTCGTTTCCCTAGACTGTTCTTGTCAATGCATAAAAATAGTATTGGGCTTGCAAATTAAAAAATCTCTGAACATGTTTCACTTTCTTAGGGAGTTAAATGTTGAATGAATGACTAGAGCTCAGTGGTTCAGCAGATAAAGCTAATAGAAATCCTGACTGAAATCCTGGAATGACAGCCAGAAGAGACAATATTGATGTAGACATTTCAATGTTTATTCTTCTAATTACTTTTTGCCAGGACTGATCTCAAAATAAAGATGCTTCTGAGGTTTTTGCAAGGAAACCTGCAAATAATGATGATCAATGTTTGGTGAAAAGGAGGAGACTATTTGGGGGAAAGAGTGCAGGAAAGAGAATGTTGCAATTTTTTTTTCAGAGATAAGGAAAGGCCTACCAACATTCTTGGTTGAAAAATTTTTGGTTTCAAGAAATGCTCAGTACTCCAGAACAGCTGCTGCCCATCTGCTACATATTCCACCCTTACTCATAGCCTCATTCCAGATGCATTTTAATTGGGGTGTGTTGGGGGGAATGTTGCCTCCACTGGACCACGGATTTCAGATGGTCTGTGATGTCTCTACTCATAAGCTGCAAAGTTTTGTGACTGACTTACTGTGATTACAACCTTTCATGCCTGAAATTTAAATCAGCTTCAGATCAGGTGCTATTATCTGGGCTACTTATTCTTGTGCATTTTGGTCTTTTAAGATGAGTTATCATGCACTTATTAATGGAAAAATATAAATACAAATAGACAAAAGATAGCCATAAATGGTTTCTACATATTTTTATTTCAAATTAAATCTTTAAATTTCTTTTTTAAACTTTATCTAGTTAATCAATACATTTAACATGTTTTTTATTTTTATTTTTATATTATTCAGTTGTGGCTGTTCAATAGGCAGCCTCTTAAGAGTGAGTGGCCTGCTCCTTAATCAGTCTTGTTCTTTGTCTGATCATTTTACAAAAAGAAAAGGAACAACGCTTCAATTACTACTGCTATTATTTAATTTGCACAGTACCATATGGTTTCCCATTGCCTTTCTATTAACATATACATTTCTCTGAAAAGCCAAATTGTGTTTCTAATGGGTCAGCTTACTTTTCAAACTAATTATCTGTATAAGTATAAATAAATCTGCTTTTGCTTATACACCAATAATTATTCAAGAACGTAATTGGAGCTCACATTTAAATCCATTATTCCATCAAGGATACTGAATTTCTTTCTGAAAACCTGTAGTGATGCTTAAACGTTTGTGAACCCTTCTGAATTTTCAATATTTCTGCACAAATATTACTGAAAATAGGACCTGTTCTCCACACTAAAGAGAACCCAATTAAACTAATGAGTCAAGAACATATTTTTTCATTTATTTATTGAGCAAAATGCTTCTAAATGACACATTTATCATTTGCATATGTGCAAATATGTAGAACCACTGAAAAGTCAAAAGGGTTCACAAATTTTTAACTACCACTGTATTCAGGACCAAAAGCCCTGTGTTGTTGCAATTACAATAGTGGTGTCTCAAAAAGTTTTTCTTCCATAAACTTTTTCTTCCATAATTAATAGATTATTTAGCAACCATAGCAACAATGCACATTAGTTTATTAATGCAACTTATCATGTTAATGTGGATAGAAGTGTAATTCAAAAATAAGATCTAGTTTGTTTTTCAGCTCACATTTTTTGTATCATTCAGAGTAAAGAGCATAGACATTTGCAAGAGCAAACAATGATCTATTTTTAAAGGAGTATGAAGAAAAAGTATCACTTGCAGTGTCCCAAAGGCATCTACTTCCAATCTGCATGCTCTGTTTACCTAGCTGTCCAATGTATATAATCACAATAATTTTGAATCTTGGTACCATCAGGTCTTTTATCCTGGCTTTTATTACCTAGGAGAAAAATATACTTGCTTAAACTCTTTGTTATTGTTAGAGAGTTAAAATATTTTAGAATACAGTACAAATCTGTTTAAATATTTAACCATTCCATTCTAATTACAATGTATTATTAAATTTGATTTATAATTCCAAATAATTTAGAATATCAATACCCTTGACTGAAAATCACAAAGCTGATTCTACAGTTAGTCAGGGCACTTACTCCTATGTTATAGACATTTATAAATTCTTAAATTATAAATTGGATCATAAAGTCTTGACTTTCAACTGTTCCCTTATGCAGCGGTGACATCATATTCAGGGGTGGGATTCTACCAGTTCGCACCTATTCACTAGAACCAGTTGTTAACATTCTAAGCAGTTTGGAGAACCGGTTGTTAGAAGAAATTACTGGCCTAATCCTGGAAGGAAGGCAGGAAGGAAACATTCTGGTGTTGCTTACAGAAACTGCCTCTCCATTAACCCTTATTACATTCTTGGCAGGACTAGACTTCCTGTCTCAGGAACTTCTCTGGAGTTGTTTTTCCTCCTTTGCTGGTACTTTGCTTGTGTGGAGTGACCATTAAAAGTTACAATGGCACTGAAAAAAGTGACTTATGACCATTATTCACACTTATGTCTGTTGCAGCATCCCCACAGTCACGAGAGGCAAGGCGAGGAGATGCATGCCTCGATGTGGGTGATATTGAGTTGGCTACGCCCAGCCAATAACATGACCACCAAGCCATGTCCACCCAGTCACATGACCACCAACTAAGGCACGCCCACAAAACCGGTTGTTGAAAATTTTGAATCCCACCCCTGATTATATTCAATATATGGGAAATATATAAAGGCATATAATAAAAAAAAGTACATTCCAAACAGGCTGAAAAGTTATTTGCAATTTTTTTTATTTTACAAAAGAATATTAAAGTAGCACTAAAAGCTTCTCAACAAGTAACTTGATATATAAATAATAGCTGAAAAAGTTCATTTGAATGTGTCCTAACTTAGGTTAGCACAATTATTAAATATTTTTAAAGCTAACTTAATATTTCTTAATGTCCCATTTGTCAAACTCTGTTGCTGAAAAACAATTGAACCTTCCTTCAAATACAGCTTAAGATAGGCTCACCTCTATCTGCACTTTAGGGTTTCTATAAGATCTATTCCAATATTGATTTTAATTCTTACTTTCATGATAATTTTGTACCTCAGATATAGTTTTTGTCATTTGCCTGCACAACTCTGCTTCATATTGTTCTTCCTGTAGATAACTTACTACCACATCCTTCAAGATATTATTCACAGCAGTGATTGGGAAATACTTTGTAGGACCTGAGCAGCAGAGAGAGTACATAGCATTATTCCACAAGACTCTAATATGAAAAAAAGCCTTGACTGTAGATCCAACAAAAACAAACTCATTTTATTTAATCCATGTCATTCCTTTCTATTCAATTAAAAGGTGGATAACAATTATTAAAACAGAAATAGGAAAGATGTGTGAAGTGAGTTTAATATTAATCAACAGTTAAAATTTGACAAAAGAGCCTCTTTATAAATTTGCTAAACACAGAGAAAAAAGGGGGCTAATGTAATTTCTAAGGTTCCATAGCCTGGAAGGATGGAATGGGAATAGGACTTTATTTCTGATACCTATTTCATGATCTTTGCAAAAGTGGATTCTTCAGAAGGGCATCTGTTCCTAATGCTTCAACAGATTTACACACAGGGGAGTTGTCCTTCAAACAGTTGGTCCTTAGGCTGTTTAGAGCAGAGATTCTTATTTTTTTGTGTTCTCTTCTGAGAATTTGATGAAATCTGCAAAGCCTTTCTCAAAAAAATGGATTCAGTGATGCTGAAGTGCCCCAAGACATTTCCTAAATAGTATTTCTATCTTAATACATTTTAATTTCAATTTCCCCCACCCCCACTGAGCCCATTATCAAACTCAGAAGAGAGGGTTTTTGGAATAATGGTGGGCTTTGTTGATGGCACCTCATTTCAAGATTTGTTGATGGCACCTCATTTCAAGATTCTGATCTGCCAAGTGACTGAATCTAGATGTTGAACAGCATGGAGGACTGAATATAATGCTTTGAGACAAAGCAGTTAAGTCTGTGATTTCAAAAAGTATTTCCTTAGTCCTACCTTCTCAAAACCAACTGACGGAAAAGAGTTAAACTGCAAAACTGTTACATATTATTTGGAGCTATGTATTTTGTTGGTAGCTTTCTGGGTTAAATGTGTTTTTTGCTGATCATGTTGGATGGCAACTTTATATTTTAATGAGCATCTCCCTGAAATTTTGAATTATATTAAAGCAGAATGCATATATTTAGTATCTGTGAATGTCATTTTTTGCAAACTGGATTTAAATAGTGTAAAGCTGTTGATTTATAAAAGGATTGAATAATAGCATTTTTATAAAGAGTAAAGGACCATATTTTTGTTTATGAACCTCCCATTTTTTATTTCATTTCTCTTTTAAAATTATTTTTAGTGTAACTATACATTTGTCAAGGTATAGTATATAATATTTTTAACCTATATCTTTACTTTCAAAGTGCAGTATATGCATGAAATTATATTATGAAATAATTCCAAATTAATACAAAGTTTGGCAGCTCCATACCAAAAAAACTGATTGCCAGCAAGACATTTATAATCTTCAAAAGGGAATGTTTCAATAGAGTTATAGGCTAATATTTCCATCCAACAGATATTTTTCTAAATTGTATTCTTTATTTGTACTGCATCTATGTTTTCATTCCTACCCAATTGGAAGCAGAAAAGCTAATTTATTTTGCACTAAACTGTTTTAAACCTGCTGATAACAAAAGATAAAGCCTTTTAAAAATGTTACTATTAAATATATCCATCCTCAAATCCTGCCATATTGTGTCATTATACTAAGAGGGGTATTCCTGAGAGGGATGTGCAAAGAATGTCTGCAGGTATGCTAAATATATATACTCCCAGTGTGATCACTACAAGTATGAAGCTTCTCCAAGCTCTCCAGCTAAAAGGAGCAGGCACCTATATCAGGTAGTAATAATAAAAGAAGTTGCTCAAGACGGATAATGACTTTAGAGCAGTGGTTCCCAAACTTTTTCAGTCCACCGCCCCCTTGGTGCTACAAATTCATTCTCAGTGCCCCCCATCCAGGGGTGGGATTCAAATTTCTGTGGGCATGGCCTAATTTGAGGGTGTGGCTTGTTGATCATGTGACTGGGTGAGCGTGGCTTCCTGATCATGTGACTGGATGGTCGTGGCTTGCTGGTCATGTGACTGGCTGGTCATGGCTTGCTGGCTGGGTGTGGCTTGCTGGTCACGTTACCTGGTAGCTGTGGTTTGGTGGTCATGTGACTGGGTGGGCATAGCCAGGTGACTGGCAAATCAAATACAAGTGGTCCTCACTTAATGGCCTGTTATTTAGCAAGTGTTCTAATTTATGACTGGCCTCCCCAGCTACTTCACCTGACAGCCATGCACACACATACACACACACTCCCTTCTAACCCTGCTGGAGTAGGTCATTGGACTAGACTAGCCAAAGCATCTCTGATTAGATTCTAGCAGTGAATAGAATCTAATCAGAGATGCTTTGCTGACTCTTGTTGAATTGCTTTATTTGTATTTCTTTATTTTATGTTGCTGAATTGCATTGACATGTGTGTCACTTCTTGTGCACAGCCCAGAAGCTTTTGTGATTCTTTGCAGCAAAAATTACCGACCTCTGGCCTTGCTCTACTTTTCAAACGTGCCGCCAGCGCTGTGTTCTAGGTGCTGGCCCCCCAGTTCCACTCCATTGAGCCCGTTAGCCTGGAGGGACCTGCCCAAGCAAGTCTGAGTGGAGTGGTGCACCAAGTCAATGGGATGAGCCTGAGAGAGGGAAAGAGAAAGAAAAGAAAGAGAGAAAGAAGAAAAGAAAGAGGGAAAGAAAGAAAAAGGAACAAAGAAAGAGGGGAGGATGGAAGGAAGGGACAGAAAGAAAAATAAATAAGGGAGGGAGGGAGGGAGGAAAAAGATAATGAGATATCTATTCTAGTCCAATCACCTGCTCCAGCAGGGTTAGAAGGGAGTGTGGGTGTGTATTCTTGTAATTTACCAGTACATTTTGGTTTTGCCTTGTTCAGAATTGGCACTGTAATACATTGGGGAAAAGTAATTTTTTAGGATGGAGATCTGGTCCAATGGATCCAGTTTAAAGCCTCAACAAAATGTGAGAGCTTCCTCATAGTCTTGACCATGTTTCATCCACAAAACCTTTAATAGAAGCCAAAGAGGTTTCAATGTACTGGCAAAGATGCTGGCAAAGATGCTTCAATGTGGAAAAGGGCCTCAAGTCTAAACTAGGCCTCATTTCAATCTGATGCATCAGGTCTCTCTCTCTCCCCCCCACACTCTCTCCCTCCCTCCCCCCTCTTTCTTTGTTCCTTTTTCTTTCTTTCCCTTTTCTCTTTTTTTTCTTCCTTCTCTCTTTTTCTCTTTCTTTTCTCTCTCTCTCTTTCCCTCTCTCAGGCTCACCCCATTGACTTGGTGCACTGCTCCTCTCAGACTTGCTTGGGCAGGTCCCTCCGGTGCAGCGGGTTCAACCTGTGGGACCTAGAACACAGCAGTGGCGATGTGTTTGAAAAATAGAGCAAAGCCAGACTGCCTTTGCTCTACTTTCCCTACGTGCCTGCGGGGACAGCGCCTCCTTTCTCCCACATTTCTCCTTCCCTTTTCTTCCTTTTCTCATTTCCTCACTTGCTTTATTTTTTTTTCTATTTTACACCATGATAAAATAATAATAAAGAAATAATGAAGAAAAACCGTTAGAAAAAGGACCCCTGTTATAGCAGTGCTTCCTATTCTACAGCTGACATATGCAAATTTCTGAGGGAAAAAAAGTTCATCGCGACTCCACTTCTATGTCCGCATTTTTATATTGGCAATTTCCCCCCAAAATGCTACTTTGTATATTTTTTTCTGATGAAAGTATCAATTATTGTGCTTTGAAATGATGAGATGTTGAAATTGTCCAAGGAAAGGAGCGGAAAATGGAGGAGAAATGGCCAAACTTTGTTCTGGGATCTTCATGAGGGGCTGTTTTGCAAGAAAAAGTGGGATCCTGAGCCACAGAAAGGGGGAGATGTTTTCCCATTGGGGGCTGAGAAGGGATTGAAAGGGGCTCTTCAAGAGAGACGCAGGTTTCAAGGACCGAAAACGCTGTTTTCTCCTGTAAAGCCGAGAGATCCCTATGGAAACCCCCCCCCCCCCGTCAAGGGGAGAGGGCCCGGGGAGAGGATCTGGCTGGATTAGGGGACATCCCTGCAGATCCTCTCTGTCTCTTCCTACATGGACTGTCACCTGAGGGTTTTCCTGGCTTCCCTTCGGATTGGGAGGAGTGTAGGACTCCCAAGTCCTGGCTGGCTGTGGGGCTGCGCCTCTCCCCTTGCCCTCCGCAGCACCTACTGGGGGCTCCCTCCTTCCAGACTGAGCTGGGAGGGAGCCCAAAGCTCTGGTTCCATTTTACCCATCTGGAATCTCGGCAGTTCCAGCCTGGGCACCCTCTGGGCACTGTGGGAACTCAAAGGGCATCTAGTCCGCCCCTCCAGGCGCACAAAGAAAGGGAGATTGATGAGAATCATGGGGTGTGTGTGTGTGTGAAAAGGAAGTCCCCTCTGGAGCTGGCATGAAAGACCCCCTTAGAATGCAGCCCCCCAAGATTGAAAAGATCCCCCTCCCACTTTCTCTGCTTCTCTCTCTGCTCAGAACTCTCTCCTCCATCGGGTGAAGTCAAAGGAGAGACTGCCCGGAGATGGATGACACTGGAGCAGGGAGAATTCCCATTGGTGCTTCAGCTCATTCTGGCCCCTCCTAGCTCAAAATTCCAAGAAAAACATTTCCTCCCGCTGGACACACATTCCTCCTCTGACACACACACACACATTCATTCCATGGGTAGATTCTGCTGTGGGAAGAGTTGCTGCACTGGACAACAAGGGGGGAGACACAGGTAGCCATCTGCGTGCCACCTGTTCCCCCCCCGAGGCTGCCGTACAGAGTGCCAGCGCCCCCCCGCTGGCCCCCTTTTCTCTTAGCGCTCCGCTAAGGCATCCCACCGCCCCCCAGGGGGAGGTACCGCCCACTTTGGGAACCACTACTTTAGAGGTTGATGACTTTGATAATGAAATTTAGTCTGGAACTGATGGAACATGCAAGCAAGATATATTCTTGTGCTTGGAGACAAGAATGTCAAAACTGGAAACAAAAGGAAACAGGATGACCTGGATACTGAAGAATGATGTCCCATTATGAAACACCTAAAATGCTCTTACTGCTAGGATCCATCATCTTTCTTAAATATACTTGTTTGGCCATCATCAGCAGTCTTGTATAAATCTAGTCCTAGAGAATACAGTAAATCCTAAATATCTTACGTGTGGGACTGGATGATCAATATGAAAACTGTACTTACCTAATTGATATGTGTTCTCCAACTGAATAGCTGGACGCAGACTATCATCATGGTGGCCATGTTCATCCATGTATGACACAGTACTTACAGAGCTAAACATAATAACCAACAATAACTGCATTCATTGTTATATTAATAACAAACTGTGAAGTATTATTAAGGAATGTAGGAACTATCAGAATAGGGATTCTTGGTATGTTAAGCGCCATTTATTTTTTACTGTGCAGTTTTTGGGAAGACAATATTAAGTATAGCCTTGATATAGAATTACCCCATACCTGGGGGAAGGACAAGTCCACAAATCTTAAAGTTGCTGAGGTTGAGGAATACTGCTCTACAACAATTCTATTATTTGCATTATTTGCAAGACAACCTTTTAGTTATTTGATAAGTGCCATTTTGATTCCCATCCATACTGTCTATTCTTTCCAATCTCATCCTGCAACTAGAACAGCATTTCTGTACAAGCCCCATTATGGCAGAACAACATGCTATGAAATCAATATAGAATCTTTATTCAATAATGCTCCCAGGACAGTCCAGCTTCTAAAATATAGTGAAATATTGTAGGAATTTTCAACTATCACCGGGCACCTCCACAGCTAAATATAAAACAATCTTAACCTCATGGTGCCCAAAGAAAATAACCCAACAGAACTTTCAAAGAATTAACAAGATGAAAAATAAGAAAATATAATGCTGCTACTTACTCTTTGTATCTACCAAAGAAATCCTTTGCTCTGATCTCATGGCTCCCCAAAGAAGATACGCTGCCTCGGTTCTTGGCCAAGTGAGTGGCTTTATCCTTCATGATCTCTGACATATTTACTAGACAGGAATTACATTTTTAAATCTAATATTTAGCTGAAAAGATATTGGCAGCTGATAAAGAAATGAATGCCCGTTTTACAAAATCAAGTAACTGAAGAAGCGGTATAAATATATATATTTTCCTTTGTAACCTGCAAAGTGGAACTGAGAACCACCTATGATCACCAGAAATAGATTCACAACACCATTACAAACAAGATTTTGTTACTCCCTAGTTTGCAATCAAAATGACAGGAAAGGGGCACTAACAAAAATCAAGAGTACTTCAGAGGTTGTTATGGTAGTGACATCTTAAAATAGCAACTTTATTTTTGGAAAAACCCACAGATAGCTATCCTTCTATCGATCATACATTCATTGTTTTCTATAAGAAATCCATAAGTTGAACATTCAACTCATTCTCCACAAACTCTACTTCTCAGAAGACATCCCTATTGATGTTTTCCCCTTCTATTTTTGTCCATTCAGTCCAATAACTGTGAATACTTGGAGAAAACTAAAATCTTAACATACATACTAGGTAAGTTTAGTACCCAATGTCTATGGAGATTCTCAATCATCCAGGTCACAGTTGTCCCAAAAGGCACCTGGACTTTTTTGGTTGTTTCCCCATCCTTTGGAAACCTTTTGTTTCTCATCCAAGAAGCTTCTTCAGGTCTTGGATGAGAAGTGAAAAGTATTCAAAGAAAGAAAAAAAAACCAACCACCCAAGATAGTCCAGATGCCTTTTGGGGGAAAAAAAAAAAAAGCACTTTGGGGACTTTAATGCCTAAGTGAAATAAAATCAGTGATCTGTGTAATTATTTCAAGTGCTATATTTTGCTTTGAATGAAGCACCCCACTATGTCTGGGGTCCGCAGAAACTCTTTCCCCCAGGGATCCCAAAGGTGCTTTTTCAGGAGACAACTGGGCTTTCTTGTTTTTTTCTTTTGAAGACATTTCGCTTCTCATCCAAGAAGCTTCTTCAGCTCTAACAGAATAGTGGGGAATGGTGTCAGAGCTGAAGAAGCTTCTTGGATGAGAAGCGAAACGTCTTCAAAAGAAAAAACAAGAAAGTCCAGTTGCCTCCTGAAAAAGCACCTTTGGGACAACCATGACCTGGGTGGCTGAGAATCTCTACAGACTTTCTCCCAGGGGAATCTGACTTCTACCGATCGCCTGGAGGAGATTAAGGGACTTTCATTTGCCCTTGTGGGACATTTTCAGGCCTCCAACTTGAGTCCGAACCCAACCCAGTGCCGACAAAAACACTCTTTACCCCATTAACCCGATTCTGGGATTCCCGCAAAATGAGCCAACATGGCTCATCTACTCCGCTAGATGCCGACCCCGCCGCCCTATCTCGCCTGCCAACACCCGTACGACCGCTAAGTGACATCCAAGTGAGAAGCAACCTTTTACTCCATTTTGCCAGCTATCCGGACGGAAGCTTGGGGTCCTTACCGCTTTCGCCTCAGCAGTCCTGGGAAGCCGGAGATGTTGCTGGTTTCCCGGGAGACAACTCGGGCCCTGGACGGCTGAGAGGAAAGGGGGCGGCCTCAGCCTTACCCCCGCCTCCAAAGGCGGCCGTGCAGGAGTGGAGCGAAGCGACTCGGGGCGGGAGAAAGACAGGCTGGCATTTGTGGCTTCGAGCTCCCGTGTGGAGGAGGAGGAGGAGGAGGCTACCAGGCTAGGTGGGCGCAAGTCCGCTCCACCCTTCAAGCGGCAGAGCAAAGGAGCAGCCAGCCAAAAAAAGATTAATGCAAAAGCTCTGCGCGCGCATCCATCCCGTCGGCTCCTTTCCCGAGCGGTGTTGCTTTTGCAGCTCTGCTGAGGACGCGCGTTGGTTTCGGTTCCTGTTTTCTCTCCCCGCTGCGGGGCTGCTCAGCCTTGGAATCCTGCGCGCTTGAGGGGTCTGGTCGGGGCTCAAAAACATCAATGGGGCGAGGAAAGCGCATCTGCTTCTGCCTTTCTCCGGGCTTCTCCGAGCCGCGACCTCCAAAAGTCTATGATGATTAGCCACGGCCAACTCGCCGCAGGCAACTTAGCTCGGGGCCGACACGCCGTGGGACAATTGGTTGTGGGACAAGAGTTACACGAATATAAAAAATAAAGGGTGGAATACAATCATTAAAGAAAAGATGCAAAGGGAAGGACAAAATAATTGTTTATTTATTTTGGATAATTGAATTGTTCAACTGTCCTGCGGCAATTTGTTTTGCAGCAAAAGACCTTCAGTATCTTGCAGTTCCCCCCTCTGAATTCCTAGGCCAGCAACCTTTTGCTCCTCCACGTGATTGGAGGGGACACTTTATTGACCCATGAGGCAACCTTGGCTTCCTAACTTACAGTGTTTGGCTGAGACAGGGGCCTGCAACCTTAAACATTCAAAGAGCCATTTGGATCTGTTCCCCACATAAAAGAAAACACAGGAGCTACAAAACCTGGATCATTCCTACTCAGTCACATGACCCTCCTCCACGCCTACCCAGGTTTTGTGGCTCCCATTTTCTGTGGGAAATGAGTCTCTCTCCTTCCCTCCCTTCCTCTTTTTTTTGTGTGTGTTTTACCTTCTCAGGCCAGGTGATGAGTGACTGGGAGGGGAGGGTGAGGGGTGGGGCTAGCCAGTGGTGGGATCACCCAACAAAGAGCCACAGCAGAGGGCCCAAAGAGCTGCGACACCCAGGCTAATATGTAAACTGGTCAAGTCAAGCTCTAGTTGATTTTATCCTGGTCATTTGTTCCTTCTTAGCCTTTTTCTGTGTGGAAACCGTTTTTTTTTTTTAGATCAACCAAGTAGTGATCTTCTGGTTGTGGCAGGAATTGACTGACTCTGGCTTATTGCCAGAGCCTGAGGTCATAAAAGGAGTGACTAACCCAAATTCACCCAGTTCTCTCCTGTATGGACACAGAAATATAATGAAAGGGTTCAAACCAGGGAAAGTCCCCAGCTCAGGCTTTGTTATGTAATAAAGGAATAAAATTATTTGAAATGGTGGCCCCCAGTGTTAACAGAACTTTTCAGAGCAATAGATTGATATCAAAGGCCTGGAGTTTGGCCATTACAGTGCTGATAGAGAAGAATGGCAACAGAGATGATCCAGCTGACTGAAGGATATATATGCTAAATATCTGCAGGATATGTTAACTGATTGGCTAGAATACGAAGATGTTCATTAACTGGTTGGCTAGAATAGTTCTAGATAGTTCTGGAAGAGTGTTAACATGTCACCTGTAGTCTTTCTCTGGTCTAACAGAGAGAAAGACTGGAGATATGATAACAGTTTTCTAATATTGAAGGGGCTGTCACAAAAAAAGGGGGGGGTCTACTCCAAAGCACCTGAAGGCAGGACTAGAAGTAATGGGTAGAAATTTATCAAGGAGAGGACTAATTTAGAACTAAGAATAATTTTTCTGACAGAACAATCAATCAGTGGAATGGCTTGTCTTCAGAAGTTGTGGATGTTCAACAATGGAGGTTTTACAGAAGAGATTGGACAATCATTTGTCTGAAATGGTATAGGATCTCCTGCTTTAGTAGGGGGTGGACTAGAAGACCTCCAAGATCCCTTTCAACTCAGTAATACTGTTAATTTGTCGTAGATGAAACAGGTTGGGTTTAGAGCAGGCCAAACAATGTTATACCATGTTATGGTACTGCATCATGTCATAGAAAAGTATATCCACAAATCTGAGAGAAGGAGGAGCTTCGTCACGGCGATACAGCTGCGATCTCGGGGCTCCGAGATCATAGCTGATATTTTCGCCCCTGGTTGGTCCCAACGGACCTAAACAGTCCCATAGAGACGGTGACCATGAAGGGCACACTCTGTGGATCACAGGGACATCGCGAAGTCCCTGGTTGATCTGGGAGAAGTCCTTTTGCTGGCGGCGGAGAGGCAGCCTTCATAGCTGCTGAAGTTGGGACAGCTCCGGAAAGGAAGAGGCTGAAAGTGAAAGTGTATCGGCTGGGTGAGAAGTTTCTTTTTTTTTGCTAACTTGCTGAGATTTGAAAGGACACTCTGAATATGAGAAGGAACCTGTGAGATTTTTTGAAAAAACTGTATGAGCGGCGTTTTTTAAAGGGACGTCAAATTGAGGCTTGGATTTTTTTTTCTTTCTCTCACTTTTTTTTTACTGGACTTTAGCATGATTTTGTAGTTAACTGGACTGAATTTTCTCTTATATATATATATTTACTTCTTATGCTCCTTTTTGATTTTTTAATTTTCTTTTAGGACAGAGGCTCCCTTTGGTTATTTTCTCTTCTTTTTATATATATATATACATGTAAATATTTTCTCTTTTTTCTCAACTTAAACTATGTTTTTCTGGCTGGGGGGGAATTCTATCTCAGATTTCAAAATATAGAAGAAGAAAAAGGACAAAACTTGGCTGCGATAATGATAGAAATTTTAGCGGATGCTTTGGAAATTACAGAAGAAAAGATGATGGATGGAATAGATGAGGTATACCGAGTTTTTACAAGATATGCAATGAGAAATAACTTACCAAGGGAAGTCCATATCAGATTTACCAAAAAATCCATCAAAACACAAATATTACAAGCTGTAAGAGAGAAGACGTTGAAATGCAAAGGCAAAGAGATTGTGGTTTTAAAATAAATACCCAGAAGAGTGAGAGAGATGAGAAGAGAATATCGATTCCTGACCAAAATGCTATTGGAAAAAGGAAGTGAATTATAGATGGCTAATTCCAGAAGGATTAATGTTTACGTGGCAAGAGCGGAGACATAGAATTGATTTCCACGCAGAATTTTTTGGAAGGAGAGAAGAAGAGGCAGAGAAAGAGGTCTCATTAATTGAGTTTCAAGAGGAACAACTGGAGACTGAAAAAGAGGAAGGCGCAATAGGTGGACAAGTGGATAGTTCTTTACTATCCACTTGTCCACCTATTGCGCCTTCCTCTTTTTCAGTCTCCAGTTGTTCCTCTTGAAAGTAAGATCCACGAGAGCTGTTAGACCTAAATATAAAGCATAATCATGGAAGAAAAAAAAATGATTACAATGAATATAAATGGACTCAATTCAGCTGTTAAAAGAAGGAAAACCTTTCATAAATTAGAGAAATTAAAATTTGATATAATTTGTCTACAGAAGTACATATTAAAAAACAACATGAGCAATTGTTAGTACAGCCAAAATTAGGGAAAATATTTACTTCTTTGACTCAATGTAAGAAAAGAGGAGTGGTTCTATACATTAAAGAGGCCATCCCAGCAAAGTTGATTTATACTGATGAAGACAGAAGAGTATTAATGGTGGGAATAATGGACAACAATATAAAATTACTCTTGATTGCAATTTATGCTCCGAATGATAAACAAGAAGAATTCTATAAAAAATTACACATGAAAATAACTGGACTGGACTATGTTAATATAATTATGATGGGAGACTTTAATGGAATTGTGGACAATAAACTGGACCATATAGCAACAACAGCAAAGCAAAATAGAAAGACTCTCCCTAAATCCTTTTTTAAAATGACAGACGAATTAACCTTAAAAGACATTTGGGGAGAAAGAAATGTCAAAACTAAACAATATACTTTCTACTCAAATAGACATTTATCATGGTCCAGATTGGATATGATTTAGATCTCAACAGAATTAATATCTAATATTCAAGAAACAAATATTGAAACAAGTACTTGGGCAGATCATAGCCCAATGACAATTAAATGGAAGGGACAAAAAAAAAAGATCGAGATGGACATTAAATAATACTATCTTAAAGGAAAAAGATTTTACACAATGGATGGAGAAAGAATTGGCTTTTTTCTTTAGAGAAAATAAAAAAGAAGATACTTCAACGCAGAATGTTTGGGATACAATGAAGGCATATGCTAGAGATTTGATAATAGTTTATATAAGAAAAAAGAAAATTAGGAAAAGGCAAGCTACTAAGGCCTTGGAAGATGAGTATAAAAGACTTGAAAAAGAATTACAGAAAACACCACAGAAAAAGGATATTAAATTGAAGTTGGACATAACTAAACATAAAATGAAATTAATAGAAAAAGAAGAATTGGCATAGAAAATTAGAAATGCTAAACAGAATTATTTTGAAGATGCAAATAAACCAGGTAGATGGCTAGCATATAAATTGAGAAAGGAGAAAGAATCAAGAAAAATATTGAAGTTAATAGACGACCAAGGCCAAGTTTGTTATGGTAATAAGGAGAAAAAGGAAATTATTCGAGATTTTTATGGGCAACTATATAAACAAGAGAATATTGATGAGGAAAAAGTCAAACAGTATCTACAGAATGCAAACCTACCTAAGATATCTAAAGAGACTGAATAAATGTTAGAAAGCAACATAACAATGATGGAACTAACTGAAGCACTTAAGAAACAAAATAATGGGAAAGCACCAGGTCCAGATGGGCTTCTGGCAGAATTCTATAAAACATTTCAAGAATCATTGAGCATTCCATTGCTAGAAGTTATGAACGAAGCTATGTCAAAGAAGATGATACCCAAAACATGGTCAGAGGCTTATATTACACTTATTCCAAAAGAAGAGGCTGATCCACTGCAAATTAAGAACTATAGACCTATTTCTTTATTAAATGCAGACAATAAAATCTTTGCTCCAATTTTAGCAGAAAGACTTAAAAAATACTTAAATAATTTCATTCATCCAGATCAAAATGGATTTCTGCCAAAGAGACAAATTAGAGACAATATGAGAGTAATCCTGGATATTTTGGAATATTATGAGGCACATTCTGAAAAGCAAATGGCTTTGATATTCCTAGATGCTCAAAAGGCATTTGATAACGTGAACTGGAGATTTATGTTATTACTATTGGAGCAGATGTGTTTTGCCAGAAAATTTATTCAAGCAATAGAAACCATATACAATAAGCAGACAGCAAAGGTAATGATGGAGGGAGAACTTACAAACTTTATTAATATAAGAAAAGGCACAAGACAAGGATGTCCCCTATCTCCTTTGCTATTTATATTGACTTTGGAAGTGTTGAATAGAAATATTAGAGATGATAAAAGCATAAAAGGAATGAAAATTAAAAAGGAAGAATTTAAATTGCAAGCCTTTGCTGATGACTTAGCCTTTATTTTGGAAGATCCGTTAGAAACGGCTCCAAAGTTATTGGAAAAGATAGAGATATATGGTGAGGTGGCTGGTTTGAAAATAAATAAAGACAAAACAAAGATTTTGACAAAGAACATGCTACTAAGACAAAGAGAAGAACTGGCAGACCTGTTGAAAATTCAAGTTACGAATAAGGTCAAGTATCTGGGGATATACTTGACAGCAAGATGTAGCACATTAAAAGAGAATAATTATATTAAACTTAAACAACAGATAGCTTTAGATTTGAAGAAATGGGAAAATTTACAATTGTCATTAATAGGGAGAATTTCAACAATCAAGATGAATATTTTACCCAGAATCCTATTTTTGTTTCAAACAATACCAATTAGGCTTGGAAAAGACTATTTTGAAGATTTAAATAAAATTATGCTGAAGTATATATGGCAAGGTAAGAAAGCAAGAATAAAACTAAAGCTTTTGCAAGATGCTAGAACTAGAGGAGGTTTTGGCCTGCCCAATTGGGAATTGTACTACCAAGCTGCAAATTTGATGTGGGTCAAGGAATGGATAACATTAAGAAAGACTAGATTGTTGACATTAGAAGGTCATGATTTGCTGTTGGGTTGGCACGCTTTTTTATGGTATAAGGGAACTAAAACACAGGGTTATTTAGAAGACATTATATACAGGAGTCTTTGTGGTTAAACTGGGAGAAGATAAAAAGACAATGTTATTTGAAAATTCCAGTTTGGTTATTGACTATTGAAGCATTTTCCTATCCTATAATTTATAAGAAGGAACAAACAGTTAGATATGGGGAACTATTGGATGAAAAGGGTGAACTTAAATCGATACAAAATTTAGAGGAACAAGGTATAAAGATGAATTGGTTTTCATATGCGCAAATACATTCAAGGTATGATGAAGATTCTAAAACAGAGGGATTTTATGATAAACAGACTGATCTAGATAAGATCTTGACAGGTACTGATGAGAAGGTGATTAAAAAATTATATGGTTATTTACTGGGAATTAAGTTAGAGGAAGAACAAGTTAAAGAAACTATGATTGTTTGGGGGAAGAATTTTGGATATGGGATTGATCTAGAGAAATGGCAAAAATTGTGGTCTCAAAATTATAAAATGACAATGTCAACAGCATATAAAGAAAATTTGTATAAGATGTTTTACAGGTGGCACTTTTCCCCGACAAGAATAGCAAGAATGTTCAAGAATAAATCTGAAAAATGCTGGAAATGTCATCAGATACCTGGCTCATATTACCATATGTGGTGGACTTGTGAGGACGCTAGAAAATATTGGACTAAAATTCGCATGTGGTTGGGAAAAATGACAAAGAAATGTATAGATTTGAAACCGGAGTTCTTTTTATTGGGAATCTTATCAGATACATACAGTAAAGACTTGAAATATTTGATTGTAAATGTATTAACAGCGGCTAGGATTATATTTGCTAAAAATTGGAAGAATGAGAAAATACCATCGCAGGAAGAAATTATTAAGAAAATATTGGAATGTGCTGAGATGAGTAGATTGACATTTGAAATTAGAGAGCAAGAGGATAAACAATTTTATGAAATTTGGGATCTTTTCTATCAATGGTTGGATGACAAAATACAATAATAAAATATTTAGAATGTTAGACAGCAAGGAATATCTTTGTTTTTTCTTTCTCTTTTGTTATTTGACATCATATCTATAAAGTGTTTTTAGGATAGATCTGGTATGATTATATGATTTGTTATCGAATAAACTGTTTAAAGTATTGTTATCTCATAAAGTATGAATGATTAAAAGTATAGTCAAATGATTTTCTAATAGCGATATTAGGATATATGTTTGGATTGACAATATGAGCTATTATGTAACATAATTGTAATTGAGACTACGAAATGAATGCACAAAACTGATGAACCAACTGACACACTCTATGTATATAAGAGAGTTGATGTTTTTATGTTTTGTTTGTTTTGTTTGTCGAAAATCAATAAAATTGTTTTAAAAAGAAAAAGAAAAGTATACCCACAAATCTGGACAATGTCTTTATACAATAATTATTCATTTATTGACTTTAGATCAGCTTCTCATATAGTATCACAGCCCTAAATTGTGGGGTATATTTAAATACATTGTAATGCTTCTTCTGCTCATAATAATTCATGAGAATACAAAATTGAAGATCAGGTGCAATAACCAAGGACATGTCACCACAGAAATACTAGTAAGGTGGGGAATCGGACAGGGATGTCTTTGGCTCCAGTTTTATATAATTATTATATTAACTCATTAATCCTATATTTTTCATTCTTCCAATTAGCGTATAGACTGATTCATTTGTTACTGCATGCTGATGACATAATAATGCTTTAATGGACTTCCATTGGCATTAAAAGAGCCTTGACATGACTTATAACAGGAGCATCCAATCTTGGACCTTTGGACTTCAACTCCCAGCTTGGCTGGGCCATTAAATTCCACAAGTCAAAGTTGCCAAAATTGGACATCTCTGACTTTCATATTATCATGTTGTGGGGAAAATAATACATTACTTCAAAATTAAGATGGTCACTTTCTCTAAATATCCAAAACAGAGAAGCTGGAACATAGGTGGCCAGTCCACTGAACATGAAATTTTTCAATATTTAGGGACAGTTTTACAGACTTCCAGAAGCAGAAATACAAGAGCTATGTGTCTTGTAATACGTTGTGATCTGCTTCAGCTACTCAAACTTATTATTTTACCACAGTTTATCCCTGCTGCAGTTAAGTTGCTTGTAGCTAAACACAAGCACAATCAGTATCATACAAAAGCATGATTACCTTAAAAAGAATTAAACAAAATTTTTGAGAAGCATCTTTCAGGTTACCTGCTGCAGTACTTTGCATGTAGTACTTTGATGGGAAGCAATAAACTCGAATCTAATCTCTGGATAAATATATTTTCCTACTGGATAAAACTATATTACAATCCTGGTTGCCTGGCCCTATCTAACACTGGTCTAATATTGGCAGACAACTTCCAATCACCTTGGGAAACAGCTATTCAAAAAATAAATTTAAAAAATTAGCATTTAGGGTTTTTCCAGGGATACGATCTTAATTTTAGGGCTAGTTCAATATTAAGGCAAAAGATTTTACACTTGGGGGATCAGAAATTGCTGCTTTTGTCACATCATTTATTATTTATTAAATAATTGATATTGCTGTCCAATAGTGACTGGGTGGCATACAATATTAACATTTATTGTACAGAGAATTAGATCGAATCGGGAAATAAAAGGATTAAAAATTAAGCAAGAAGAATACAAGGTTCAAGCCTTTGCAGATGATCTCATATTGTTTGTAGAAGAACCAATAGAATCAGGACCAAATTTAATTAAAGAAATAGAGAAATTGGGGAAGTGGCCGGCCTAACAATTAATAAAGATAAAACTAAAATGACAACAAAAATCCTGATAGTCCAAAAAAGGAATTAGAGGGAGTAAAGGGCTTACAAATTGTTAAAAAATCAAGTACCTGGGAATTTGACTTACAGCAAGATGATCAACAATAAAATATGATAACTATATAAAGTTAGTACAAGAAATAAAAAGAGACTTAGAAAAATGGGGGAAGATGCAGTTATCAATGTTAGGGAAAATTGCAACTATTAAAATGAATATCCTACCAAGATTATTATTTCTTTTTCAAACGATCCCTGTAAAATTGGATATATATTTTTTTAGTGAATTAAACCAAATGACTACAAAATTTGTGTGGGCAGGAAAAAGAGCGAGGATAAAGTTGAGTGCATTACGAGATAATATATGTAGAGGTGGATTTGGACTCCCTGCATGGGAACTATATTATAAAGCAGCAGCCTTAACGTGGGTTAAATATTGGGTTAATTTGAACAATAGAGGAATATTAATCTTAGAAGGACATGATTTGCAGGTGGGGTGGAATGCCTTCATGTGGAACCCTGGAAAAAAGACTTATACTTATTTTAATAGACATGCAATTCGAAACTCATTATTGAGAATCTGGCAAATTAAGCAGAAACATTACATTAACATTCCAGGGTAGGTATCTGTCATGGAGGTATTGATACACCCCAATGCACTAGAAATCGGAAGTAGGACTAATTATGATGTCTTAAATTCCAAAGGAATATTAAAAACTAACCACAAACTCAGGGACCAAGGGGTACAGATGGATTGGTGGCCATATTTACAACTCAAAATAAAGTATTAAAAAGATGTAGAGGAACACGGAATAGATATAAAGCCAAATCAATTAGATAAACTTTTAGAAGGAACAGATGAAAAAGCAATTTCAAAAATATACAACTACTTCTTAGAATTTGAATTGGCAGAAGAAATAGTCAAGGGCTCAGTGGTAGCATGGGCAAGGAACGTAGGACATAATATCAATTTGGAAGACTGGGAAAGAATTTGGAAGCAAAACTATAAATTAATGAAATCAGCGGTTTATAAAGAGAACCAATATAAAATGTGTTATTAGTGGTATCTGGCATCTTTGAGATTGGCCAATATGTATCCAAATTTAAGCCCACTTTGTTGGAAATGTAAACAAACAAGGGGTACCTTCTTCCACACTGGTGGCTTTGTCCGAAGAGCAAAAAGTTTTGGGAAAAAATACAAATATCGACAAAAGAAATCACAAACATTCAATTAGAACCTACGGCTGAATTTATTTTGTTGGGAATAACAAAAGATGAAATTGCAAAAAAAATCAAATATTTAATTTTACATATAATAACCGCAGCAAGGATAGCATTAGCTCAATGTTGGAAAGGAGATCAGATGCCAACAGATAATTTGATAATCCAGAAGATCTACGACTGCGCAAAAATGGATAAATTTACCCAAAAGTTAAAACATAAGAAAGACTCAAAATATTTTACAGTTTGGGAAAACTGGTATAATGAAATAAAGGATACAAATCTGTAAGTAAACAGATAGGCAAGAGAAAATATGAAGAGGTCATGATAGGAGTATATACTAGGTATAGGAACCAAGCATTGGAAAACTGTTTGATAAAAACACACTGTCTAAGCAATTAGAAATGTTTATGTTTTTACGTTTATTGGTTATGTATAACTTTTTGTTTTTGTATTTTATGAAATGTTTTGTATTATGTATATATTTTTTAATGTTTAATAAAGTTTATTTTTAAAATTTTAAAAATTATTCTACAACATATTTGTAAATAATTACATTTCAGCTCCTATACCCGTTTAATATTTATATAATAACACAGTGCCCAAATTTAGAAGAGTTTTACTTTTAGCTTGATTTAATGCTCTCCCCACAGGTGTATTGGAAGGGAAATAAATATAGGAAAACCCTTCATGAAACATGACACTTTCCCTATGACATGGATGCTACAGAAACCTCAGCCAGAGGTGTTTTTTTTTTTACTGTCAGTTTTGCAAGGACATTTGCCATCAACCTAATTATCCTTTTCTGATTCAAATGTCTGGGGCATTCTTTTATCATTAAGAATTACATAATAGATACATTTTGTGATCGTCTTTAAGACTGATTTTGGGATAGGAAATGAACTAAAAGGAACATAATTAAAATTGGGAACACATGAAGGCAATTAAAAAGACCTAGAATGGAATACAAAACAATATGGCGTGGAGAAAATGTTACCATCCAAGGGATTCAGCCCCCACCCCCCGCATATATACACTGGATGTGCCCTTATCACCGCTCAATGAAAACTAGTGTTAATACACTGAAAATAGCAAATATTCTGATTGCTTTCCAGCCTTTTGATATCTTTTTCCTCTACTTCCATGTCTTTGTGTTGGTGGACTGTACATTCCTACATGTATTTTTCACACTTCATTTTTTTTTCATTAGAGAAACTGGCTCCCCACTAGACCATGGGTACCCAGTTAGGCTTCCAATTAGCTAATTTTATTGGGCTCTTGAAAAATGCATGATTTGCAGAAGGTAAAAATGAAAGAAAAGATTGTTGGGTTTACATTACATTGGTAGTCTTGCAGAATGTAAACACTGTTATCCATTTCCTTTCCCTACATGTGAGGATTGAAGCAGGCTATGAAATCAGTGGGGTTGCAAAGAAATATACCAGTTGATCAAATGGATAAGAAAAGCAGCTATGCTTGAAATGATCAGTGACAAATGCAAATGAGGCCACAAAACGAAGTGCTGGCTATACACCATCAGAGCCAATAGCAGCCAGACTATAAAAAATCTGAAAAAGTTATACAAGTTCATTCAATATCAGAAAATGTAAAAAGAGCTGGTCCAGAGTTTCACCAAAAATTGGACGTGATTGAACAGTTAAACATCATTATCATTGTCATTCCAGCTGATATGATGGTAGTGTCTTACATTGGCTGATCTCAGAAACCGAGTAAAGTCAGAAACTGGTTAGCATTAGATGAGGGCTATTTGGAAAGTCCAGCGCTATTGGCTGGATTGAAAAGGTGAAAAATCAACTTGGAAGAATGTCATGTATCTACCTATTGATGTATTAGTACCCTCACCACAACAGAAAGCTTTGATAATTTTACCTCAATAGAATCACCTATCTCTAATACTGCCGAATTGATTCTGTCAGAACCAGGATCTGTGAGTGCTTCCTGTACAACAGGGGTGTCAAACTCACATTGTCATGGTGGCGTCACGTGGAGTATCACTTTTCTCCACTTCACTAAACCAGGCATGGGCGTGGCCAGCACATGACACATCTGGCACATCTGACACTCCTGCCACACCAGAAGGAGGAGAGAGCCTCAGACCTGATATGAATTTGTTCTTCTGAAATGATTCTGCCTCAAATAAAAAGCATGTTTAATTGTTAAGTGCTTTTGAAGATTTCAAAGAGAGAAGAGTAATACCAGCATCAAATCTGCCTCCTTTGTAATACTCCTTGGAGCATCATTTGTTTCAAACTTCCTTCAAAAACTAATTCTACATTATTAGTAGTATCATTATTATTAGGTTGCCAATACTGCTAATGTTAAGAGACTATTAAACAAATAGAACTATTAATTAAAAGTAATGTGAATTGGAAGAAGGAAAACAAAAAGCCAAAACAAAATGTTATTTTTAGATTTCTCATTTATTTTCAAAGGGAAAAGAAAGTCACATTTAAATTACAGCTTAATTGTTATTTAATGTTTTCCTCGTGTATAGAATTTCATCAAGTTTGTTCTGAAATGGGACCCTATTTGTATAATATGTATGATAAATAATTGCATATTTTGGGTTTTTGTGAAATGGATGTTTAAGGAAAATTATGAAGAAAATCCATTTATAAAAATCATTATTTACAAAAAAATAGACATTTGTTTTCTAATCTATAAGGAAAAGAAACATTGAAAATATGTGGTTTTATGATTATCTTCAACAAGTCAATACAACACATTCATATTACCAGTGAGAGAGAGAGAGAGCTTTGCTGCAGGAACTCTGATGCCACAAACTTTTTCTACAATTTTATATATATATATATATACCATCATTTTGGCAGCAATGTTTCATCAAAAATTAAGCAGTAAACAGCCAACTAGACTACAGGGATAGTGTATTTCATTTCACACAAAATCTGAGATGTCCAGACCTAAACTTTAATGTTTAAAAATATGCATGTGTATTTTGTGTCCACAAATATCTATAAACAGTTTGTACACAGGTTTTTAAAATATAAAATGATGCAGTATGATATTTGATAAAACACCATGGAATCTATTTCAGGACTCAAATACTGTATCTTTTAGAAGTAAAACCCAGGATCTGCAAATGCTAAACTGTATGCCAGTAAATAATGTTTTTTAAAAATATAAGGTGTACAACAGTTCATCATGACTGAAATTTAATATTTAGTTTTTCTGACCCTTTAATCGAAAATACATGCATGCCTACAGTTTTATCAGCCATTAAAACGTAACTTCAGAAAATTAGTATCTTCTAATGCACTAGTATTACTAGTGTGTTAGGGTGCCCAACTGAGATGCATTTTTTTAGACTCACAGATTGAAGGTAACAGTTCTCATATGCATGTTCATCTGAAGCACAGTTACACACTTTTTAAGATCTTAATAAGTGTGTAAGGCAGATTTTAGACTTCCACAGATTGCTTGGTCTGCACTGAAATGCTGCTCACAAAACAATCACTAATCAACTTTAATCAATACCAGTGTGATATTGGATTGGTGAAATCCAAGTTCTAGGTGATTTCAGACTGGTCACAATGGTGAAAGTGGCACTGGTATAAGGTCTATACCGTTGGAGGGGTATGCAATGCGATGAACACAGAAAAGAGGGCTTGTATTGCAGTGCTCCTTGTGTTATTCTGATGCACATTTCTTGCTTTGCTCCTCTCATTTAGATGCTGATATTTAAGATTCTTACGGGGAAAAATGGGAGGAATGATGTCATGTATGACATCTTGAGCTGAATGAAAGATGGGATATGGATCTAATAAATAAACACCCTAATATTTGAAATCTAAAAGGTACCACCTTCAGCTACAGAAAATCCTTCTTACCACTTAAAAAAGAGAAATTGTTCTGAGAAATTTGAATTTCTAATGACTCTGTGGGGCAAATTTTTAATCATTTAAGATGATTAGCATCACTGGAATTAGCTCTTGCATCAACTGATTAAAGAAATGTATGTTACTTTCAGTATCTGCCAGGAACAGACTTATACATTTGGAAGCAAAAATGGTTGATTTGTTTGACCCAACCATTGAACAGATTGATTTTGAAGTAATCAAACATGTTGGCTACCGTGATAAAATACCATGGTGGATTTTTAAATTAGGTATTTAAAATGGGGAAAATTATGAAAATATGAAATTATAATTATGAAAATTATAAAAATATGCATTCTTCAGCTAATGCATTTTTTTGTCATATCTAAGAAATGTCTTCTGCCCAGATCAATTAGATAATTTATAGTTCATACAGATAAATAAAATGAATGAGCAAGTTTTTTTCATAAAGTCGACATGATGGTTGACATAATGTTAAAAAGTAGTTCACCAAAGTCTCAGATGGAACACAGACAGAAGAATTACACCCACATATAACACATACATACACCCTCAACAGTAGATACATTTTATTTCATATGTTACAGAGTAGATATGTTCACCCTCTGGAACTATCTTGACACAGGATCAGGATATCCCATCTCTTACCCTTCATATGCATTGGAGTATAATTCTCCAGATTCTGAGCTAATATTAGTGATGACTGCTGTACCTAGGAATCATAATAGTAAATCACACATGGAGAGTACCAGACTTGCAAGATTTTAAATCTATTGGGAGAGTGCCTATCCAAGAAAAGAGATTGGTTTACTATGAGCATAGTCTACTCACCAGGACCAAGAAGAAAAATCGGTTTATTATTTTGTGAACCACCATGATCTAAAGGAACAATTGAAAGACACAAACCTTTCTATACAAAGAAGATAGCAATAGCCAATAGCAATAGCACTTAGACTTATGTACCGCTTCATAGTGCTTTACAGCCCTCTCTAAGCAGTTTACAGTCAGCATACTGCCCCCAGCAATCTGGGTCCTCATTTTACTGACTTTGGAAGGAGGAAGGCTGAGTCAACCTTGAGCCAATGGGAATTGAACTGCTGGCAGTCATCAGAATTAGCCTGCATAGTGCATTCTAATCACTGTGCGTGCCACCACGGCTCTTAAATGATGCTTGAAACTTATTTTATTCTTATTTTAATACTAAAATAATATTTTACTATTAAAGCATAGTACAGGTAGTCCTTGATTAATGACCAATCACCGAATGACCACACTTGGAAGGCTTTGTATCTGGGCCTCATTTATAGTCATCTGCAGTGTCCTGCAGACATGTGACGGTGTTTTACAATAATTTTGTGAAAAACTGGCCCCATGGCAAACCTTGGTTCACTTAATGACCATGGCATTTGCTTAACACCTATGACATCCACTTAATGACAAGTGCAAAAAAAAGTAGAAAAATCAGGTCAGTCACATGACCAACCCATTTTATAACTGTGAAAATTTACAAACATAATGGGCAGACTCTGTTACAGTTGTAATTCCAGGACTACCTGTTAAGCGCTCTCTCTCCCCCTCCACTCTCTCTCTGTATGTGTGTGTACACACATACACAAACACACACATGTATGTGTATATGTATATACACACACAGTACATACATATATGCACACACATACTTTACAGCATAATTTCAAGTTAGTATGGTATGATTATTGGAGAAACTGTCTTATCCTTGAACAATTAAAATATATACTACCTGAAATATGTAGAGTGCTGTGTAGACGATAAAAGCAGTACTTTTATGCCACTGCGGACAAAAAATTGGCTGAATTACTTCTTAAAATAAAACAAATCTTTCAAGCAGAGAGGCATGTCATAAATATCAGCCTCCCAAGTAGATCAGATAGGAAATGTGACATGATGAGTTAATTTTATTTTATTGTAAGGGTACATTATCAGAATCTTGCAAGTCTGAAAGTACAAATCTCCTGCTATCACTTTCTACCTTCTGATAACTTAGGAAGATCTTTTCTAACTTTCTTTCTCTGCCCATTTACTCAGTAGTGGATTACTTCCACTTTTACTTTCCCCTTGCCTGCCTCCCCCACCCCAATTTTCTAAGGCCATTCCCACATTTCAAAAATTAAAAGAAATAAAATTAAAAGAAAATGTGGAAGCGTGAAGTAGGAAGCAAGCCAGCGGAGGATACAGCTAGTCCTTGACTTACAACCATTCATTTAGTGACTGTTCGAAGTTACAACGGCACTGAAAAAAGTAAATTATGACTGTTTTTTCACACTTAGAACCATTGCAAGGAAGAACAAAGACCTTTTATATTCTAATTGCTGTCTTACATTCACAATAAAACCATAAGTCCAACAAACCTAGATGGCTCCCTGACCAGTATAAATGACATTCATTTTCTAAATGGGCTTAAAACCAAGTTTACTTTTTCCTGACTTTATTGAAGTCCTTGAAATTAGCATAGTAATTTATGATGGCTTGGCTTTTAGAAGAAACAAAATATCTACTTTTTTTAATAGAAATAGTTTTTTAAAATAATAATTTCTTCTATACAGAGCAATCTGGACCCTGATCCAATGGATATTTGCAGACAGTCCCAACACAGATCTGCTATGTTATGAATAAGTGCACAAGAATAAGGGCTCTGCTTATAGCTATAATGACAACCTGATTCAATTGACAGGCCTTGCACACCAATACAGGCAATTGCTTCCCATTGTAGCTTGCTTAAAAGGCATGCTAAATATTCCATTTTCTTTTCTTTTATGAAACAGGTTTTCTGGAATATGCTTTTTATAAAGATGATTCATCCAGCTACAGCACAGAATTCATATATCGGCATGATTACCCTGTTGATTAATGTTCTTACTTTCAGCTAAGATATTTCTTCATTTTGTTTCCAGCGATGAAATATCAAGCTGGATAAAAAATGTAATTATAACCTGATTTGGGTTAAAATGCTTTATAAAGTCCTTCCTAGTTTTATAGATCTCGATAAAATTTATTTTAGAATAATATCCTGTAGTAATGGCTAGAGTAAAATGTTCCCATTTAAATCCTTACCTTTGCTCACATAACACTGCAACCTTAAGCATTCAAAGAGCCATTTGGATCTGTTTCCCACAGAAAAGAAAACACTGGGAGTCCCAAAACCTAGGTAGGCCAGGCCAACTGAACGTCACTTCCACCCAGTCGCATGATCCCCCTCCACGCCTACCCAGGTTTTGTGGCTCCCCGTGTTTTCTGTGTGAAATGGGTCTCTCTCTCTCTCTCTCTCTTTCTACTTCCCTCCCTCCCTCTCTCCCTCTCATTTCTGTTTTTTGTGTGTTACCTTCTTAGGCATGATTAGGCCCAATCACTCCCAAGGAGGGGAGGGCGAGGGGTGGGGCCAGCCACTGGTGGGATCACCCAACAGGGAGCCACAGCAGAGGACCCAAAGAGCCACATGTGGCTCCAGAGCCACAGGTTGCTGACACCTGCACTAGGAGAAGGATGTTTGCAAGGAACAATCGTATCACTAAGCAAGAGCAATACTAATGTTTTTGTCCATTGTTATATTGTTACTAACAAACAATTATGTGTGACAACCTTTTAACCTGTGACTTTTTCCTCTACTTATTAATTTATTTCCCAGATTTTAAAGGCTGATAGTTTACAATAGCCACTTTCAGAAAACCATCAGTAGAGCCACAAACAATGAATTTTGTGGAATTGACCTTTGAACAGCCTCAACTTGAGGAAAGCTATACTTCTACTTGGAAGTTTATTTTTGGTAAATAAGCTCAGAAACAATCTACAAGCAGATTTTTTTTAAAAAAGATCTGTCTTTCATTACATTATTCATATTTTTAATAATCCTAATTAATAATTTTAATTGTACTAAGGAAACAGGAATCATCAACAACCAAAAAAGCCTATAGTTATTTGAGATTAAACAGGTATATAAATCAAGCTTCAATAAGATGTTTTTGTTTTTTCTATTAAGTCTGGTAAAAAAAAAATTAGAATTGTGTAATTGGCTAAAGATTCAATAACTATTTTTCTTTTTTCAGGAATAAATCAAGACTTTCTAAAGAAATGCCGGTAAATGTATCTCTGGTGGCTAAATTGTTAAAATTGTATAAAATGCTGGATGCTATTATTTTAGATGCAATGTAATGCCTATTTTCCAATTCATTGCAAAAATAAAATCTATAAGTCATGTTGTTTCAACACCTTTCTTGTAATCTGTGTAATCTTTCTGAGATAATCTTTACATTACAAATTTTGCAAATTATTTCAATTTAAACTGAATTTTCATTTCATATTTATCAATGAAGAGTTTAAAGATTTTCAGTCTCCTTTATCAGCTTTAATGTTATATTTTTGAAAAATGAAAAGGGTTCTCCACATTTGAATAACTACTTGCAAGTAAATTATTTCCTTTGCATAAAATTAAGTTTTTAGTTCAAATCAGAATATATGAAATTTCTGTTGGCACTAATTAGGAAATGCAACAGATACCTGAAATGGCCAATAGAGACTCAATTACCTGGTAACTGGTATGCATTGTAAAACAAAACAAAACTATTCCAGAGTAGAAAAATTGTCTATTCATTAAGGAAGCAGAAATGTGCTTCCCTTTGTCAAGCTTTTGTGATACTAACAAATGCTAGCAATAGGCCAATTTCACTTTCAGAGGAAAGAGAAAACATGGTAAGATTTACAAAAACGCAAAGTATAAACACAAAGATAACTTATCTATTTGAAACCATGCAGAGCTCTAGCAAAAATCAATCTTTATCGTATTTATCATTGAGATTGAGAAGCCAATGAAGCTTAAGTGGGGGACACATTTTTTGGATTGTATATTATATTTTCCATAAAATTAGTTCTATAGTTTTCAAATACAAGACTCATACTAAAAGGAACTAACAAAACAAGGTATTTGATGTATGTGGGATTTCAATTTCTATCACTGCAAGATATATATTTTTTTATATTGGATGATAAACAAATATATTCATGTCCAGAAAGAGCCTTTAATTTTGTCTGCTTGTTTTAATGCAGACATAGCTGCTTGTCAAGTACAGCTATTTTCACATGCAAGTGAGACAGTTGGATGCCAACCTAGTAAGACCACAGTTTATAAAAATACTAGTCATAAGCACAGAAAATAGCAGAACAGATACTCTGCACCTCTTACAGTGACTTCTCATACAATATTCATTATTTCTGCTGCATTCAGCTACAGTTCAGGTACCATTTGAACAGATAGATGTGCAGCATTTATTTACACACCTAGTACGTGAGCAACGTATAATCAAATCTTTTGCTTTTTCAAACCCTTTTATGACACGTAACACTGACTAGCAATTTGAAACCTGTTTGAAGTAGAGTATCCTGGTGTTTAAGGAATGGAAACAAAAATCCAGCAATTCTTCTGTCACCTGTTCTTTGCTGTTCACATGGCTTCTTTCTTTCCTTTTTTTTTTTTAGCTTTCAAATCAGCCAGGCTACAAATGTTGATATGTATGGATGATATCTGTGTAATGTGTGTGCAGGAGACACAAACACACACACACAGAGACATGCTTCTTTGAAGTTCTTGTTTCCCTGCACATAAGTTAAAATCTAGCTGAAGAACACAATGTTGGTCAGAGCCAGATTTTGGCATGCAAATTGTCCTGTAAGCACATCCATGAAACCAGAAGCTTGCTCAGGTAAAAAAAATAAAACAACCACCACAGGATTTCTCTTCATTGCTGGTTATTTGTTAGTCAGCTTCCCCTTGCACCAGGTGTAGTGAAAATAGTGGGAAGTGCACCTTGCTGCCTTTTCTGTGCTTTCCTTCCTTTTTCTATGCCAGACTTCCCAAACCGGTGCTCGCATGTCAGCTGATGTCCAGCATATCTGCAAGGTACCGGTTGAGGAAGGCTGCATAGAGCTTGCATAGCAGAAATATTTCTAAACCATTGTGCTCTTCCTTTACCTTCATATTCACTCATGATAGACTAACAAAAAGAAACAGCTACCTCAGTACAAGCTTTATCTCTAACTGTTATCCAAAAATTTCTTCCCCTGCCCCCCTTTTAAACTTACTTCAGACAATGTTTAAAGCGAAAAACTACATTTGTATCATAATCACCTCAACATTTGCTCTGAGATGTTCTGAAGTTAAACCAATTAAATACTTAAAGTCATATCTGTTTATTTATGTGACTATATTTGTATGACATATGCTGTGAACTGAAAAACATAATCAATGAATTTGCAGGTGAGCTAATTTTGACATTCTTTTTGAGGCACTCCTTTTCCCACAGCTGTTAGTGTTGTGTTCAAATTGTATACATTGACAAAATGCATCTGCCTCTGAAAGCTTGTCTCATTCAGCATTACTAACTATTAAATTTATAGATATATCACAGTTTAAATTACACCCATTTCTTGGACGATAAAATGCTAAAACTCAAGTGTCTAACTGCCAAAATACAGCCTTACTAGAATGAGTACAATTTACAAATACAATAATTACAATTTAAAACATGAACAATATTACATCTAGAAGTAAATACTTTAGGACTGATCAACATGGCATTTTCTGAGAGAGAAATGTTGAATTGCTGATGCTTTCAACAGAAATGTCCTGAATACAGGATTCAGTTAGTTTTCCCTCAACAGCATATAAAAACCATCCAACCACTGCAGTCCTCAGCTATATGGATTTTCAACATACTTGCATATACTTCGGTTAGTTATCTGCCAGGTACTTTCCTGTAAAAATGATTAAAGGCATGTAAAAAGGAAAGTTAATCACATTTGTAAGGCCTATCTTTATTTTTATAAATATACTGTTGCCAACTAAATATAGTATCAGTTAAATTATGAGAATCAAAGTGAGGTCTAAATCAGGGGTATCCAATGTTGGCAACTTTAAGACTTGTGGACTTCAACTCCCAGAATTCTTAAAGTCTTAAAGTTGCCAACATTGGACACCCCTGGTCTAAATAGTTGATGAGCCTATCATAAAACATGAACTTCATTGTACCATTTTGTGGTGCAAGAGGAAGAAGTATAGATGTATTTATTTATTTACTCATTTACTTATACAGTTTGGAGGCTACACAACTCCAGATGTTTCTGGACATCTTACACTTTAGAAAAGAAAGAAGCCAAAACTAGAAAAGCAGATCATATATATTCTCTGCAGGGCCGGACCGGGCAGAGCAGGGCAGGGCGGGGCAGGGTGGTCAAGCAAAAGAGACTTAATGAAGTAATAAAAGGCATGTTTTTAGCACTAATAAATGTCCTAAAAAAAATGGTCAAGATGTGACCTAAGTCCATATTTCTCCAGATGGTATTCTTTCTATGTGCTGAAGTTGACAAAGCTCCAGTTCACACACAACTGGAACTACAGTGGAAAACATTGGCCTGCTTCCTGATTCAGCAAATTATGAAAAAGTAAAAACTACTGAACTTGGTTGATACAATTATCTGATAATACCTTCATGCTTTAATTGTCTCCATCTGCTTTATAGACCAAGAAGAAGTACATGAGAAGACAAATGGGAAAATAAGCAAGAAAGAGAAATTGCATTCTTTGCCTGCACATCTGCAGTTCAGTGTTTGATTGACTTGTTTGACTAGTTGAATTATGAACTAAAATATGTGGCTGTCATTGTTTATGAAATCCAAAGTTGGTAGATTTGACCAGGTACCTTCTAACACAGGGGTGTCAAACTCACGTCATCACGGCGGTGTCACGTGACATACCAGGACTTTCCCTCCCTTTGTTAAACCAGCGTGGGCATGGCCAGTGCGTGATGCATCCAGCTCATGGACTGGGAGTTTGACAGCCCTGTTCTAACACCCTGATGACTAAGTGCAAATGACACTGAGACTACACTTATCACATCTACTAACCCAATTCTTCTTCTTGTTGATATACAGTTCCATTATTAATTATTATTGTTATTGGTCTAAAACAGATGTTTAGACAGAATTTGGCATTTTTCCTATTGAACCTTTCCCAACAATCTGAGATAGGCCTATAATGATCATTAATATTACCTTAGGAATATTAAAATTAGAATTTAGCTTTTCCTTACCTGCTGCAAATCTCTTTTTTAAAAGTGAAAAACGATAGCCAGATCCAACAAGTTCAATATCACAGCTGGACAGAGTGCTCCCTTCGCTGGTGAACTGAACAACCAGGGGTGAAGGTTTACTTGGTCCCTCAGATAACTGGAATCGTGCAAGCAAGGAACCCACTCCTTCAGACAGAAGATTCATTAAAATACATTAATATAGAAAACAATGCAGTCTTGTGCCTAGACTATAGAAGGCCCATTAGTAAAATACTGGTGTAACATTAGATTTGGATTGCATCTTAATCTTTTCGCATGACAAACTTATGCCCTGAGATAATTGAAGTTTGAAAATATTTTTTTTAAGGTAAGGGTAACTAGAATTCAAGCATTAAATCAGTTTATTGCAAATTATGCTTTAAGCCATTTGAGCCACTATTTGAGGAATTTAAGATACTCTAAATTGCAAAATGGTAGTGTATTCAATTAATCCAGGGCTCTCCAAATTTAGCATCTTTAAGACTTGTGAACTTCAATCCCAGATTTCCACAGTCAGCATGCCAAGTTTGGAGACCCTTCAATTAACCTACTGTATCTTTTGCAATTCACAATTTATCCCAGATACACTGGATGAATCTAATAGTCTTGCATTAGCATAACTATTACAACATGTAAATTTTACAAAAATGTTACTACTATTGTCGTGTCCGCAAAAAGACGCTCTGAGTCGGTGACTATCATTCAAGCTCTTTATTAAACAGTTGTGAACCGAACCGGCGAAAAGGAAAAAGCCTGCGGCTTTTATCCTTTTCGCTGCGGCGGCCGCGGCCAATGGCAGCAATTCAAGTCTCCCGCTCTTGGAGTGAGCCAATCGCGGGAGACTTCAATCGGGCCAATCAGCGCGGCTCGCCTGGCCAATCAGAAATCCCCGCGCCTTAGCCAATCAAGGCGCGGGGATTTCGAGTATGCAAATTCAGGACAGAACACCCCTCCCGTCTTGGTATAGTCCATCACGTAGCGTAGTCACGCAGGTAGGCGGGGCTCCGTCTAGCCCTAGTTGACCTGCGCACCTCAGTTGCAAGCTGTATCTCGGCCGGAGCGGTCATCTTTTTGGCTGCTCCTCCCTCTGTGTGAACCGGCTGGATGATCGGGCCGGTTCGTTCTCCGTGGCTCCCGCCTGGGCCTACCGGGTCGGTTGAGCTACGGGTTTCGCCGCTCCCGCTTGGTTTCTCCGAGTCGGTTGAGCTGGCCAGGTGGTTCTTCTCCGGTGGGGACTCGCAATGGCTGCGTTCCGGTGAGTACTTTTGGATTTTTTCCTGCGCTAGTTTATTCGGGTATTCCCTCCCCCCTTGGTTCGAGTCTTGGGGGTTGAGGTCTGTTGCCGTTCGTGACCTGAGCTGGTCGATGTGTCGTTTCCAGGCTCGCCCGTCGGTGGTTTGGAGCCGGTACGACCGTGGACCTGTGATTTGAGTGATGACGGCTGGGATCCATAGGGGGTCCCCCGTCAGGTTTTTTGCGTAGACTAAGTCACCGGGGGCAAATGTCCGGTATTTGGAACTGGAGTCTGGGGGCCGCTCCGGGTTGTATGTTGGGTGTAACCTGTCGAGTGGGGACCTCAGCTTCCTGCCCATTAGTAATTCGGCTGGGCTTTTGTTGGTAGTGGTGTTCGGGGTGATGTGTTGTATGAAGAGGAGTTTATTGATTTTGTTGTTGATCTCCCCGTGGTCCATTTTCCGGAGGGTTTTTTTTGTAAACTGTACCATCCGTTCCGCCCTACCGTTCGCCGCCGGATGCGCCGGTGCTGTTAATGCGTGGCGGATGCCCCTCTCCGCCAAGAACCTCTCAAAATCGAGGGAAGTAAACTGGGGCCCGTTGTCTGAGACGACGACGTCTGGGAGGCCGTGCGTGGAAAACAGTTTACACAGTTCTTTGATGACGGCCTCCGTGGTAGTGGATTTCATGTCGCTTACCTCCAACCAATTGGAGTAAGCGTCAACTGTGATCAGAAAAGTATGCCCATTCGTTGCACCAGCAAAGTCTAAATGGATTCTGGACCAGGGCCCCCTTGGTGTTTCCCAGTCCCGGATGGGTGCTGCGGGTGGGCTGGGTCTGGTCTCCTGGCATCGTTGGCATTTGGCTACCCATGCCTCTATCTGCTTGTCCATCCCTGGCCACCAAGCGTAACTCCTGGCCAGGGCTTTAGTCCTGACGATGCCAGGATGACCTTCATGCAGCATCTCTAAGACCCTCCCTTGCAATCTGTCCGGGATGACCACCCTGTCACCCCACAAAATACATCCTTTAAGCAGTGAGAGTTCAGTCTGGCGGTTTCTGAATGTTTTAATGGATTCGTCATTGTCCCTTTCAGGCCAACCTTTTTCTAGCCAGTGTAGGATTCGCGCCAGACGCCTATCCTTAATGGTCTCCCTGGCAATGTCCGATGCGGTAATGGGTAGGTTCTCGATGCTAAGGGTGTTTGTTGTTGGTGCTGGGTCAGGATCAGAGTCTGGTAAGGGTGAACGGCTTAAAGCGTCCGCGTGCGAAATTTTCTTACCTGGCTTGTGTAACAGTTCGTAGCTGTAGGCTGCCAGGAACTCGGACCACCTTGTCATCCGGGGTGATAAAATGTTCGGGGTGGCTCGGTTTCCAGCGAGGATGCCCAGCAATGGCTTATGATCTGTCACAATGGTGAACGGGCGGCCAAACAGGTATTCGTGGAATCGCTTAACGGCGGCAACTATAGCCAAAGCTTCTTTGTCCAGCTGGCTATAGTTCCGCTCCGGTTTAGTCAGAGTCCTGGAGAAAAAGGCGATGGGTGCTTCTCTTTTGTCGGGGAGGGTATGGCTGAGGACAGCGCCGACGCCGAAAGGTGATGCGTCGCAAGTGACAGCTAAGGGCAAGGTTTCGCTGAATTGAATCAGGACGGCGTCGGAGGTGAGGAGGTCTTTGGTTTTTTGAAAGGCGGCTTGCTCTCGTCTCCCCCAAGTCCAGGTTGCCGCCTTATCCAGGAGTCTATGCAAAGGCTCCGCCGCCGTAGCCTTTTGGGGTAGGAAAACATTATAAAAATTCAGCAACCCTAAGAACGCTTGTAGTTCCGTTTTAGACTTTGGGGTGGGGGCTTCTTTGATGGCTTTCACTTTTTTAATTGTAGGGTGAATGCCATGCCGGTCTAGAAGGTAGCCCAAGAATTCCACTTGCTCTGTGCATAGTTGGCATTTTTCTCGTTTAACTTTAAGTCCCGTCACTTTAAATTTTGTTAAGACCTGTCTGAGTCGGTTTTCTAATTTGGCTTTGTTTGGCGCCGCCACTAATACGTCATCAAAATAGGGCACCACCCCCTCGATGCCCTGTAGCAAACGTTCCATCAGGCTTTGAAAGATGCCTGGTGCCACGCTGACTCCGAATTGGAGTCGGTTACACTTGAAGGCCCCCCGATGGGTCACGATGGTCTGGGCTTCCGCCGTTTTCTCATCTACTGGCAACTGCTGATATGCCTGGGCGAGATCGAGCTTGGCAAAGACCTTGCCCCCTCCCAGTGAGTGCAGCAGATGTTGCACGATTGGGACTGGGTAGGCGCTTTGTTGTAATGCGCCATTTAGGGTGGCCTTATAGTCCCCGCAAATTCTCACGGACCCGTCTGGCTTGACTGGGGTCACTATAGGGGTCTCCCATCAGGCATGGTCTATCGGCTGCAACACCCCCTGTTTGACGAGCTTGTCGATCTGCTCGTCAATTTTTGGCTTCAGGGCGAATGGTACCCTCCTAGGTTTAAGCCGCTTGGGGGGAACCTTTGGGTCTAGGTCAAACGAGATAAGGGGCCCCTGGTACTTGCCCAAGCTTCCATCGAAGACCTCCTGGAACTCCTGGGCTAGCCGCTGTTCCCAACCGTCGTCGGCGACGTGGTTGACTCCTGTCAGCGCGATGTCAAGCGGGGCGAACCATTGTAAACCCAGTAGGCTTGGGCGGTCGCGATCGACGATGGTGAGTGGCAGTTGTTCGGTGCGGCCCTTGTAGGTTACATTAAAGCTCTTGGTGCCCACTACCGGGACGCGATTCCCTTGGTAGTCTTTTATAATGGTTTTTTGGGTATGAATGTTCCTCTTATGGAGGGTGGGTATTAGCCGTTTAATCTCGTGCCATGCAATCATGGAGAGGTAGGACCCGGAGTCCACTTCCATCTTGCATGGTTGGCCTTCAATATGGACTTCTACGTGTACCTTTCTGGCGCCGTCGGAGACGGCGTGGCCGATGGTCACCGTCTGGTGTGTCTCTTCCTTTCGCCGACCGTCGCTGCCTCTTGAAGATCGTTGGGCACGGTCCCACCGACCGTCTGGTTGGCGCTCTCTGGTCCTGGGCGGGGGGCTTTCCTTCTTTCGGTCGTGTTGTTCCCATTTGGGCGGGCTGCGGGTCTTCTTTTGGCGGCAAACTCGAGCGATGTGACCCCGTCGTTCACAATGCCTACAGATAGAGTCAAAAAATCGGCATTCTGACCTGAGGTGGTCGCCGCCGCACCCGGCACAGTTGGTCCTCGACCTACGACCTCTTCGATTCCGTTGGTCGCCGCGTCCCGTCTGCACGCGATGTATGTCCTCCTCGTCTTCCGACGTGCTGGAGGTTGACTGGAATTCTCCGTAGTGTGCGGTTGATTCGCTTCTAGGGTCGGCCGACCTTGCCGGGTTGTTGTTTCCGCCCTTTGCGTCAGATCTTCGCATGCTGTCAGCAGACGAGCGGGTTGTTTCTGCGGCTGCGGCTGCGGTGAGGGCATCTGCTAGGCTGATGTCGCCCTTGGCCATAAGCCGGCTCTGGAGTGTAGGGTCCCATAGGCCGAGCATGAATCGGTCTCTTATGAGGCTGTTCAGACCTTCAAACTCGCAGAGTCCTCCTAGGCGCTGCAGCTCGGCGACGAAGTCGCTCAATTTTTCGTCTGGTTTCTGATTTCGGCGGTAAAACTCGTTGCACCGTATTAGGATGGGGACCTCGGGAGCGTAATGGCGCCGCAGTATAGGTTCGAGGACGTCCCAGTCCATGGCGGTTGCGTCTGCCGGCTTGGCCAATGCTTTGGCCATCTGGAAGACCTCTGGTCCGCAGTGAGTAAGGAAGATGGCGCGTTTTAGCGGGCCCGGGGCGTCCTTCATTCCGGCGCATTCAAGGTACATACGGAACCGGTCTGAGTACGATTCCCAGTCCTCGGTGGCGGGGTTGAAGGGGGTGGGCGGTGCGATCTTCGCCATCTCTTGCGCTGGAACTGGCTCTTGTTGGACACGGGGTTCGGTTCAGGGTCGGGATCCCATCCTCGTCGCCAGTGTCGTGTCCGCAAAAAGACGCTCTGAGTCGGTGACTATCATTCAAGCTCTTTATTAAACAGTTGTGAACTGAACCGGTGAAAAGGAAAAAGCCCGCGGCTTTTATCCTTTTCGCTGCGGCGGCCGCGGCCAATGGCAGCAATTCAAGTCTCCCGCTCTTGGAGTGAGCCAATCGCGGGAGACTTCAATCGGGCCAATCAGCGCGGCTCGCCTGGCCAATCAGAAATCCCCGCGCCTTAGCCAATCAAGGCGCGGGGATTTCGAGTATGCAAATTCAGGACAGAACAACTATGATAAATTAAACTATGTTTGAAAACTTTGGAACAGGCTAAAGTGTTTGGTATCATAAATCAGTCCATGGTTCAGAAATATTAAATATATCTCCTGTTAAGATAAGTGTAATTCAATGAAAGTTTATTTTTATATCTATTTAGGCACTCAGATAACATTGACTTATTCAATTAGTGTTCCATTTTGGTTTAATATTCACAAAATTGTTTACTGGATGTTACAAAGATAATTGTTCAACATCTGAATATATTTTTGAATTACATAGCAACATAGTTTGTATTGTTTGTATACATTATATATTTTCTATGCTTTCTATTCTAGTCTATTTCTAGCTGAATACTTTAACTATTAGACTAACTGGACCTTGAAAAGTTATGAGTGATTGGTCAAAGAATGATGAAGGAGAAGAAAGTTTCACTAGCAATATAAACTTGTATATTACCTCCATTTTCAGATTTTTGAGAAATATCAGGAATTCTCCACAATATCCTTTGTTGTTCAGTATTCCTAAAAATATGACAAAAATTGGTATAGAGAACACTGGAAAATACTTCCAGAAAAATTGTATTCCATTCTAGAATATATAGTAAGCAAATTAAGTATCAATCCATCTAACTAAATTTTGTTTATGTTATAGCTTCAGTTATTTTTTTGCTGAATAAGGGGATAGAGTAAGGCTATGCAAAAGGTTTTGAATGTGAGATATGAATTTATTTGTTAAATTTAATGTGAGATATGAATTTATTTGTTAAATTTATTTTCCACCTATCTTGTCCTGGAGCTACTCCATGAATACTTCAGCTTCAACCATAACAATACAAGAGCAAACAATAGATACAAACTCAAGGTTAATCACACCAAACTTGATTGCAGGAAACACGACTGCAGCAACAGAGTGGTCAATGTCTGGAATACGCTACCTGACTCTGTGGTTTCTTCCCCAAACCCCAAAAACTTTAACCTTAGATTTCTACTATTGATCTCACCCCTTTCCTAAGAGGTCTGTAGGGGGTGTGCATAAGCGCACCAACGTGCCTACCGTCCCTGTCCTATTGTTTCTTTCATTTTTCTTACATGTATCCATTTCATGTATTCATAACTGTTTATACATATACCGGTTATCTTATAACCGCTTGACAAAATAAATAAATAAATAAAATAGGCCCATGATGGTGAACCTATGGCACGCGTGCCAGAAATGGCATGCAGAGCCATTTCTGCCAGCACACAAGCCATTGCCCCAGATCAGGTTTACTGCGCATGCGCGCATACCTCCTGCCAGCCAGCTGATTGCCAGGTATCTGCCATGCAGAGGCAGGTGGCGTGCATGAGGAGTATTGCATGTGCATGCACAAAGGCACATGGTGCATGTGTGTGGGGGGTCACAAGTGCATGCGCAGGGGGGTCGTACATGCATTGCATTATGGGTGCAGGCATGTGTGCGCACGCATTTTCAGCATGCAAGGATGAAAAGGTTAGCCATCACTGCTCCAGGCAGATTTTTCAAGCTTAAAACTGTTCTAGTCTTTGGAAGTGTTCTTTGCTCAAAATGCTCCTGTTTCAAACTCAAAATAGAATTGCTTTTATTTTAAAATACTGTACTTCCAAAGTGGTCAGAAGTACTATTTAAAACTTAAAGCATTTTGAATTTGAGATATTTAGCATGCCATGCTGTAAAATCATTTTGTTACATTTATTTTCTGTATTTTAAGGTTAATACTAACATATTAAGAATTCAGGAAGTTCCATATCCATTTGCATTCTGTACATATATCTGAATCAATAACTTGTGATACAAATAGTACCATAGCAACAATAGACCACTTCCTGTCCATTACTTTCCTGCAATTAAGTCTACAATGAGATTTGCCAAAGGAAATCTAAAAAGAAAAGAGATGGATAGAGAGGTATTTCTTTCTGTTCCCATTCTGGCAACCACACAGCAATCTGTCTGCTGTGTTTTTCCTCATGCTGAAGCATTGAAAGCATTGAAAGAAATTTCATCACTGTTACTACTAGCTGTAAATTCTTTAAAGCAGGGATCAATTTTACAAATTACGGAGACTCTTAAAAGAGCTTTTGTTTCTGGATGTTATATTCAGTGATGTTTACTGAACTAAATATTAAAACTGACACATTCACTGCCTTTCTCAAGATTTTTTGATGGATTTTTAAAATATTTGTACTATGTTTCAACATTGGCTGGCAAATAATTTTTATATTGAGGGCCCTTGAGAGGGTTCCTAGGGTTCCTGAAACCACAGTTTGAAAAATATTGCATCAAAGCAAACCGTGTATTTTTTGAGGCTTCTGTTTAAAAATTGCCTTAAGGAGTTAACTCATTGAAGTCATGGCCTTTCCCCACCTCACACTGGTGAAGAAGCCTGAAAAAAAGGCCTGGCTGCTTTAATAAATTGCAGCGAGGTACTGCACTTCCACAAAGTCTGAAACCCTTATTAATAATTTATCGAATATACATGCCACAGCACTCTTGGTGACTCTGGGCCATTTCCAATTGTAAAAACACAAAAATAAATAAGAATACAAGAAATATCTTAAACACAAAAATAAACCCCCAAAGGAAGAGAGATGGCTTCTTCTGAGTGCCATTCCCTCTTTCTCATCATCCTTGAAATGCTAAATACTTATACAAAGTTATGCCAAAGTTTTAATCCACATATGGCTCCTCATGGCTATAGCTTGACAAGACTATTCCAGGCTTTCCAAAGGCTTTGCTCAACTTCAGTTACCAAGAAAGTGCATTGATGGAATAAGAAAGAGGCAAGGAACACCTCTGGTTCATACCAAATGGCAGGTGGAAGCACAGCTTGTAGTTTTGTCACTCCACCATCAATAGGAACAAGGAATTGTACATTGTTTAAAGCTACTGGTGTAGTCATTGCCTCTATATTATACTTGTAGTCAATGCGTAGATCTGTGCTTGTGGGTTCACACCGCCAGTTCACTGCAAGATTCAGTGGAGTAGATTGAATACCCTGTGTTGATACCTTGTAAGACAGAAAGAACATTTAGTATCTGTATGAGCCATCAAACACAGAGAGGAAAAGAGTGTGAGAGAAATGCTTTGTAATGAACATCTGAAGGGTTTATGATTAACCTATGATTATAGACTCTGCAAGATCATAAAGGAGCTCATACCTGGTATTTAAGCATATCCACATTATAGTATGTTGCTTGTGGTTTCTGTTCAGACACTTTCTTCAAGTGAGTCATCAAATTTGGCATGTTTACCCAGAACTCCTTTGTGTTGGCATCAGCATGAGTGCTGTCACTGCATTAATTTAAAACAGGAAGAACGCGTGCCATTCTCATCAATATAAAACATTTGTCAGTTTTGTATTAAAATTATAGTTAATTCCAGCTGCAGAATTTTTCTTTAGGCTAGGGGAAATAAAAACCACAATGTGTGATCTAGTGGTGTAAAGACGACCTATGGACCCATGTCACAGTCTCTTAGGGTAACAGATTGTTTTCTTCTGAAATAGTACTGAAATAGTGTTCATGCTTTTTAAAAACTAATTTTAACCTAACCGAAGTATTACACTGGACTAGAGCCAGTTTGATTTGGGAGCCTTTTCAAAGAATAGCAGGAAAAAAAAGGTTTCAATGCAATTTAAAAATCAATTAATAAATCAATAACTTAAGCCATAAACAAGTCTTATGCAAACGTTGCAAAAATGGCTATTTCCTGTAAAAAAAAAAAACTTATTACAATGATATTTACCAGCAAAGAAGTTGTGGATTTGGCAAAACATGTTCCAATCTGTTGTAATTTGTCACACGAAATGCTAGAACAGCTGGAGCAGGGTTATTGGCAAAATGTCTAGTTATTCCCGCAGGAAATGACAGCACCATTTCTCCAGTAATTTTTACTATACATCTTCAGAATCAAAAGAACAGCAGGCAGAGAAAAAGAGCACACAAGTTATGCAAAACTAGCCAATTGAATCAAAACATACATATGTACAGTTTTATTACTTATTTTCAGCATATTCTACGCTCGTTTCAGACATCTGTATAGAATTAATCTATCATACACTAATTTGAAACATGAAAAATGGTGTTCAGAAATTTGTGCTATTGTTAAAAAGAAAACAAGTTCTTCAAACATGTCAGAATTACAAACTGAGTTATATCCACAATTTTCATCTTTGATAGTCCAAATGTTTTAGAAAGCAGTTTTTAGAAAGAAAGATCAATGGCTAGGAGAAATGTATGAGGCTACACTCTTTGATTTATTATGTTCCTCTGAGTTACATGAGTATCTAACTTAGCATGAACAGAAATGATATATGTCCTAAAGATGAAAGGTTATATCATATAGCCTGAAGTAACTTTAGGATGCATTTATGCTGGTTTTAGTGATTCTGAAAATGTGGTCCAAAATTAAGGATACTATCTCTGGGTTGAATCTGGAGTGGCATAGAGTAGAATGTCACTAAGGGTACTATTGAGGACAAAAAACAGAAGGAGAAATATGGCACTTGCTCTCCTATTTCCAGCTTCTATGCATTGGAAATTTGCTCCAGAAGATTTCCCAGAGATTGATAGCATTGGGGGTGGGGGAGTAAGAGAAAATCTCTAATACAGTTCATTATCTCCTTCCACTCATGAGAAAGTTCATTAGATCCTAATTTGTCATCTCTGGATATAAAGGGATATTTGAAGAATTAAGTGGCACATTAATCCCTGGATGTTAAGTGATATCTTGAGAACTCTGACAAAATGGGTAGCATTAGAAACAATATAAATTAATCTGGAAAACTATCATTTAAAGACTGTCATTAAAAAAAAAGATTATGTCCCATTGCCATTCCACATTCCCCCCCCTCCAACATATGTGTCTGATGAAGATAAATATTTTCTCTAGATTTGTTGCTATATTGTGAACAAATGTTATTCCAGAGGAAATGGGTAGTATAAATCCAATCCTGAATTGCCAACTACATGGGAAGAGGAAGGGAAGAAAGGGCACAACACTCACTTGTTAGGATCGGCTCCTTTGAAGTATGCATTCACAGTTTCAGTGAAAGCTGCAGCTACAGGGAGGGTGTCTTGTGCACCCATTGTTAAGGGGCTGGGTCCTCTGGAAGAGCCTGCAACCAATGAAACCCAGACAGTCTTTTTCTCACTAAATCATTTCCTCCCCCCCCCCTTCTTTCAAACCAATGTTAAGAAAAGATAGAGGTGGAGTTAAAAGTACAGGTAGTCCTTGACTTACAACCCCATTAGGGGCCAGGAAGTTTATTGTTAAGCAGCGGTATCATTAAGTGAGGCATCAGAGGACTACAATTTGTGTTTTTTCTTATTGGCTTCCCCACAGACTTTACTTGTCAGAAGCCAGCTGGGAACATCTTAAATGTGACTATAGGATGCTGTGGCTTTCATAAATACACAACAGTTCCCAAGTGCCTGAATTACAATCACATGACTGTGGGAATGCTGTGACAAGAGCAAAGGCTGATGGTAGGTCACACTTTCTAGCACCGTTGCTACTTTGAACAGTCCCTGAATGAATGGTCGTTTGGCAAGGACTACCTCTAAAAGCAAACTTGTTTTTTTTTAATCACAAAAGCAGTCTACAGATATATACAATATTTATACATTTCTTTAAACAGCTAAGCCAAAATAATTCAGACAGTATCAAAACAAGAGGAATGTTTGATTGAAACATTTGAATTAAAACACAGGGTTGTTGTTTTTTTTTGCATGGTTGTACAGTAAAACATGACCATTTGGGCCAATCATTTGAGGATTTATATAATGGCAGTCTAGTGGTAGTTGAATCTAAGATCATAATAATCTACTGGTAATAGTGAGTACTCAAATATTGCTTAAAGGACAATGTATATGAAGGGAAAAAAGGGGGAAGTCAACAAGAGAAAACCTAAGAGATAAATGTGTGCTGGAGGCCCAATATGATTAGCCAAAGAAGGCAAGGTGTTTAACAGATCTGATTATGATGTTCATAAACCTAGGATAATGTCTGGGGAATGACAACCTTGGCTGGAAGGAGGAACAACCACACTAAGAAAGATAATCTGTCTTTCCATTCCTTCCTCCTCCCTCAGTTTAAAACAAGGCAGCACCAAAAAAAGGCTAAATTCAAAAGATGCGTCCTCTGAAAAAAAAAGGATAATATATTCCAGTGGAAATTACTTTGAGATGTACAGATAGTTTTTTGTTTTATAAACCTCTGAAATAGGTTGAGAGACATTAAGAGTTCATAGGTTTCTACATCAGTCTGGTATCATTCACTTGTCTACTAGAAATCTAGAAATTGAAGTCCAAGCATATCTGGAAGGATTCAGGTTTGGGAAAGGCTGATTAAAGTATTATTCATATGGATTATACCAAAAGAACATATATCAGAAGCATTATACTGTGATTTTGGAATAATGTGAGGGTTCCAGAATTTGTTCGTTTCAATCAGTAACTCCGAGACAACCATTATCTCAAAGTGCTTTATTAAAACAGAAACTTGGCATGTCTGTGGAATTCCGAAACTAAAGTTTCCTCCCAGACTTTCTACAAAACTCAACCTACACCCACCCCTTTTCTTTCACACCATAAATCATGTGAACCAATCACCCTTCAGCTACAATTCTTGCTGCACCATAGAGAATGACCTTGATGGTCTTACATATTTTATTTTGTCTACTGAAAACTACTCAAACAACAACAGCCCTCTTCCATCCTCCACAGCTGTTTGGCAGCTTTTAATAGGTATTCCAAAGCTGACATATACATCATTTGTAACTTTTTTTTAGTAATAGTGTCTAAGCTATAAGCAATTGTTGGCTGCTAAAGTTTAGATAAAACGAATGAAGCACTAGATAGAGATGCTGTATATTTTCTTAGTAGCCAGTATATGCAGACATAGTCCATATTATTTTTCTATTATATTTGATTTAGAACAGTGAGAAACTGAAGGTCAAATGTTCCCCTCCCGTTCCCAATACATCAATGATAATGTACAAAAAAAAAAAAAAAGTGGGCTTGTGTATATTACACTAACAAATTACAAAAGATGAGAAGTTAATTAATTAATCAACTTCTACAAATCTCATGTTTAATATGTAAGCAACAGCATGCTCCCTTTGGCAACGTTCATATATTTTAATTTCAAGGAATACCCTGGGATAAGGGTCAAATTTAGAAATCAAGTCAGGAAGACAAGATTTATTTTCAGAGCCTATTATGGATCTTGAATCCTTGCATATGATCAACAAAAAGCTATTCTATGATTTAAACTAAAACTAGAGAATGATGATGCTTTCTATAGAATGGGTTCAATTAAATTGTCATGGCAGCGAAATAGACTTAAATATATTATCGAGCTGTGAGCAGGTGTTTTCTCTGCAGGAGGAGACCATATTAAGTAGTTCAGAAAGCTTCAAGATTTAACCTAGTAATTCCAAAGATTGGAAGATTGGAGCTCTTTTCAAGCTCTTGCAAGATGTTTCACTTTATTTACTGTGAATAATGCTCTTTTCAGGAAAAAAAAAAGAGAAAAGCATTTACTATAGCAAATCCCAACCATTTACTTCTCTAAGTACATTGTTAAATAGCTTTGTAATGCTTCTATCCATCTCTCTCTAGGAAATTATGTTTTCTGAGTTCTAGGTTCCCCCCAAATAGGTAATTTTTGTCATGGGGAGTCAAACTCCTATTCCATACCTTCTCACTGACTGTCATTGGAAATTGTGCATTTTAACTTTTTCCTACTCCTCAATTTGTAAATATCCCATTTAACGAAACTCCTTCATCTCACCTCCTACAGTTTGTATGCCCAATCAGATATATTTCCAAAATAAATAAATAAAATTATATACATACATATAAACATAAATTAAGAAATAATTTAAAATAACTTATTTATTCCTTTTTAACAATGCATACTAATAATCATTCTTCCCAAACTCTTAGAACCCAAATCATTAGAAAATACCTAGTCCTGTACTAAATGTACAGGAAATAAAGTGAATAACAAAATGGTGTATTAAATTCCTGAATAGAAAGCTGGTAAAGAAAAGCATTATATCATCAGTTTGTGTAAAAGATCAAGAGGAAAATGGATAAAAATAAAATCTGGCTGTTATGAACCAATAAAACGCTTAAATAAAGTTTTATCAAACCTTTAGAAAAAAGCAGGGTTCTAATCCTGCACTTCTGATTGGCCGATAATAGCGATATCGGATTGGTCCGTTCAGGAGAATCTGATTGGCTGTTAACGAGACACCCTCATTGGTTAAAGGGTTAACACTCCATGTTTCTCATTGGTTACTAGATCAGCAGCCTGCCCTATAAAAGGGCTGCTGCTGCCCTAGGTTTTTGCTCTGTTCAGAATGATTAATAAAGAATTGAAGTTCACTGTTCACTGTCTCGTCTCCGTTCCTTGCACCCATGCACAGAACTTAACACTGGCGATGAGGATGGGATACGGAGACATCAGAGCTGACTGAACACTACAGAGCACCAAACAGAGCACGTGGCTAAAGGCACATCGACAGCGGAAACCATGTCCGGCGGCGCCATACCACCCGCTCCATTTGACCCGGCCCAAGAAGACTGGGACTCGTACATGGACCGGTTCCAGATGTTTCTAGAGACCAACAACTTGAAGGATGCCACTACGGGAAAAAAGCGAGCAGTATTCCTGACCCACTGTGGACCTGCCGTTTTTAAGATGGCTAAGGCACTGGCGAAACCGGCTGAGGTGAAATCCATGGACTGGGACATCCTCGAGCCCCTCCTGCGGGCCCACTATGCACCTACCATACCAACGCTTGTCCGAAGACATGAATTTTACCAGAGAGACCAGAGGAAAGGAGAGAGCGTTGCAGATTTCATCGCGGATCTCCGGAACCTGGGAGGCCTCTGTGGGTTCGCCGACCTCAAAGAAGCTCTGAGAGACCGAATAGTTCTGGGACTAGATGCACTGCACGTGCAAAGTAAGCTGATGGCGCAAGGCAGCATCAGACTTGCAGATACCATCGCTGACGCTACTGCAGCAGAAGCAACCAGGAAGTCGGCTGCCTGAATACGCCGCACCAACGTACCGCTCCGCCAACTCGCCAGAGAAACCTCACCTCATCTAGAGGGACACACAACGGCAACCCACCATGAGGACCTCGAACCATCATCAGAAAGTGATGAGGAAGAGGTCAACTGGCTCCGGTCTGAACGAGACCAACGTCACCAGCGTAATCAGAGACTGCAGCATCAATGTGCAGGTTGTGGGGCAAACCACCCACGATCAGACTGCAAATTCCTCGACGCGCTCTGCCATGTTTGTGGGAAAAGAGGCCACATCGGAAAGGTCGGTAGAAGCAAGCAAGGATCCAGCCCATTTCAGAGGGGGACCAACTTCCGCCAAACCACAGGAAATCGTCCTGTGAGTCGGGAACATTTGAACCACCAATGGAACAACCATTCCTACAGAAATAAACCACTGGCCAACTCAACGAAACGAGAAGAGGCACACCAAACCATTACAATTGGTCACGCCTCATCATTAGATGCAAAGAAGATCTGAGTGAAGGTCACCATTGAAAACCAGCCCTGCATGATGGAAGTCGATTCAGGATCGTCCCTCTCGATGGTTTCCTGGAAGACCCTTAAACAATTAATCCCTGCCATCCAGCGGCAAGACCTCAGAACCCAAAGAATTATACTCAAGGATTATCAGGGAAACTGAATTCCGGTCGTTGGATCCAGCCTAGTCCAGGTCTCATTCAAAAATCATACTGCATCTTTACCATTGACCGTTGTCGACTGTGATCGGCCTAGCTTGTTAGGCCTTCAATGGTTTACCCCACTCAGGATCGAGGTAGCTGGCATTCACCAAACCAGAAGCGACAACTGGGAGGAGGCCCTCGTCCAGGAATTCCAGGACGTCTTTGCAGACAAACTAGGCGAGTACAAGGGGACCCCGATATCATTTAATCTTAACCCTGAAGTAGCCCCCATCCGCCTTAAGCCTCGTCAGGTACCTTTTGCCGTTAAACCAAAGATTGACAAGCAGCTTGATAAATTAATAGCCCAGGGTGTTTTAGAACCAACAGACCACGCTCGTTGGGAAACCCCAATCGTAACACCCATCAAACCGGATGGATCGTTAAGGATTTGTGGGGACTACTGAGCCACCCTGAATCACGCCCTTCAACAGAACGCTTACCCGGTGCCGGTGGTACAACACCTTCTCCATTCCCTGGGGGGGTGGAAAAGTGTTCGCTAAATTGGATTTAGCACAGGCGTACCAACAACTGCCTGTAGATAAAAAAACAGCAGAGGCACAAACAATCGTTACGCACCGAGGTGCCTTTAAGTGCAACCGACTCCAATTCGGAGTTAGCGTAGCCCCAGGGATTTTTCAAAGTTTGATGGAGAGACTCTTGCAGGGGATCAAAGGGGTCGTACCATACTTTGATGACATTTTAATTGCTGCCCCGAATAGAGAAATACTAGAAGAGCGTCTTAAATTGGTTCTCCAGAAATTTAAAGACTTTGACCTTAAGGTTAAAAAAAAAAATGTCACCTGTGTACAGATAAAGTAGAGTTCCTGGGGTACCTAATTGATAAACAAGGCATTCACCTCACCAATAGCAAACTAAAAGCAATCAAGAATGCCCCAAGACCCAGAAATAAGACTGATCTCCAAGCTTCACCATTTGGATTAGGAGCCATTTTGAGCCATGTGTTACCAAACGGTAGTGAGGCCCCTATTGCCTATTTTTCAAGAACCCTATCAAAGGCTGAACGTAACTATAGTCAAATCGATAAAGAGGCTCTTGCTGTTGTATCTGCTGTGAAACGGTTTCATGAATATGTATATGGATGAGTTTTTACTATTTTTACCAACCACAAACCTTTGCTGGGAATTATAGTGGGAGACAAGCCAACCCCCTATATATTATCACCTAGAATGACTCGCTGGTCGGAGTTTTTGGCTGCGTACAATTATAGACTGCAACACCGCTCGGGGAAAGCCATTCCCCACGCTGACACACTGAGCCATGCACCACTTCCAGAAACCATCGATGACCCAGCTCCAACCCTTTCGACACTCCAGATTGAAACGCTACATTCATCGCCGCTAACAGCTAGAGATATTGCGATCGAAACAAAACGCGATCCTATCTTAGCACGAGTTCTTAGCTGGGTCGAATGGGGATGGCCAGTAGAACAAACCCCTGACGACTTCACCCCCTACAAGAACTGGCAAACAGAACTTTTTTCGCAAAAAGGCTGCATCCTATGGGGGGATAGAGTCGTCATCCCAGAGTGGTTACAATGAGCCATATTAAAAACACTGCACGAGAGTCACCCCAGCATCATGCGTATGAAAGCGCTCGCACAAAACTATGCATGGTGGCCAGGCATCGACAAACAGATCGAAGCCTGGGTAAAGACTTGTTTAAAGTGCTAAGAAGTTAGTAGTGCCCCACCTAAAGCAACTCCAACAGAATGGGAAACACCCCGGGGACCGTGGTCCCGCATACACATTGACTTTGCGGGACCTACTAAGGGACATATGTTCCTACTAACAGTGGACGCCTATTCCAACTGGCTCGAGATCCACGAAATGAAGAGTACTACAACCGAGTCCGTCATCCAGAAGTTGAACAGGCTATTTGCGACGCATGGACTGCCAGATGTTCTGGTCTCCGACAACGGACCCCAGTTTACTGCTCTACCCTTTGAACAATACTTAGTGGACCGGGGTATTCGCCATGCGCTAACTTCGCCAGCGCACCCTGCGGCTAACGGAAGAGCCGAGCGCATGGTACAATTTGTTAAAAAAACCCTCTACAAAATGGACTATGGGGACATTGAAGATAAAATAAACAGAATACTCCTTCTCCAACACATCACTCCACACAGCGTCATCAACAAGATTCCAGCTGAACTATTGATGGGACACAAACTCCGTTCCCACCTCGACTGGCTTCACCCGTCTTATGAGCCAGAGAAACCCTGTGGTTCTAGCGAAAAATGCCACGAGTTCAAGATAGAGTTTTCGCCAGAAACCTTTCCGGCGAACCGTTGTGGGTCGAGGCAACCATAATTCAAGCCACTGGACCCAGGTCATACCGTGTGAAAACCTGCGATGGAAAAGGCTACAACCTAGTTTCCGTGACTCCGGTAACTCCCAAACTGAGGGGGGAGGGGATGTCGAAGAAACCGAATTCGAGATGGTGGAAAGCTGGAGCGAAAGAAGTCAGCAATCGGGCGTGACGAATGAAGAAGAATCAGGGAGGGGAGTGTCCTTGCCACAGAGGAACACCTCAACAGAAGCAAGCCCGCAAAGGTCGGAGGACAACAACGAGAACATTAGTGGCACCGAGTCATCCAATGAGGATACGGAACCACCGGTACCTGACTTGCCCAAAAAGTCCCGCCGAAACCAGCTTACAGACAGGAACCGGTGGGACAGTGTAAATCCAATAGACAGTCCAAACAACCTTCATACCTCAGGGATTATGTCACCGCACCCCTTAAACGGAACCCGGGGGGAAGGGGTGTTATGAACCAATAAAACGCTTAAGTAAAGTTTTTTCAAACCTTTAGAAAAAAGCAGGGTTCTAATCCTGCAGTTCTGATTGGCCAATAATAGCGATATCGGATTGGTCCATTCAGGAGAATCTGATTGGCTGTTAACGAGCCACTCTCATTGGTTAAAGGGGTTAACACTCCACATTTCTCATTGGTTACTAGATCAGCAGCCTGCCCTATAAAAGGGCTGCTGCTGCCCTAGGGTTTTGCTCTGTTCAGAATGATTAATAAAGAGTTGAAGTTCACTGTTCACTGTCTCGTCTCCGTTCCTTGTGCCCATGCGTAGAACTTAACACTGGCAATGGCTTATAATTGGAACAGTAAAAAAAAAAGAAATTGAAGGCTCCATTTTGTCTGTGTAAGAGCAAGCTATCAGTACTAATGCAATCAAGGCCAGAAGTGAAAAATTAAATGATTAAAAATGCAGATTGTGCAAAGAAGTAAAAGAAACAGTAGATTATATACTTTGCTCATGCAAGATGGCACAAACTGATTATAATCAATGACAGAATACAGTCACCAAAACTGATTCATTGGAACATCTGTATTAAAAAATTATCATATACCAGTTATGTAAAATTGGTGGGAACATTAAGTTGAAAAAGAAGTTGACAATGAACAGGTGAAAATATTATGGGATTTTCAAGTATAGACTGATAAAATCTTAACTCATAATACATCAGACTGTGGTTGAAAGAAAAAAATGTGGATAAATTGATGTGGTAATACCAGAGGATAGCAGAATATAAAACTAAGAATTGAAGAAGAACATGAACTAACAAGATGTAAAAATCAAAACTGAAAGAGTATGGTATAAATCAGCTATGGTGATTCCACTTGTTATTGGCATATTGGGTGCCATACGAAAAAGTCTTAGAAGAAGAAAAAACATCTACCTGTCAATTGCAAAAGGCCACACTACTTGGATTCACCCATGTACTACACCGATGCATTATGGCATCCTAAATTCCTGGGAAGAACTTGATCTATATGGAGACCAACATTAGCTAAAGAAGTTCTGACTTCACATGGTTGTGAACAAATAATAATAATAATAATAACAACAACAACAACAACAACAACAACAACAACAACAACAATATTGTACTGATTTGTATTTTGGTCATGAAAGTGAATGGAACAACTGTGCAACAACGGGGATTAAGCCTAAAGTAAAAAAAAACCTCTCTGATTTACAATTTGGCCCAGTCCCATCAGAACTATGGGCCACCCATTGCTTCTCAAATAAAGGAACAGATATCATCCTCCATCAACTCTCAGCCCATCACAAATATATGCCCTGCCTATGTTTTGGAGCTCTGCTTCAAGGATACTTTTTCTATTCTGAGCAATCTCAAGCATTTCCAAGTGGTTGGTCTATCACATTTTATTCCAATCTAACATACCCCACAGCACTATTTAATACAGCGTTTTGCATGCTCCCTCTGCCCCAGCACCAAGTTTCTGCCTGTATGATTATTTCATCCTTCCACTTTCTTCCTGTTCTTTCTTCTTTCAGTAGACTCATTGATGGATCATAAAGAAAACGAAATCCAAGAAAGTATTCTGGCTACCACATGATTCCCATTTTTGCAAACTACCTTTGTTCTATCCTTACATTTTAAGGTGACCATAATTTGCATAGGGCGATTGAACCATACTCTTACTTCTTTCTCCTTTTGTGTCTATTGTACTGCAAAGGCTCCCTCCTCTACACACCTTGTTATGAACTAATAAAACACTTAAATAAAGTTTATCAAAACCTTTAGAAAAGAGCAGGGTTCTAGTCCTGCGCTTCTGATTGGCCGATAATAGCGATATTGGATTGGTCCATTCAGGAGAATCTGATTGGCTGTTAACGAGCCACCCTCATTGGTTAAAGGGGTTAACGCTCCACGTTTCTTATTGGTTACTGGAGCAGCAGCTTGCCTATAAAAGGGCCGCTGCTGCCCTAGGGTTTTGCTCTGTTCAGAATGATTAATAAAGAGTTGAAGTTCACTGTTCACTGTCTCATCTCTGTTCCTTGCGCCCATGCGCAGAACTTAACACACCTATTTTTAAAAGTCTGCAGTGTAGACATGTTGGAATACAGGTACACAATTTTAATGAATAGCAATAGCACTTAGACTTATATACCATTTTACAGCTCTCTCTGAATGGTTTTATGGAGTCAGTATTTTGCTCCCAACAATCTGGACCCTCATTTTACCAACCTCAGAAGGACAGAAGGCTGAGAATGGAATTTCTTTGTTTCCATGAATCTCAATCTTTAATATTGCAAAATTAATACTTACTCTGTACGGACAAAGAACAAAAATCATCTAGTATAGCTAGTCCTCAATGTACGACTACAACTGAGGCCAAAATTTCTGTTGCAGGGTGGGTTGTTGTGAGTTTTGCCCCATTTTACAACCTTTTTTTTTGCCACAGCTGTTAAGTTGCAGATACTAAGTGAATCATATAATCCTTAATTGAATCTGGCTTCCCCCATTGGCTTTGTTTGTCAACAGCTGGCTAGAAAATTTATAAATATATGCCAGTTGCCAAGCCCCTCTATTTTGATCATGTGACTATGGGGATTTTGCAACATTTGTAAGTGTGAAAAACAGTCATCACTCACTTTTTCAGTGATGCTATAATTTCAAACAGTCATTAAACGAATGGTTCTAAGTCAAGGCCTAACTGTATAGAGAATCAGGAATTGACCTTAAGAGAAATAGGCAGGAACTGTTATATAAACAAAGAGGGACTGAAACTTTCCTGAAGTCTTGAGAATCAAGATAGTATCTGGAAAAAACTCAGACAGCGTTCTCCTTGATTCACTGGTTGTAACAGAGCAAGGAGAAAAAGAACAACCAGGGCATTTTCTAAAGTGCTTGTAGGCCAGACAAGGAATAATGGGTGGAAAATGAACAAGGAGAGATTTAACCTGGAAATAAGGAGAAACTTTCTGATAGTGAGGACAATCAACCAATGGAACAGCTTGCCCTCAGAAGTTGTGGGAGCACCATCACTTGAGATTTTCAAGAAGAGATTGGACTGCCATTTGTCAGAAATAGTGTAGGGTCTCCCACTTGGGTGGGGGGTTGGACTAGATGACCTACAAGGTTCCTTCCAACTCTGATTATTTGTTATCTGGTAGCTTATCTCAATAAAGTGCTAATGTAGTACATCTGTCTATGACATGATGGACATAATCAATCAAGTACAGTTCTAGTTGTATTGCGCAGTTGATTTTTTTAGTCTGATCCTTTCCAAAAGGCTGACACTTATTCCCATTACTAGTTTATTGCAGCATCAAGGTAACAATGGGCAGCAGGAGGAGAGAATAGGCCTGTGTTAATGTTAATGAAGAGAACACAGAAATCTGTATTCAGAAATGTCTGGGAAAGCACAGGAATAGAACGGGGACCAGTCAAAAGGAAAAGATATAGATGATGGATCGATTCACAAAGGGCCAGATAATGAGCTTTATCTGCCCAAATGCAGAAGGCAAGAAAGAAAGGAACAACCAGTCAAGTTCTATGATACCCCTAGACTGGTCCATTGGTAGCACCAACCTGACCCCACTGACAATCCTCTGCCATACAGAAAGGAATTTGTAAGGCTGGCTTCAGAAATGGCCAGGAGCTGTGAAGGAGGCAAGCAGCTTAAACCAGTTGCCCCAACCTTTTGGGCACCAGGGATCGGTTCCATGGAGAAAGGTTTTTCCACAGACCAGAGGGGGCATGGTTCTGCATTCTACCTGCATTCCACGAATGGGGTTTCACTTGTTTGCACGGACCAGTTGCTGGTATTTGGGGACCTCTGGCTTATACTGTAGAATTATGCCTAGTTCATGAAGAACAAAGAAGATAGAAGTTGGTATGTTATAAATTCATAAACATTTAAGACAAGAGGCACACAAGAAATTATACTTTTTCATTGAATTTCCTACAGATAGTCTTTACAGTTTTGAATAAACTTGTTTGCTAATATATGGTCTTCTATATTCAAGTTTCTGAGGGTTTTTTTAATTCTATTTTTGACTTTAACAATAAGAAACATTAAGAATTGTAGTAAATTGTTAGTTTAGCACAGCAGTCACCAACCGGTGGGCCGCGAGAAAATTTTAGTGGGCCGCAGAGAAATCTCACCCCCAGAGCACCCCCCCAAAGCAATTAATCCAGGCTGCACAGAAACACAAGGCTGCTCAGCCCACATGGCTCGTGGGAACCCTCCCCGCCCATTCACTCCTTACTCGGCAAACTTGTCTGCTAAGTTGCTATTTTTCCTTTCTCCGTCCATCATTTGTTCTGCTGTGCTAGGAGATTTAGATTAGCTAGGAAGCAGGAAATGGTTGGATTTCTTGCTTTCTGGCTAAGCACAGCTGAACCACCCTTAGGACTGAAGGTTTGCTTGCAAGCAAATTCAGTGCAGACTCATGGCAAGCAAATTTGAGAGACTGAGCTAGCCGATGTCAGATAGATAGATTTCTGAATGAATCTGTGATTCTGTGAGCAACTCAATCTGCCTGCCTGCTTTGCCTGATTTTCGGGTAAATGTTGCTCTTTTTTATAAAAAATTCAATATTTATATAAATATTTATAATATTTACATACAAGCCATGCCCAGCCAGTCACATGACCACCAAGCCACACCTACAAATTAGGCCATGCCCACAGAACCAGTTAGTGGTCCCTGGGATCTAAAATTATGAGTTTGGTGGTCCCTGAGGTCCAAAAGGTTGGTGACCGCTGGTTTAGCATTCTTTGGGTGTTATTGATTGTATTGCTATATATTGTCTGTATTTTTAATAACTTTCATTACTGCTAAAATATAGCAATACATCTGAAACAATTCAAGTCTGTTCTAAGTTCTTTTTTCTTGATGCATATGGAGGCAAGCAATTCTAAATAACATGTATTTATTCACCTGAAAATGAGCATTGTGCCAATGTGTCAACATTTGTATATAATCACCTTGTTGAATAAGCTATTTGCAAGTAGCTCTCCCCCCCCGAAGATTAAAAGGTTCTAAAAATATATTTATGGGCAGAAATCATGAGTAACAGCATATGAATACATCTATTATGTAAGTCAATTTCTAGTCTGTCTCATTCTTCATATCCAGCTGCACAGATATGTCTCAAAAGAGAAAAGTTTCATTTTCCAGAATAAATGCATGCAGAATTGCCATTCACTTCAGTGCATTTATTTTTCAGGATAAATATTACTGTCTACTTAATTAGCATGAATGCACGAAATATTTTATTATATACCATACTGCAGAGGTTTCTTTAGAGCTAGCTTAGTATAGTGGTTAAGGCATTAGAGAAGTCAGGGGCCATCGTTTGTAGTCCCGCCTTGCTTTTATGAAGGCAACTGCTGATTTTGAGCCAGTCACAATCCTTTAGGCCGAGGAAGAAATCAATGACAAACCACTTCCATAAAGGTTGTGGAGAAAACTTCAGGGGCTTGTTCAGTAAGTTGCTTGGAATCAAGGCTCACTTGAAGGCACATTAAAAAAAGAGAGATTTGTTTCTTTAAGGTTGGTCACTAGGCCCAGATTGTGTGTAGCCTTTTAGATGTAGATTGAGGTGTTGATAGCTATTAACCGTTGACTGTTGTTTCCTTGTGATGCCAAATCCCTGACTCCGAAGTACCTGATAACTCACCACTTCTGCTGAGCAACACACAATAGCCACAATATAAATACCACACAGAATAGCCCAATGCACACACTCTGCTAGATTAGAAATTCCCTGAAGATGGGGTCCAGTCCAAAAGCTCAGAAGACAAACCTCTGGTCCCAGTGGCCAACCCAGATTGGATCTTGCAACACTATCCTGAGGCACATATATTTGCATTCAGTGGTGGGATTCAAATTTTTTTACTACCGGTTCTGTGGGCATGGCCTGTTTGGCGTGGCCATGTGAATGGGTAGGCGTGGCTTTTTTGCTTTTTTGCAGCCACCCCCAACCATTTTTTTGGGCCTTCTGGGCCTCAGGTAAGCATCCTGGCGGGGGTGTTTTTGCTTCCAGAAGGCTCCCCTGGGGCTCAGGAAGGCAAAAAATAGGGGCGTGTCCTTCCCTCCATTTTTTGCCTTCCTGGGCCTCAGGGAATCTTCCTGGGTGAAGCAGTAAGACAAGCTAGGGGAATCCTGCACAGCTGATCATATGAACAGCTGATTGTTGGGAGGGAAAAAATAGAAATACCTTAAGCGAGCATAAAGCGGGGGGGGGGGGGGAAGAGCAAGCATCAGGAGGGCAGGGCAAGTGAACCAGCCGCAACTGGGTAACCGGGTTGGGAGCATGGCCGGACAGAAGTTACTACCGGTTTGGCGACCCATTCCAAATCCTTGCTACCGATTCGCGTGAACTGGTGCGAACCGGTTGAATACCACCACTGCTTGCATTCATTTGCAAGATTTGTTCCTGATTCTCCCAAACAGCTGTGAAGGATTGCTGTTGACATAATTTAATAGCAGTCAAAAATTTAATAGGCAGACTAATATTCTCTTCTATTGTCCCAAATGTTGCTGCTGTCTTCTGCTGGCTTGTAATGCGTTTCTGTTTTTCCAATCTGTTCCCAACCTAGGTAATCTGTTAACAGTGGCTGGTTATACCACTGTTACTATTGCCCTAGGAAGAATGGGCCACTGTGGGATTGGAGTGTTAAGCGGAAAACAGCACATTAATGCATAGGCAGAAGAAATCATTGTTTCCAGATACCCGGAAAGTGACTGCTGTTTTTTTCTTTAAAAAAAAAAACATTATCCTGGAGGCACCTTTAATTATTGTCAGATTGATATTCTGTTTTTTCCTTCAGGAATTTAGTTTTTTTCTAAACAATAACAGCCCTCTGAAGAAGAGGAGATAAAAGACAGTGAAAGGCCCAAAGGAAGCTTCCAGAGGTAAGGGTGGATTTTAATCTGAGTTTCCTTTGCGCCTGGGCAGTTAGAATTTATTTGGATCAGCAGGTACAATACACGTGCTATATTTCATGTTTCAGATGGATAATGCAAAGATATATGTGAATGGGTTTGCATTAATATGTTTAATAAATAAGTGAGTGTTAACATGCTGTTAAAATAATTTATCTAATGTTGGTTGATCTGTTTGATTTTTAGTATTTATTTTTATTTATTTATTTAATTTGTCAATCGCTGACAAGATAATAAGTATAAGAATAAACATGAATAAAAATACAGGAAATAGGAAATAGGTATGAATAAATGGGGACAATAGGACAGGTAGGCACAATTGTGCACTTATGCACTTGTGGTATGCATTCTGGGTGTGTGCTTTTTAATGCTCTTTCAGAGCGCATTTAAAACTTAAAGAAATCTGTTTTATGCTGACTTAACATGGTTTAGGATGTGTTTATGAACTGTATGAGGTTTTTGAAGCTAGTCGAGTTTCAAGGCTCTTCATTCTGTTACTTTGGCATTGATGATAAATAATTCTGCTCTTTTTTTCCTGTTCTGCTAACATCTGTTTTTCAACTTTTGCTGACTCACCTCTAAACTAGTGGATTTCCTTCTTTTCTTGTTCTCCATCTGGCCATATCTACAATTTCTATTTATTAATATAGTTAATATAGTTAGTTACTATTTATTTATACCAATAAATAGTAGTAGCATTATTAACATGAAAGTGTGAATGCTAATACTATTAAATATTAGTATTATTAAAAAATTTCTATTAATACAAATAATTATTAAAAGGAATTTTGCATTGGGGCATGGAGTACAAAATTACTTTCAATAATTCTTTGAAAACGGGTGGGGGGGAGCCACAACACAGTGTTTAATTTAGTTGACGGGTATTTCTGTTTGTTCTTTTCATGGAGAGATTGCTTGCTCCTGTTAAGCTGTTGAAACATCTAGATGAATTGTAGCTGAAAATATATTTGTTAAATAGATTAAATAGATTCATTGTTTATGCGTTTTTATACTTGCCTATATACTGTGTTGGGAATTAATTTAACAAATTGAAACTTTTTTTTCCTGTTGAAAAAGTGAGGGTTTTTTCCTGATTACTGATTCAGTCAATTCTATCCTTTAATAGATTTTAAAGATGTTTTGAAACAATTTTTATAAATAAATTAATTAACATTAATTAATTAATTATTTTGCAATTTGGACATCGTGTACTAGTGAACATGAACTGTTACTTATATATTCTGGCAGTTCTGGAGTGAAAAACAAGGTAGTCTATTGCTTTCAATGGTTGAAATATGGGTCTATATTATACTGAATTCTACAGAAGATCAAAACATCTGATACTGGTATTTAGCCTACAGGTGTGAGTCCTATTTATTTGGGACAACAGAGTCAATGGATTAGTGTCCAGAAAGGTGGTGTAAAAGTTTTTTTTTCTTGCATCCAAAATCAAATATTTTGCAACCCAACAAGATAGGCATAGAATTCTGAGAGTAATTAGAACTGCAGAAAAAACAATTACTACCAATCTGCTTTCCATCAAGGACCTGTATAATGCACAAGTTAAAAAGAGAGCTGTGAAAATATTTACAGACCCCTTACATCCTGGACATAATCTGTTTCAACTCCTTCACTCAAAACGATGCTATCAATCACTGCACACCAGAATAACTAGATACAAAGACAGTTTTTTCCCAAACTCCATCACTCTGCTAAACAAATAATTCCCTCAACACTGTTCAACTATTTATAAAGTCTGCACTATTATTGCTATTAATCTTCTCATCACTCCTTATCACCCATCTCCTCCCACTTGTATGACTGTAACTTTGTTGCTTGTATCCTTACGACTTATATTGACTGTTTCTTAGTATTATTTGATTGCTTATTGTACCCTATGACTATTATTAAGTGTTGTACCTTATGATTCTTGACTCTTGATGAATGTATTTTTTTTTAATGTACACTGAGAGCATTTGCACCAAGACAAAATTCCTTCTATGTCCAATCACACTTGGCTAATAAAGAATTCTATTCTAAAATAGACATTTGCAATTAATTTTCAATTCACCCTGTGTAAAAGAATTTTGAAATAATTCTGACTTTTTTTTACTTCTTACTTTTACTACTTTTACTGACAATAATTCTGACTTTTTTTTTACTTCTCTTTTCTGGAAATTCTCTTGTCCTTTGATAATTATAGAACATAAAGCAACCTGAACAATCCTCCCATATCTAAAGAAAAAACAGAAGATACACTTTTTGTTTTTGTTTTCTTTCATCTAACTTCCCAAAACTCAAACACTGTAATTATTTTGGTTGGAATACAGATACTGTATGTTAGAAACCTTGAAGTTCTGGATCACTTATTTAAATTTTAGATCCAGAATTCAGTTTTATCTTTTTCTCATATTCTGTCCTATTAGAAGTGCAACTACTGTATATATTCGCAGGTGAGTTGAGAATTTTAGATGCCAAAATATACCCCAGAAATAAAATAAGAGCTAAGATTATTTGGTGCCTCTCTTGCCTGACCAATATGTGATACATTATTAAACTCATTATTATTATGACTTCCTTGCATTTTTCTTTTGCAAACCATAAACAGGTGGTATAAAGAATTCCAGGGCAGTGGAAAATAGCATTAAAACAGTTGAATAATGGCTCATAACTTTGCTTCAAACAAATGCTTATGTATCAAATGTTATTTAGTTCTTATTTCAAATAACTTCTCAATTTACATGCTTCTATTAATAATGTCTCATAACTTTGCTTCAAAATTAAATACAACAAATGCTTATATACCACATGTTATTTAGTTCTTATTTGAAATTTACATGCTTCTATTCTCCACTCAGCGACTCATACTATAAATATAACTTATATGTAATTTATTTAACAGCGAGAGTATTTGATTATTCAAGGGTTTTCAAATAAACTTCTATTTTTGAGAATAATAAATTCAAAAACTATTCAGAATCAATAAATCATTGCAGGTGCTTTATCTTAAGACCAGGACATTCCCCCCCTCCCAACAACAGATGGACTTGAAATACAAGGTTAACCATTTATTTGTTAACATCTAAGTACAAAGCTGAATCTGGAAGTACTTCCAGATTGAAAATCTGATTTGGGTGGTGGGCAATACTATTCCAAATAAATTTCAGAAGCTACCTAACTGTTCTGACAATTCAATTCTATGACAAGTTGCAGTATGATTCTACACATGCATTGCTAATATTGCCCACTTTGATCTAGTGCAATGCATCATACACAAGACTGAATATCATTTATAAGCTGTAATTTATGTAATATTCTGGTGCTTCCTTCTAGTGAACATTAGAGAGTGCTTTGGAGCACAGCAACACTGGCTGCCTATAAGCATCTATACTTCTTCAGCTTGGGAACAATGTACTGCAGAAAGAGTATATTTACATATTGAAATTGGGCTATAAAGCTCTTTAGAAAAACCATAAAAGTCTTTATGTGGTTAGCATTGAAGCTTTTGTATTAATTTAATGAATCCCAATATATTTTTTAGAATGTGTTTTATATTTTAATTATGTTATTCAATTTGAAGTGTCAATTGCTGATTTATTGTGTTTTGTTGTATTTCAAACAAGCCAATTTAGGCATCAGAAAAACAATCTGAAAATAATTCCCATGCTTCATCTGAAATCACATATTTTATAGATTTAGTACTTATTTAATTAGTATAATGGAATAGGATTCATTTATTAGAGATTTATCTACCATATTTAATTATATAAAATGTTGCTCTTGTTTTATCTCTCTTTTTTAAATAACCATCTGAAATATTTTGTTTCTTTATTAGGGGAGAACAGTTTGGCATAGTACAGAAACATTGTCACTGGAAATAACAGATGCTGACTGTTTTATTAATCTATAATATAATGTACACCAGTGATTGTAATGCCAGAGAGGAATCCCAGTTAAAAAAAAAAAAAAAGCTGCAATAGTTGCAATAGTGTAAGGTACTGTTTCTCAATCTTGACAATTTGAAAATCTGTGAACTCCATTCTGTCTGGGGAATTCTGGGAGTTGAAGTCCACATATCTTCAAGTTGCCAAAGTTGTGAAACTCTGGTGGAAAGGAATGAGAAGACATTTGTCAAATTATTTGGTTGTCTTTCTTGATTATAAAATGATTACCCAACCATTTATTCTACAAAATTAATTTAAAACATAAAATTATCCTGCTCATCCTGCCAGAGACTGGTTTGTCATTGTTTACTGGCCAGACTGTATATTCATTCCATTTTCAATTCCATTTTCAGTCAATTCCATTTTCAGTCAATTCCATTGCATTCTTGAACATCTCTAAGTGTTCAGCCTAATTGTCCCCAAATAACTAATCTATTTTCAGTTATGAAAATAGCCCACCTGATCATTTAATTGTGCATTTAATCCAGCATTTGATCTAAATACTTATGGATACTGTGGCCTTAATGAGGAGATCTTTTGGATTTATGGAAGAAAGAATCCAGGCTAGAAACCTGCTCTATTTACAACCTCAATATCTTCCTCCAAATCTGAAGAAGCCAGAGTAGCTTAAGCACAAAGACATAAATTATGTACAGTAGAATTGCCATTTATAACTGGGGAAAGCAACTTGATACGATTGTCATGGTTTACTGTAGCAGATAGAAATAATAAAAACCACAAGACTATAAAAAAAACCACAGTCTTAGCAGAACCATATCTATGCATAACCAGCAATTCCATTATTTTTCCTCTCATTTTTATCCTTGAATAGAAACTGGATTTAGTAAACTAACATTAGATGTGAAGGGAAAAGTCTATCCTTACACAGTCTGATCCCATCCCTGCATATACCATACGAAGGCAATAAAGTAGTTCTGGGAAGGTTTGACTACATAAATACACGTAGTCCTCACTAACCAACCACAATTGGGACCTGCAACTTTGTCACTAAGTGATGCATTTGCTAAGAAAAACAACACACAACCACGATGGACTTACAATATCACATTTGGTTGTTGAGCAAGTCATGAGAGGACATTAAGTAAGATATCACATGACTACAACTTGTGATTTTTACAGTTTCTCCATTCAACTCAGTTTATTGGAAGCCATCTGTAAAATGCAAATAGCAATCACGTGACCATGTAACAATTGTAAACACCTGCTGGTTCCAAAGTGTCCAAATGTTGACGAGAGGGATGATTGTAAATGTAAGGACTGGTCATAATTTTTTTTTAAGCACCATTGTAATGTCAAATGGTCACTAAACAGGCCAGTCATTAAGCTACTGTAATGTGAAAATTAAGACACCCTCCACCTATATGTTGCCTATCTGCTACCAACTCCTAAATTCTTATTAGTGTCTTTGATTTAAAACCAAAATGAAATATAAGGAAAATTGCAGAACCATTTATTTGTTCTGACCAAGGCTTCCTGAGACAGTAACAATCACATGCTGTTCCCCAAAAACCTTGTTTTTATTTCAACAGCTGGGAATTACATGCATTCACAGCCTGTAAGGAGTCCTGAACAGTTTATGAAAAGTCCAACAGAAGATTGCCACAGTCTTTTGGGATAAGGCACCCACTTTATTTCCCTTGAAATGCTTTCAATGACTAAATTGCCAATTAGCTGTACAAGGCCAAAAGGAGCACAAAGTCAACACAAAGACCAGAACGAACAAAGTTGCTTCCTGCAAAGGCTCATGTCCCTTTGCTCCTCCTTTATGTCTTATGGGAGGGGCCAATCATCTCCAAGCTTTACTCCCGAGTCGCCCCTTTTGTCTTAACTGTTCTTGCCTTCTGGCAACTTTGCACAAGCACACACTGGGAACAGGTTCCCTCTGTTCCTCTGCCTTTCTGATGTCAGATTCCTGGAGGCTCTAGAGTCAGCATATAACTCTCAGATGGCCCTGGCCCCATCTCTATATCAGACGCAGATTCCTTGTCCAAGTCCTCCCTAGACTCCAGGACTGGCCCATGTTCCTCCCCCCATCCAACTCTGTTGCCAGCTCCACAGGCTGCCGGTGGACCACAACATCATTATACATAATTTTGACTTTGGGCAATCAATGCACAAGATAATATAATCTACTTCTATACAACATTTTCCAAAATATATTAATTGCCTCTAATTATATTAAATCCTTTTACTCATGAACATATTTAATTAATTATAGCAGTCTTTTGAACCTGTGTTATCATTACAGATAGTTTTATACCAGTAGCTAGGTAAACCTGAAATAGCTGGACTGAATATTTCAGCTCATTAAATGCTAACTATCATAGCCCAAAAATCTGTAAAGAAAATATTTTTCATTCTCAATAAGAAAACGCAACCAACTAAATGTATTTTAATTATTCAGAAACACAGTCCAAATCATTCTGCACACCAGCTACCGAAAATGAAGCTATTGAAAAACTAAAAAATTTTTTTAAGGCCACATACTTTTCTAATAATAATCATGATGATGATTTGAAATGTTATTTTTGACACTTTTTCATTGCCAGCTGTCCAATTAATTAATGACTTTATATGAGAAAATGTCACAAGCTAAATTTTAAACACTTTTCAACCTCTCATCACTTCTTATAATTAGTGTTTGAGCTCTGCACAACACCCCATGTATGGCTAATTTCTGTATCTCTTCAAATCCAAAACTGGATGATCATTTCCTCCCATTCTAAAGCCCCTCAACCAGGGGTGTCAAACTCAAGGACCACAGGGCTGCCCTGGAAAGAGCAAAGCGCCAGTCCGTGGTGCCTCTTTGTCGTGCTCCCAAGCTCAGTTTTTGGCTGTGACAGTCTCCTGCAGCCCTCTGCCAGTGAAAATGGAGCCTAGCGGGTTGCATGTGCCCCCGGGCTCCGTTTTCACTGGCAGATGACTGCAGGAGGCCATTGTAGCCAAAAATGGAGCCTCAATGAGTGATGTTGAGCTGGCTATGCCCATGCTGGCACGTTTACCCCAGTGCCCTGAGGTCAAACACAATCCTGATATGGCCCTCAGTGAAATAGAGTTTGACACGCCTTCCCCCAACCATTTTTGTACATATCTATTACCTTATAATAAATTAAAGAAGAATTCAGTTGTTGACTAAAACATCCTTTTATCTTGTTTGGAATAAATATTTGAAAAAATGACCAGCAATGTCATCAGAATACTTACTCCTGAGATAAACAATTTCAGTACTTTATATAATCAGTAACAGGTAACACTGACATGTGTCTATGGATTATAACTTCTAAATGTGAAGAATCAGGAATGAAAAAATATTTTAGATACATGGAAACCTATCATAATTTCTAAAGTTTTCCAGAATTATACACAGCAAATGAAAACCAATATTTCTAAATAAATGAATCAGTATTTACTTGGCAAAAAAAATGGACCTTATGCATAGAAAGAGGTCATTTACATTAACATTTTTTGTATAATTTGGGAATCTAACATCTAAAGTTGGTAAGATTAACAATTATAGCAAAACAAAGGATATCAAAAGCATAACTTTTTGGAATGGGGGAATAAAATTTAAATTTAAAAAATCCTATAATATGCTTTTGAATTTTATATATAGTAGCATTTGAACAATTATGCTCCTAAGGATTATTAAGGGTGCAAAAAGATAGAGACCAAAGTTAATTGAAAACATGATTTTCAACATCAGCAAAGTAGGTGTTCAAATCAGAAAATGAGCATTGTGACTCACATTTTTCTTTAGTCGTTTTTTCATCTTGTTCTTTAAACAAAATCAAATGTAGTTTATCCAGTATAATATAGTGCTTTCTTTCATGAGAATACATATTGTATAGAGACTAAAATCACAATGGATTCTCCCATTCTATCCTGGCTTCCAAGGACCCTTCAGATATAGTTCTGCAGAGCAATTATTGAATCTGCCATTTGCACCTCTATAAGTGTCTGGTTTGGCACAGCAACTAAACAAGATAGACACAGACTTTAGCGGATAGTTAGGACTACAGAAAAAATAACTGCAACCATCCGCCCTTCCATTGAAAACCTGAATACTACATGAGCCAGACAGAGGGCTGTGAAAATATCTACAGACCCCTCAAATCTTGGACATGAACTGATTCCACTTCTTTCCTAAAGATGCTATAGAGCATTGCACACCAAAACAACCAGACACAAAGACAGCCCTACCCCCACATGCTGTAACTCTGCTAAACAACGAATTGCCACAACACTGTCTTATGCCCTGGGATGTCAAACTAGTAGGGATGTATTACTATTACTCTTGTCATTCTCATCTTTCCTATCATCTATTTCATTAGCTTCTTATGACTGTAGCTTTGTTGTTTGTATCTCATGATTTATGTTGATTGCTTTAAATGTAATTTTTTAAAAGGAAGGTTGTATTAAAAGCATGCAGTTAAATATCTCTTGTAGACCTATATCAAATGTTTATTTTTATAAATAATTGTATACCCATATTTCTTAATATAAAGGTCAAATGCACACTCAATGCATCCTTAATATAAAATATGTCCAAAAACAATATCTGAACTCAGATAGGTATAGGAACCGATGGAAAACCCACTTAAAAGAGTGGAGTGGAGTGGAATGGAAGGAAAGGGAATGGAATGGAATAGAATGGAATAGAATAGAATAGAATAGAATAGAATAGAATAGAATAGAATAGAATAGAATAGAATAGAATTCTTTATTGATCAAGTGTGATTGGACACAGAAGGAATTTGTCTCTAGTGCATAAGCTCTCAGTGTACATATAGACAATAAGGTAATATAATCAGTGTACATACAGATATATAAACAGTATGCATACTTAAACTACTAGTGTACATACAAACAACAGGTAATATATAAGATACCAATAAGATAAGGTAGTAGAAAAGATGAGTAGGATAATAGTAATCCAGCCCTACTACAAGGGTAAATATTCTTAGACAAAAGACAGTACTGTGATAATTAGGTGTTTAGCAGTGGTGAGATTCAAATTTTTTTTACTACTGTTCTGTGGCTTGGTGGGCGTGGCTTGGTGGGCGTGGCAGGGGAAGAATACTGTAAAATCTCTATTCCCACCCCACTCCAGGTTAAGGATACTGTAAAATACTCATTCCTTCCCCACTCCAGGGGAAGGATATTCTAAAATCTCCATTCCCTCCCCACTCCTGGGGAAAGGTTACTGCCAGTTCTCGGAACTACTCAAAATTTCTGCTACTGGTTCTCCAGAACTGGTCAGAACCTGCTGAATACCACCTCTGGTATTTAGCAGAATGATGTCTTTGTGTATAGTTGTTTTGGCAAGCAACAAAAGAAAAAACAGCAAAGTTTCTAGCCAAACTATGGTGGCAGAAAATCTGGAGAATAACACAGTGACAAACCGATTAGAGGAGATCAATCAAGAGCGGGGGTGAGGGAGAGAGAGACTGAGATTTAGCACAGTGTGCAAACTATTATAGAATATTCTTGATTTCACAAGCTTGAAAAATAATGTTTAGGATCATCCAACACAGATTATAGCGCTGCATGGAAAAAGAGATGCCAAATGTTCAAACTGGGTTTAGAAAAAGAAAATAAGATTTTATTGCTTATGCAATAAAGTAATTGAGAAAGCAAAGAATATGAAAAAGTCAGTATATGTTTCATTGATTCATTGGAATCAGTCATGTCAATGTGCTCAGAAAAATGGGAATCAAAGAACATCTCATTGTCCTCAACTGGCTCTAGGTCAGCAAAGGAGTCAGACGCTGCTTTAGATGCTTCCCTTATGTATTTAACCTATATGATGTATGTATCACATCCGATACCTGCACAATCAGCACAGGGCCCCCCCAAGGCTGTGTGCTATCTCCACTTCTCTTCTCCCCATATACCAATGACTGCATCTCAAACAATCCATCTGTTAAAATACTGAAGTTTGCTGATGACACAACAGTGATTGGTCTCATTTGAGACAATGATGAATTTGCATACAGACAGGAGGATATACAACTTGCCTCGTGGTGTAACCAGAACAATCTGGAACTGAACACATTCAAAAGCGTAAAAATGGTGGTAGACTTTAGAAGAAACCCTCCCATACTACCACCTCTTACAATACTAGACAACACAGTATCAACAGTAGAGACCTTCAAATTTCTAGGTTCTACTACATCACATGACCTAAAATGGACAGCTAACATCAAAAACATCATCAAAAAAGCACAACAAGGAATGTTTTTTCTGCGCCAACTCAGAAAGCTCAAACTGCCCAAGGAGCTGCTGATACAGTTTTACAGAGGAATTATTGAGTCTATCATCTGCACCTCGATAACTGTCTGGTTTGCTTCTGCAACCCAAGAGGACAGACACAGACTTCAGAGATAATTAGGATTGCAGAAAAAACAATTACTGCCCACCTGCCTTCAATTGAGGACCTGTATACTGCACGAGTCAAAAAGAGGGCTGTGAAAATATTTACAGACCCCTCACATCCTGGACATAAACTGTTTCAACTCCTTCCCTCAAAACAACACTATAGAGCACTGCACACCAGAACAACTAGACACAAGAACAGTTTTTCCCTGAAAGCCGTCACTCTGCTAAACAAATAATTCCCTCAACACTCTTCAACTATTTACAAAGTGTACACTACTATTACTGTTAATTTTCTCATCATTCCTTATCACCCATCCCCTCCCACTTATGATTGTAGGACTGTAACTTTGTTGCTTGTATCCATACAATTTATATTGACTGTTTCCTAGTATGATTTGATTGCTGATTGTACCCTATGACTATCATTAAGTGTTGTACATTATGATTCTTGATTCTTAACGAATATACCTTTTCTTTATGTATACTGAAAGTATTTGCACCAAGACAAATTCCTTGTGTGTCCAATCACACTTGGCCAATAAAGTATTCTATTCTATTCTATTCTATTCTATTCTATTCTATTCTATTCTATTCTATTCTATTCTATGTATGTACACACTCATACATACACATACACATTAAAGGAAGACACGACCCTGATAGCCAAAATTGCAAAGAATTTGCAAGCTCTAGTAATAAAAGTTAAGAAGCAAAGTGAACAAATGGGATAAACATTAAAGAAAACTAAAGTAATTACAAAAGGTATGGCAACAGCCTTAGAATGGACAATTAAGGTACTGAAATGGTAGATAGCTTCTGCCTTTTAGGATCAACCATCAAGAATAAAATGAAAAGGTTCAAGAAACATTGACAGTTTTGAACTTTGGTGTTGAAGAGGACTCCTGAGAATACAAAGATAACAAACAAATGGATCCTCAAGCAAATCCACCCAGAGTTCTCTCTTATCTTACTTTGGACACAATGTGAGAAAACTTGGCTGCTAGAGAAAGCTCTAATGCTGAGAAAAGTGGAAGGAAAGAGAAGAGGAGAAGGATCAACACTATGGTGGATTGATTCAATGACAGCGGTGATAAATGATCATTGGGTGACCTGATGGAACAGGTTAGGGAAAATCATTGAAAGTCAACACCAACTAGATAGCCATAATCTATCAAACAAAACCTAAATTTATGCATGGTTTTAAAATTGTTTACTTTTCCATAACACCCAAGGAAATTAACAGCAATATCATTATACAAAAGACTCTCAGATATTTTCAGATGTCAAAGACACTGTCCTGTATTATGTTGTATTGCCTTTTACTGCATTTGCACCACTAAATCACTCTATTATTATTAAGTAAATTGGTAGGATCAAAAATTCAACAATACATCCTCAGCATACCTCCTGTGAAAAGGGTTATAAAGGAAAAGTAGAAAATCTTATCCTGAAAACTATGTTTTATGTGGTGCTATTGTTTTGAAAATACAATAGGAATCTCAGAAAGCACAGGAAGAATGAAGTAGAGATATTGTAAATTTTTAAATAATATATTCATTGCAAATTCCTAGCCCCAGGCCCAATAGTAAAAAAATATGTTTTATGAGAATCTGAGATCACCTGCAACCGCCACTAGCTTGCTTTGTTAAATGTAATGGAAGGTAAATGAGACAGCATGGGAAATACAGTACTCTCATTTGTAAAAGGTTGAAACACAATATCAACCACACTTATGCATGGACAGGAATACATTGTTATATTAAGATCTCCTGCAACGAGAACAACTGGAACATTCTAAAACATCTAGCAATCTCCCTCTGCCCCTAGGTTGAAGGCTGAAGCTGTGAACATCTGTTAAAGCCAAACAAGAATGAGAGCAATTTAAGATTAGGTGGGGAACAATATGATTGGAAGCAAGGATATGAATGCAGGTTGACTCAATGTTTGAATAATTGAGAGAAATGTATGCATCGTGTACTTGAAATCCCTGTTTCATAGCTGTTTTCTGGATCAGAACAATCACTCCATTCTGAATAGTTTCCAATCTATAAACAGGGGTGGGGCTGCTGGGGGTTCACAGGGGTTCAGGAGAGCCTCTGGCTAAGATTCTGTGCAGTTTGGAGAGCCCCCAAATCCCACTCCTGCCAACCCTAACTCACCCCCCCAGGGGTCTCCACACGGCCCGTTTTGGATGCAGGTAAGTGTAAGGCATGCACGGAGGCTCGGGGAAGGAGAAAACTGGACCTCCCGAAAGTTCGGGAAGGCTGAAAATGGGCCCGTTTCCAGCTTCCAGAGAGCCTCCGGAGCCCGGGGAGGGCAAAAACAGTCCCTCCATCATGGTGAAGACGGCTGACTAGGCCACGCCCACCATGGCCATGCTCACACAGCAAGTGGGCAGAGAACCTGTTGCTAAAATTTTTGAAGCCCACCCGTCATCACAGAAGGGATATGACATTTGTAATTAGAAGCTGTACTATGTCGAGGCCTCCAAAACCCTGAAATGTTTTCCTGAAACACAGACACTTCAAAGTAACAAATAATTATCTACAAATTGGCTTGACTTCTTAAGACAGGTTTCGGCAGGTACTTTTTAAGTAAGGAAAATCCCTCTTTCACATTTGCTCTATCGAGCACATAGATGAAAAAGAAACGGTCTATTCCGAAAGCTACCAAACTGCATTGTTTTTCTTATAAATCCATCACAAACGGGCAAATTAGATATAGCACACATATGGAATTATTCGATCTTACATTTCGTTCCTCTTATGCCATGAGTTGTTCTTTTCTTCCAGGTCAAGATATATCAATTCAATTTAAAAGAAAAAGAAAAAAAAAAGCACAGAGCAATTACAAGACTTGTCAACCAAGTGACATTCCTGTGCAAAAATTAATTGGCTTGATCCTAAAGATTCATGGAAGCAATTGGCTCCAACAGAACCTCTGTAGATAGTCAAGGAAAAATAATTTTGCTAGTTTCCTTTCAGGCCCCCTAAGAGAAACTCCAATTTTCTAAATAAGCTTTCATGGAGATGCAAAATAATGATGATGATGATGATGATGATGGACTGATATCATGGTCAAAATTCTGGATCATGATTGAACTCTTGATCCAACCTACAGTGTACACTTCTTTGAGATTGTTTTGTTGTTGTTGTTCTTTAGATTGAAAAAGTATGCAGAACTACTATAAAATCCCATGGATATCATTAATATATAAATACAAAATGCCATAGATTAAAATTAGATGATTCTTGTTCCATCTACAACAAGGAATAGGTTCATGGAATGAAGCATTCATTATAAGGTAAGATGTAAATCTCATTAATAGCAAAGCTGGAAAAAGCTCATACATAGTTTACATGATGACCATACATGATGAATGTCATTGGATAATGCTAAAGTATAAATGGGTAATTTATAATTTTTATAAACTGAACATTAGCTTACAGTAAAAAAAATCACTTTTATTTTCTAAAAACACTAATACAATTCAAGCAGCTAATTAGTATAATTAATTAATTACACTAATTAATGAATTGATACAATAGTTTATTAATTTTTTGGAAGATTTTCAGTATGATGGCAAATTCTACAAGTAGTAGCACAAACATTATCTTCATATACTGTATATATATACTGTAGTATAATGACTTTGCTTGTAAAGCATACCAGAAGCCTTGGTTGACAGAGTCAAGTTCCTTGGTGATCAGTAACTGAAGTTGTTGTTTTTTATATTTGCTGTCTAAATAGCTTCTCTTTTTACCTTTATATGAAAATAATTATAACAGTCAAATGGACATTGTAGCAATAACCCAATTTAAAAATGATTCTGATTGAACCTATCATGTCACTAAGTAGCCATAGCATCAACTATACTGAAAAGTAGAATAGCTTTCTTTATTTAGGAGAAGCCAATGGGCTTCTATTAAAATAGAAGAAGAAGGATGTTTAAAGGTCCAAGCCAATATGCTATGCACTACTTACCTTCAAAAGTCAAATAAAACTTTCCTCTGTCAAACCAGACGAGAGAAGGTTGTTCATTTTCTGTATGGCCAGGAGTTGAAGCGGAATGGGAAAGGTTAAGGAGAGGAGAGAGAAGGACATAAGTGTGAGTCAGAAAGGCAGGTTATTAATCTCACTACAGGGAAAGAGGAGGTGCTGCAAGTTGTTAATGTGCAAGGAAAATTGGAGAGGATTTTAATTGACAATGGTCTTGTTTTGTTTTGGGAAGAAACAAAATAAGCAAGTATGGAATCCTACCAGATGGGGATAACTGCAAATTTTTGAAAAAGTGATTGAGATTTTTCTTTATCTCTTCTTTAATGTTATTTTATCTTGGTGGAGTATAATATCAATGCCTGATATCAGTTTAATATAGTTTAATCCCAATAGCTTTGGGTGGAATTTGCCATTACTGTGTCTTTTCCCTTTGAAAGATGAAGCTGCAATCTTGCAAAGTTGTTTGAGCATGAAACATTTAAAAATAGAGAACCAAATAATGCTACATTTATGTCTTAAAACAATCATGAATCAAGGGGAGGCCTAAAGAAGTTTCTGGAGCCACATGCACTATTCACTATTCACACTGTAAATCTGATATTACGGATCTTCAAAATTGATGGCCTTCCCAAGGGGACATTAGTATCTGACTCAGAATATATCCAAGTATGCAATGCTTAACTGAGATTAATAAACTGGTAGACATAATTTCTGTAATTGTGGTTAAGTGCAGCGTTTTAATCCATCCTTTTTACTTTATTAAAATTCCAAACGAAGAAGCTTTTAACTTTACTTGTCAGCAATTAGCAGTTTCTTTGAGTTTCATTACTTAAGGATTCAGGCAACATATGACTAACAATTGGAATTACATGATGAACTTCTATTACTGAAGTTAATCACACCTAATTCTGAAATTCCTGGAAACAATATGTGTATCCATATAGGCATGCATGTATGTATGCATGGATGTGTTTCTGTGTCAGGTTTGGAAGAAGAACATATATAATTGTGCATAATTGTTCTTAATAAGTTTTGTTATTCCTGTATCAAAGTATCAAACATTATGTCGCCACTCAAAAACTCAGTCGAGCATTCAGAAGATTGCATTTTTTATGTGCAATATGAGTTCCTATCAGCTATGCATTTAATGCATTTGACTCTCATAGCAGTGAGAGTGGTAGTGAAGAAAGCATTTAGATGACAATGGCTTGGATTTAAAACAAAACAAAACACACAACTCCGCTTGTACGGTACCTGCAGGTGTTTCACAGTGCCTTGTAAACATGGACAATTTGTCATTATAAGTATCATCTTCCGAAACGCACAAGCAAAAGAAATGCAAAAGAAAAACAATGAAAACACAAATTCTAAATGAAAACCAAGGAGCTCCTTATTAACCAAATCCACAAATATTACAATAAAAAAAAAAGGTTTACATAGAAGTGATGGACACATCGCTTTTATTATCAAAGTCATGTTCAATACCACCACCAACACAAAAACAAATATAAGAAAAGGTAAATGAATGAACAAAAGCTATGCCATATTCTTTTGGACAAAGTATAAATGCATGGAATAAAACTCAGAAACTAAAAGAACAATGCATGAGAAAATAATGTAAGACTGAGAAGCATGAAATCTCTGTGCTGCTAAGCATTATTCTTTATTTCAAATGAATATGTGGGCAACCACTTCATTTTTTTTACATTCATAGATTTAAAATCTTGTCCTTCCCATTTCCTCCTGCCTATTGCAATTATACCTGTTGAAGTGTTATTTTTTAATCCAAAATCTTAATGGATTTCTGTTTTCAAGTATATTTCATTCAATCCTTCTTGCAATATGAAGATTTTCCCCAATGTATATCTTCCCCTCATTGTTTTGCTTTAAATAGGAGTAGCTTGCATGTTTTGTGATCCAGCTGTGATGCAGACCCAGCAAGAAGGGGTCCTGCTGCAATGGGCAAGTTCCTAGCATGTGTTTTGAAATCTGTGTTGATTGTTCAAATGAAAGGCCCAAACTAATCTTTGTACAACCAAGATTGGTTCAACTGTAATTGACACTTCATCACCATTGCAGAAACTGCCCATCGAATTTTTGCCTTCAACTAGACATTATTACCTGCTAAGCCATTCAGGATATTCAGCACACCTTGTGACATATGCACTTAACCAAACCCATTCACTCTCATTCAATAAGCGACTACCTTACCAATTTTGACAGCATCAAGAGACTTTTGGAGTAAATGATGCTTTTAAACAAATATGGTAAGTAAACACTCTTGTTTTTAGAAGGCTAAAGTCCATTTATTTTCTTCCAAAGCCAATACATTCTGAAACATTCCCCAGTATGTGTGTTTTTCACCCACATCTTGTAAGAAAAATTTAAGGGATATTGTTAAAATTCGGGTACCTGTGGGAAATACGGTCCTTCCCTCTGTCCCTGCTCGGGGAGAGCATGGGGAGAATACAGAATTTGACATTTTAATTATTGTTTTCTTCATTTAGAACAATGAAACAAATTTTTGAGCATGGCCACAAACATCCAACAATATCAAAAGGACAAAACGGCTCACTTTAATACAAGAAAAATTTATATTCTTGCATTCAATAACACATTAAAAATAGTCTTAAAAGTTGTTTGCCAAGAATGTGGCCATTCCTATGACTCTCTGTAGTACAGAAATATAGATTCAAAAAATTTCAAATATAGAAATTAAGAATTTAAGTTGCATTGTAATATATATAAATGTGTGTTTATGTATGTATGTATGTGTGTGTGTGTATATATATATATATATATATATATATATATATATATATATATATATATATATATAATATATTTTATACATATACGTATACGTATACGTATATGTATATGTATATGTATATGAATGTATGTGTGCATATATATATATATATCATGCTTTTAAAGTTGTAGCAACGTTTCGGCAGAATCTCATCTGCCATCATCAGGCTTCTGTATAGTGCTCGTCTGTGAATCAGACTTTTACAGTGGTTTCAGACTTAAATTTGGGGCAGTCTATTGCTGTGCCAGAATGGTTTTTTCTTCCTCCTGATTGGTTGAGAGTCTTGGTCTGTGTTTATTGGTCTTGGAGTTTGCTGTGTTTGTTTCTAATATCTTCTGTCTGTTTTTTTGGGGGGGAGGGCTCTTTTTGTATCTTGATCGGCTGGCAACACTGTGTTACTTTATTGGAGGCCTTTAGTGCAGCTTGGCTTTGGGTAAATGGACGGCTATCATTCGTTAGGAAGCTGGGTTTCATCTGGGTGCCTGGTTGGGGTGTGTTTGAGCTGGAGGTATCAGGGGGGATCTGTTTGTGCCCAGGTGTTTGCCTGGCTTGTGGTGTGGAGATTTTTTTGTTTGTGAGTGCAGGCTTCCAAATGATTGACAACCTGGTGGAATCATCTCTTCTGTTCATGCTTTCTGGTCTTTTTTCAATCTCTATCGCTTCTCTGATGATTCTGTGGCTGGGATTTTCTATAGTGGCTAGGGTTTTGGTGCCATTGAAGTTGATGCTATGACCTGTGGCTTCCATGTGTTGGACTAGTGAGGAAGTGTGTTCCAGCTTTTTGACTGCATTTTTGTGTTCATCCAGGTGGGTGCTTATTCTTCTATTGGTCTGTCCAATGTATGTGGCCGGGCATGATGCACAGGGGACTTCGTATATGCCTTGGTTTTCCAGGTCAATTTTGTCTTTGGGGTTTCTGGGGATAGCTGCTATTTTTCTTTCTGTTTTGAAGGCAGTCTTGATGTGGTGTCTATATAGTATCTTACTAATTTTGTCTGTAGTGCCTCTAATGTAGGGCAGGATAGCTGTTCCATGGGTCTGTTCATCTTCTGGGTCTCTATTATGTCTCAGTGTGTTTTTGTGGATCAAGTTGGTGATTTTGGTTTTGTGGAAGCTGTTGGCTGTCAATATTTTAGTCAGGGTGCATAGTTCAGTCTTAATGTGTTTCTTGTCTGCCAGGCGTTTGGTTCTAGTAATTAGTGTTTTAGCCACGGAGTTTATCTGTGCTGGGTGGTGGTGGGATTGGGCATTGAGGTAGCGGTTGGTGTGTGTTTTCTTCTGGTATATGGTGTGTCCTAGTGTGCCATCTGTTTTTTTGTAGATAGTTGTTTGTTTGTTTCTGTTTCCATGGTGAACTTGATTTTGGGGTGTGCGCTGTTTAGGTGTATTAGGAAATTGTTTAGGTTTTCTTGTCCATGGGGCCAAATCACGAATGTATCATCGATGTATCTTAACCATAGTTTGGGTTTGAGGATGGCATTGGCCAGGGCTCTGGATTCAAATTCTTCCATGAACAGGCTTGCAATGACTCACAGACGAGCACTATACAGAAGCCTGATGATGGCAGATGAGATTCTGCTGAAATGTTGCTACAACTTTAAAAGCACCACTACTATGATGTGGGAAAATACTCGAACAAAGCTGAATGCCATACATGTAAGTACCCGCGAAAACTTAAGAAAACAAATATATATATATATATATATATATATATATATATATATATATATATACATACATATATACATACATACACACACACACACACACACACACACCTTGATTGAGTTATTTTAATATTCTAAGCATAAATAATGCTTAGCCATTTATTTGTAACACATAGGTAATTATTAAATATAACGATGATAAAATACAAGCCAATATGATTTCTTAGCCATTTTTCTTTCATAATTCTCATAATCATTTTGTACTACAGCCTGTCTATATCCCATTATATATTTAACAAAAACTCCAAGACAATCAATCTACTGTAAATACAACTGGTATATTTTGTTAATTTTAATTTCTATAGAAGGTTTCATTGAAAATCTCTGAGCCGTTCTCCTAAACAAAGTAATTACTCTAAGGTAAAGTATATGTGATTAATTAAACATGCTTTTGTTTTATCTTTGTAGTTTTTACAAATCAGTCTGCAAGATTTGCAACTGTAATTTCTGAAATATCCTCACTGTTTGAAGATTAGATGCATATTCCTTAAACACTGTATTGAATAAATTCAGCTTAATATATGGAATGCTCAGCTTCACGTACAATACAAACTTTTGACTCACTGATGACAGAGCCTACTAAAAGACCAAATTTTTCAACATTATAGCATTAAGTGAGTTCCTATTCATTCCACTGATAGATAAAACATTCACAATTATATTGACCAATAGCAAATAAAAACAGAGATAAATAATGAATTTGCAGAGAAATCAGAAAAGTGCCTCTGACCTTCTCAATTTCACATTATGCATAATAGGCAATGAAATTGAATTTATTTTTTTTCAGAAAGGCAACAAAGTTTTTGAAGCACTTGATTAAATGTTAACAAGTTATTAGTTGAATGCATGTTCTAGCCAAAAGTAAATTCATTTCCTAATAACAAAAGCAATTACAATAAAATAAGAGCTAAAAAACTTTCTGTAAAGGGTAAGAAATCAGTGTCCAGCATCTTAAGAAAAATACAATCATATCAGTTGATTCTGATTTCATATTGTCAACTTTGATTTATTTTGAAAGAATATTCAAACTGTTGCCATTGTGACTTCAATCAGAATAATTAGGTAGTCAAGATGCCTTTTCTGTCCACATAGACAAGAAAAGATTGAGAGAAAATTGACATGAGAGGGGCACTACAGAAATGGTGATAAAGCAGAATTTAGATTAATAGTAGAATGGAACCAACTATATAAAGTAACAGCAAAGAAAGGATGTACCCTAGCAATAAATGATAATGAAATGTCATAAAACTAATCCATAAAAGGGCAAAAATGTTGATGAAGTAAGAAGCAGATGAAAGACCAAATCTGAAATCTGAAGCAGAATGAACTATATCTGATAAAATAATTTTTAAAAAATAAAGTTATGCAATTGAAACTGAGGATAGCAGTGGGAATCACATTATATGGTTCAAGAAGATGAGAAGGAACAAGAAAGACTAAAGAAACAATAAAACAAAAGGAAAGGATAAATAGAAAATTCATCATTCTAACAATGCAGTTTCTTTAGGGAAGAATAATATTTCACATTTCAAATTCTTAGAAAGGTTCGTATCAAACATTTTAGGTGCTTTTAAATTTTTATTGTTATTCATTTTCTGCAGTTAAATTTTAATAAAACATCTTGTTCACAACATTATTTTGACAATGTCAATATGTAGCTAGTTCCTGCTTTTTCTACTCACAATCGCATTTTCAGAATCTTGCATGTGTTTAGCATAAGTATATTTAATTTAGCAGTGATTTGTGCAAATATCAAATGGTCAGACTGCTGTTCTTTATAGATTCTTGAGCAAGTATAAGCCTGAACCATTCTAGATGTTTTCAATTCTAAGCACTATAGTCCTTTGCTATTAAAACTACAGTAATCAAGACAGAGGAAATAAACTTAAAAAAAATATCTAGAAGGCACCAAGCTATCTACCTTGTAGTCTTTCCCAAACAAACAAGCTCACTGCTGATGAATTGCTGTTTTACTTAGACTGGGCATCCTCCACCTGTGGTCATGATCTACAAAAATGAGAAGTTTCTCTCTGCAGGCAGCAAATAGTGGCAATCCACATTTTGTCTTTAACTGGGCACCTTATATAGCCATAAGAGGAAATTCCTGACAATTCCCCACCTTCCAATTTCTACTTTCCCAATAACATCACAGGGTTGAAGGACATGATTAAAAACATTAAATTCCAGCAATAGTCTGCCAAGGTATATGCCAGCATGATGACAAGATGACTGGGCTATTGGTCTGAGATCTGATCTTGGCAATTTGGTTACAAACTTTTCGGCACCCTTTGAGACGATGTTGTCAGTGCACTTTGAATTGTGCTTGTATGAATTGTGTACAGACAAGCACAATTCAAAGTGCATTGATGACGTCGCCTCAAAGGGTGACAAAAAGTTTGTAACCAAATTGCCAAGATCAGAGCTCAGACCAACAGTCCAACTACCATCCTGAGCTACTTATATTCAAATACCTTTCTTTTTTTGTTTGTTTTTCAGGGGGGATTATTTCTTTGATGATGGAGACTAAGGGACAAGAAAGATGCCCTTGGATACTGGCCATCATTTTTATTTAGTTGTATTCCACCTGTATTATTTTTTACAAATAACTCAAGGTGGTGAACATATCAATGCACCATTATCCTCCTATATTGACTAGAAAGGTCATGTTCTGGTATGCAATTAGTTTTTTACCAATGCCATAGACCTGTAGTAGAGAGGAACTTATAATAGTAATATCACTTAGACTTATATATCGCTTCACAGTGCTTTACAGCACACTCTGGGCAGTTTACAATGTCAGCACATTGTTCCCAATAATCTGGGTCCTCATTTTACTGACCTCGGAAGGATGGCTGAGACAACCTTCAGCCTGGTCAGGATCAAACTCCAGGCTGTGGGGAGAGTTTGTTTGCAATACTGCATTTTAACCACTATGCCACCAAAGGTTAGAAACAGCTTCTATTTCTTTTGAAATGTAAAATCAAAATACTTGGGTGTTACAAAGCTAGCTTCCCTTTCTTTCTTTCCTCAGTTTCTATTAAATTGTCAAGATATCAAGGGATATACATGACAATTCTATACATATATATTTTCTGAAATATACATTATCAGAAAGCACATATACATTATCAGAAAGCACATAATTCGATTTAATTTAACACAAAGCAGTAGTTTAAAACTATGTTGGTTTTAACTAAGAACTTTTTAAATGTAAAAATCTGACATTGCATGAGAACTATTCCTTTCTTGCTCTGAATCCTGCTTGGAAAAAGGATATAGTTAAAGTTGTAATTTTCTGTACCAATGTATGTTGGTTAGGAGTGTGTTCTGTCTGTATAACTTAGGGGAAAAATGAATGCGTATGCAGAATATGAATGTGTTCCCCTTTAGATCCTACTACCATATACAATCTGTATAATCCTATTTATAATCTATAACAATGGTCCCTAAACTTTCTGGTGCCCAGGAACGGTTTCAGAAGAAAAATTATCTTCCTTGAAACAGGGGGTTGGTTTCATGCGCAACCTAGATCCTGCACATATGTAGATGAAAGTTCACTCACTCACTCCAAACACTTGTGCGGCCTGTTTCCAAACAGGCTGCAGACAGCCACTGGCCCATGGCCTGGGAATTGTGGACCCCTGAGACGTAAGATCCTATTATTATGTATATAAAGATATGTAAAAAATGTAGTGGTCCAAAGAGAATCACAGCCACAATTCTCTGTTATGATTTTTCCTGTTTTTTTTTTCTGTTTCCATGTAGCATGATGATGACAAAACAAAGAAAACATAACCAAAATAAAAAATTTTAAAAACCAAAGGATTTAAGCCATTTTGCTGACAGAAACTATTGTTCCAAAGAAAAGAAAAAAGTTGTTACCAATTGTAGGAGTAGTAGCTGCACTCAAGGAATTGGTAGATGAAATAGAAGAGGTGCTTTCGGCACGAGCTAAAGGTGCTATTGGAGGAGGACTAGATGAGTGAATTGGAGGGCTGAAAGGTCTGGACTATAGATAAACACAAAGAACATTAAAAATACACACAATAATCACTTAATGAAGCCATTCAGTATTCAAAAATATTCATAACTCTACATAGTCTTAGATTTGGGGGTAAAATGAGGATTAACCCATAAATATAAGTAGATGCTTGCTCTGATTTTTCAGCAACCATTTCCTGACTACAATTGATTGCAAGTTTCATCTTTAATTAAGGTAATCTTTTGTTTGCCAGCTTCCTCTCTTCATCCAAGAAGAGCGTGAAGTCAAAGACATGGGCCACTTTTGAATTTTGTTTTGAAGACTCAGAATGGAGTCTTTCCTTTCTGAAGGGCAAAACCATCCATTCTTTAAAATCCCCAAAACAACCCCAAAACCATGTATGATCTTATCACATTTGAACGGTCAATAGCTGACAAAAGTTACATATTCCAATCTAATCTATAGGTTCTGAATTCAAACTTGCCTTTCAGAAAATGGAAATATTGTAATAAGGATTCATCTGATAGGAGCTTGGGACTAAATTGTTAACTGATTTCCTTTTGCCACCCACAAACTTCAACCCATGTTCTCAGAGAACAGTTTATCAAAGGAGCACAGTATCCTGACCAACTGCCTTTCAACAAGTTGTAAATTAACTAGGTGTTTTTAATTAATTGGTAAGGAAAGCTGACAGTTTAACTCAATCTATGTTCAAGTCTAGAGTTCCATCTCAGGAAACTGGTCTCAAAAGGCAAGGCAAGAAATTGAGAATTCCAGCAGATAAAAATAATGCACTTATGGGCCCTTGAAAATAAGGTTATAATAAGAAACCGTTCCAGTTTTAACTATAATGGACAAAACATTAATGCCTTCAGATGCCTATCAGTTCTAATTTCAAGGGTACGTACTATTTGAAAGGTATATATTAATTATAATAAACCCTCCTCATGGTATAGGGTGCAAATATAGACCTTTCTCTTGATCTTCTAGCTCAATGCCCAAAGCTAATGATGTTCTTGTTAGTTGAGTGGTCTCATTTTGGTGTCTCTTGGTGAAGCAAGAGTAGTGCAATCTTATAGTATACTGAATTCTGAATTCTTTGTATCACAATTGCTATTTGGCTAGACTTCTCTGTAGCAGCTATCCAGTAATTCTTTCCTATATTCCTCCTTCTTGGGTAAGGCTGGACTCATGAAAAACAGGTGAAGATATTTTAGCAAAAGTCACATTCCAGCTTCATCTTTCAGTCTATTACGTACAAGTCTTCTCCAATCCTATCTTTTTAATAAATATGAGATTATCTCATCAAGAAGTAGTTGCAAATAGTAGCAATGGTGATTGATTTGAAATTATTATCATTTCTTTGCATGAGAAAAGCTTGATATTCTCACTAAAGTAATAATTCTAAAAAAAAAAGCTTCATGAAAGCCAGCAAAACTACCCCACAATTTTAAATTTAATTCATTTTAAAAATCTAATGTTAAATTATAACACTCTTCTGGATATTTTTAAATGAAAGCAAGAATTTAGCTAGAGACCTAACAAACATAATTTGCTACATCTTTTATTCATTTACTTAATTATTAGATTTGTATTCCTTATACTCACAACAAAGCCAGCCCACAGTGGTTACTATAACATTTGTTCATATCTACAGTATTTAGCATCTCCATAGTAGGCAAGAGACATCCTAACTCAGTGTAATTAGCCATTTGTAAAAAAAAAAAAAAAAATCTAAAACATACCACATCAACACCTGGCTTTCCCGGAGGTAACTTTGGACGAGATGGGGGTCTAGGTGGTGGTGGTGGGGGGGTAGGGCTGCTGCAAGATGTCAATGGGGTCGCAGGGCGAGCAGGTGATGATGACCCTGAAAGAAATGTACACTATCAGTATGGGGTTAAGTTGCTCTTATTACAGCTCCCTGATACCTTTATAGTATATATCCCACAGTGTGGAGCGTCAATCAAGCTAAACAACTGCAAAACCAACTTGGGATTTGGGTCAGGGTTTACTCAGTAAACATATACATTCATATACGTGGACTCAAACTAGATGAAATAGACAGTTGCTAACCAGATAAGTCACCATGAAGTAGAACAGCTTATTTCTCTGCTTTTGTGCCAGTGCAGTTTTTATACATATGTAACATATAACTTTGGTTATATATTTGCTTGTGCATAAACCTTACAAAGTTTAATTCAAAAAGAACATTGGTTGAACTGCACCATTTTAGGTTATTTTCTTCTTCCTTTAATATTAACTTGTAAATAAATGGACAGTATGTTATTGTTCCAAAAATTTAATCGGGGAAGCTGCCATCAATTAATAATGATTAAAAATAGGTATACTGCAAAACCTACACATATTTATTTAGAAATAAGTCTAACTGGGTTCAATTGAATATACTCCCATGTAAATGGATTTGCAACCTTAGTGAGTGGTAAATCACGGTAGAAAAGAAGAATAAAAAGCTGGCAAATCAGATAACAACTAAGGACGATTCATGAAAATTAGTGAAAATCTGATATTACTCTGGAGAAAAATGCATGTTCAGAATTTAAGAAATTGGTATATTTCTTACTCTTTCAAGGTAATTTTTCTCAAGTTGTTGAACACATTTTCTAAATTTCCACTGACAGTTGTTAAACAAGCTGTTTCATTTAAGTATAATCATTCATTATAAAAGAATAATACTGAAACTGATTTAAATCACATGCCAATGTAAATCCAACTACCATACAAATTGTTTTTGTTTTTGTTTTGTTTTTTGCCAACAGACTAGAATGTCTTTTTTGAAACTTAAGAATATGAGGTATCTTTAAAAATTACCCTAACAGAACTCCAATATCATATCCCAAAATGACTTCCAATGACATCTAAGCTATTGCTTATGTTTGGTAACATCAAAAGTTTGTTTTAATTGGAAGAATTCAAGCTGTGTCTTCTTTCTACTCTATCGGTATTCTTCCTGGAAACTAGTTGCAACATGGAAGGAATTCACAGCAAGGACTCCTTGTAGGCACCTTGAGCATACAACAGTGATTAGTGTATATCACAGGAAGAAAGCATGCTGCAGTTGCTCTCATGCTGCCAAAGGGAAAATATAAAAATGGCCCATAAAACTTATCTGTTCCAACGAAGAGTACATCTTCTGTCTCCCAAGATACTAAGCATATACACAGGGCTGCACAAAGCATTTGGAAGGGATGTTTTGTGAAACATGTAGTGTGGGTGAAGTGCCTCTCCTTTAAAAAAGCAGCCACATCCATCAGATGGCTTGGAGTAAATGCTGGAAGGATTTGCCTGATTGTCTGTGTTTATTGTATGTGTGCATACAATGCCACTTTGGGGACAGTCGGTATAGAAAAATTGTGCCTGCAAACAAATCCACAGGCAGCTAAGAAAGCCTTTAGGAAGAGGTGACTTGGATGCTTTGACGATGAATATTTGGCTTGTGTAAGCCAAATATTGCAATACTTTACAAAGATCCCGTTTTAAATATTTGGCACAGCCCTATCAAATGACAAAGTTTTATTTCAAGGGAATAAAGAAAGGAGGCTTATATTCAACTAATGAGGTTTTTGTGGTGTTTTCCTAAGCCTTAAACTGAACCCTTTAGTGTCAAACAAGACATTCTTGTCAGGAGGGTTGATCTATCATGTCAGTATTAGTGAAACTTATAAGCACTGACTGATCACATGCTTCATGCAGTCAGTAAAACACTCAGCTGTGAGGAGAGGTGGATGGATGGAGCTTTAAAATGCAGCATCATAAATTATTATGTAATATTTGTTGCATTAATAATGTTCCATTTGCTAAGCATGCTCTGAATAATTTGCTTACATGAGATGAGACTTTGGAAAAAGTTGATGATTTAGGTATTTTTAGTGACCCCATGCTGCTGGAGTAGTACATTTTTTGCTCTGAAACTAATTTTCCTTTCCTTTCTCCTGCTCTGCCCTTTTCCTGCCCTGCCCTGCCCTTTTTCCTTTCCTTTCCTTCAATATCATAAAAAAAAATCTGAAAAATGATTGCACAAATATTGTGTATTGCTGTATAGTTCAGATTTCTCTATTAGTGACAAATGAAATAAAGAGGGAATGTATACTGATGAAACTATTTCCCTGGAGATTCTCAATCATCCAGGTCATAGTTGTCCCAAAGGTGCTTTTTCAAAAGGCAGCTGGACTTTGTTTTTCCTTGAAGATGTGAAACATCCCAACCAAGAAACTTCTTCTTCAGTCAGAAATGAAGATGCTTCTTGGATGAGAAGTGAAACATCTCCAAGGAAAAAAGAGTCCATTTCTCTTTTGAAAAAGCACCCTTGTGATGAATCTATGCTATGATACATCTATCTTCTGGAATCAGCAAAGAAGCTTTATATTTAAGGGATGATACATAGAATTGAAAATGTTTCTACAGAAGCTTCAGATACCTTAGCAATTTTCCAAAATGTAACAGTGCAGAAATTACTGGATAGTTCTGTCTCAAAATCAGAACAAGAAGTGGACACCTAATAGAATTGTCAAATCAGTGTTTATGTTGAAGCTGATTTGACTGACAACAAAAATGTTTTATTTTGAAACCATTTTGTATCTATCTCCAATCAATCATTATAATAATTTTGGCAGTATCTGACATTTCAAAGGGCTAGATTGGCTGTTCACACATACACACACTTTTTAAATCCAAACATAAAACTTTGTGGACATCTGTTGTGGTAAGTACACAAGAAGAAACTTCCTCAATAGCCATCAACTGTGTCCTTGGAAAGTGCCAAAACAAACAAAAATACAACAACCCCAAAATATATTGTAGTAATGTAGTAATAGATTATAGTTACACAGGAAGGAAGCATATGTGCCTATAGACCCCTATCTTCCTTAACTGTACATATTGATATATAGAAGTGTAAGAGATGCTATAAGCCTGATTAACTTCCAGTTCCACTCACTCATGAGAATAATAAGTGAAACAGATAATACACCATCTATTTTTGCACTTGCTCTCAATAAAAAATATGAATCCTAGATTGCTGTAAACAGATGATGTTGCAATTATATTGCAGATACAATTCCAGGCCCAACTTGTCTTTTTCAGAGGGAACATATTAATCATCAACTATCAAACTTTAGGAAAATGAAACACTTCAAAAAATAAGAGAAGTGTTTCTCCCCGAATAAAATTAACTATGAAAGGTTGGTTTCTGATTTTTTTTGGAAAATAATTTAAATTTTAAAAAGATTTCTTCCACCTAGGGCATTTTAAACTTGCAAAACTGATTTTTTTATTTCAATGATAAACCATATAAAACTGTTTGTACCTAGACCAGCATTTATTACTTCATCATCCATCTGAATATATATATATGCAAGCTTTAAGCTATTCTATTAATCATATCTGGTACATATCAGGCCATTCCCTGCTTTAAACAAGAACAATAATTTTAAAGGCTATTGATAATATTTATTCTGTTTCCTAAAAGTAGCAATAATGAAATTTGCTATTAAGGAAAAAATACAGCATGGAAGGATAAGTTCTAAGACCCCCTAGAATGTGTGTGTGTGTGGGGGGAGGTTACCTCAAAATAGCATTTGGATACATCTTTTTGTTCCTTTCTCTCAGAATTCACTCTTGCCACAAAATACATTTTCTTTGAAAATAGGAGTTATGTAAGTATCAACAGGGAGAGATTATCAAAGACAAGAAAGAATTCTTTAGTCTCATTTTAGAGGAACAGACCGTTGATTTCCTATTTGTAATTAGCAGTAAATAATTTTATTTCCTTCCAAAATTGAATTGGGAGCCAGAGAAAAAAATACAAGGCATATGTTGCCCAAAGCAAGTTACTTACTGGACATACTGAAGAAATTATTCCCATATAAGAAGAAGCTACAGTTCTTTTTCAGACTCTAGACAATTGTTTTTAGTTACAAAGGGAGATGTTTAACTTGTTGTTTGTAGAAATCATGGGGTGTATGTTTCATTCTCATCCCTCCATTTTTATTTTCTAAACTACTCAAACATAACAAAATTTTAAAAGTATTTGCAGGGAAAGTGTTGTTCCCCTGAAGTGTTGATTATTGATCTGAGATTTAAATACTTTTCTGTCCTGCTAAATTTCCATCAGAGTTCCTATTAGTCTAAGAATAGCCACATATATTTTTCTTGTCATCATAAAGGATAGGAGTTTGCCTTGATGTCATTCTAGAGCACCTTGAAGTTCATGGTACACAACAACAGCTTCAGAAGTAGATAAATGGATTTCCTGGGGACTAAAATAATTTTTCATGCTACCCATCTTTGGTTCTTGGGCTACTACAATCATCTGCTATACCCACACTTGTATTTCCAATGAAATAGCACTATATATAATTTCCTATTGGGATTACTATATTAAGATTAAATTATTATCTCTCTTAAATTGAGATCATCTCCTAATGTCTGTATGGACATGTCAATTTCCCCCCAATATCACATCCAGAGGTTAGCAAAGCAAGAAAGACAAAATTGACTCTTTCTCTGCTAACAGTATAACTCTTATCATACCTGTTAGCTGATGTCTGGGCTGATTCTCATGAGGATATAGCACTATTCTTGAATAGCATTACATCTATCTTTAAAAAAAAGAGCTTATCTGCGGAATATAAGCTAATTGAGAGGCTCCTTTTGATTGCCAATTAAAATTTGCATTCTCCCAGATCCCCATCCCAGTTTGGTTGATGATATTTGTTGGGAGAAATAAGCCAGGGAATTCCACCAATCTACGTCATCAATATTTTCTGTACCATTTGCAGGTCATTCTATCATGGAACAAAAATCACTACAGTGGATACAGGCCCTGAGAGAGAGAAAAAAATCCTTCATTTGAGACTTAATATGTTAATATGTGCTTATACTTTCCACAAAAAGCACAAGAAGTGTTCCTTAGACAGATATGATCTTTCCTGCTACTGTTTAAGTGCTATAAAATTGTGTTTTCATGGCTAGTGATTATAGAGATCCTAAATTATATAAATGAAAGGAGAAAGTCCTGTTAAGACTTCTTTTTTTCTGCAAAAAGGTCAAATATGAACTGTGGTAACCTGGCAAAATTTGAATTCTTTTTTATGCTTTCCTCCCCAGGAAAATCACCAAGTGAAGTAAAATAAAATACTTCATTTCTTGATTCAGAGCTTTAATAAATTTAGAGCAATCCTGATCAATGATATCACATTTCCACCTTTAGCTGGTGCCTAAGACATAAAGCTCTCCCATCAACAATTAGACATTCAGCAATGGTAGGAAAATAAAATTTACTATCAAGGATTCACAGTTGAGTTGGGTCACAAGAGCACGGAATTAAAGAAAGAAAAAAAAAAGGCCACTGGGCACAGTACAATCAAACAAAAGGGAATGATTGATGCTAAAAGCCAAAAAAAAAACCAAAAAAACTAACAGCTAAAAAGGCTTGTTGTTTCACACGGCAGCATTCAAGGCCACACTGAAGCACACTCAAAGCTGTTTAGACATACCACTGGTGCTTCCTGGGCCACCGCCAGGGCTGGGTCCGGGTGATGACACCACTGTCCTGTAGGTAGGAGGTGGAGGGGGAGGTGGTGTTGCTCTCTGTCCCACCCCAAAATCTTTAGGAGATGCTGCTGGTGCTAAGTTATCATCTTTAACGTGGGTCTGCTCTGAAACTTTCTTCTGAACCTCTTCTAAATTGAGTGGAGAAGGAACATTGCGAGAGACTTCAGCCTCTGGAGGCTCTTCTGGGATTTCAGATGCCACAGGTGGGGACACCACTTTTCCCCTTGAAGTCACCTCTGAAGTTACATTTTCCAGGGACTGATCAGAAAAACTGATCCATTTATCCTCTGCGTTATCAGCAACAGATTTGGGGGATAATACTGGGCCAAAAATGTTGTCCAAGTCATTGATTGATGGTTGTTTGTCACTTTTGACCTCTGTTGCTGTCTGGTCATTTCCTGTGGTCAAAGTAGTTGATTTCAAACTTTAACATCAACCGGTACAATTAAGTTGTATTATTGCTCTATGTATGTATGGGGCTTTTAAAAGTCAAGCTACATTCTAGCACAAAGACATTTTGATAACATATTTTGATAAAAGGTGCTTTGGAGAACATCGTTGTGTGCAGGTATCCATATAACTTTGAAGCACATTCCATGTAAATTACATTCTTCTTTCAAAATCAAATATCATACGTTCTATATTGATAGAGAAAATTACCTAGGCAACACAATTGACACTGTGACTTTATACTAGATATTAGAAGAGAAATGGCAAAACAATACAAAATTTAAACAAGGCGATGTATGTGTACATATGAATACGTATATTGCATAATGCATTGGATTATGTGACATGCAATGTAACATTATTTTAGCAAATCAAAAAGAATATAATTTGTAATACATTTCTATGCTTCAGCTGAATCATCATTATTGCCAAAATAAATTTTAGTAAATGTAGCAGAACATTTAACCACAGATGTGTTAAGGGACAAGAAAAGATTCTTAATGAAAAATTAATTAATGGTTGCTATATTCAAATAATTGTTGCATTACTAAATTTCAATGTTTGGGCTAACCTGAAATCAAATAAACAGTTTCTAAATTCTTTTCCTTCTGTGAAAGAAAATGTTTAATGTTCAGTATGTGTCTTAATCTCTGTGATTAATCACCATCCAATAAAAATTAAGCAAATTTAATTCCCAATGACAACAAGAGATACATCCCTGGCCTCCATTTTATCTGAAATGGCTGCAATTTCCAAATCTGCATACAAAATAGAAAACAATGTAAAACTATTTTCTTTTCATAGAAAAGGAGACTATTCCATATGTACAGAACTCTGGATCACAGCTAATAAGTTCATTGTTGGAATATAATTTCTGTAATAATTATTCTGTAACTATGAATAAATATATATAAAACCAAAACACCCAATTTCTTTAGGAAAGCAAAATTATATTAATTTTTAATTCAATTCTTCCCACTTCCCAACTGCTATATTCCAGATTGGAGAAGACTATGTTTGAGAAATATAATCATTATATATTTTAGTATATTCATATTCTACCTTAGCTAACCATCTACCATATAGGCCATGTATATATAAATGAAATATTGATAAAAAGAGAAAAAATTCTGCTCCAAAATGTTATGTATGCTTGTAAAGAAATATTTAAAAAATTGAGTTTGTATGCATGGCAGTTTTCCTTAAATAACAGAACCACTTGTTGATTGAGAAGAAAACCCTAAATGCATTGAGATTCTAGACAAACATATTTAAGTTTCCCAAGTTCTTTTCTTATACAAAATTGAGTCTTGTAAATAAAAGCTTACTAATAAAATTCCAAAAAACATTCAAATTTGCGTACTTAATATAGCAAGTATAACAGAAGCATTTCAAAATTTCAAGGGTTTAGAAAATAATGTGTAAAGCTTCATCAGTGATTTTTTGATATAAAAGAGAAACCTGCTGAAAATATTTTGTGAACAAAATATTAAACACATACAGTATATGCATATTAAGAAATTATGATTTAGTTCATATTAATGTTTCATAATATATACTAAACTAGGTCATCATTATTATGCAGCGAACTATACAAGTATTAGACCTGACTACTTGTGTCAAATATTCTTACCTACTCCAATTGTTAAAGGGGAACCAGCATGGGGAGGTGTAGCAGGAATGTTTTTGGGTGGAAGTGGTGGAGGTGCTGTAACATAAAAGAAACATTTCAAAGGCAAGGATAGACAAAGCTCAATCACAAAGAATTGACAACTCGGCCTCATGTATATGTAGCTACAATTCAAAGTTCATTGTACAAGCAGAATATATTTCCACTTGGAACACCAGTTGTTAGCTTCTGACCTTCAAAGAACAATTTTTATGCAGAGTATTTCTACTATCAGAAATACACGCTTAATATGGAAGCATGCATAATGATGTTGCTAAACATTACGCATTTTAAAACAAACATAGCAATTTTAATGATAAAATTCTCTTCTGTTTTCTGATTAATTTCTCTTTTTAATATATTATATTGGCAGTAAAGGTAAGCTTTCATTGCACAGTTGAATTCATATCTGTTTCCACACTATATAATGAGCCATGATTCCTAGTAGATTTACTTCTTTCTATATTTCATAATTTTTCAATTACACAGGCCCAATATATTAAACCACTTTTTCTACCAAGAATTGTTCTAACTTACTTCCAGATGGGAAAGGTCGTGATGCATTTGGAGATTCTGCACTTGTGTCCTCTTGTTGCACAGAACCCCAAACTTCAGACTGATCTATGGGACCTGAAGCTATATATAAACAAGATATATAACAACATATTGATCTAGAAGTAACACAAAAGCTTGATTCTTTTTTTTAATTTCCAGTAGCAGTTTAACTTTGAACTTTAGGACTGAATTATAGCAGTTATTCAAATAAAAACAAATTAATCCAAATACTTGTAAGTAGTATTTTGAGTGTTTGTTTCACCATGAAATGTGCAGTACAGTATTGAAACTAGTGGCTTCCTGATGCACGCATCCGGTTCCCACTTCTCATTCATCTAATATGGCACACTTTTAAAAAAAAAAATCAAAATGCTTGTTAAAAATGATTCAGATAGGAGCAAAAAAAAGGAAGCTTAACATAGATTTGATACCATGTTTTTCTTAGATTAGCAATTCAGCAACCCAGGGGAGCATGGATACACTCACAATAAGGAAGAAACAGTTAGCTGCATCTGCTAGGAGAGCAGGGGACAGCATAATGAAAGCAGCATTGCAATACACACCCCACCCTTTCCATACCTGTACCAAGAGGTATGCAGATACTGTTATGTCTGGAAGGATGGGTCTAAGAATGGAGACGAGACTCAGAAAGTGACTACAGCTCTTTATTAGTGACTTCCAATCTGAGCGAATGCCCTTTTATAGAACTGGCTGCGGCTAAACGGCCAATGACAGTGGTTTGAGCTTGCTACGCTTGGTTTGCCCAATCGCGGCAGCCCGTTTAGTAGCCAATCGGATCAGTCTGGAGCAACCAATCACGATCCGCTATTAGCGGACAATCCGCTTTGCAGGCTTTCGAGCCTGCTAGTCCGGAACAGATACAAAAGAAGCAGAGCCTGGGATAAAACTACTTTTGTTGTTCTGAATAAAGCAACATACTCTGATGAAATGGACAGAATTAATGAAACAATGAATCTAATGATTATTTCAGATAAAGCAGCCTGATGCAAAATCTACATGGAGTAATCATATGGCTTTGGTATTGAACTGGGACAGGTAAGATCCAAGATCCAATCATAGAAGTTAATTGGGTAACTTCCAGACAATCACATTTTTCAATCCAAAATAACACAAGAACAATATAGGAACCGACTCAAATAGAGAGAAAAAGCTAGATATTCCCACCTGAACCCCTGGGAGAAAGGCAAGCTATGGATCTAATAAATAAATACAATTTAATAATTTACCTTCCAATTTGTCTTCTTCAAATGCAGATTCTAGGGGTGGACCAAATAATGGTGCTAGGACAGCAGCATCTTCTGAAGTTCTTTTGCTGCAGAAAAATTAGGTACTTGATATCAGCAGATGTGACAAACAGGTTAGATTTTTTTAAAAAATATTTTCCATAAAAATAAGTGTCAAACTTTTAAATGTCATTTCATATATTTACACAGGAATTGAGTTATCTCTTGACATTGCTTGTTATAGATCTTGTTATAGGGAATATTATGTACCACAGCAACTATGCAGTTTTAAGTTATACTAGAAAGTTGTCAATGTAGTCATTCAAAGGTATATATATGAACAATTCTATAAAAACTTACATATTAAAAACAAATTAGGTTCTGAAGTGCTAATCCTTAAGAAATCAAAGAATACTATCCCTATTACCAGATTTGAATCCTGTCAGGATTTGGACATGTGAAAAATGAACTGGCCAATTTATTAACCTCCCAAGAGCCACTAAAGACTAAACCTGCACAGTGATAGAAAATTCTAAGTGTTGGGAGAATGGAATAGAATATAAACAGTGGGTATCTCAGGGGTGGGTAAATATGGCAACTTCAAAAATCCCAGAATTCCTGAGCCAGCCATAAAGTTGCCATAGTTACCCACCATTGGGCTACGTGAAGAAGAGTACTGTTTACTGTATTTTATTTCATATTATTCATGTTACTTTCTATAGCTGTAAAGGGAAGTTCAGGAACCAGTTTTTGAAACAGAGAAATGGGGCTCAATGGTTCTGCAGTAGAAGCAGAGAATCATCTGAAAAACTTTCCTTAATATTTAGAAAATTGTGCCCACTCAGGTCTGGAGATCTTATCTTGAGCCTTTAGAGTACTGTTGTGTTTCTTTAAACATGCACACACACACATACACTGTACCAACCAAAAATAAAATATTATTCTTGTAAGTAAAAACTCACAAACCAGCAATTAAATACTGGAAGCAGCATTTCACAACCAGTAGTGAAAGTTCCTATCTTTTTTTTAAGGACCCTATTCAGTTTATTTACAACATAACAGACAATATGATTTAATTGGCTATTTAAAAATTGAGAAATTAAATGTCAACAGACCACAAGTTATCAGATATATGAATAATTTACCCCAATATGCATAATATTACATCTATCTTTTTGTATAACATTTTCTGTCAGGATTATATATATTAAAAGGCATTTTGTTACATTTTCCATTCAAGGATATCAGAATGATAGCATAATAGAATAAAGAAATCCTCTAAAATATATCCCAGTATAATATAGTAAGAAAACATCAGAAAACCTAAAACCTCTAAAAGATATTTTAAAAATCTGCCTGATATTTAAAAATGCCTGAGTACAAATAACATTTCAACAGATAATGGTACTAATGACAATTAAATTTCAATTTCCACCGATTTCTCTCTCTATAAAAGAGAAATGGTTTATTATTAAAAAAAATCATGTAGTGTTCTACAATGAATTTATGCTGCCCAAAGAATCTGGAACAAATTTACACATATGATAGATGAATTTAGGAGATGAAAATTATCCCCACAATTACTATTTCTTAAAATGGAGTGAAGTAATGTGTCTACTACCTGAAATGATTAAGACAAAAAAAAAAAAACACCACCAAGATATGTTTTAACAATTAGTATCATCCCAATACTTAGTTCTGGTCACTAATTATTGTGTAGATTGGGTAATTGCATTTTATGTGTGTGTGTCTGTGTACACACATGTGCAAATGTGTCTGTGTGTGTATATATAAATCTGTGATATCAGATTATGTATTTGGTCTACCATAGCAGATTGGGAAAAAAGGTTATTGTTCAAATATTTTGATTCAAAGCCATTTGGTACCAGTCATTCCCTGTGTTTGTTCCTGGACATATTTAATAATCAAATGATATCAAGAAATGTTGATCAACAGTACCTTTCCTTTTCTAAAAAGTTCTTTTTGTATAATTTGTTTTGTCTTTGTCCAATTGTTCTATCTTAATCAATAGTTAATCCATTACACATTTTTGGATAAATACTCAGAAAATGAATACTGTAATCCTGTAAAATAATAAATCAATTATATTTTCAATCCATTTTATTTATGTATTTGGAATCTTATGAATATAAATAATAGAGTAAAAATAAACAGATGGCAAGAACTGGCTCGAATATTGTAAATTTTGTTTACACATTTATGCTTATAGCCTGTCTTGATTTGATAATATTATCTGGCAGCCAAGCTATATCTGTGTAAATTCACAGTCTGATACAAATGGAATTCCTTCCAAATCGCTAAAAGTTAGATAAAAAAAATGCACTACCGTATTTTTTTCACACTTAATGTATAAGTAAAAAGGGAATGCCATTTTGCGTATAGAACGTATGTTCTATTGGAAATTGGTCTTAAGTTAGCTAAGGATTGGAAATTGGTCTTAAGTTAGCTAAGAGATTATAATTTTATACATTTGTATAGAAAACAAATGTAGACCTAATCTTTTAAGGCAATCAAACTTAAAATAATAGTCCATCCACACATGTCCATTTTGAGAATAAGAATTCCACATCTTTGGGAACACAGTTTTACACTAACCTGAGAAGCTCTGGAGTAGGTGTTGAACGCCGGGGTCTTGCTATCTCTTCACCTAGCACAAAATATACATTTAAAATTGTTTTCTTGGAGTATAGGGTAGACAAACTGCCTGCTGAATATTAAATAAAATCAACTGAACAGTGGGCTCACGAAAATGTGGCATTGGTGCTGAACTGAGACGACAGGTATATTTGCTTTTGCATAATATTGTGACTTTTGTAAACTTTTTGCAGTCGAGGCAATTAATTTTGCAGGAGTTATTACTGCATGAACAATTCTGCAATGTTACCTCCTATGATAGCTATGGGAGAATTCTGCTCTTGACAGGAATTCTCAACTTTCCTACCTTCTGGCTTCTCAGCATTTTTCCTATTTTGTCATACACCTTGACACCATTTCATTGACTTTAAATTTAAGAAAAGGGTGTTTTCTTTCTTTGTTCATAAGACAAGACTAAGGATGAGAAGCTAGGACTGAATGAAAGCCTGTATATTGGTTCCATGGTTGGACAACTGGAAAGAACACTAGTAAAACTGCTAGTGTGAAAGGCTATGATAGCTTCAGACAATATTAAATTATAATATTGTAGACTACTGCTGCTGATTGCTGGCTGACTGCAATTTGGCAGATTGAATCTCACCAGGCTCAAGATTAACTCAGCCTTCAATCTTTCCAAGGTAGGTAAAATGAGGACCCAAATTGTTGGGGTAGTATGCTAACATTGTAAGCTACTTAGAAAGGGCTGTAAAGCACTGCAAATCATTACATCAGTCTAAATGCTGTAATTTAATATCTCTTTAAAATACGATCAAATGACCAACAACTGTATAATATTAAAATTATAATTAGGCAATCTACATTTTTCTAGTTAATGCATACTAATACTTAATAAATCAGGCAGAAACCTAACCATGGCTGCTTAACATAATGCATGATTTCATAAATCGTTTCACCTGAGATTAATTATGTCCCCCGTCTTTCTACCTATACTGTAACATTTCACATTTTAGAGGTACATATGTGTTTTTATGAAAAATAATGCAATGAATATATTTTCATTAAATGTACAGTATGTACAGTATGTATTTTTATTAGATATATGAGAATATTCCATGAATTAAGATTGATATTTCACTTACGCCCAGAGAAATATATATTTTACAGCCTTTTGATATGGTCTGTGCAGTCAGCTAACTGCAAAATCTGCATGTGCACTTTAATTTAGAATGCATCTATTAATTATGCTTATGTATTTGTACAGCATTTCATACCAGTATGCAGATGTATTCTCAATCTGTTTTGAGGTCTATTTCACTAATGTTCTGAATACAATATTTCTTGTTAATTAGCTGCTGCTGCTCTTTTAGAATATGAAAAATATGAAAGAAATCTACTCCATCTATGGATATTCACCGGTTAAAGTCTAATGTGTTTTTAAATGATACTTACTAGATAGGTTCCTCTTAACTGTACCCTAAAATTAAATACAAAAAACTACAGTTTAGAATTAAAGGATTATATTTACATAAAGGGAACATCGCTCTGTTTTGAAATGCTGAAAAGCCATCGAAAATAATATTTGTAAAACAAATCATACACTAAATTGGGTTTATAGAGTACACTTTGTGGGTTCCTTTGCCAGTTTATTCATTCACTCATATTTACATAAACATGCAAACTATTCAAATATCTTTTGAACAGAGTTGAAGGTAATAGCTACAAATGTATTTACACAAAAATTTCACACGTACTCAATTTGCCAAAAAGTCCTAGACAACATGTTTATAGCCCCAGTGCTGGATTATACATTCATAAAATCTCATTTGCTTGTACATTGGTTTTTGTCTAATTTTTTCAATTTGGAAATCTGGACTGCGGTATTGAAGGAGATGGAAAAAAACCCCATAGAAACTGAAAATAGAATACTCAAGTATGAAACATAAATAGGACATATCTGTGCATGTAAGTGTTCTTATATGTTTTTCTGATAGCTCCTTATACTTTATATATCAAAATAGAGAGTGACAGATGACTGGATCCAGAATGGTTATTCTGTCCATTTCTGCATGTATTTTTCAAGGTAGATCTTTTCTTTTCAAATCATATTCCATGACATATTTTACCACCAGAAAATGAGGCCATCATATCACATCCAAGGAAAAGGGAAGACCAAGAAGAACTGAATGATCAAGAGTTCAGTAGGGAAGATTTTAAAAGATAATAAAATGGGAAATATTTCTTAATCAATATAATACTTATTAAGCTTGGCAAGAATTGTTATCTCCCAAACACTCTCTGCAAGATATGTGAGGCATATTCCCCAAATAAATTTAAAATAACCACAGTCATTTACGCAACTGTTTCAACATGAATTCGTGACCTACCGGGCTGCGTCTCTGTGATCAGCAAAAAGGAAGAGAGAACAGATACCTAGTCAGAGAGTGAAAGATCAGTAGTAAAAATGTCTTTGGATGGTAGGAGATCATCTAGCTTCATAAAATATTAATTTCAACACTATTTTTCATCAAATAGCTCTCTTCCCAAATCCACTTAAGGTCTTGGGCCTGTATAAACTTGATTTTAAAAATGAACCTATACTGTGAAGATATTGCAGGAAAAACATAAACAGAAAATCCATATTTGCTTATTTTATCCCACATATTAATTGTTGAAAGATTGCTATAGATCAAAAATTAATTAAAGTGTTACAGATCTAAAATAAATTAAGATTTTAAATTAATCAAAAACCATGTCCTCTTTCTTTATATATTTTGGGCAGTTGGGGAGACTGGCCTTTCATATTTTCAATTACTTCCAGTACTTATTTGGAAATTCAAAACCATTGTCTTAAAAATGTCTGGTATATATTGTCAGCTTCTTATATTTTTAAAAATTGGCAATTATTTTGAAAAAGGGTCATATTATGGAGTTAAATATTCTTCTACCTTTTCTTTTTCTTTTTTTCTGAAAAATGCAGAGCACACTTTGGATATTGTCAATATTCATATATCCCTACTATTTTTCCACATAACTTTTACCTTATGTTTACTTTTGTCTCATTCTATTTATCATATCTGTAGTTAAGTTTTTGTTAGTCTTTGTGTCCGATCTGCAATTCGTCAGCTCATTGAGACCCCTATTCTCCCAAAATAGTGAGAATGTGTGATTTCTTTTTTCTTCACTGTATGTGATTTGAGACAGTATGCTTTGCTTTTAGACTATTTCATATAATACAAACTATTCTTTACATCATATATGTTATGTACAAAAGAGTCAAAAATAAAACTCTCATATCTTTTAAATATTGTCGCATAAGCAATATCTAATGTTATAACTGGAAAGGTCTAATTTTGCCACTGAGCCAGGCTAATATATCTTCTAGTCTAGAAGAATATGTGTTTATGAAAATAGTAAACTTGTCAATCTTTAGTAACAAAATTAATTTGGAATTGGACACTTGCTGTGTGAAATTCTCTATAGATTCTCTGCTGGGCAATTTTGAAGCTGCTTTGCTTTTCATTTCCTGTCCTCACTTCTTCTGCCTTTAAAGACATTTAGTAAAAATATTTCAGTGCTTTATTGTATCAAACTTTGAACCTATCTGGCTCAAAATTTACAGGCTAAATATTCCCTAAAGGATCTTTTATCTGTACTATTTTTTTAAATCCCATTCTCATTGAGAGATTATGTTACTTTGATGCTTCCCTGTTATACTGAGTGGTATTTAATCTTCAAATCTTTTATCAAGCTGTAGCTCAAAATTTCAGAATGAATTTTGTTACCTTTGAGTTTTACATCTCAAATCCTCACTGATTGCCTATTTATTCTAACAACTTTAGAAGGACAATTAGCTTGAGAGGCAACCAGGTGGCCTACATGGATAGCGTGGTTCCTGCTTCTTCAGGGAAAGTAAATGGTTCAAGTAACATGCAGCCATTTTTTATTTCCTATTAGTGCTGTTGCCAATATGAGGGGAACAACTATGCATCCTTCTCAGAGCCTATCTTCCCAAAACTGTCCTTTGTTTATTCCTTCTCGTGAAATGACATGAAGATGAACAACCTGACAGTATTACCTCCTCAAATGCTACAAAGTATGTATGTATGTGCATGCACATAAACCCCCTCCAAAACAGAAACTGTTTACATCTAATACAATGAGAGTATTAGAAGGAATAAGAAGACTTCTTACCGGACTTTTTCTCTGCAAAATGCATTAAGATGAAGAGAAAAAAAAATAGGCATTTTCCAGTGCACATAATTCATGGAAAAACTAATGAAATGATATATTAAATATTTTACAGATCAGTCCTAAAGACACCTATTCAGAAATCAATTAATTTTAATTAAATATAATTTCAAAAGTTTTAATGAAGATAAATTTGTAACAATGAAAAAAAGGTTTATTATCATAGACAAAAGAGAAAGTCAAAAAGAAATGGGCATTTATACAATTTGTAGGCTATGCCTCCTTGTTCAGAAACAAGTTGCAATAGGATTAAAGAGGTTCACCATAAATCAGTCTTCCTTAGCCTGGACATTTTTTGAATTCATGTTTTTCAACTCCCAGAATGCCCTGCAGTGCCCAAAGTTGTTCACATACCACTGGACAGTAGCCAAAATAAAGAAAACTATTTAACATGAGTTTACATAGAATCATAACGTTGAAACACTGCAAAGACCCAATTACACATTATTGATGTACACTGTAACGTTTCTCAATGTGTAATCAATTAGTTTAACTAATTAAAATCAAACATATGTGATGGACCTTAATGATTTTCTGTGACCCATCAAAGAGACTAAGCATATTTTTTGGTGCTATTATTTTGGTGATATTTTATTTGTCTCTGATCAATCAGAACATTTTTAAATTTAAACTGAGTTCCATAGTTATCCATTATAGAAAAACAATGGTAATATAGCCTGCTTTGTTAAACTTCGAATTACTCCAACATCTAAATAATGTAATTGCCTTCAAAAAAAGTAAATGCTCAAGAAATACCAGTCATAAGGTTATTATCCTGGCTAAGAAGGATAACAAAATATAAAATATATTGGTTTCTGATAACATGGGATGTTAAATATAATCATAAAGAAACCTGACAGATTGTTCTCGGCTTAAGCAGTTTCAGATCTTATGCATATCTGTTGATGCACGACATATTGTATTCAATTAGATTTGCTCGCAAGTTAATGGTGCATGGCTTTGCAGTCAGAAACTATTAAACAATTGAACTGAGAAGAAAACTTACTGATTATGTTTTGGAACAGCACATTTCCATTTGTAATCAAATAAAATCCAATTAAAATTCAACAGACGGCTCTAAATACTGATTCCTTCACCAGATACAAAAAATGAAATCTTTGCTGTTGTTTCATTTTCAGCCCATAATTATCTGTTTGCCATCTCCATAAGGTATGAGAATAGTTAGTTGAGAAGGTAGTAACAAAGTGTCACAAGAGGGTTTAAACTAAACTGATATTTTCTATCGTGTGTCAATTCCTAATTATTTTCCCCATTCTTTTTCCTTTTAAATAGTTTAGGACCTTAAAAATGTTACTTGCTCCCAAGTACTCCCCCATCATATCTATGCTTGAGCAGATGGTCATTATCTAATGTAGACTACGGAATACAGCCTTGCTAAGTCTATTAGAATAAGTAGAAAGAAAGAAGGAGGGAAATAGGGCACACTGATCTTTTCTTCCTCATCTAACAGTGTTGAATTATTTGGGCATAAATTCTCAACGATGAGATTGGCAGTATAACCATCTCACATAAATTATTTTATTAACACATCATCTTGAAGAACAGCTCATCAACATTCATCACACAGAAACACACACCATCATCAGATTTTCTTTGTAGAAAAATAATGCATCATCTACTGGCTTATAATACATTATTGGCTAATCACAATGTTACTAAGAAGAGCAAGTAATTGCTATTATTGCTTTATTTAACATTTTTTTCCATAAGATTTCAAGCAAACCTTGCTATAGCCAATGAGTCATGATTTTATAACGGTGATGTTTGAGGCAAAATTTTAAGATGGGCTTATGTTCTTGCATTTGCAAAATAAATTCAACAGCAATGATAGCTGAAATACAGTTTTAAAATACTGTAGTTCTGCTGCTCTCTAATCTCTTTAAAGAAAGGTGTAATAAATCCCATTATAGACAGAATTGTAACCAACAGATATGCTGCAACCACCATCCATATATCCCCTCATATAAAGTGGAATGACTTCTTCTTGTGCAACAAAAAAAATATATATAGAGTATATGATATGTACCAGCCATTCCTTTTACATTTTAACAAGGCAAATTTTCTCCATTTCTGTCGTAATACTGCACAAAGGAAAGATGGAGTAATTTCATTCATGCTATTGGTTTGGCTCTAATCTTTTCAGGTGCTGCTTTCCAGTAAGAAATAGACCTAAAGTGAATTTTCAGATCATGAGACACTTAAACCTTAAATTAGCATACTAATAGTCATATATTCAGGAGCAAAAGAAGAAAATGCTAGTTGTATAATCAACTCAATGGGGCAAAACAACACTTTGGATGTAGCATTTCATTTTGCTCCAAAAATATTGCACTTTTAAATTTAAATTGGTTATCTCTGGACCTTTGTGAATGACGTGACTTTATTTCTAAATTAAACCAGCATTTTAAAAAGTGTCCTCTTAGAAAAAAAAAAAAGATGAGATAACAATTTTGGGACATTTCATATTTCCCTGCTGTGTTGTTCTTATGCTGTTTAGGTAGCTTTTCAACTCTTAGAACAGTTTAAGCTGCAGGGAAAGGAGAAATTATCCAATTATCCCCCCAAAATATATTAAATTCTATTTAATGTACATCTGGGTCTAAACCCATTAGATATACATATGAACCATGTAAGCACACTTTCCTATACATACTATGTAATTCTCTCTTCCTAAGTAAACTAAATCTGGCTATTAGAGAACTTCTAGGCCACCATAATAATAATCCAATTACTATTTACTTTTGTAATACTATCTGAATAAATTTCTTTTAAAATATTTTAAAAAGTGTATCAAAGGGTATTTCTCCTGAATTTTGCTGCAACAATTAGAATCAACATCTATACTATTACAGCTGTGAAGAGAAAACTGTTTTAAGAAACAAAACAAGTTCTTGAAAAAACTGATTGTATTTTGACTAGAAGTACTAAAACAAATAAGGATTTCAATTCAGCACACCTAACTTTCTGATCAAGGTAGCAAAATCGACAACAGCTCATAGAAACTTTAGAAAAACCCTCTTTTTGCCAAAAGCAAATTCTAAAATAAATATATAATAGTTTTGCACATAAAATTGAACTCAAATGCTGTTAATTAAGGGGTATTACTTTTATTAGCCAAGAGTGCAATATTTGGTTTAAATGCTCCAGAGATTTTACGTTATTATGCAAACTATTATGCAAACTATACACAATACATCTCACTAATATAAAGTATAGCCCTACTCAATTTAAAGAAATGACACTGTAAGTTCTAAGTTTCCCTTTTCATAGTATAAACCCATTTAAGTTATTCTTTTCAGCCTCTTGCATTCAGGAAAAGCATTACAGCTCTAGAAGCTTCCTTAAACTGTATGGCATCAATTGATTAGGAAGCTGCATTCTCTCCAATGCAACAAAGTCATCATTCTGATTAACAGCTTTCATGTCTTCTACAGTGCAGGAAATGAGTGTTACAAATCACCTCTTGAACTTGATTTCCATATACTACAATATAACACACTGTTCCCTTCAAACCCAGCTGCATCAGCCTTCTTTCATAATGATTGCAAGGTTCGTTTACTGAAATAAAGACTACCAAATTGCACATACACACACTGCATAAAAGTTGGAATTTCGTGCAGCAGCAAATGATCAAGGCATAGATGATATCCAATGTTAGGTTTCAAACAATTTGCATGACATTAGATTAGCTAAATTTGTTTCCAATTGTGAATCCAGTATGTTGCTGGGTTCTATGTTGTTAAAACCAAATGATAGAAGAAACAAAGTCAAATATTTTCTTTAAGTGGAAATTCAGAAACTTTATGCAATTAGGGCAAGTACAACTTCATTATTTACTACTAATCTTTTCTTATATATCCAGTAACTAATAGTATCAAGGAACCAATTGGGAGAATGTTGTAATTATCTTCTTTTTGTACTGCTGTCTTTTCCACAAAAGAATGGTCATTATTATGAGAGTGATACACTTATAGAATTACAATTCAATTGCATAATTTTATGAAGGAATGCTATTAAAATGGTTCATGTCCAAAGTAGATATATAACTATCTACCTGATAAACAAATCAACCCATTGAGTCATAGTTGAGGCAATTAGAAGTTAACCACCTGTGTGGGATGAAAGTAAGTACTATTTAATGTTTAATGAATTAATCATCGGATGAAGCAGAAACAAATCTCAATAAAAATCCTGTGTCAATATATTGTTTGAGTAGCTCTGTTTAGACAGAGAAATCTTGAACTGACTATTATAATTCATCCTCAGATATCTATAAAGTACAAACTCTCTGTAGAAAGGTATTCTGACATAAGGCCACGGGACTTAAATCTCCTGTTTACCAATGAACCATACTTTTTTCCAGAATGTTAGCCATGTGCTGCATTGGAGAAAGAGGCTATTGCTTTAAGGAAATGGAAAGATTTCTTAGACAGGATGATGAGCAGGTATCCACTTCTGAAAATGGGGTTTTGATAAGAAATATAGATATATAGAAACCTTGGTGGATCAGCCAATTACTTGGCTAACTGATGTAAGGGTTAGAAGGCTAGCATATGTCATCTAGATCAGGGATTCCCAACTCCCAGGCCGTGGTTCTGTGCCAGGCCACAGCCTGTTCAGAACCAGGCCGCAGAAGTGGTAAGTGAGTGCACACACAAACAGCTACATTTATGCATGAAACCATCTCCTCTCTCCCACCCCAGGTCACCACCAGTCCATGAAGCTGGAAAGGTTGGAGAAAGGTGATCTAGATAAATTGACAGTGTTCAGAAGCAGTGATCAAAATGCAGAACTCTATGAACAACACTGACCTCCAATGTTCTTATAAAAATCTCGAATGTTCTTATAAAAGTCTAGAAGCCAAATATATATATAGGTAATTGGAAGTTGAAAGTTGCAATCTGTAAAGTTGTTTTTCCTGAAATGCTACTTATTCCGCATACAGGATTAGGTAGTGGCTTTTTTTTTTTTAAAGAAATATTAATGTTTTGATAAGAAAATAAGAAAATCTTTGGAGTTGGCTATTCAATTTGATAGGGACAGAGAACAATTTAGGATAAGCAGTAGGTATACAAAAGGGACAATTCCCATTTGTCATGCTTAAAAGTAATAATACCAAATCATTCATGTTTATATTGTTTTCTACAGGGATGGGGTGGGGTGGGGTAGAAAGAAAGAAATGCTAAGAAGGTCATTCCGTTTGAAATGAATCTCTTTGGAATCTAAAAGAAAAAACTGATCACCCATATGATACCAATAGGTAACAGGGCATAAGCATAAAACATGTTAGCCAGCCAAAATAGCCAAATAGTTATACAGAAACTTGTATTCTTAACCATACTGGGGTAGAGACTAAGCTAGCCTGGGAACACTAACGGTATTAGTTTCAAGCCAAGAAAAGAAAACTGAAGGCTTAATTTTAAAGAATAGAGATGCAAAAGCTATAACAAAAACCACAGAATGCAGCCATCTCTGAATAGATAGGTGAAAGGAAGTACATACTGAGATAGTGCTATAATAGAGATCATCATGTCATTCTAGACATTGCCAATAAATTGGCCAGAATTATTCTGAGTGAAAATATCAGGTCTTGAGAATTCTTGTCATGTTAAACTTCTAGAAATAAAAGCTTTGCACTATTGAGAGAAAAAGGTAGATTATTCACCTCACAGTAATGGTACCCATCTCTTCTGCATCTCAAAAAGACTTAAATCTCTTATCTCTAACTTCTGCACATTTCTAATGACATTTCCAATTTCCAATAACTGATATAAAATGAGAGAGCAAACAATTCAGCTCAGTTTAATTTAAAAAAAAAAAACTGAATTGTGGCCATTTCATGACTATTTTGAATAAGTAGCCTCTTATTTCTTTCAAATGCTTTTTAAAATATAGATCATATCCATGCCATGTATTCATTTCTAAAACCTTAATAGCAGCATGCAGAGAAAATTGCTGTAACTTCTTTAATGTTCTCTCTTTAAAAGATCTGTCAAAAGCACAAAGTAGCTATGGAATAGAATAGAATAACAGAGTTGGAAGGTACCTTGGAGGTCTTCTAGTCCAACCCCCTGCTTAGGCAGAAATCCCTATACCGTTTCAGACAAATGGTTATCCAATCTCTTCTTAAAAACTTCCATTGTTGGAGCATTTACAACTTCTGGAGGCAAGTTGTTCCACTGATTAATTGTTCTAACTTTCAGGAAATTTCGCCTTAGTTCGAGGTTGCTTCTCTCCTTGATTAGTTTTACTCATTGCTTCTTGTCCTGCCCTCAGGTGCTTTGGAAAATAGCTTGACTCCCTTTTCTTTGTGGCAGTCCCTGAGATATTGGAACACAGCTATCATGTCACCCCTAGTCTTCCTTTTCATTAAACTAGACATACCCAATTCCAGCAACTGTTCTTTATATGTTTTAGCTTCCAGTTTGTTGCTCTTCTCTGCACTTTTTCTAGAGCCTCCACATCTTTTTTTACTTTGTGGCAACCAAAACTTGATGCAGTATTCCAAGTGTGGCCTTACCAAAGCATTATAATGTGGTATTAATATGATCTTGATTCTATCCCTCTGTTTATGCAGCTTAGAGCTGTGTTGGCTTTTTTGGCAGCTGCAGCACACTACTGGCTCGTATTTAACTGATTGTCCACTAGGACTCATGATATTAACACTATGATAAGTCATGATATTTTTCACCATATCTTGAACCTAGAATGATTGCAGGAAGCCCTTATGCTGTGAAACACTTGATAAAACCAAATTTGGAGGAGATGAATAACGTAAACTGATTTTATGGCACACTTGGAAAATAAGCAAAATACAATTTGGGAAGTCTTAATAAGTAACAAATTAAACATATTTGCTTACCACTGGTGAAGGTGAAAGTGCAATATTGCCTATAGAAGCTTTCAGTTCATCAACAGTTGCTGCACTCTTAAGAGTGTCTTTAGATTGCAAAGGTTTAATCTTAATATTGAATTTCTTGTGTGCCTCCTCTTCCTCTTCAGATTCACTTGAAGAATAAAAGTGCTTTCCTTTGGTAGGTAGATCACAGTTAAAGAGAAATGCAACGGATCTGTAGACTACAATACAACAATCAGTTTCAGAATAGTCCTATCAAGGCACCAGTTTTAAATGAACAGTACGATTCCAGTGGTGTACAATACAATTTTAATACAGTGCAGTACATTACAGTACAGGACATAACTTGGAAGTAAAGCTCTAAACTTAGAAGGGGAAATCAGACAGTAGAAAGGATCTCGAATGAGCCTTGAATATGATCCATTGTAGAGAGTTCTCCATCATGGGAGCAGATGGCATCTGGAATCAGGCAATCTCTTCCCGGTGGCACACTTATATCCCGGTATTTACTGGGAACCTAGGACTAAAAAAGCTGATGATACTGGAATCCTATTCTTTTTATCCCTGTTGGGATTCCCCCACACCAATTTTAGAGAATTTAGACATTAGGAAGATTACATGACTGAGTTTTGAGAAGGAGTTGGGAATTCTGGCAGGTGTTGCAAGATCATCTGCCTGAGGAAGGAAGTTGCAAATTAAAAATAAAGGATATAGCCTGGTTCTTCTGGTCTGATGCTGTATCCTTCTTCATCAAGTTCAGGTGAATTCTGGTATGGCAAATACAGTGAGGAAATCAACATATAAACATTATTTTCTCCCCCCCCCCTTTTCCTCAAAATCTCATTAATGAGGCTTTTACTTATTCACTTTGAGAATTTATAAGGCCTCCTAATTAAAAAAAAAATGCTACAACACAAATAAACATTAACAGAAAAGAAACCTGCCATATATCATTAAAAAGTAACCAGACATATAAAGTCTAGGCACAATCATTCACACCTTATCGAACTGTTGCAATTAATTCCATAAATGGGACTATCCTTAAAGCTACAGCTGACCCCAAAAGTGGGAGCAAGCAGGGATGAGTCCCTCTCAATTAGTCTATGTAATACCACTATTGTATTAGTTGCAATGGGTACCAGTGGGTTTTCAGATACAATTCAAGATGCAGCGGTTATCTATAAAACATAGAAATTGTGATTTCGAAGGACTATCTCTCCAATTTCTGCCTATTCTACAAAACCTGATGTATGAGCCTGCTAGTAATATAAATATATTTTTGTTGGGCTTTATCCCTGATAAGGTGTGTATTTTGTTTCTTTACCATTGTTTTTGCACTATAATTTTTTTCGAAACTCTGTTAACTACCTTGAATCACTCTGCAAGTAGATGGTCATATACAGGTAGTTCTCAACTTATAATCATTCATTTTACAACTGTTCAAAGGTACAATAACACTGAAAAAAATGACTTATGACCTGTCCTCACACTTGCAACCATCACAGCATCCCTGTGGTCATATCATAAAAATTTGGGCGCTTGGCACTTGGTATATATTTACAATGTTGTAGAGTCCAGAGGTTATGTAATTGCCATTTGTGACTTTCCCACAAAAAAGCAGTCAATAGGAAAATTTGTCTAATGACTACATTTGCTTAACAACTATAGCAAAAAAGATACAAAAATCAGGACACTTAACAACTGAGAAGTTCTGATCCCAATTGTGATTGTAAGTTGAGGACCATCTGAATGTTAAATACATACTGTACCTGCATAGGTGTCACTCAACTTATTAGACAGTGAATAAACATAAAAATATTTTAATCCAAACATTTAACCTCCTAGGGGATATCTTGCAAAATAGTTTTACTATATCTAGAGTGTTTATGATGCACTGATATTTCTCTACCAAATAAAATAAAGAACAAACATAGGTTTTAAAGACATATATGATGAGAGATTAAACAAAGCAACATAACTGTATCTTGACTAATACAACTCTGTAAATACTAAAGTAAAAACTATAAGCATGTTCAACTTCTTTTTAAGTTAAGTTAGAACATTATCAGGCAAAATGTTAATTTCTCCTATGAGGCTGGTTTTCATATTCGCAATACATCTAAAACTGAGCTTCCCTACAAATGATTTGCAATATTTTTTTTGTTTCCAAATAAATGGGCCAAGTGTTTGTATACATATAAAACATGGGATGGGGAAGACTAACAATTTGTTTCCTCTTCTGTTTGTTCCAAGAGGAAGCAATATTCTTTCATAGGCCTGCATCTGATAAACTGAGGGAATGGACAAGGTACTCGGTTATTTCCAGCTTGGAAGGATAACCAGAAGCTGTGATCAGTTTGCAGTTTTCTTTGCTCAACTCTTGGCCAGAAAGATGAAGCAACAGTGAAGTGTTGCCTCACAAAGATATAAACATGACTGCACTTGTACTAGTCTGATGTCCAAATAGATCTTAAATCAAATCAAACTTAGGTACCTTGAAACTGAATTGAGGTAGTGATGGGAGACAGAAAGTTGGTTATGTGGAAAAATTCTAAATTTCTGCTCAAGTGAAGATCGATCTATCTATCTGGTAAATTTGTATAGCCACCCATCTCACATATTTCAACTCCTTCTAGCCTTAGTTTTTGTTGGAAGGTTCAAAAAAGTAGTTGAAGTCTCACTGACCACAAATTTGGGGAAGATAATAGAGTCCATTGCTATTTCTTAACTTTCAGCGTTCCAAATAATCAGCAGAAATGTATTCAGTAGGTGGAGATTATTATCAAGGACAAACATGGCTGATCTCTTCTATACATAACCTATTAGTTTCATAGGGAAAAAATCAGTCCCCAGGCCAACTGCAGGGATGTATCTGGTAAGTGGATGTATCAGCAGAATACTTTACATACAGGTGTTGTTACTGATTTTGTGCTGACATGATAGGATCAGCTATGACACAATAAGTAACCAAGTCTCACTGGAATAAAGAATGTTTTAAAAGACTGCTGTCAACTTTGAGATATTTTTTTTATTACTATTACTTACATATCTTTCCCAGTCAATCTCTGAATAAAATCCATTCGGAGCACCATTTGTTCTCTTCTGTAATACATAGTTTAAACAATGTTTTTGTTTTTGTTGTTATAAGAGGGGGAACAAATTAAAGTGCTATAATTTCTTAGGAGACATGAAAAAGTCAATGTTTTCAATGGAGAAATGCTCCAACATCAATCACTCCATTATGAATAACTAAAAAGACCATTTCAGGTTCTTTACTCTGCATCTGGAAAGCAACTTTCCATTCTTGAACTCTTGACTATTCCAAAGCTGAGAACCAGTGTAGGAATTGTAACAAATTTTATGATAATTTTCATTGGCAAAGTACAGTATAGCAATAGCAATAAGACATATATACCGCTTCACAGTGCTTTTACAGCGGTTTACTGAGTGCATATTGCCCCCAACAATCCAAACCTTGGAAGGATGGAAAGCTGAGTCAACCTTGAGCCTGGTCAGATTCGAACTGCCAAATTTCAGGCAGGCAGCAGGCAGCAGAAGTAGCCTGCATTCTAACCACTGTGCCATCACAGCTTTTATAAGATAACTATGCAAGAGATAATAACTCAGTGGCAAAAGTCCCAGATTTAATTCCTGTCACCCCATATCATAGGCTCATATAGCAGGTTTTTAGAGGTTGTAGCTGAAAACCCTGAAGTCATTGAGAGAAAGAATGCTGGGTTATACTGTGGGATATCCAAATATAAACTGATAAATTCTTGGGTCATAATACACCAGACTTAATTGTGATTGAAAAGAAGAGAGCATGGATAATTGATATGGCAATACTAGGAGATAGTTGGAATAGAAGAGAAAGAATTGAAGATCACACAGTATAAAGATCTGAAAATTAAAATCAAAAGATTATAGCATAACCAGTGTCCCCAATAATTATTGGCACGCTGGGTGCCATACCAGAAAATCTTGGAAAACAGTTAGAAAATCTGCGCATTGATAAAAATTTCCATCTGTCAATTGCAAAAGGACAGATTGCTTGAATCCACACATTTACTATGCTGGTACATTATGACATGATTCCCACCTTTGTATATATAACAATAATAACTATCCTAGAATATTTTTAACTGGGTTTTTTTTTGCATATAATATGTAGAATCAAGATGCATAGCTCCATTTCAAAACAATGTATGATTAACATAATATAGCCAAGGTTTTCTTTTATAAATACCATTTTAAGCCAAGCTTCATAAAACAAACATCCTGTTTCCATCTAATTTACTTGAATTAATATTACTTAATTCTCCCCTTCAAAAGCTTTCTATTACAAAACACTAATTAATATAACCATGAAATAAATAAGTGTGCGTGTGCGCTTTAAGGTGCTAGCTTAGAAAGCAGGAGACCGTGAGTTCTAGATCCACCTTAAACATGAAAGCTGTACAGGTGACTTTGGGCCAGTTGCTCTCTACCAGACCAACCTGCTTCAAAGGTTGTTGTTGTGGGGAAAATAGGAAAAGGAAGGAGTATTAGGTGTATTCATCACCTTGAGTTATTTATCAAAATAATAAAGGCAGGGTAAAAATCTAATAAATAAATATGAACATATATTAGAAACACGTAAGAACCATCCATGGTTGTTGCAGTGGCTATTGGCATACTGGGTGCCATACCAGAAAACCTTGAACAGCACTTAGAAAAACTGTTCATTGACAAAAACCCACCTGCCAATTACAATGAGCGAAACCACCTAGATCATAGTTTGTGTAAAAGTGAAAAGTTAGTCATCTTAATTAGAGCATCAGCGGTGAAATTACATTGAAATAAGTAACACATGAAGAATATCAAGCATGCATTGGTGTATTTTAAAGAAAAAAACAACACTGTTGTAGTTTCAACATTATTGTAACTGCTCACTTGAAGCTTTAGTTTAAGCCAATATTCACATTCTTACCAAAACTGCTTTTCCGCCTTCCTGGGCACATTCTGGTTTGCTATTGTAGAATGGATCATGAGGATGAGGACTGGGTGGCTGGAATGGATTTTGTTTTTTATAGAAAAAGGGTTAAAGTGTTTGGTGGTTTGACTTCAAAAAAATACATGAAACTACATGGAGTAAACAAGCTGAAAATGAACTTTCTGAAGGAATTATTTGCCAAATTAATGTTGCTATCAGCAGACTATTTTGGAACATAGTGTACCGCTCTATTCAGCAGAAGTTAGACATTATAAGGGAATTCAGCTGAAAGCTATCATGATTTTAAATACCATCTCATGGTCTATTAACCAAACATTAGATTGCTATGTATTTCAAAACCATACCTTTCTCCTCTTTCTTTTTTCCGCATTGGTCAATAGCCTTTTCAATTTTGTATTTCAATGCAGTATATCTTTGCCACAGATCAATCTTAGGGATAATTTAATTAAGCAATCATTGAACTATATAAAAGGGATATGATCCTAAATTCATCCTGTTTGTAAGAAAAGAGGTCAATAGTATTTTGATGTTCAGTAAGTTTTGAATAGTTGCAGGGTTGTGGTGCTCCTTGACAAAATATCCATCACATTGTGTCTGAATGTTCATCAAGAGCTTACACAGGCCCAATGTCTGATTTTTTTCAACATAGACTACCCTGTCCTTGAATGGGTGGGTGGACTGGACATTTGAACCTCTATAAGTCCATGTATTTGCCATACGCTAAATAAATAAGTTGCAGGCAAAGAAGATATTTTCTTAGGACTAGAAACTGTTAGCCATGAATTGTTTTGGGTTGTTACTCCAAAATAGGATAGAAACTATAAAAATTGAAAGTTTGTTTTGTAATAATGGAGATGCCACATCCAGAAACTTGATATTGATCATTGAGTTTACAAAATAAACACTTCTTCTTAGATTTAGGATTAACTACAATATCAAACTTTTAAACTAGCAACAAAATTCAGGGGATGGAAAATCTACTGACTGGAACGTAGCTACAATCATTCTAGTCTGAGTAAACATGACCCACAAAGCAAGAAAATTTCTTATATCATTTAAAGTGAAATTTAACACATATTACATAACTATGGAATAGCAATCCCAAAGGTGCTTTTTCAAGAGACAACTGGACTTTCTGATTTTTCTTTGAAGACATTTCACTTTTCATCCAAGAAGCTTCCTCAGAGCTATAGAAGCTTATTGGATGACAAGCAATTCAAAGAAAAACCAAAAAGTCTAGTTGCCTCTTGAAAATGGGACTACCATGACCTGGATGACTGAGAATCTCCATAGTCACATAGAAAAGCAAATAATGTCACTTGAAATAATGCAAAATTATTAGATAAAAATAATCTTCCCTTTCAGACTTCAGCAGTACTGAAACCCAGAAAAAGAGTGAGGTGTCACAGACAGTGAATACACCAGACTAACAGTAGTAATGGTGAAGCCAAAGGCCGAAGACAGAAGGCAAATTTATTAGAAAGTTGCCTACTTGATAGCTTCCTTTGCCATTTTAAGGTTTGCAGAAATATGATTTTGCTTGAAAATTGAAAGATGGGAGGAATAGAAAACTACACAAGTGCATTATCAGTATGGATGATTTAATGGAAACCATATCTGTGTGAGTCAATGCTGGTCTTCGACTTTAATAAAGATATGAACTGATTTAAACTGTCTGAGCCAAATTCTAAGTCTTGTGGAAAAAATATGCTTGGCTGTTAAAAATAATCCACTAACCAAGATTGCAGAAAATGGGAAGGAAAAATAGATCAAGACAGCGAGTAATGGCACGGAAGACTTACTTTTTCCCCATTTATTTCTTCAATATAAACTGCTTGTCTCCCGAAGTTGCTAGTAAGATATGGCAAGGACAAAACATGGATTCTAGGATATTTGTAGGAGGCTAAGGAGGGCAAAGGACAACACATCTGTCATGACATCATCATGCAAATGATCTGTCTTCTGTATTTGCTTCAAACACTGAGATCCAAGAACACAATTGTTTCATCTGTGTGACAAAGTCATGGTGTACATGCTATATGCAAAACCTATGGGCTCCACTTTCAGAATTATGTAGGCAAGCTGGGATGTGTTTAAAGAAGAAAGGACTGTATTTTGTTTCCTCCATGTCTAATATAGCAGCTCCAGAAAAGCTACCAACTCTTTCTTGTGCTTAGATCAGTGGTGGTTAAACTGGGGATAATTACCCAAATCAACAATTTGGCAGAGCCTGGGGACAATGGAACAATTCATAATGGCTTGTTTGTGAGTTGAGGATCTGGATTGAGACAATTATTACTGAGATGCTTGTGTAAAACAATAGAGCCTTTTTTTCTGTGAGAGTAATGACTCCAACTGGTACAGAATGCGATGGCGCAAATAATAAATATTGCCAGATATTTGGCACACGTAACACTATTTCCGTGTGAGCTGCACTTGTAGTAACCTGGTGTGTTTCCAGGTGGAATTCAAGGTATTGTTGGATTATCTTTAAAGTTTTACATGGTTTAGGACTAGGGTATCTGTGGGATCATCTTTTTTCAAGAGTTTCTACCTGTCCAATTAGGTAGAGTGGAATGATCATGCTGCACAACGCATTCTGCACTATGTATATTTCATTTGGACATGTTTAGTGTTTTTATTGGTTTGACTGTTTTTATTGCTTTATTGTTTTTATTGTTTATAAACTGCCCAGATTCGTTGACTGAGATTGATAGCCATAAAATTGATTGAATGATTGAATGAATGAAATTAGTTGAGACTGGGAAAAGGTGTAATTCATCAAGCAGCTCAAGAATCACTAATTTAAACTATCAGTACAGCAGTAGTGAGATTCAATTTTTTTTTACTACCGGTTCGGTGGGTGTGACTTGGTGGGCATGGCAGCGGAAGGATACTGTAAAATCTCCAGTCAGAGATGGTATTTGCTGGTTTTCTGAACTACTCAAAATTTCCGCTACCTGTTCTCCAGAACTGGTCGGAACCTGCTGAATACCATCTCTGCAGGACAGAGTAGATTGCACTATGAATGGGACCTGAGGAATGAATCAGCTTGCAAGCTAGGAAAGTCTATGTCTTTTTTCTTCTTCTTCTGCTGAACAGAGCTTTGACCAAACTATTATACATAAGTGTTCCAGGTATGGTCTACTTTTATTTAAAAAGGAAAAAGGAAAAAAGATAATAAAAGCAATGAGTGGACATAAGGGGATGCAGGATGATGTGTAGATGCCAGCTTTTTTCAACCTACAATTGCAGCTACAAGCATTTCTACCCAATTCAGTTCTTCTGAAATCACTGCTATTGGGCTGAAAAGGAATAATGTTAAGGTGGGAGAATTAAGGATCTTGGGTCAGATGTTCAAAAAGTTAGGCCAGCAAGATTGTATTAGGACCTTTCCAGAAGATAAAGCTCACTCTCAACTAACAGCAGTAGTAAGAGGAAGCAGAAGATACCTTACTTCACAGAAGACACTTTTTAAAAAGTATCTAGAAGGCATATACTTCTATATTAATAAAACCTTTTGAATTAAGAATTCAATTAAAAGAATATCAAGTGATTACTTTTTAAAAGGAAATAAAACTATTCTTTATGTTTATCACTTCTTAAAAGAATAAACATTTCTGTGTTTTTGTATTGTGTAAGGGATTACACAAACTTCTTAAAAGAAGGAATGGGATAAACTTTCAATCAGGAATCATAAAAGAATAGGTTGAGTATGCTGGTCATTAAGGATGAGGCAGATTCGATATGATTCAGTCCTCAATTCAACAGTACAGCTTTCCCTCAAAAACAAGAAGGACATGCCAGGTAGACAAATCCACATTCACCAGTGACATAAATATGCTTGGAAAATGTTAAATTTCTGGACATCAATTTGACCATGAATCCAGCTCATAACCCATGTACTAGAAGTTCATTCACTGTTCAGAAAAGTATCATCTGGAAAGGCCCTTAGGATTCATAATTTCTAGGTCTTCATTCTTTTTTTAAATAACATTTTTATTAGATTACAGAATAAAATACAAAAATATGAAAGCAAAAAATAGGAAATTTCTGGATCTTCAGTCTGTTTGTGAATATCTATTGAGCACACTCAACAATTACCCCCATTTTTTTCTCACCAGATAAATAGGAGGAAATCTTCTGAAATCAGGAATCAATATAAAACAAAGTTAAATTTGTATCTGAGCCCAACATTCTTTATTGCAAACATAAAGTCTAATAGCTGAGGCAAGTTTCTTTTGAAAATTAGTTCTAGCATGTATGAAAATACTAAGACCATAAATGAAAGCAACAATAATTTAAGAGCAGCCCTTCTTTCTTATTTCTATTTTCTCCTGGTTGTGATTACCTTCAGTTCATTTCCTCAATTGCAGAAACCGATTTTCCAGTTTTAAATCTTGTTATAATATTTTAAACTTTTTGAAATTTGAAGAGGAGGTAAAGGACTTAGACTGGATTCAAGTAAAATCAGAATATATTTAAGTTTAGTTTTCTAAATTTAAAATATAGAGTATTCTATATTAACTGTAGAATATAGTTAATATATTCAAAGTAGTTAATATATTCAAATATATTAAAAAATAGAAATACGGAAGAAGATTTAAGAATGCTTAAGGCATATTTTCTATTGAATACACCTAGTTGAAAATAAACACTAATTTCAGAAAGAAATATCTTTAAAACTTACAGTTCCATCTCGGTCTGGTGATCCTCTGTAAAAAATTAAAATAGGTTCTATTACTATAAGGAATCAAAAAAACTACATTAATTTAATTATCATAACTGCTCAATAAAATAGCTGCACTGAAAAAGATTATACTTCTTAAAACCATATTTTTGCTTCAAATGTTTCTAATGAAACACTACTATAATAAAGAATAAAGCAACAAACATACCCCAAAAACCAAATTATGAAGCTGTACTGCTGCCCCTGTACATAAATCACATATCATAAATTGGATTTTTTCTCACTGCCTTTTTAACTTGCATTCCTCCCATCCTTAATTATACCAACATCAATTCTTCCACCCCCTTTTCCCAATGGACTTCAGCTTCTGAATTCCCCTGTCAGCATGGCTACAACTGAAGATTCTGAGTTGAACTCTGCACATGTGGAAAATGTCAGCACTAGGAGTGAAATTCAACCACCTGGACCCACCTTGGGAGAGGTGGTAGGGATGATTTGAATCGGTAAAAAATTGCTCCAATCACCCCTGGTTGCTATTACTATTATATCAAGCCACGTCCACAGCTAAACCCACAGAGCCTGTAGGAAAAAAAATTAAATTTTACCCCTGATCCACACATATGCTTCCCTCCGCACATTCACATACGTATGGAGGACTGTGCAACTGTATGACCCCAGAGATGGATAGTTACTAGAGGTTGGGTATCATGAAAGTAGTTTACTTATTTATACAAAATATGGTGTTTCACAGGACTCAGTAACATTCACACAAAATGCAAGCGAAAACGCCCATACATTAATAACCATCTTAATTGCTGTAACAATAAAATAAAGCTACCAACGCAAAATTTCTGCAAATTTCCATTTCTAGAATGCTTGGATAATGCCTTTCACACTTTCTTACGTGCTTGTTGATGTCTTTGTTAATTCATCTGTTTCCAACCTATATTTTGACTAGCTCATTAAAAATTAGACACTTCTATTTCCACTTCATTTGGTGATTCCAGAGTGCTTTAAAAAGGTCCTTTTAAATTATTCAGAATAATGCTAGCATTTAGCTTGATGTACCTACAAGGCTAGATGTCATTCATTGTAAGTTCCTCCTTTTAACATTTCTATTACTGGATTGCTGTGACTGAATTTCAGCACTGTTATGAAGTTATGAGAATGACTGTCAGGCAAACATCTGGATAATTGACAACATAAGTTGTCTCTTGTTTACATCTTCTATTCAGATCTGATCCTTTCATGTATAGTCCATATTTCTTTTTAATATAGTTCAATCTAATCCAATGGCAGGGTGTGATGTTATGTTGTGAACAGGATTTTTAGGAAGGATAGACTGTATTCCACAGCTCAGTTCAGATAGTTTGTGTGAGAGAAAGATGGTGAAGACAGTTGTTCCTTAATAATTCTGAGATTATATCCTTGATGTAGATAATAGGGTGCTTCGATTTGACAAGATTCTGTCTATAGATGTGGAACAATAAAGAAATCTGCTTGGAAAAATCACCTTTCTAGAATTTGGGGGCCTGTCACAGATATATTAGATTACAATTTCAACAATTCTCAGTGAACATGGCCACTGTGGGAATATGTCAGCTAAAAAACTTTTCTTCATCGCTACATCAATATACATCCTTCTAGTCCTTGAAAAGGTATATCACAGCATAATTTACACTGCCCTGAAATCTGAACCCTAATCTGTCTCATTAAAGCTTGTAAATGGATATACAGGCTTACTGTAAGATGCTGAAGGGCAATGATTGGTCAATTCAATTGGTGTTGTTTTGCCATCTATTTAGTATTTGCAGTCACCAGGAAAAAGCATTAACTAATGCTCTCCTTTAAGTGTGACAGGCAGGCATGAGTGAGTATGAGCAGTTACCAGGATGGAGACCTTGGCCACTTTTCAGATGTATGTGTCAGTGACAGATAATTGGTGCAGACACTTGAGCTGTTGCTGAACACAGACATATCAGTCTTCTGGAAAACTGGTTGACCTAGTGTATGTCCAAAAATGGTCCAGCTGACAAGTTGGTGGACAGAAGACAGTTTATATTCTGACGATACATACTCAATTCACTGCAAACATTCATTTAGATAATGTCAGTTAGAGCCCTAGGTTACAATCTGCATTCGTGATGCAGATAGTGTACCCCAACTGTTTTATGGATTTACCTAATCTTATGCTAAGAAACAGCCTGTGTGCTGACACCAATTGGACATTTGATTTCTTAGCTGATTTGTCTCTGCTGGTTTCCTTTTTTAGTCCACATCCATACACATGCAAACATACAAACACATACATGTTTTCTATCTTTAAACTACTGTCTCATTTTTTCAATAGGCTAAAACATCCAGGAGTTTTAATGCACTAAATGCCCTCCACCCATGTCATTTTAAGTGGATCTTATGAATAGCTGCAAAGCATCTTCCTTTAGCATGTTACTAAGGAATTTAGTCAAACAAAGTCTGTGGTAGAGTTTTACCTCTTATGCAAAATGTGGCTTCATATTTTGGACAGGACATAACAGAACTTTCCAGAATCATTGAAATCAATACTGTAGGTAATCAGCATGGAGAATCCCAAAAGGGTTATTTCCTCCTTTGGTTTATTCCAGCTTTAACATTTGCATATACTTAAATAAAGCAGAATAGAGATGCAAAGGGGGAAATTGATTAATATTTCCTCTATTCTGCACATTTAAACAATTTAGTGGGTGGAGGTGATACATCCAACAGATTTTGATAAACTACTCCATAATTCTAATCTATAGAACTTACTTTATTTTACACATTATTCAAAAACATGATTTAAATCATGTCAAATAAACATAATTAAACCAGAGGCACTTGATCAACAGTAATCACAGTACTCCAAAATGTTGGTGAAAGATAATTAAAAGCATTTTCACATATGTCAAAAATGGAAAAAATCTTGTGAATTTCCTTGACCATTCCCTCCCCCCCCCCCCAGCTTTTCTTATATTTCCTATGAAATTTCTCAGGGGAAAAAGAGGTGTAGGTGTGGAAAAATGTTTTCGAGAAACAGAAAGCAGCAACATACTTAAAATATTTTTCCCTCACACATCATCCAGGAACTGTTAAGTACCACACCAGGTAAAACAGTTTCATTTTTAAAACTCTTCTAAACGAACAATAGAATCCTGTGATATAACTGAAAAACCAAGACAATTCTTCACAGATATCTAACATCGGAAAAGCTTTCTTTTTTGAGAATTTGGCCTCTACCTTCAGTAAGTCTCTATATTCACAGTGTTGAATGAATTCAATCAAACTTGCAAACTTCAGTTTGGTAGTTTAGATAAAATATAGTCATCCTATCAGGGAACCAGAGAAATTAATAACTGTGCTTTCACTGTTTGTGTATAACAGTCTCATTCATGAAACAGCTCTAGTTATGTATTTGTGTGTTTGTTTACAATTCATATTTATACGCCACCTACCCAACTAAAAATTATTTTGAACAACAAACAATTAAAAATAAATTCAGAATCACAAAAAGGGAAATGTGGTGTATTAGATAAACAGATGACACCACACCAATTAAAACAATCCCTGGCATAACAAAATTGCTATCAAGGGACATACTCCCAACTCAGGCCCTTGGTTTCAGTGGTGAAGGCACCAAGCTAGAAAGCAGGAGACCACAAGTTCAAGTCCTGCCTTAGCCATGAAACTCAGCTGCGGTACTTTGGGCCAGTCACTCTCTCTCAGCCCAACCCACCTGACAGAATTGTTGTTGTGGGAAAAATAAGGGGAGGAAGGTGTGTTGGATATGTTTGCTGCCTTGAGTTTTATTTATTTTTATTTATCTATTTGTATCCTCAGGAGTTACCATCTAGATCCCATTAGAGGGCAATGTTTTAAGGATGGGACTGGATTCAATCTAACTTTAGGTATCTTATTCTTCAGACTGTTAATTCACAGTACATACTTACGTGGAATCGGTATCCTTTTCTTTCTTCCGTATTCCAAAGGCTTTCCTTGTACGCTTTTTCAATCCTGTGGAGACAGGAGAAAAAATAATGGACTATATCAGGCAGCTTTAAACTGGGCTAAGTAATACAGTAGATCAGTGGTCCCCAACCTTTGGGGCACCAGGCACCAGTTCTATGGGCAGAGGGTTTTTTCCAAGGACCGGAGGAGGCGTGGTTTCGCATGCTGACTGCATCCTACGGATGGGGCTTCACTTGTTTGTGTGGCCTGGTTTTTGGCATGCCATGGCCCAGTATCACTTCAGGGCCCAGGGATTGGGAACACCTGTAGTAGATGGACTAGCTGGCAATCAGATTCAACAAACTTGGAAGTTAAGTCTTACTGAAGCATATAGAGAGTTGTGTTTTAAAAATAAACAGTATTGTCATATAATGAATAAAGAACTATAGAGGACCTTATATTACACAGCTCAATTAAAACACAGAATGTAGAGGATCTTTTTCACATAAAGGAATTCTGATAAGATTCACTATTGAGTTTTACTGGCTTAATAGACAATTACAAGTGAATAATGGTTCTGTCTAGGATTAAATTATAAATGGCAAACTCCCTCAGCAGAGTAAATAAAGCAAAATATTTTAAGAAATAGATATATTTTGAAATGTTTTTACAAGCTGTTTAGAAAATGCTATTTTGGTATTCCTGGCTTACCTTTCTAGATTAATAAATCCACACACGCACACACACACACATTATAAAAGCAAATAGTTTTGATTAATTAACATTACTTATATTTATTACATTATATTATATTATATTACCAATTACATTACTTATATTTGTTAATGCTGAAGAGAACAATATCCAAAATTTCCTCTCAGAGAAGAGCCAATATGATCTAGTGGCGAAGGTGCTAGCCTCAAAACTAGGTGACTGTGAATTCTAGTCCTGCCTTAGATGTGAAAGTCTACTAGTCAACTTTGGGCCAGTCACTCTCTCAACCCAACCCACCTCACAAGTTGTTGTTGTTGTTGGGAAAATAAGAAGAGAAAGGAGTATTAGGTCACCTTAGTTATTAAGTAATTAAGTTGTGTTTACTCTCTTTGGAAAAAAAGATAAACAAATGAAAAAGTTATTTTTATCACACTGGATGAGAATAAAAAGAAAAACAGAAGGCACTACCCTCATAGCCATCTTCTACAGCTAAAAAATTGCTTCGTGGAACTGTAATTTGGTAAACATTAAAAAAAAAAAACTTGCCTTCAGCAGGTTGTTATTTAGTTATTTTCCTAAATCTATTTAGTATCTTAACTAATAAAGTGTAGGGGGATATACAGCTGTTAATTCTGTTTTGTACTTATCAATGTTTTAGATTTATCACCTGGGTAACAATGATATTAGCATAATAATGGAGGAGTAAATGTTATATTCTATGATTTATTCTGGTACTTGTTGGATTATTATTGTATTTTCTTGCTTCCCTTTGCTTTCATTCTTATAAATTTTTGCTGGTCATTGACCAAATAAATATTATTGATTGCTACTATCAGCTCTGCCTTCATTGTAATACAATGTGGGGAAAAAAGCATTGTACCTACCCCCACCTAGCTTAGGGCTGCAGGTGATTCTATACACATTTCCCTGTGATACAACCCATCTCCTTCTTTCAATGCTTGCATGAAAATAATAACCTCCACTGAAGCCTCCCTACCCATGTTTGCATGAACATTGTGTAAGCCAGAACAGAACAGCTTCTCTTAGCTTTGCAGAGCTTGCTCACAACTTGTTGCTACAGTAATACTAACCCATTTAACCTCCAGAGGACAAACTAATGAATGTCTTGCTACACAAACACATCTTCGTTTCCTGAAAGTATTGTTAAGAGACTAAAGTCTGCACAACTGAGTTAGTTTGCTGGGGAAACGGGGTCATTAGAAGGACAGATACATAAGGACTGAGAGTGGAAGCAAAGAATATCTGATATCCTAGGTATTGTGTAACCAGACCAGCCTACTGCAAAGATAAAACTAAAACACAATCTGAACAGCCCTTCCATCCAACTGTAGGCTACACCAGAAAATATAAGGAGTCAAATGTAAATCTGCCATAGAATTTGCTATTAATGGCAGCCAGCAACAGTGGTTCTAGTCTTTATCCTTATGCAGGCAATCCTCAACTTACGAGCACAATTATCATGCCCCTGTTGGAGTCTGAATCCAAAGAGGAAGAAGAACAACTGACAGGGAGTCGGAGTGTGGCTCTGTTGGCTGTGGAGGAAACTGGGGATGGGCAAAGTCCGGCTGGGCAGAGCAGAGCAGAGATAAAGCAAGGGAGAGGGAGTTCAAAGGAAGACCCAGGCCCATCCCCTCTTCATCCTAGGGTATGCAGGAAGCAACGGAGAAGAGAGCAACATGGGTTGCATGGCTTACAGGGGAGGAAAGGGCCCTGATTCCCTTCATTAGGCACACCTGGGAAGAAAGTTTAAGGAAGAGGAAGCTGAGAGCTGTGGTTGCTGGGAACAAATGTGAGTTTATCTTGTTGACTTTGGTTATCTATGTTCCTGGCATCCTCCCAACTGGGTTGATTTACTGACATTCCTTCATGTCTGGAATTCCTTCTTTTGCCCTACTGGACTAATTACTCCATCTTGCCTTGATTGGACTCATAGTTACAGTTTTTGTTGACCATGTTTTGGACTTGAATCTCTGCAGCCAAAGGCTGTTCCTGGGAGAGTTTTTCTCCAGCCCAGAAGGTAACCAGGTGTCATGCCCCTGGTGAAGACTGACTCTGAGGGAGAGGAGGAACAGTCGACAGGGAGTGGAAGTGGCTCCAAAGATTGTGGAGGAGACTGGGGAAGGGCAGAGGCCGGCTGAGCAGTCAGGCCCATCCCCTATCCATCCTAGGGCTGCAGGGAGGAGAGGATAAGGGAGAGACATGGTCTACTCATGAGGAGAGGGCCTTGGCCTTCATGGACTGCAACTGTGACAACTCAATAAGAGTACGGACCTGCGTACGGGTGAACACTAGAAACAAAGCGTGGAAATATCTCTAGTAGATATTCCTCCCTGAGTTTGGCGTCCTTCCCAGTGTGTGTTATCTGTGGATGTCCTCCAGCCCTTATCTTGCCTGATTTGTGTTGCTTTTTTCCTTCTTCTTGTAGCTGTTTGTGTGGGAGTTTTTTGTCTTCCGTCAAGGATATTTGGAGCTTTGAAGCAAAGTGAAGGAATAAAAGGGGCGTCACCTGTTTTCTGTGACTGTGTTTGTTTTGTATCCCACTCTGGATCATCACATTGGGGGCAAAGTTGGAACAAATAAAGAGACTCCTGCTTATTATTTGATTGTATTGTCTTTGTGCCATGCCCCAGGTCATCACAATAATTGAGCCCTACATTTCTGTTGCTAATTTGTTAAGTGAGTTTTGCTCCATTTTACCACCTTTCTTGCCAAAGTTGTTAAGTGAATTACTATAGTTGTTGGTGGTAACATGGTTGTTAAGTGAATCTGACTTCCCCATTGAATTTACTTGTCAGAAGGTCACACAAGATGATCACATAGCTCTGGGACATTGCAACCATCATGAATATGAGTCAGTTGCCAAGCATCTGAATTTTGATCACATGATTGTGGGGATGCTGCAATGGTCTTAAGTGTGAAAAATGGTCATAAGTTCCTTTTTTCAGTGACGTTGCAACCCTGATCACAAAACAAACTGTTGTAAATCAAGAACTATCTGTGTAATAAAGGTATTTATAAACATACTTATCACTAAGCATAGTTAGAATAAATAACCATAATAATTACATCTAAAACATAAGTCAACCTTATAGTTCATATGAGATACTTCACTTTAATTGCAGTTGCATGATAAATTCCTATTAGAAACCCAACATATAATAATGGTCTCTTTCTTTTACTGCCTGTCACTAAGGATACTTAAGAGAATTCTAATTTTGCAATAAGAGAGGTAGCATGGGCAGAAAATAAATAAGAAGCCATAAAAATAAAGTATAGGACTAAATCGAAATATTCTAAGATAAGATGGTATTGTCTAAAAGCATATTGAAGTGCCTGTACTTCTCTGTTTTATGCAGAAGATATGGATGTGTGAATAGGCAGAAACACGTGTTTTCTACACAGCATTTTATCAACCACAGTTAAAATTAAACAAAGTAATATAAATTTCCCAGTCAGCTCTGTTGGTGGGGAAATTTGTTTCCTTCTAAAGTGGAATTTTAGAAGAAACTTTCCACCAACATAATCAAGAGCTGCACTTTGTTACATAATCTTAACAGAAAGCACTAACAATATGAATGTATACACATTTTCATGTTCAGTACATTTTGAAAGATTAAATTGGAGTGAGCAGACTATGCTCTATGTGAATTCATTAACTTTCATAGGAATCAAAATCATCGAGTTTCGATCTATGTCTCCATTGTACATGGTGACAACATACATTGGATGCTTTTTGCTCTTTGAAAATATTACTGTATATGCTGATCATTCAGTTTAGGCATTTGAAAAAGATAAAAAAAAAAATTAGTGCAGTGCAATAATTTCTGATTCTAAAGAACAGTTTAAGGTTATGTGCCGTGCCATTCTGTATACCAAAATAATAATGGAAAAAAATATTGTAACCCCAGTGGAAAGTGTTATGGTCTTGAAAGCATACTGATTATAGTTATTATCTTTGAATATCCACAGTTAACTATACACAGGAAATAAGAATTAATTATATTAATTCTGGAGCTTTGAACACATGTGTTTTTTTCTCCTTCATTTTTATTTACAGTGCAATGTCATCCTTCCTTAGATTGTGTGACATGCTGCACATTACTATTATCATTGTTCCCTGGTTCAGGTATAACAGTAACTTTTGTTGCAAACTAGAAAGGAAAGGATGGAGGAAGTATGTATGTATGTATGTATAGGCCCATTTAATACTTTAAATATATTTCATTTTTTGTACCAGATACTACATCAGGTATTGCATATAATCCAGGCATTTAAACCATTCCAGTATTTTCAGAACTTGAATGACAGAAACATTTTGTGTAAATTTAGTGTGAAGTCAAATAATGCTTTGTATTTTTCTGACTTCTTCAATGTATTTCATTGTTGGGAAAAAAAGGAGATGATACAATTATCTTCAGAGACACAAGAACAATTTGATTGGTTGACATGGCAATTTGATATGCTCATTAATATTTTACTGAATTTATTTACAAGAAAGAATTGCAGATGTCACATAGAGGAGACTAATGCTAAAATGCTTAGAAATGCTGGCATTAGACAGTAGCCTTTTTATGCAAAGTGAACATACATAACTCTGAATTTAAGTTAGAATATTGCAAACCATGGATGATGACTAATGGTTTAAATATCAAGTTCCGGAGTCATACAGAATTGTAAACAAACATAGTGAAAGCCAATTTAATGTAATTAAAGTACCAGACTAGAAACCTGGAGACAGATCCATAGGCACAAAGCCACCTGGTTAACTTTGGGCCAGTCACTCTCTCTCAGCCCTAGAGAGCAAACAACGGCAGACCATTTCCAAAGTCTTGCCAGAACTGCAGAGATTAGTCCAGGCAGTCACCAGAAGTCAATATTGACTTGAAGGTATTAAAAACAATACAAAAACAATAAAGACACAACATATTTGCAATAGAACATTCAAATTAAGCACAGGTATCACATTCCCTCCAGATTAATCAGATATTTTCTTTGATGTCACCAAATTGTCAAAGATACCATCAATAGTGAGATATTATAACCATCTATAGTAAATGTTTCCATAAAGGCAGATGGTCGTTTTACAATGGATTGTCACTTGCTTATAAGAGGAAAACTGATAATTATTTGAAAGAAAAGTGATAAATTGTTATTTTAAGTGATCAGAAAACCATCCCTCAAGTACAATATTTGGAGGAGGAGGAGGAAGGAGGAAGGAGAAGGAAAAGAAACAGTGATTTGCCACCCACTTGATGGATTACAGCAATATTGCTATATTTTTCTTTAGTCAGAAATGGTTAGGACAGCTAATTTATAGGCAGCTTATTTTCTTTTACTATGTTAGCAGTTTATTAGTTATTTCATGTTATTTCAGGTTGGAGGTAGAGGAAGACAGTACATATAGTTTACAGTACTTATATTCAATCTCTGCACACTTTTTGCATGTTCACATTGTTTCCACAACTACTAAGTAAGAAAGATGTGAGATGTGGACACACTCTCTCCCTTCAGAAAAGTATCCTTTTCTCTTGTGATTCAAGTCCGGACATGCAGCTGAATTTTCTGAAAGAGCTCTAACTGTTCAGGGCAATTTGGGATGTAGAAAATACATCTCTTAATTTTCTATCTTTTCTTCTGCAGATGCTGCACAAATCATTTTTCTTTCCTTCCCAATCAATGAATATATTGCCTTTTTCAGGATTAATTTATCTCTCCTTCAGTGCTTTGTAGATTTTCTTATGCTAGGTATACAAAGTTTACTCATCTTGTTAAATATTTGCTCTCTATCAGATAAATAAAATATACTATGAGCTGCAAAATCTCCAATTCAAACCTTAGGGTTTGTTGCCAAGAGTGGCCAAATCATTTTTAAGTCCAGGGTGAAGTAACATTTCATTCATTTTGAAATAACATTTCAGGAAGACATCTCCCTAATTTACCGAAATATGAGAGGAGGAAGATGTGCAGCACAATCAGACTTACAAGATTATTTTATTATAACCAATCTCAATAAAAGTACTTTTAGTCTTCCTGTGACATTGATTTCCTGATCTGGCTTACACTGGTAGAGCTGACAGGTTGTTTGCACTCATAGCTCTCTATCTCCAATTCAAACCTTAGCTTAGCTCAGCCTGCTGAAGATATTATATACCATACCATACCATATCATTTCAAACAAATTTTATCCATCTGGTTTAAGAAGAAAATGTACAACACAATCCCAATAAGTATAAACAATTTCAATGTTAAATTAGTTCATATTTACAGTTGTTCTTATAAGAGCAGTGGCACTCTTATAGAAATGATAGAAAGGACATTGCAACCTGTTGGTGGAGAACAGAAGCCAAGACAAGACACAAAGCTGCTATTGCAAAAGTCATCTGGACTTTGTTTTTCCCTGAAGATGTTTCATTTCTCATTCAAGAAGCTTCTTCAGTTCTCACTGGAGATCACTTCAAAAGTTGCCTTTTGAAAAAGCATCTTTGAGACCAACCATGACCTAGATGATTGAGAAGCTCCATAGACATTAAGATGGTCCCCTTAGTGATTTGACTGGCAACTATGTGGATTGCTATGGATTGGTTGATTGGACTTGGCTTTGGATTTCCTCAGCTGGAGAAGCTGGTGAATGGGGCTATGTTTACTACTTTGCTGTGCTGCCACATTTGCTGCATTATCATGCCTATAGATGTTAGGTACACTGAGGATGAACTTGTGCTTATAGGCCTGGCGCTGGATAAAGGAATGGCTTGGAAGATGGGCTTCATTTGCAGTGCTGGCTGTTTGGGGGTCATTTTCTTTTCTGGGTTTGCATCCTTTTTGCTGCCGGTGCCTCTACCCACATGGACTATATGGCTCTGGGTGACCCTTCATCTGAAGAGACTGACCAGAACGCTAGAGTTTATGGAAATTGGTGATTAGGCAAGAAGGATGAGGTGATTAGACCTTTCCTCCTGCAGAGTCCATCTTGCCTTTGCCTCTATTAGCTTTAGAGAAGAGATGAACGTATGGTATGACTTCATCTGCTAGTGTGATCCCCTCCTTTGGGTGAGACCAGAGGAGAAAATTGGTTGGATGGAGGTTGACTGGAAGGAAATCCTTACCAACTAGTGAATGTAGCAAGAAGGATATCCCTGTGGTGTGTTTGTGTGTATGTGTGGGGGAGATGGACACTGGGCACCCAGATGCAGTTGAAGTGCCTCAGGGTGCTTAGTTTCCTTTTCCTGGGATTGATGGCACTGAACACTATAAGAGGACCCCAGCCTTAGAAATTGAGAGACATGGATTGGAGGGTAATGTAGCCTTTGGGTGATATAGGCAGCCCAAAGTATTACAATGGTGATGGGCATGGAGAAATATGGCAGGAGGCAAAGGGTGAGCCATTTGGGGTGGAATGTGGGATTGAGGTCTCATATCAGTTTCATGTTCCAACTCATTGATCTCAATCCCTGCACCTGGTCATCAGACTTTCAGAGACTCCAGAGACTTTCAGATGCTGCTTCTCAAGGCCAGATCAGTCTGTAATAAAGCCTCCCTCAGCTGTGATTTAATTGTTGATTAGAGAGATGACCTGGCACATATTATGAAACAGAATCAGCCGATGCACTGTAGAGACTTCCTACGCTGAAGCTTCCTTGTGGCATCCCTGAAGCGGGCACCATTTTGGAATTCTTGCAATCTGAGAATTCAAAATTCAAAAAAAAAATAAAAAATCCTTCCAAAATGACACCCACATCTGTGATGGTTTGAGACAGTTTCTGTATATAAGGAAGGCTACCTAGTGGATTGGCTTGGTGCTTTTTCAGAAAAGCAATTTTCAGAAGAGGTCAATGGTGCAAGGTGTGAGGAGGCTCAAGGTGTAGGACACAGTGGGGCAGGAAGCAGACCTAAACCCCGTGGAAATCGAGCCAAGCAGGAAGTAGGCCCTACTTTTGGCCTACTTTGGGCAGGTTGGGGGAAAGATAAGCGGGTGGGAGCAAGCCACAGTACCCCTTCCAGTGGTCAACAGTTGCATGTCAAGTACTATCTGTAGGATAAACATATATCTTCATCCGAATATTTATTCACTTATAGCTTTGTTTTTTTTTAATTATTTGTAAAAAATTTTTAATGATAACAACCATTTGGTATTTATTAGCTAACTAGGTATTTTTTTTAGCCTAGTTGTATCACTTGTTTGTGAGATGGGCAGTTACATAAATTTTACAAATAAAAAAGTCAACAAAGATGAAAGCCTGGCTTTCATTCCAGATAGTTATCTAGTCAGATAGACAAAGGCTTGTACTTTAGGAGAAGTATTAATAATAGCGTACTAAATTTTATTGGATAGAATCTATTTTTGAGTCCTTAAATAACTCCCAAGAAAGCTCTGACACAAAGGTGACAGCTACAAACCATGAGAGAGAGATAAAATCTGTCCATATAGAGAAGAGAAGGATAAACAACAAATTAAAATTATCTTTAATTTTGTTAACTACCAAACTGGAGGTGGCTGAGAACAGATTATCTCAGCTGCAAGATCACACGAAACCTGTTAACACAGCTATAAGTGATTTAATGAAGTATAATAATAGCTTTCAGGACATATCAAATACTTAAAATGTCTTGGATCCAATTTATGCATGGTAGGAATTTCCAGAGAAGAGAAAAAGCACAACTGGGTGAAATATTAGCTTTGTCAGATTATTAGATAGATATTGGGGCCATTCTGTTCCAAACTTTTCTTTTTCTTTAAAAGCTGAAATGTATTGACCATTTATTGGGAAGTTTCTTGGTTTTGCTGTGAAAAATTCCGTCCCAAAGCCAATCTATTGGTAAATGAGCAAGGAAAGAATAAGTCTCACATTTTCATTTCCCCAGATATAGAACATGTGTATACACTCAATTACTCAGTATTATAATGTGACTATTTTGCACATTGCACTGCTAATATGCATTGTACTTAAAGTGAACTAGCTATTGAATCATTGTATCACAGAGTTGGAAAATATTATTTAGGTCATTGGATCTGCCTTGAAAGAGTGTAGCTGAACACAATATTTTTTTCCAAGATGAGCATGCTGCTGAACCTATTAACTCATAAACTGAAGAACTGAACATTAGTACTAATGGGAAACTATGACCATCCTAGTTCAAGGCAAGTCCAAAAATGCTAGAGAATTTCTGGAAGCCTGGCCCTCTGACAAATTGGCTGTCAACAGGCACATAGAGATAAACAGTATCTATATACCATTTAAAAGAGATAATCACTAAGCCAAAAAAGGGAACAAAAAGACCAGGACATCTCTTTAGCAGCAATTAATACCCAGAGAAGTAGACATTAACACCAAGACTAACATTAGATTAACGATCATGAAGCAAACAATATCCCAATCAAGGAATTGCCAAAGAAACTAACAGTAAATAGCCCAACCAAAGAACCACCAAGACCATTCCCGTGAACACTGGCAGGCCAAGCCACTAGAATATACAATAACAACAACAACAACAACAAAAAAAAAAAACCCACTCCCTAATAGCACTTATAAAGTTACCTAATTTGGGTAACAAAAATTGCAAAAAAACAACCAAGCTCAGAGAGCACCAAGGATCCCTCATTTCAACTCTGAGTTACAAATATTGTCCTCCATTGACATGAAGGATTGTGAGCAGCCCAGGAAAGAGTGCAATTGGTGCATTAGACAAATCTGTGCAAAGGCACACTGATGGATAACTTCCTCTAGTAAAAGGGGAGTGGTGTAAAAAGGAGTGGTGAAAGGCCTATGACCTGGGGTACCCCACATTGCAGGGAGGGCTAGGGCTTGATCGCTTTCCTCCTACCAACCTTGATTGGAAATATATATATAAAAACTATATATATATAGTTCCAATGAAGGTTGGATATATATAAAGGAAAGAGGAGAACTACCATAATACAGTGCCTTTCACTCCCAGCCCTGAAGCCAGTTCAGACATCATGTTCAATAATAGTGAAAGGCACCAAGAAGTCCAGGAAACCCACAATGATTGCATCACCTCTGTCCCAAGCCCTCCAAAGATCAACAAATGTTACCAAAGCCATTTCAGTGCTACTCCCCAGGGCTGAACCCAGACTGAAAAAGTACTGTGAACAAATCCCACTGGGGTTGTGGGATCCAGAAATGGCCTCTTGAGAACAGGGTGCATCACTGCCTTCTTCAGGCCAGACAGTACCACTCCCTCCTACAAAGAGATATTAATCCCCACTTGGGTCCAACACATGCCATCTCCTGGAGTCCTTAACCACTCAAAGGGGCATGGATCCAGAATACAGGTGACTGAGCTCACATCCCCAATCCACTTCCTCAAAAGCAACCAGATTGAAGTTGAACTCCTCCCAAATAACAAGGTTTAGATGTGTCTCTATCACCTCCTTATTGTCGGCCCAGTCAGAGTCTTAACTCTGAGTGGTCAAGCAACTTTATCTGACAGATTCTAAATATATACCTCACAGTAACCTTGTGAAGGTTCCTCTGCTCCTTCTTACCCAGGAGGGATCTAGTTACCCAAACAGGGCTGCTGGTTGGCTACCCGCAGATGTAACATGGACAGTGAAGTAGTTATGCTTTGCTGACTTTATTCCTACAAGGTAGGTTCTAATATGGGCTTATACTGTGCTCAGTAAGCCTTGCTCTTTTCTTCCTCCAGCATCTTTAAGCATCTCTTATGTTACGTGATTTCTCTGGACTGCTTGATAAACCATGGGGCTCTATGAAAACCATGGGCACAAAGAGTTCACACAAGGTTCAAGGTTCCCATCATAGGTTCATTCCAAACTGCAACAAGAACCTCTCCCAAACAGTAACCAATTATCAGAAAAACCCCAAAATTCCTGCTTGAAACTACCCTGGCCCATCAGTTGCCTAGGGTGGATGGATCAAATAGATTCCACTTCTCTGTAATGGGAGCAGGGTAAAGGTTGTTTTGTTTTTGTTTGGCTTTTTTCTTTCTTACTTTCTATTGGTTTGTACAACTTTTATTTTCTGGATTAAAATCGTTTTCATAAAAATTATACATAAAAGGTAATTTGCTTTGGAAAACATTTCCAGGTGGTCCTTTCTATTTAATTATTAATTAATTAATTATTAATTTAATTAATGCATCAATGTTCTGACAAATTGTCCTGAGAGGAAAATAATGACAAACTATAGAATTTCCCTCCAATAACCGAGCAGATTTGCAGGCATTATAACAGGCAGGCAGCCTCTTTTGAGAAGACAAACCTAGTACTTTGGCTTGTATCTTGATTGACTTTTTGGGCTAGATTTTGAAAGAGCAAATGGCTGATCTTTTTCCCAAGTTGCACATTGTTACCTTTTGTTGTGAATTAATAAAAGTGCTTAAATAAAGATTATTAAAACCTTTAGAAAAGTGCAGGGTTCTGGCCCTGCACTTCTGATCGGCCGATAATAGCGACATCTGATTGGTCCGTTCAGGAGAATCTGATTGGCTATTAGCAGACCTCTTTCATTGGTTAAGAGAGCTAACGCTTCCCGTTTCTTACTGGTTGTTTGATCGGCAGCTTGCCTATAAAAAGGGCTATTGCTGCCGCAGTTTTTGCTCTGTTCCACAATGTTAAATAAAGAGTTGAAGTTCACTGTTCATCGTCTTGTCTCCACTTCTTGCGCCCATGCGCAGAACATAACACTGGCATGAGGGTGGGATTTGGAGACGTCAGAACTGATTGAGCACTACAGAGCGCTAAACAGAGCACGTGGCTGAAGACGCACCAACGGCTGAACCATGTCTAGCAGCGTCATACCACCCGCTCCATTCGACCCAGCACAAGAAGACTGGGACTCATATATGGACCGATTCCAGATGTTTCTGGAGACCAACAACTTGAAGGATGCCACTACCAGAAAGAAGCGAGCGGTATTCCTAACTCACTGCGGGCCGACCGTGTTTAAGATGGCCAAGGCACTAGCCAAACTGGCTGAGGTGAAGTCCATGGACTGGGATGTCCTCGAGCCCCTTCTACAGGCCCACTATGCACCGACTGTACCAACGCTTGTTCGAAGACATGAATTTTATCAGAGAGACCAGTGGAAGGGAGAAAGCGTTGCAGATTTCGTTGCAGATCTCCGGAATTTGGGAGGCCTCTGCGGGTTTGCCAACCTCGAAGAGGCCCTGAGAGACCGAATAGTTCTGGGATTAGATGCACTAGCTTCATAAAGTAAGCTGATGGCGAAAGGCGACATTAGCCTTACAGATGCCATCACTGACACTACTGCAGCAGAAGCAACCAGGAAGTCGGCTGCCTGAATGCGCCGCACCCACGCCCCGCTCCGCCAACTCGCCGGCGAAATCTTACCTCACCTGGAAGGACAGGCAATGACAGCCCACCACGAGGACCTCCAATCGTCATCAGAAAGTGATGAAGAAGAGGTCAACCGGCTCCGGTTTGAACAAGACCAACGCCATCAACGTAACAGAGAGTGCAGTACCAATGCGCTGGTTGTGGGGCAAACCACCCACGATCAGACTGCAAATTCCTCAACGCGCTCTGCCATGTGTGCAGGAAAAGAGGTCACATCGGAAGAGTCTGTAGAAGCAAGCAAGGATCCAGCCCACCTCAGAGGGGGACCAACTACTGCCAGCCCATAGGAAGTCGTCCTGTGAATCAGGAATATTTAACCCACCAATGGAACAACCACTCCTACAGAAACAAACCACCAGCCCAGTCAACGAAACGAGAAGAGGCACACCAAACCATTACGATTGGTCATGCCTCATCATTAGACACCAAGAAGATCCGGGTGAAGGTCGCCATCGAAAACCAGCCCTGCATGATGGAAGTCGATTCAGGATTGTCCCTCTCGATGGTTTCCTGGAAGACCCTTAAACAGTTAATTCCCACCGTCCGGCGGCAAGACCTCAGATTCCAAAGAATCATACTCAAGGACTATCAGGGAAATTGAATTCCAGTCATTGGATCCAGCAAAGTCCGAGTCTCATTTAAAAATCGTACTGCATCCCTACCACTAACCGTAGTCAACAGGTATCGGCCTAGTTTGTTAGGCCTCCAATGGTTCGCCCCACTTGCAATTGAAGTAGCCAGCATTCACCGAACCAACAGTGACAACTGGGAAGAGGCCATTGTCCGGGAGTTCCAGGATGTTTTTACAGATAAATTAGGCAAGTACAAGGGGACCCCGATATCATTTAACCTTACCCCCGAAGTAGCTCCCATCCGCCTTAAGCCTCGTCAAGTTCCATTTGCCCTTAAAGCAAAGATTGACAAGCAGCTTGATAAATTAATAGCCCAGGGTGTGTTAGAACCAACCGACCACGCTCCCTGGGAAACCCCAATCGTAACACCCATCAAGCCGGATGGATCGTTAAGAATTTGTGGGGACTACCGAGCCACCCTGAATCACGCCCTTCAGCAGAACATTTACCCGGTACCGGTGGTACAACACCTTCTCCATTCCCTGGGGGGCAGAAAAGTCTTCGCTAAATTGGATTTAGCACAGGCATACCAACAACTGCCTGTAGATTAAAAAATGGCAGAGGCACAAACGATCGTTACGCACCGAGATGCATTTAAGTGCAACCGATTCCAATTCGGAGTTAGCGTGGCCCCAGGAATTTTTCAGAGCTTGATGGAGAGACTACTACAGGGTATAAAAGGGGTTGTACCTTATTTTGATGACGTTTTAATTGCTGCTCCAACTAGAGAAATACTGAGGGAGCGCCTGAGGTTAGTTCTCCAGAAATTTAAAGACTCTGGCCTTAAAGTAAAAAAAAATAAGTGTCAACTGTGTACGGATAAAGTAGAATTTTTGGGGTACTTAATCGATAAACAAGGCATTCACCCCACCGATAGCAAGCTAAGGGCAATCAAAAACACCCCAAGGCCCAGAAATAAGACTGATCTCCAAGCTTTCCTGGGCCTTATCAATTTTTACAATGTGTTCCTGCCCCACAAAGCGACCGTAGCCGAGCCCCTACATCGTCTGTTGAACAAAAAGGCAATCTGGGTCTGGGGACACCGAGAGGAACACGCGTTCCAACAAGTAAAAAACTTGTTGACTTCAGACGCTGTTTTAATGCAGTATAATGAGACTTTGCCTTTAATGATTACATGTGATGCATCATCATTCGGATTGGGTGCCATTTTGAGCCATGTGTTACCAAACGGTAGTGAAGCCCCTATTGCTGACTTTTCAAAAACGCTATCAAAAGCTGAACGTAACTATAGTCAAATCGATAAAGAGGCTCTTGCTGTCATTTCTGCTGTTAAACGATTTCATGAATATATTTTTACTATAGTTACCGACCACAAACCTTTGCTGGGGATTACAGCGAGGGACAAGCCAACCCCTTATATATTATCTCCCAGAATGACTCGCTGGTCGGAATTCTTGGCTGCTGTGGGAATAAACTTTGACTTCAGTATTGGGTAATGATTAGTCTAAGACCTTATACATACATGTCTGCCTAAGGGTCACTGAGATAAGCAAGGAAATTAAAAACAAACACCAGGAACAATTAAGCAGCTCAGACAATGGTAAACAGTTCTATGTACTATATCTAATTATTGTAATCCACAATGTGAATGCTTACTATGTACGAAATTCTCAATAAAAGGGAGCACTAGAATTTGCTCTAGGCTCCCATCCCGAGTACACCAGCCTCTGTGCTTCATTCTTTCCATGGGAGACCACCACAAGTGGTGACCCCGACGTGATCCACTGCAGGTGGTATGTGTCCGGACCTCCGTGTTTCCTTGCCTGGAATAGGTAAAGTACATACTTAACTATTGCTGGACAATAGGATTTTTCAGGGAACATGGGGGGAAAACTCTCTCAGCCACAGGAACAGCATGTTAGTGAGCTGCTGAAGTTAGTCAGGACAAACTTCTTTATCTTTAAACCCTCCGGGGGGGAGAAAATAGTTCTTTCAAAAGGTAATGTGAGAGAGCTGCTGCAAGAGATCTGGCGGCAATGTCCCTGGTATCCAGAGAAAGGCTCTTTAAAGTTAGACACATGGAGGAGAATTGGAACTATCCTTCATGAAGAGCCACGGGCAACAGCTGAAATTTTGATATTTTGGAAGATTGTTATGACTGCTTTAGAGACCCAGCAACAACCTCTTTTAAAGACTTTAGTAGAACCCCCTCCTTATAAAGGAATTGTATTGCACCCGCCTTCTCCAAAACTGGAGTGTGCTTTATCATTTCCACAGCCTATTCCTGTGAATGATAAAATCCAATCAAAAATGGGAAAAATTCAAGCCATGATGCATCAAGCTTTCAATGAGGGGAAATTAGAGTCTGATGAGATTACCCAGATGAATTTGTTTCCAGTTAATAGGCAAGTGGATGCTCAAGGCAATCTGCAGACTGAATGGGTTCCGATTCCTTTAGCAGTTCTTAGGAAAATTAAAAAAGCAGTAAAAGATTATGGTATTCAAAGTCCTTTTACAAAGGGGCTCCTGACAAGTTTGGCTACCTCACGCATGATTCCTAGTGACTGGAAAGATTTAATGAGAATGATATTGAGCTCTACTCAGTATGTGGTTTTTGACTCAGAATACCAAAGGGAAGCTGTCACTAGGGGAAGGAATTTGGGGGGGCTGTATACGCCAGACCAAATCTATGGGGCAGGCTTGTTTGAATCCACTGCTGATCAAGCTGCTAATTTGCCTGATCACATATTTCCAGTGGTTATGGCAGCTGTCCTTGGGGCGTTGTCCCGCATTCAGGATGTGGGAACCCCAGCACAGTCTTTTTCTCAAATTAAGCAAACAGCATCTGAGTCTTATAATGATTTTGTGGAAAGGCTACAATTGGCTATTACCAGCCAAATCTCTAATGAGGAAGCTGCAAAAGAACTTTTGCTGAAATTGGCAGTTGAAAATGCAAGCGCTGACTGCAAGCGTATCTTACAGCCTTTGGTGGCTAGAGGTGAGGTTACTCTGGCTGATCTGTTAAAGGCATGTGCAGTGGTGGGTTCTCAGGCTTACAACATGGAGACTTTGGCTATGACATTGCAAAAAGGGATGAAACCTGCAGGGACTTGTTTTAATTGTGGAAAGCCTGGCTATGCCCCTGGGGGGGGGGTGCCCAGTGCCGTGCCCCTGGGGGTGTGTGTGTAGGTATTTTGCTTCCTCCCCTTCTGCAGGTACGCCAAGACCGAAAGTTCGGTATAAGAGACTACCAGATTCAACGTGGAAAGGACCTGTCCCGCTGATAACTTGGGGCCGAGGATACGCTATTGTTGAAGATGAGGGGACAGTTGTTTGGGCTCCTGCTCACTGTGTGTGTCCTTATCATCAGCCAAAGGGGCAAGGGGATGGATTTGGGGGAATGGAAAAGAAACACGTTGATCCAGGACATGGGGAAGCTAGCAAACCTTCATAATAAAACTGATTGTTGGGTATGTATGCACATGCCAACTCACAAAACATCAGGGCTTCCAATGGTTGCAGTACCTCTGGCCGAAGGTGACTGGTATAAGGGACAATGCTATGGTTGTTCAGGGATGTGGTCTAACAGTTGGACTACAAGTAACATAAATACATTGCATCTTGGAAGCTGAATCCAAGAGGTGGCGGGTATCTGCTGGACTCACAATGAGACAGCAGAGAATATGACTTACTTGGGAACATATCCATTTTGTAACAAAACAATTATTATTGGCAATGGAAGTCGGGTTTATCCGGATGACATGAAAACTAAAAATCTCACTTATTTTGTACATAATATTTTTACATTTGATATCATATCTTTGATCAATGAAAATGGGTGTCCAATTATCCCTGCCACATGTTGTCCCATCATGATAGAAAACCAGCTGCCCAAATGTGCAAATGGGATATACGCACCATCGCCCACTTATTTGGCTATGTTAATGGAATATTTTGCATGATTAATCTATGCTAAACCAAATACGGTTGGCCATCTCCTGGGAGCAAATCTATGGTTGCTGTGTGGACGGATGGCCTATGTTCGCATGCCAGCATGATGGAAAGGAGTCTGCACCTTTGGGAAAGTAATCCCATCTCATGTCATTTTAAAATCTTTGGGGACTGCTCATATCCACAATGCGCGTTCCGCAACGGAAGTAAACTCTGTTTTGAATCATGACTACTGGACACAGATATCAAGGGGAGTTATTCCTCCTTTAAGAGTCATGATGAACTATAGAGATTTGCATCGTTTAAACAATTGGACAGTTACTATGTTTAAAGACACCATTAAAACTCTAAAGCTGCTTGAAGAAGAACAAGGAAAAATCCTTGACTTTGTCCTGCAAACCAGATATGCGGTGGACACTATTTTGGCTGCGCAAGGGGGAGTTTGCGCTGTGATTCATACACATTGTTGCATGTATATCTCTGATTATTCTCCAAACATTACAGCTACTATACAGCATATGGAACAAACCCTGAGTGAGAATCCATTACAATCGGAGGACGAGGGACTGGACGTGTGGTCTGCACTTTGGTCCTGGTTGCCAGATGGTTCATGGATTCGTCACCTAATTGTTGGAGTGATATTGTTTTTTATACTTTCTCTTTGTGTATGCTGTTGTATCCAATGTCTCCCTGGACTTTTAAGAATGTGTCAGGTGAAGCCTACGGAAGGAGAACTGTTGTTGCAGATGGCGAAAAGCTACTGAGGCATCCACGATCATCAAAAAACTAAAACAGGGGAGATGTGGGAATAAACTTTGACTTCAGTATTGGGTAATGATTAGTCTAAGACCTTATACATACATGTCTGCCTAAGGGTCACTGAGATAAGCAAGGAAATTAAAAACAAACACCAGGAACAATTAAGCAGCTCAGACAATGGTAAACAGTTCTATGTATTATATCTAATTATTGTAATCCACAATGTGAATGCTTACTATGTACGAAATTCTCAATAAAAGGGAGCACTAGAATTTGCTCTAGGCTCCCATCCCAAGTACACCAGCCTCTGTGTCTCATTCTTTCCATGGGAGACCACCACAGGCTGCATATAATTATAAGCTGCAACACCGCCCGGGGAAAGCCATCCCCCACGCTGACGCACTAAGCCGTGCACCACTTCCGGAAACCGTTGACGACCCAGCTCCAACCGTCGCAATGCTCCAGATTGAGACACTTCAATCACCACCACTGACAGCTCGAGATATCGTGATTGAAACCAAACGCGATCCCGTTTTGGCGCGAGTCCTTAGCTGAGTCAAGTGAGGATGGCCATTGGATCAAATCCCTGACAACTTCAGTCCTTTCAAGAATCGACAGATGGAACTATTTTCCCAGAAAGGCTGCATAATTTGGGGGGATAGAGTTGTCGTCCCAGAGCGGCTGCAACGAGCGGTATTGAAAACCTTGCACGAAGGCCACCCCGGCATTGTGCGCATGAAGGTGCTCACACGAAGCTATGCATGGTGGCCGGGTATCGACAAGCAAATCGAGGCCTGGATAAAGGCTTGTTGCAAATGCTAGGAAGTTAGCAATGCCCCACCGAAAGCAACCCCAACAGAGTGGGAAACACCCAGGGGACCATGGTCCCGTATTCATATTGACTTTGCGGGACCTACTAAAGGACACACATTCCTAGTAACGGTGGATGCCTACTCAAACTGGCTTGAAATCCATGAAATGAAAAGTACCACAACTGAATCCGTCATCAGGAAATTGGACAGATTATTCGCAACCCATGGACTGCCAGACGTTCTGGTATCCGACAATGGCCCCCAGTTTATCACACTTTCTTTTGAACAGTATTTGGCAGACCGTGGTATTTGCCATGCGCTAACTTCGCCAGGGCATCCTGCGGCCAATGGAAGAGCCGAGCGCATGGTACAATTCGTCAAAAAGACCCTACATAAAATGGACTATGGCGATATCGAGGATAAGATTAACCGGATACTCTTTCTTCAACACATCACTCTGCACAGCGTCACCAACAAGACTCCGGCCGAATTGTTAATGGGACAAAAACTCCGCTCCCACCTTGACCGACTACACCCATCGTACGAACCAGAAAAACCACACGGATCCAGTGGGAAATGCCGCGAATTCCAGATAGGCGACTTAGTCTTTGTTAGAAACTTTTCTGGCGATCCTTTGTGGGTCGACGCAACTGTAATCCAAGTCACAGGACCCAGGTCGTACCAAGTAAAAAGTCACGATGGAAGAATATGGAAGCAACATATTGATTAGCTGCGTTCAAGGCTGCAACCTCGTTTCTGCAACTCCGGTAACTTCCAAACTGAGGGGGGAGGAGATGCCGAGGAGACCGAGTTCGAAACAGAAGAAAGCACGAGTGGAAGAAGTGAGCATTCAGACTTGGCACATAGAGAAGGACCAGAGAGGGTGGTGGACTTGCCTCAAAGAGACACCTCGTCAGAGGCAAGCCCACAAAGGCTAGAGGACAACGAGGACATTAGCGGCACCGAGTTTTTAAATGAAGGACCGGAGGCACCCTACTCACCAGAAAACGTCCCGCCCAAACAAGATTATAAACAAGTACCAGGGGGACAGCAAAAATCTAACAGACAATCTAAACAACCTGCCTACCTCAAAGATTACATCACCGCACCCCTTAAATGGAACCCGGGGGGAAGGGGTGTTGTGAATTAATAAAAGTGCTTAAATAAAGATTATTAAAACCTTTAGAAAAGTGCAGGGTTCTGGCCCTGCACTTCTGATTGGCCGATAATAGTGACATCTGATTGGTCCGTTCAGGAGAATCTGATTGGCTATTAGCAGGCCTCTTTCATTGGTAAAGGGAGCTAATGCTTCCCGTTTCTTATTGGTTGTTTGATCGGCAGCTTGCCTATAAAAAGGGCTATTGCTGCCGTAGTTTTTGCTCTGTTCCACAATGTTAAATAAAGAGTTGAAGTTCACTGTTCATCATCTCGTCTCCACTTCTTGCACCCATGCGCAGAACATAACACCTTTTGAGTCAGCATTGATTCCTGGAGACTGGCTAGAGAAATGCCTGCAGTTTTCAGAAATGTGTAACATAAGGTAAGTATCAAATATTACATCTGCAGCAATTTAAACACACACACAAAAATGGTTTTTTAAAAATCTATCCTGATGTACCTTATAAAACCAAACAACATTTTAAATTAAGGCCAGTCTGGAACCAAACAAAAACAATAAGTTATAATATGTATGTTAATATTTATCTTTTTAGTGACCATTGTGTCACTTGAATTGAGGGACCCACTCTCCTAGAAGAATAAATTTTTTGAGAAATATTAAAAAGGCAGAATATTATATTTCCCTAAAGGAGAAATGGAGAAACATGCTCTTAGAGACAGCCCCCCATCTTTCTTAATAGCCCACAGCGGATATTTTTTGCCCATTAAGAAAGACTGGGCCAGCCTATCTACTAAACAAAACACCTTCAGCTCCAAGATGATGGGATTAAGACATGACCCTCCAGGACATAATAGGATTATCCCACTAGCAGCAGAGGTCACTACATTGCATCTCCTAAGGACATTGCATCAGAGTCCAAACTTCAACCAAACCTGAGAGCTCAGACAACCTACAGAGCTAGCTATGACCCCTACAAATAGTAGAATACATGTTCTTGCACAGGAACAGGAAGTCCAAGAGAAGGTATAAATACCCCTTACTCTCAACTCTATGTGGTCAGCTGCCCAGGACTTCAAACCCATTCAGGTTCATCATTAAACCATCTTTCCAATCAATCTCTATGTTTCCAGTGTCTTTCTCCCGGATTGGAACTGAGCCAGGTGGATATTTCTCCCAACAACTGTGTCTGTTGGGTTAATCATAATGTTTCTTACAGATGGAGGATTATTCATTTGAAACACAAGTAACACTATACATTTGCACAGAGACCATGGCAATCCCTACCATGTATGAACATCCAAATTGCTTAATCAAATCAAAAAATGCCATCTTTTAAAAGTTAAAGAGATTGCTGCTGAAAAGACATGTATCTTTAAAACCACATTCTAAACATTTGAAAATATTCATTTTGCTAGCTTAAAGCTTCTTACTCATTTATGAAGATAAATACTGAACAAAGAACATTGCAATCCAGCTGCTATTTAGCCTCCAAAAACTATCATACACACAAGGTATTTTGAAAAGACATGTTGCAAAGCACCAGTCTTTATACAGTTTGAAAAGTCACAGCTTTACAATTTGGAGGCAGAGTTTGAAATGGTGCTAGTTCATCACAAATAAACCTACAGAATAGAGGTAGGATCAGAAGCACAAATAAATCTCCAATAACAAACAAAAAACTACACTACTTATCGATAATAATTATGATGTCATCTAAAATATAGTTACAGCAAATGATATTAATGCCTTATCTTACTACAACAGAGGGAGACAGCAGTCAATGGTTTTTTTATCTTTTTTTTCTTATTTTTCCTCACTTCTCTTCCCCCTTTTCCTCCCCACTGCTTTTCTATTTACTTTTGTCTTTTGTCTTTACAATATTTTATAACTAAATAAAAATGTTAAACTTGAATAAAATATAGGTAAATGTTTCCAGGCTAGCCTTTGGTTCTTTTTCAGTTTATGCTGTTGCTTATTTCTAGATGGCCTATTGGGCCAAATGGTTAATGGTTTGCAACTAGCTGGCTTTGGCTGATCTTGAAAAGGGCTAAGCAGGCTCAGACTTGACTGGATGCAAAATCACCAGGAGATCGCAAAGCTGAGGATTAGATTTTTAAAAAGGCATCCCAGCAGAAGCTAAGGGTGCCCCCATCCCCTTGAGATTATTGCTAAGAAAACAATATATACATGACTATGTAGTCATCATGCATTGAGTTGAACTCCAAGGGGATTTTGAGAAAGAAACAGCCATTCAGAGTGGATATGATCTAGCCAAATGTAGTCAGCTGGAAAATTAGACAACTAATTCATCAATTTAGGTAGATTAAAAGAAAAATAACCTTAACAGTAAGGAAATTAATTGTATCAGATCATCAATAGGACAGACTATTTGCACCAAACAAGCCCTATTAATTCCAACAGAGTTTGTGTGGCTACTTTAAGATTAGAAATAAATAAAATTTAAGAGCAGCAAGGCAGAGCTTTTGTCAATTTCACACAGTTAAAAAAAGAAAAGCACCAGCAAAACTTTCTAATGAACTGTAATGTTGTTAAAAAACATCAAAAACAGCCAACATGTCACTGCTGTTCCCTGGAAAATCAAAGAGCCACCTTTTTCTCCATGATCCAAGGATTGGAACTATCCCGATATGTGGGAGGATTGCAACTCTGGGGTTTTTTTATCTAGCAATACGATGAATAAAGTGGGGAAGACTACAATGTAGAAGTATAAAAAATGATTTAGAGTGTGAAAAATATGCCCCTGTTCTCCAAGCACTGAACGAGAAGACAAATCATTTTTGGGAAATGATTTGCCATTGCCTGCTTCCTATGGCTGAGACACAGCAACTGGCCCATGGTCACTAATCTGGTTTTGTGGCTAAGGCAGAACTAGATCTCACGGTCCTAGGTTTTTGAACCACTACACCAAACTATTTCTTAATACACATAACATTGCCTTTTTATCTTCTCCCAGTTTAACCACAAAGACTCCCGTACATAATGTCTTCTAAAATAACCCTGTGTTTTAGTTCCCTTATACCATAAAAAAGCATGCCAGCCCAACAGCAAATCATGCCCTTCTAATGTCAACAACCTATGCTTTCTTAATGTTATCCATTCTTTGACCCACATCAAATTTGCAGCTTGATAATACAATTCCCAATTAGGCAGGCCAAAACCTCCTCTAATTCTAGCGTCTTGCAAAAGCTTTAGCTTTATTCTCGCTTTTTTAAGAACTTCTAAGAATTTTTGTACAGTGCTGTTACTTCTGTAGGAAAATTCACTTCAGTACCAACCTTAACATCTATGTAAAACTTTGAACACACTGCCATTTTAGCATTTTCAAAATGTATACCATCCCCTTTAAGTTAGCATCCAAATCCTTTTTCTTTGCAGGCACCATTACAGTATTTTGTGTAAATAACTGAAGGCATAAAATACAGATTTTTAACATACAGTCTCTACCAGGTTTTATTGAATTTAGTGAGATTTACTGTTAATATTCACTAGACAATTTGTGTCTCATTGATTATCATTTCAGAGATATTCCTTACCAGATTCCTCAAGGTCTTCAACAATGACAGAGTTTCCAATATACTACCTTCACTGGAAAAGCTGGGGTGAAAATAGCTCATGTTGAACTGTGTAGCACAAACATCAGCACAGGAAATGTTTGTGACATTTTGTATTAAGCCACAAACTGTTTAGCCCATGCTGAACTATATAGCACAAACATCAGCATAGGAAGTGTTTTATGACATTTTGTCTTATGTCATAAAACTGTTTTATTATAATGTTTGTATCATAAAATGTTTTATAAAATTTAACAAATTTCAATTCCACAGGAATCAAGATCCCTGGATTTTGGACTCATTCTGTAGGTCAGCCCTTTTGAGGTAACTTGGTTCAGTTTTGCCCTATGGTGTTGCCCAGTTATAAGGTTATACAGGAATCATAATTTAATAGTATATAGATAATATTTTGCTGGTAGTGCATCAAATATACATATCAAATGACAAATGGAAACTAAAAAAGGGTGCATATCATTGTGAAATAAACCAGTACTCATCCGTGAATACATTTCTGTAGGGACTGTAATAGCCTCTTATCAGTTTGAAAAAGAATCAGAAAAATTCACTTGTACCTCTTTTTATTGTTGAATTTCTTTAAATACCGCTTTTGTTTTACACAATGGCTTTGGCTACTTAATCTGTCTTTATATTCAGATGTTTTCTATAAAATTTTCACACATGTTAAAAATTATTTTATTTATTTGATAATTTTATTTCTGAATTTATTTAAAGAAAATAATAAATACAGCATTGATAAACTCTTACTTACAAAAACAAGAAAAATATTATTTGATGCTCTAGTCTTTTCAATGTCAGGGAGACTCAATGCTATAGAATGACATCAGAAACTTAGAAGAATAGGGCAAACTTTTCTGAAGGTATTCTTGTATAAACAGTAGGTGCTATTCCCTATTTGCTGATGTATGTCAGGGTTTCTAATGCTATCAGCATAGAACTGAGCTGATAACTTCCAGGTCAGTTGTGGCACAGGAGGAATTGCAGGAGAAACACTTTTAGCAGTAATGCTAAAATCTTTGCCACTGGTAAGAATTTTCAGTTTAACCCACATACTAGGCCCTTGGGCCTCCTTCTCTCCTGTTTGAGGCTGGTAAGGCAGGAACCAGCAGTCCTCAGACTTATATAATGTCAATAAAGGTAAAGGTTCCCCTCACACATAGTCATTTCTGGCTCTAGGGGGTGATGCTCATCTTCGTTAGAAAGCCAAAGAGCCAGTGCTGTCCAAAGATGACTCCATGGCCAAACTCCAAAGGCGCACAGAACACTGTTACCTTCCCACCAAAGTGGTGCCTATTTTTCTACTAGCATTTTTACATGCTTTCGAACTGCTAGGTTGGCAAAAGCTGGGACAAGTAACAGGAGCCCACTCCCTTATGTGGTGCTAGGGATTTGAACCACCGCACTGCCGATCTTTCTGATTAACAAGCCACTAAGCCACCGCATCCATACCATAATGTCAGTACTAGTAGTGGAATAAAATGGTCACATGTTCATTGACTGAGAAAGTTGGGAGAAAAAAGGCTAGAATTTAAACCTTGGTGCATAGACACACCCATACCCATATCCATACTGGCCTACCAACCTAAACACAGAGAACTATATGCCACTGCATAGACATATCTGTCTATGGCTTCATGAAATAAAGAAATCAATCAAGCCATCTTACACCTGCCAAGTAGTGTTTGGAGAAATGAGATCTATAGCTGTGCTTGGGAGAAGTAGTGACAATTCATCCTTTTTGAATGCAGGTTTTAAGGAAGGGAGAAGACATCTCAATGTGTGTTTCCCTATTGGCCATCATAAGCACAGACTGGCTCATCCATAGATCTGGTAGTTCAATCAATACAGCAGTGAAGATGACCATGGTCAATAATTTGATTTGTGGAGATTTGTGGAATAAAAGGAATGCACAAGTTCCCTAGGATCTGAAGTATTGTAGGAAGGGATCTTGGTGAAGACAACTCTAGGTTCCAAAATGTTTAGACTTTAAAAGTCCAAAGCTTTAAAGTTTCTAAAGCTAGAAACAGCCTAGCAGCAGCAAATTGACAAGATTCAATACTTCACATATGTTGGCATTAACCAAACTGAATGTAGAAATATAATTCCGTAAAACTCTTTCAGACCCTGTTATAACAAATAAAGCTGGAATGCCTCATTATAAAGGGACGGAAATGGATTCATGGGAAAATATGAAAAATACAAAATTACTCTCTCCTTTTCAGTTCTGACATTGGGCCTCTAATATTAGTATTTGTGTAGTTTGTAAATTGCTAGTTATTGCTAGGTGAGGTAGTCTACAAATATCTATATCTTCACAAAACTGGCCACAATTATAAAACATGTCACAGGTCTCTGGGTATATTCCTTAAACAATCTATCTAGACACTTTATCCTCTCCATTCACCCTGCTGTTTATACGAAAATAATAACCTTGCTATTATTTTAAGATCTATTTCAGCCATCACTATGGGCAATGGGCTGTAAATTAATAAAGACATAAGATATTACAGTACATATCACAGGCAATTAAATACCCAATGCATCAAACAGGCCAAGGTAATAACCAGGAAAAATATAACTGAAGTGTTCCTGAAAATTTATGTTTTAAATATTAGCTAATAAAGATTAAAGCAATACAACATCCAGTGAAATATTTTCTTTTAAGTTAAATTATTGGGTGCATTCTCTAGTAGTCAAGGGGACAAATTGGCTAAAAATGTTTTGCCTTTTGCAATGCCAGAAGTAGTGAAGTTGACAGGGTTTGTTAGCTTGGTCTCTGCTTGCTCTGATGTGGAACAAAAAGGAATCCATATAGTGAAATTACCTACCATTACTGCCTAAACATTGGTCACATCAGTTTTAAGCAACTTCCACACATTCCTGGTTTGATACCAATTATTTTGGTAATACCTTTATATATCAGAGAGGCAGCAAATTAAGCGTTAGGCCAAAGTCAGCTATAAATGTCAAAATGCTTTACTTTCAGTTAGGATTTAGGCCCTTGGCATCTTACATAATATATTCTTAAATTATGTTCTACACTTCATTCCATTCTAAAGGGCCCTCAGACGGAAGAATAGTTATTGTCGGCAAAGAACTATAAAAAAATCACTGCCACAAAACAGAAATCGCTGCCAAAATCAGATTTAAATATTTATATTTAAATATGTATACTTAAATCAAAATATAAATTGTGCTACTATTCATAGAAGTGAGTTGCCATTCTCATAGTGAAAACAACCAACAGTTTAGAGACTATTGATAAAAATGTCGCATAATAAGCCACTGTATTCTATTTTGGGACAAATAATGGCACTTGGAAAAAAGTTTCCCCTCAGTTCCTTATGTTTGCAGGCAGGCATATGGGAAATGAAGCATACCCTGAAATATTCATGCATTCCTTGATTCATCAGTCTATTTGTATTGCATGGACAAATAGACGTCTATATAAATTTTCTAAATAAATACTGCCCATCGACATAGAATTACAGTGGTTTATGAAACAATCAACAGAAACATCTCTAATAGTTAAAAAAAATCCACACTAAATAGTAATAAATATAAAAAACCAAGAACAAATCAAAGTTAAAAAATACAGGGATAATAATAGCGGTAATGAAAAATAAACAGAACCAAATAACATTTCAGGGAATAAATCTATTTTAAGTAATTCAAATTGAAATAACCGGTAAATTAAAGACAGGAACAATAATCTATTGAAATGTTATTAAGTAAAGTTCTGCCTTCAGTCATTTTCCAGAATGTTAGAAAAGACGCAGAACGTCTTCCTACTAAGAAGGGAGTTTCTATGAGTCTAGGAGAGCAACATCTTCCAGCTTCTATTCCTTTTACTTCATGAAAATAGACATGACCAAACGTTTCACCTGGAAAGAATATTTAGATAGGAAAATGCAGTCTTAAAGGCACCTGGGCTCTAAGCTATATTCAGATCTCAAGTAAGAAATTTTAAAAGAAATAAGTATGTCTGATAAGTAATATATTTCAAGGACACCCTGATACACTACAATGCCCTGATAAAAGTATATTTCAATACATACAGGAATTTTGGGGAGGGTGGGGAATCAGCTTTTTGTCAAGTTATGACTTACTCACCAGATAAAAGTGTATAAAAACTGGTTTTTCCGGTTCCGCGTGGCTTCGGGGCAGCAGGAATTCGCGACAGCTCGCGATTCCTGCTGTGCTAGCCGTCGAGGTACCCCCGATCCAGATGGGTCAGGGGGATATGGCTGCCCTGTAGGGACAGCTGAAGAGAGAGGGGAGTCGGATAGGAAACCCTTTTTCCCAAGGCGGTGGAGCGGCGGTCAGCAATGGCCGCCACGAAGAAGCCAGCAACCGGGTAAGATTGTGCTGGAGGAAGTGTGAAGAGTGAAAGTTTTGTCTGAGCCGGGTCAAGTAACATCTTTTAAATTGCCTGGAACTGAGCTGTTTGAATTGCTGGAGGATACATTGTATCCCTAAGAAGAGCGAAAGCAGCGGAGAAGCTGTTAAAGGGAACTTTTTTTTTTTTCTTTACTCTCCCACCCCATGGAAACAGCAGAAATATTTGGATATATTGGACATTGAAAGTGAATTGCTTTGAGAGTTGAAGCTAAGAGACAAAAGGATTATTGGACATTGAAAAATTTAAGAAATTGGAAAACCCTTGTTGGAGGTATGGATTTCTGATTATTTAAAATTGACATTGCAAGTGGGAAGGGAGAGGGAAAAAAAATTGGAGCAGAAGCTGAAAAAGGAGGAGATTGCCTAGAATCCCAAAGGAAGATATATGGTGATTGGACCTCTTTGATTAAAAATTAACCCCAGAAAGAGAAAGAGAAGAAGGAAGAAAAGTATTAACTTTTGGAACTTTTTTTTAATTGTTTTTGATTGTCTTTGATTAAAAATACTTGTGGTTGTTTTGGAAAAAGTTTCCCTTTTCATAATGGCATCGTTTGTGGATGAACTAGAGATTGAATATCAAAAATATAAAAAAGAAGATACTTTGGGCACTTTGTTTCAATTCTTAGAAATGGCGTTATATACTTATGAAAAGTTGATTACGCAGCAGAAGGACTGGGACAAGGAAGAAGAGGAAGAAGAAGCCATCTTTGATGAACAATGGGTCCCTTCCGGAGAGGAGGAGAAAAAGGATAAGAAAAAGGGGATTTTAAGAATTATAAAAACAACCAAAAGAGAGAAAAATGAGCGAAAAGGTGGAGGCAAGGTTAGAAAGCAAAGGAAAAGGAGCAAGAAAAGCGAGGAGAAAAAACAAAGGGGTAAAAAGGGCAAGGAGAAGAATAAGCAAGAGAGAAAGGGGGGGAGGAGAAGCCTTAATGGGGGGAAGCAAGACCTAAAGAAAAAAAGTTTATTTAGAGACAATGGGTGAATTTAATTTAGGATAAAAGAGGGATTCTGGAGGGTACATAAGTTTGTGTTTTTATATGTGTATTTAGAGTATAAAATTCATTATGTAATCTTAGAATCTTTTAAACAGAATCCCAAGAAAAATTGCTATACGAAGTATTTTTAAGTTAGGGTAATGAGTTATAGACGTTACTCCAATTGGTGTATAGGAGAAGTATAGTAAAAGAAAAAAGAGGAATGGATAATTGGAAATAGAACAGACAAAGAATGTTGTTGAAAATGGTAATAAGATATGGAAGGATATATATGTTGTTTTTTTTTGGATTTTGTATATTGATAAAAGGCAATAAAATTTTAATTAATAAGAAATAATTTGGATGAAAAGGAGAAGTAGGGATAAGATATGAAGTTAATACTACATGAAGTATTGATACTATAATTTGGAATTGTTATGCTTTATTGGTCTTTTATTATTATTTTTTCCTAGAAAAGAATTTATAAGCTATTATGCCTTGATTCTTTGTGCATTGTCTTTATAAAACTGATAAAAATGGTTTTTATATATATATATAAAAAAGAAAATGATAATAAGATATGGAAGGATATATGGGATGAATATGATGTTTGAATTTGTGTCTGTGTGAAGAGTTTTAACCCGGGAACAGACAACCTTCAGAAAAGATCTTTTAGTTTTGTTTATGTTTTGTGTTTTGTATGTTTGTGTATTGTGTTTTTTGTAAAACTAACAAAATTTGTTTTTTATATATATAAAAAAAAGAATCAATAAAACCTTGGAGGAATGTTAGATGAGAATAATTGTAAACAAGCCAGAAAGAAATGAATATGATGACTATAAAATGGATAAATATAGAAAAGAAATGAAATTGAATAAGAGTAAAGAGAAATAATGAGAAATTTGCTGAAAGATATTTATGTGTCCATATGGAAATGGGATAAATTAGAATTATGTTGTATAAAAATAATGTTTTATTCGACTTGTAAAAATTTATAATGTTAAGAGGTTTTATGTACTTAATGGTTAATGATGTGTTGTTTGTCTTTAAAATTAATAAAATTTGTTTCAAAAAAAAAAAAGTGTATAAAAACTGTTTTTAATAAAAACCAGAAGTAGGTTGCATTAAAAGACACTTCCTACATCAGCCAATCTGGAAGATAGAATGTCTCCTTCTGGATTACTTGACACTCTAAATATTAGATTTAGTTTCAGGTGTTTGGGGCCACATCCAAATTTTCTCTGAGAGAATCCTTATAACCTCTTGCAATCAGCAAAAAAGATTTTTTAAAAAACAAAACAATATCTGCTCTGTTGTTGTTGTTTTAAATATATATATTTCTTGCATGGGTCCTGATTCTTCCTTTACTGATTTTAGCAAACAACTCTGAGCTCTAAACCCTAGCCTAGAGAGAAAAACAGCTATCTACATGATCTGATTTCCTCCATTATTTTACTGTTCTAGCACAATATTTCTCAATCTAGGCATCTTGAAGATGTGTGAACTTTGATTCCCAGGTTTCCTCACCCAGTATGGCTGGCTAGGGAATTCTGGGAATTGAAATCCACACATCTTCAAGATGCCCAGGTTGAGAAACACTTTTCTAGCATGTCTCCAAACTAGTCTTCATTCCAAGCTAGACTCCTTAAAATGTTCCTCGTAGTGAGTGTTTCCAGACCCTACTCACCATATTGGCTGTTCCTTTTTCTTTATTTACATCCCTAAACTTCCCCCCTTCAATTAAAGAACCAGACGGCCTGTGAAACAGATTGCATCCTTTGCTGTAAGAAAGCGGATAGGTAAACCAAAGACATTGTGCAGGCCCTGAGTAATTTAGGAGAAAGAAAGTGTTTTAATTATGGAATCCTTGTGAATCCACCCTTTAATTGCAGCTGAAAGTATCTCCTGCATGACAGTTTAAGGAATGTGTTATGTATGTAAATAGTTTAAATAAAAGCAAGCTTGGGGTAAAGTGCAGGGTTCTGGCCCTGCACTTCTGATTGGGTGTTAAGCGGCTCGATCGGATTGGTTGGGTTCAGAGAATCCGATTGGCCCTTAACGAAGGACTCTTATTGGTTCTGGAGCTAGCGTCTTACAGCTCCCTATTGGTTATTTCACATTAAGGTCACCTATATAAGGCAGAGTTGTTGTTGTTCACCCTCTTAAGTCACTATGTAATAAAGAGCTGAAAGTTCACCAACTAAGATTGTCTCCAGTCATTTCACCCATGCCTGAAACTATATCACTGGCGACGAGGATGGGATTTGGAGACATCTGATCTTAAGGAACCGGGAAGAAAAACAGAGCACATGCCAAGATGACGCCACCAACGGAAACCATGTCCAGCGGCATCGTACCACCTGCTCCGTTCGATCCGAACCAAGAGGATTGGGAATCCTACATGGATCGCTTCCAAATGTTCCTTGAAACAAACAACCTGAAGGACGCCACACCAGCCAAGAAGCGGGCGCTGTTCCTGACATACTGCGGCCCGGCTGTCTTTAAAATGGCAAAGGCACTCGCGAAACCTCGAGAAGTTAAAGCAATGAGCTGGGACGACCTCGAACCTCTCCTGAGAGACCATTACGTGCCAACCGTACCTACACTCGTGAGACGCCACGAATTCTATCAAAGAAGCCAGCGAAAAGGAGAGAGTGTGGCTGACTTCGTGGCAGACCTCCGACACTTGGGAGGCCTCTGCAGGTTCACAAACTTAGATGAAGCACTGAGAGACCGCTTAATTCTGGGATTAGATGCGCTAGGCGTGCAAAGCAAGCTGATGGCGAAAGGCGACATCGACCTTGCTGACGCCATCGCCGAAGCCACTGCTGCTGAGGCGACCAAAAAGTCCGCGGTGCAACTACGGCGAAGCCGAAACCCAACGACCCCACTGACAGGCGACATCTTACCCAGCTCAGAAGGGCAGCTAGCGACAACGCACTATGAGGACCTCTCTTCATCGTCAGACAATGACGAAGAAGGGGTCCATCGACTGCGGTCCGACCAGGACCCTCGCTCTAAACCCTCACACCCTTGCGCTGGTTGCGGGGCAAACCGCCCCAGGGCAGACTGCAAATTCCGTGATGCGATCTGTCATGAGTGCGGAAAACGAGGCCACATCAATCGAGTCTGTCACAGTTTACCGGGACCAAGTCAGGCCTCAAGGGGAACCAGCTCTCGCCAATCAGCAGGAAACCGTCCTGTAAGGCGAGATCCAGCAAACCACTCCTACAGATATCGAGCGTTGCAGAAAGAAGAGGCCCACCATACTATCACTATAGGTCACGTCTCAGCCATGGACGCTAAGAAGATTTGAGTCACAGTAGCCATAGAGAACCAACCTTGCCACATGGAGGTCGATTCGGGATCATCCCTCTCGATGGTGTCGTGGAAGACATTAAAGCAACTCATTCCTACCATCCAACGCCAAGACCTTCGAATGCAACGTCTCATCCTTAAAGACTATCAAGGGAATCGGATCCCTGTGGTTGGGTCTTGTCAAGTCTGCGTCTCGTTTAAAAAGCATACGGCATACTTACCTCTAACAATCATCGATAGGGACAGGCCTAGTTTGTTGGGCCTCCAATGGTTCGCGCCACTCGGCATCGAAGTAGCCGGCGTGAACCGAGTCGGTGATTGCGAGTGGGAGGAGGACCTTATTACTGAATTCAGTGATGTCTTCGCAGATCATCTGGGTGAGTATAAGGGGACCCCAATTTTGTTTAGCCTCGACCCTAAGGTCACCCCGATCCGTTTAAAGCCCCGTCGAGTTCCATTCGCCCTTAAGGGCAAGACAGATGAACAACTTGACAAACTAATTAAACAAGGGGTACTGCAACCCATTGATCATTCTCCATGGGAAACTCCTATTGTAACCCCCATTAAACCAGATGGGTCAATCCGAATCTGTGGGGACTACCGGGCCACTCTAAACCACTCCCTCCAGCAGAACGCGTATCCAGTGCCGGTGGTACAGCACCTCCTTCATTCCCTGGGAGGCGGAAAGGTTTTTGCTAAGTTAGATTTAGCTCAAGCCTTTCAACAATTGCCCGTGGACGATAAAACAGCCCAAGCTCAAACGATAGTAACGCACAGAGGTGCTTTTAAATGTACCCGATTGCAATATTCCAAAGTTTAATGGAATATTCCAAAGTTTAATGGAACGATTATTGCAGGGAATCAAGGGCGTGGTTCCGTATTTTGATGACGTGTTAATTGCAGCTCCTAGTAAAAAAATTCTACAGAATCGTTTAAAATGTGTTCTTAAGAAATTCCAAGAAGCGGGATTGAAAGTAAAAAAGGATAAATGTCATCTGTATACAGACAGTGTTGAATTTCTAGGTTATCGCATTGATAGTCAGGGTATTCACCCTACTGAGAGTAAATTAAGGGCGATAAAAAATGCTCCCAGACCCCGTAACAAAACAGATCTCCAGGCATTTTTAGGCCTTATTAATTTCTACAATGTGTTTTTACCACATAAGGCGACTGTGGCTGAACCGTTACACTGGTTATTAGATAAGAAAGCATTGTGGGTTTGGGGTTACCAGGAGGAAAAAGCGTTTCGAAATGTAAAAGATTTACTTACATCTGATTCTGTACTTATGCAATATAATGAAACATTACCATTGGTTATAACTTGTGATGCCTCACCGTTTGGGGTGGGCGCTATTTTGAGACATGTGCTGCCTAATGGAAATGAGGCCCGTGTTGCATACTTTTCGAAGACTCTTTCTCAGGCAGAACGTAACTATGGACAAATAGATAAGGAAGCTCTTGCAATTGTGGCAGCCGTAAAAAAATTCCATGAGTATGTGTATGGAAGGACATTTACCATTGTAACTGACCACAAACCTTTACTGGGGATAATCTCTGGGGACAAACCAACCCCCTATATATTGTCCCCAAGAATGACTCGATGGTCAGAGTTCCTAGCTGCTTATAATTATCGATTGTTACATCGCCCGGGAAAAACCATTCCCCACGCCGACACACTCAGCAGAGCACCGCTACCAGAAACTCTCGACGATCCGGCACCAGCAGTATCGGCGTTACAAATCGAAACGCTCAACTCGCCTCCTATGACCGCTCGAGATATCGCGAGAGAGACCAGATGAGATCACACCCTAGCTCGAGTCCTAGGCTGGGTAGAACGTGGATGGCCATTGGACCAGGTCCCAGATGACTTCGCGCCATTTAAAACAAGACAGACTGAACTTTTTTCACAAAAAGGCTGTGTCATCTGGGGCGATAGAGTCGTCGTTCCAGAACGAAGGCTGTGTCATCTGGGGCAATAGAGTCGTCGTTCCAGACTCCAAAACTCGCTGTTACAAATTTTGCACGAAGGACATCCTGGGATCGTGCGGATGAAAGCACTCACACGGAGCTACGCTTGGTGGCCAGGCATGGACCGACACATCAAGCAATGGGTCAAGGCCTGCACCAAGTGCCAACAAAACAGCAACACACTGCCAAAAGTTGCACCGACTGAATGGGAGACGCTACGCGGGCCCTGGTCCAGAATCCACCTGGATTTCGCAGGGCCGATTAAAGGACATACATCACTATTGACTGTTGATGCATACTCTAATGGGTTGGAAATTCATCGAATGACCCATACAACCTCCAAAGCTGTCATTAAAGTCCTCAATAGACTCTTTGCAACTCATGGATTGCCGGACGTCCTGGTGTCCGACAACGGACCACAGTTTACAGCGCTAATGTTTGAACAGTACCTTGCTGATAATGGCATCCGCCATGCGCTCACCTCGCCGGAGCATCCTGCTACCAACGGCCGAGCGGAACGCATGGTCCAATTTGTAAAAAAGACTTTGCAAAAAGTGGATTATGATAACATTGACGAAAAAATAAACCGCATTCTACTTCTACAACACATCACTCTGCACAGCGTAACTGGCAGAACTCCCGCAGAACTTCTCATGGGGCAAAAACTCCGTTCCCGCCTCGACTGATTGCACCCTGCTTACGAGCCAGAAAAGCTTGCAGGATCCAGTGGACGCTACCGTACCTTCAAGGTAGGCGACCCCGTTTATGCAAGAAATTTATCGGGCGACCCGGTTTGGATTGAAGCAACGATAATACGCGAGACTGGGCCCAAATCCTATATTGTAAAATGTGTTGATGAAAGACTGTGGAAACGACATATTGACCAATTACGGTCACGACTCCTTTTGGCCCGCCAGCAACTCCCCTACGACCAAACTGAGGGGGGGGGAAGGAATGGAAGAAGACGACATTCCAGGGAACCTGTTCCAAGAGAGCGATGAATCTAGTGAAACTCAGGAAATGGAGCAGGAGGAAGAATCGTACACTCCAAGGGAAATCACACCAGAACGAGAAGCTGAGCCACTACCAAACAACATTTTACCTCAACAGGACTGCACACAGCCAGTCCAAAGAAAATCTAATAGACCCAAAAAACAACCGTCCTATTTGAAGGACTATATAACCACACCATAATTGAGGAGCCAGGGGGAAGGGGTGTTATGTATGTAAATAGTTTAAATAAAAGCAAGCTTGGGGTAAAGTGCAGGGTTCTGGCCCTGCACTTCTGATTGGGTGTTAAGCGGGTCGATCGGATTGGTTGGGTTCAGAGAATCCGATTGGCCCTTAACGAAGGACTCTTATTGGTTCTGGAGCTAGCGTCTTACAGCTCCCTATTGGTTATTTCACATTAAGGTCACCTATATAAGGCAGAGTTGTTGTTGTTCACCCTCTTAAGTCACTATGTAATAAAGAGCTGAAAGTTCACCAACTAAGATTGTCTCCAGTCATTTCACCCATGCCTGAAACTATATCAGAATGTATTTAGAACAATCCATTTGGTACTGTAGACTGTGATCAATCAATGTTTTGGCTCATTTTCTTTCTTCCTCCCACCCCCCTCTTTTTTTGAAAGCTTTACAACATTACAAAAGTCATCAATCAGCCTAGCTACAAATGTTTCAGAAGCAGCCTCAGTGGCTATGCCTTCCTTCACCGCATTTAGCAATTGTAAAACTGCATTGACGAATTAGAATAGATGGCTCCACTATGTTGAATTTGAAGCTTTTTTTTCAGGTCCTTGTTTTAAGCCCAGGCTTAAAACCTGGGATAACTAGATTGGCAGCTGTCAGACAGACGCAGGCATTCCAGCTATCCTCAATGAGAAATTTTTTTTCCTGGTGAGGAGGCTAAGATGAACATGGTTCAACACTGGCAAGATTGAGAGCTTTATGAACCAGGGAAATAGGGTTCTTAAATCCTTTCTTACCAATCCCAGAAGAAAAATGGAGCTTTCATTACATGCATGAAGGCTTACAAATGATTTTTTTAATTCGATAGCTTGCTTTTCCTCGCTGGTACAATTCCAGAAATATTAGAAGCACAACTCACAGGCAATGCTTCTAAGATACTAAGTACTAAGTATCTTATTGCAAAATTTAAAACATTTCAAACATTAGGATTTTGTTACAAGAAAAAGGATTATTTCCTTTC